>CM054812.1:7050873-7778371 GCA_028984105.1 Lavandula angustifolia | reverse complement strand
CTTGATGTTATGTTTGTTGTTTTTGTCTAAGTCCTCGTACGGGGTAGTTGTTGAACCGATCTTCTGCGAAGATACTTTTCGAACCCCATGTCATCGATCTAATCGCTTGCGTTCTTCGTCAGAAGCTGAATGCTAAACTCAGCTGGAGACAGCGCATCAGCTTACCCGATCTCAGTAGAAGACATTATCAGCTGATGGTCATCAACGGAAGAACCTACGCAAGCACAATACCTTCGAGTCGACCAACCGACTATCGAAGCTCACTTCATCGCCGAGCGACTTAGCCGAAGAAGACAGACGTATTCATCGCTCACGCCCGACGCAAAAAGCGACCCCGCACCCTTGAAGTCTTTTCGAATAGTTCGGCGAGAAGACATAAGAGGTTGTTTGAACGGTCAACTCGATACTCTCACCAACTACAAACCTCGACCAATGAGAAGCCGAGCAACGCTTACCTACTCTACGAAAGCTTGCTCTCATGAACAGTGCATTAACCGCCTGCTTGCAACTAGCTCGAATTTATGGCCGTTTTCTTTGGAGGCTTGTGACACGTGGCATCGTCGTCTCCAACGGACATATGCCACAACTCACGCCTATAAATAGAGAAGGATTTGAAGATTTCGAAACACGGAGGAATATACGCCAAATCAAGGGAAAGCATTCAAGCTCACAACGCTCTAGAACCTTCAAGCTTATCCAGAGACGAACTAGTTTTCATAGAACACTTCTTGTAGTTCATCTCTCTAGAGCTCTTTGATCCCTTTCTTCTCTAAACTAAGCTCATTGCTAGATTCATAGCTTAGATTCGAAGGAGTTCACATTTAGTGAATCGTTCTTGTTGTAAGAACTCCTTCTCAGTTGGAGAATATTCCCTCCCTTCTAAACTTAGGTTTGGATTGTAAAAGTCGCTAAGGACTATAACTTAGAAGGATCTGTCCTGCGTACAGTTTCCTTGCTGAGACTTGCTCAGATTAATCAACAAGTTTCTCCTGCTGAGTTCAGGACCGTGGACATAGGATCTGTTATCCGAACCACGTTAAAAATCGCTTGTGTTATTTACTGTTTTATCGCATTGCATTTAACCCAGTTTTAAATCATCAGCTTGCATAAAACGTATCTTAAAAAGCGCACAGCCAAAAGACTTTACATTGCGAAAACTCGTTTTCAAAAGAGACGACTCGGGCCTAACACTTATCCGCACTACGTCTCCGGAGTTTCGTAATCTCGACATCGGTCGGAAGAAGAGCTCGAAGCTGACTCACTTTGACCCCAGTGATCGAAGGCTTATTTGGCACTTGTTCATCGATTGCAAACATCGGCTTGGCTTGACCTTCACCGAGAAAAAGAAACAGAGCTCGGTGTATTCACCCCCCTCTACACACGACTTTTCGTCTCCGAACCAACAATTGGTATCGAGCGCACGGTGTTCAGCCGATCGCCGGTTCCCGTAATACTGGTCCTCTCGAACCGATCCCGAAAATGTTTTCTCTGCACAAGCATCTCTTCATCTCATCCCTATACTCGTTGCAACATGTCTGATATGTCAGGTATTCGGATGGTGCCGATGTTCTCTGTTGAAAATTATACGGTTTGGCGCGTGCGTATGGAGGCACATCTTACGTCACTCCACGACGGCATGGCGGATGTTCTTGAAACAGGACCCATAATCCCCATGATTGACAAAGATCGTATTTGCTGAGAAGGCGTAGGAGCACGACATGTGTGCAAAGATTCCCAAAGACAAATCCGCCTTCACACTCGAAGAGAAAAAGGCTGCACAATCTAGACCGAGTGGCACGAAACGCTATACCGACTACGCTCGCAACTCACACCTCGGCAGAGTGCAAGATTGTAAAACAAAGAGAGCTATGGGATGCTCGGCTTACCGAGCCGAGGAACCCTCGTCATTAAGGAGAACAAGCTCGAACTAGAGCTTGGAGTTCGACGCCCTTACTATGGAGCCAAATGAGACGATTGACGAGCTCGGTGTTAGATTCACAAACCAAGTCAACGTCATCAATGGGTCGGGAGGATGTTCACCAATAAAGAGATGAACACCAAGATCTTAAGAGTGTTACCTCGACAGAGTGGCTTCCATTTGCTACTTATCTAAGACGTTCGATCTAAATTCTCTAACTCCCCGATGTTATCTTTTCGTAACTAAAACGGAGGAATTTGAGCATAGCCTACCCCAGAGATGCTCCAGTGCTCCGGTGACACCCACATTGATCATGCCTTCAAGGCAACCGTCAAAGAAACTGGAAACAAAAATACTTCATCGAGCAAGCGTGCAAGAGTAAAAAAACAAAGTCATCTCGAAATATCTGCTGTTGATCCGCTCGTGCCGATGGCTCTCAAATACCAAAGAGAAAAGGAGAGAGTCGGGGAAGTCGAAGAAGTATCACGAGATTCACCCTCGGGTAAGAAAGATTATCAAAAAAGGGGAAGAATCTAATTCTACACTCTGAATGCGGAAAACAGAGCATGAAGCCGCTAGTCCTTCAAAGGACTCGGTCCGGAAAAAAAGCAAGCAGGCAAAGTCTCTACATGCTATAACCGCAAAAAGGAGGGACATTATCGCACGACCGTCCCGAACTCTCGATACGCTCAAAGAGCGGAACGACGAGCCGGAAGAGAAAAATTCGCCAAACGAAGGCGAGCCTACATAGCCGGAGAGATATCCGACAACTCAATTGAAGAGGATACTTTCATGTATTCCTCCGAAGACGAAGCCGCATTCGTCGCAGTTGAGGAAACAAATACAAGTCCCGAAGAGTCACCGAATCTTGCTTGATGGCAGGAGAAGAGACCGAGGTAAATTCTAAACCTAAAACAACCTCTTCTTCACATAGCACACACGACACATGTTCCCGTCACGTATGATCCTCTAGACGTTGTGCAAGCGTATGATGAACTACTAGAGGAGCAGATTCACGAGCAGAGAGTTCAAAGCAGAACGATTCGAGGAACTTGAATATGTAAAGGCTGAAAATCGAGACTTTCTTCCGATTTGTCGAGTCTCTACTGAGTCAGATGGATCTAGTGGCGAGACTCAAGGAAGAGATTAAATCTCTTATGACTAAGTCTCGACTTCAAGAGACTCGAGATCTCGGTTCCGACCAAGGACAATTCCGAGAAAGAGACTGAAATAGCTCAACTCGGGCTCGAAGCTCTCGGACGTACGTAAGGATTATGATTCACTCGAAGAAGTGACGAAGTCCGGAGAGGACCGATGACCGAACAAGCACTTGGAGCTAAGGAGAAGTTGGAAAATATGCTCGAGCACAACGGCCAACCGCCGTGAAGGAAGGCCTTGGCTACAAACATGAAGCTTCCACTTCCAAGAGCTCGGACTTGCCGACCGATAGGTTCGTCGAGGGAAAGTACAAGCTGCTTGTCACTCCACCTCGGGCGAAGAACAAACAGAAAATTATTGCACCTCGCCGAGCAACCGAGAAGCAAACGGTGACCAATGGTTCCGGCCCCAGGGACACCACGATCAAACTCGTGGGGAACCAAGAAGGTCGATGGGCGGAACAGATATAGAGAACCACCGTATGAGCATCCGGCTCAAGACGGTTCATACTACTATGAGCCCGGGGGTCGAGAAGCGCTAAGACTCAAGAAGAAAGCTCCCGAACCCAAAGTCAACAAGAAGTCGAATCTCCAAGTCCTAAAGAGAGAGAAGCCGACAAGGTTCGAAGAAGAAGTCTCGTGACTTCAAAGGTTCCTAGGCGTATCCGGGTTCCGAAATCACCCACTAACCTTGTAAGGACCCAACCGAATCAAAGGGTACCTAAAAATGTTTCTATTTTGCAGTGCATAAGGACCCTTGGATAGTGGACAGCGGTGCTCGAGACACATGACACATCGGAAGAGCTCACACCAACTACGTACAAGAAGATGGTCCCCGAGTGAGTTTGGTGACAACTCCAAAGGCTACACAAGGGGATATGGAACACTTGAACATTGGGACCGCCTCGGTCCCAAGAGTAACATATGTTGAAGGACTTCAACTAATCTCCATTCTCGTCACCATTCCGTGATAATCTTAACAGAGTTATCTTTTGACGTGGATTCTCGTGATGTTGTTGACAAATCTACAGGAAAACAAGTGTTGTCGTGCTCGCGGAAGAAGAACATCTATGTTGCAAACCGGAAAACCGCGTAACTCCGAGGCTTGCTTGCTTGCACGTACTAAATCAAGTGACAAGTCGTCGGCTATGGCACAAGAGACTCACCACCTTGAACTTCAAGACTATGAACAAGCTTGCAAAGAACTCTAAAGTCAGAGGACTGCCCAAGGAATCTTTTATCATAGACGACTACTCTAGATATACTTGGGTCATCTTCATCGCCAATAAGTTTGATGTTCGGGACCGAGTCGCCTAATCTACTGAAAAGCTCGGTGTGGAAAAGGACATCAAGATACGTAGGATACGCTCGGACGGAGGAACAGAGTTTCTAAACTCGGTAGTTAAAGAGTACTGCGATAAAGAGGGAATTCAGCACGAGACATCGTTGCACGCACCCCTCAGAACGGACTTGCTGAACGAAAGAACAGAACACTCAAAGAAGCAGCAAGAACGCTCCTAGCAGACTCTGGACTACCCTCAAAGTTTTGGGCAGATGCTACTGACACAGCCTGCTACACTCAGAACCGCTCACTGCTTACAATGCAACACATGAAGACGCCTTACGAACTGTGGAAAGGGAGAATTCCTTCTATTTCTCATTTCCATATTTTTTGGTCGTCCTTGCTTTATCCACAATAATGGGAAAGACCAGATTGAAAGTCTTTGACAAAAAATCGATCAAGGAGTATTCTTAGGATACTCTCGGGTCACAAAGTATTCGGAGTCTTTAACTATCTGGACTCTTTGCGTGGAGGAAAGCCCTCATGTTGTTTTTGATGAGTTTGTTACTGAGGACAGGAAAGATACTGAGCCAAACATTGAAGATGTCAGCAGCAAGCTACAGGATCTCGGACTGAATGATAAAGCTGAGAAGATCCAACATTGTTGGGATGATGAGTCGGACGATGATGAAATTCGAGACTCACGTCAACAAGCAATGTAGCCGACTCGGTTGATTCTCCGAGCGTAATCAACAACAGTAACAACGGTCGATGAGGAAGCCCCCGTGGTAACCGAGACCTCTACCGAGAATATAAACTCGGGGGAACGTTAAATGTTCCCGAGCTAAATGCCCTGAACACGGAAACTCGGTAGAGATCCTAATCTTCTTCTTGAATTGCTTCGACTACGGAACGATTCATCGAAATGCCTAATACTCCTACGTCGTGCGTAAGTAGTATCGAAGAAGAAGCCCGACTCGAGACGCTCGTGGCTCGATGCTCATTCTTCGGGATCTAATCATTGGAGATCCGTCGGCCTACTATAAGGACAAGATCAAGATTAAGTCAAGGCGAAAGCTCACTTTACTCTTGTTTTCCGTCTACGATGAACCTCAATCGATAGAGGATGCACTTAAAGATGCCGATCGGGTCATAGCCATGCAAGAAGAGCTGAACCAATTCGTGCGAAATGAAGTATGGGAGCTTGTTGACGGACCTAGACATCAGCACGTGATCGGAACAAAGAGGGTCTTCAAGAAAAAGCGAGATGAAAACAACGTCATTGTTAGAAATAAAGCTCAACTAGTTGCAAAAGGTTACAGCCAAGTCAAGGAATTGACTTTGATGAAACATTCGCTCCAGGCCGCCCATTGGAAGCTATTCGTCTTTTCCTAGCATATGCAACACATCAAGGTTTTAAAGTATATCGATGGATGTGAAGTCAGCTTTTCGAACGGCGCATCGAAGGAAGAAGTCTACGTTGAACAACCACCGGCTTTCGGCAGGACATCAGTGTACGGACTTAGGAAAGCTCAGATGGGTTAAAACAAGCACCCGTGGCTTGGTATGATACCCTATCGACTTTCTACTTCGAAAGGTTTTCGAAGGGGACGATGAGATCGCACTCTATTCAAAGATAAAGTCGAAGATGACATTTTACCGGTGCAAATCTACGTGGACGACATCATTTTCGGCTGCGAAACGAAGTCATATGTCGCCAGCTTTGAGAAAATGATGAAGGAGAAATTCGAGATGTCTATGATGGGAGAGATGAATTATTTCCTTGGATTTCAAGTAAAGCAATCACTGAAGGAATTTTCATCAATCGTGCCAAATACACTAGAGATCTTCTCAAAAGATTCGGTCGTGATTCCAAGCAAGCCGGTCAAGATCCCCATGAACACAAACTTTAAAATCGATCTAGACAATGAGGGAGCTTACGTTAAATCTACCGATTATAGAGCTATTATTGGTTCTTTACTTTATTTAACAACTTAGCCGACTCGACATAACTTATGTTATAGGTGTATGCGCAAGATTTCGGGCGAATCCCAAGCGAAGTCATTTAGACTCGGCCAAGAAGATTCTCGCAATATCTAAGAGGAACGCCCGAGTCTGGGTTATGGTATCCTGCCGATGATAATCTAACACTAACAGGTTATTCCGATGCTGATTATGCGGGATGCGGGATAGATCGAAAATCAACTCGGAACATGTCGGTTCCTAGGCGAGAAGGCGATATCGTGGTTTTCAAAGAAACAACACTCGGTAGCTACGTCCACTCACCGAAGCCGAGTACATGGCCGTAGGAAGTTGCCGTGCCTGCATCCTTTGGCTTCGACAACAATTGAGAGATTATGGTATAACTCGGGATGAAGTGCCCATCTACCGTGACTCCACCAGGCAATAGCTATAACTCGAACCCGGTTCCGCATACGAGATGCAAGCACGTGGATATTCGACATCACTTCATCGAGAGACCATGTCGAGAAGAAGGACATCGTAATGGAGAAAATCCATACCGATAAGCAAAGGGCGTACATACCGACCAAACCACTAGCCGAGAACAAGGTTCGTAGAACTATCGGTTGAGCTAGGTCCTGCTAGATCCTATCGAGACAAGTCGTAGAAGCCAACTACCGATAATGATATACTTAGCAACAATTGGTATCGGTATGGAATCGCACGACATCTCGTAAAACTTAGTACAGTGACTCGGTTGGGAGATGCACACTATACACAAGCAAGGGGGGAACATGGTCGTCAAGACAACCATCTTCCCGATAAATGATGGTAACCACCGATAAGTTCAACAAGAGGTTTGCGTAGTATCGTCACTTAAATTGTTCGAAGCATGCCGCATTTAATGCATCGGTCGCTTACATTCGGTTGTTAAGGAGCATTTATTTCTTACCATTTATTATGCTTAAGGTTTAAGGAAAGGTCAACAGGACCCTTCGCCTGTGTAATTAATGCTCCCTGTCGCGCATTTAATGCATGTCTTCTCACTTACCTTTATTACGTATATCTATAGTATTGGCGGCTAAGTAATCATACCCTCTATATCATTCAATCTTAGACGTCCATCGATTTTGAAAGATAAAATTTGAACCATAGGATTCAAACTGAAGATCAAATCAACTTATACAAAATCTTTTCAACTTCGATTACTCCTCACTTTTCGCCATTCTTATATCTTAGAGTTTTTTCTTAGCAATTCAGTTATCTTCCTAAATCCTCATCCAAACTGCATTGCTCTATATTCATTCAAGCCCTATTTCACGGTAATGTATTAATATCTGCTGATAGTCACTGACTTACTCTATTTTCAAGTCCTAACAATTTGTTTTGCAGATTTCAATGGCGATAGTACAGACTCTTGAGAAGATGGTTGAGATCATGACCATCCGGGTTCAGTTTGAGCCGACGATGGCTCTCTGGCAGGTGGACCTTTCATATTTGGAGCCGGTGTTTGGCGCCCTTGAGAAGTCAGGGCTGGCAACTCTTGTGTCGAGGCATCCCCGTTCTCATCTGCCGAGACAAGTTGTGGAGGCCTACTACAACCGGGAAGTCGCTTGCCTCGGGGAGGAGAAGAGGCTTCGTTTGTTTGATCGGGAAGTTGCCCCAAATAAGTGGAGGGAGGCTACCCACTCCTTCAACATCTCAGAGGCTCTCGTTCAAGCCTTTCAACTCCCCTCAGCTGGTATTTCTCCCATTGGTTATAAGGAAAGGGAGATAAATGATTACGTCAAAAAGTTCTGTGGACGCAGCGACATAGTGTTCAAGACGGCGCTACAGAGGAATCTTTTGCTACCTCTGTACAGGGGTTTAGCTTACGTTATATCTCATATTCTGACGAGCTCAGCTGGATCCCATGACCAGCTTTCTAAGCCGAGGATACAACTGATAATGATTATAGATGATGGAGTAGAAGTGAACTGGGCCGACTACTATACTACTCAGCTGAAGGCCCAAGCCCGAAGGTTCACTACTTCGCTACTGGAGAGAGGAAGCTAACCAGTACAGGCAAGCTCCTATTCGGCACCAAGATGTCGGTGCTGATAGAGAGTGTGGTACAGAAACGTTCAGCTTTTGCGGACTCAAAGTCTTTTGATCTCAAGAGTATTAAATTTATGACAAAGGCTGGAACAGAGAAGTCAATTGGCAAGGGGCCACTGAACCGAAGAGAGCTGCGTCTCGCTCCGCCCCCATCCGTCCAAGTGCCAAAGAAGAGGAGGTTGGCTAAGACTCGACCCGCTGAGGTCACAGCTGGCTCGCCCACTTACCATTATTGAGCCGGCTCCTCCTTCTACTCAAGAGGAGCAACTACTCGATTCAGATACTGGAATCGAGGGAGCGACGATCAAGGACAAGGTCCAAGTGATCAGCTCTGAGGAAACAGAGTCTGACAAGAGGGAACCGTCACCCGAACCTACTGCTGAGTGGACAACAACCGACACCACTCGATCGCGTGCTTTGCAGATCGAGATTCAAGAAGAGATACCGAAATTGCTAAGCACGCAGATCCGGTTGAAATAGCAAGAAGGGACAAGAGCTCGATGCTCGTAAGGTTTCTGCACTGGGGACATTCTTATTGACTTTGCCAAATCCCAGCGGTCACCGGATGAGCTATCGACGCAGGAGCAAGAGCTCCAAGGCAAGATTGATTCGGAGAGCCAGCGATGTGGCGTCCTTTGAAGATTTGAGAGCTGCAATGCTCTATTTACTCGAGCTTGAGAGCTCCGACTGAAATGACTCGGCCCCCATCTCCACCTTCCGATAAAGGTGATAATGATGATCAAGATGAGGAGATGGATGGCAAACCCAAGGAAGCGGCACCAGGGGAGAATCTGCAGAGGGACAAACTCCCCAAGAGAAGAGCCCAACACCACCCATAGTCACATCGGTGAGGCTACAACTTCTCCGAAGTACAAGAGGGAGCGATTGATCTCGTTCTACGAGCAGAGGCTCGGAACCAGCTCTTATCGATACAACCCATTGGTTCCGTGTCCTCACGTTCGTCAACAGGGCTATCAAACGCCAAGGTGAGAAAAATCGACTCCTAGCCAAAGATGTTCATTTCAAATGGGAGAAGTACACCAAGGCTCGAACGAAGCTCTAAGTAAGTTGGCCGACATCTCAACTCCTAAAGAGGCTTCTCGCCCGATTTCAAGGAGATAGTTGAGCAGGCCCTAAGTGCTCAAAAGGCCGATTTAACAAAGACACGAGTCGGCGTACCGCTTGCCGCTCGAGCATAAAACTTTCTCGGAGCAGTGACTCGAGCCATGAAAACAGCTTCAAGGCTTCATAGATGAGAGAAACAAGATAGCAACCATTTCTCTTCAAACGGCCATCAAGCAACAGTCGAGGCCTTAAAAGCCATTCGTAAAGAAATAACGTAATCAAATGATCAAGCTCTGCTCGAAACTCCGTCAGGAGTCGGCCGCTCGATTGAAGAAATCTAGAGCCGATCGGAGAAAGACTGGGAAAACTACCGCAACTTGGTCGGTGATTTTGATGACACAGCTTACCCGCATCAAAGATTCTCGCACACAACTGGAGCAGGACGTAAAAGCTATCCGCACCTCCCTCGGCAAATATTGCCGATGCCAAAAAGGGGGAAGATATTGTGAAAGATGAACCCGATACGGATACGATCGACGTCCGTATCCTTGAGGGACGAGGCTCGGAGGCAGGACCCTCCTCGGCAGCCAGAGCCCTCGGCCCGCAGAGATTCGGGGAACAGGCTCCGAGGCGGGACCATCTACTCGAAAGGTACATCTACTAAGGTCCTTCTCCTTGATTTCCCACTACAAGCCACCCCCTATCTCCTCTTCAGCTGCGCACATAGACGAAATCGCTCAATTCCCTTGAAGAGCCAGCGAAGAAGAAGAGTCTCAACAACCGCCACGCAGGTCTGGGAAGGAAATCGCTACTGAATCCACTACTCCTTCCTCCCCGGTCAACAAGTTTAAATCAAAAGCGGAGCAAGAGGCATTCGACCTAAGAATAGCCCAAGAGCTGCAAGACAAGATGGACCAGGAGCGTCAGCTAGAGGAGGTAGCTGAAGCAGCGAAAAAGCCTAAGGGCAAAGCTGTCAGGGGCAAAGGAAAGAGAAAGGTCATTAATACAGTCGAAGAGCAAAAGAAGAAAGCCCAAGAAGATTTTGCTAAGGCTCTTTCGACTGAAATCAAAGCTACTGCTCCGAGTATTCCCATATCTACTCTTACACCTAAGCAGATAGCAGAAGAACAAGCGACCTGGGAGGCGACGCTGCAAGGACTGAGTCTCAGACGAGGAGACACTAGAGCAGCCGCTCTCCATGAGAAGAAAAGGATGGCTAACCTGGCAAGAATGAAAAGCCTATCTGATAAGCCAGCGGCCGATCCGAGAAAACAGATACCCAGAGGATCGAGGAACAGGAGGACTACTATCGAACTCCTCGTATGAAGCCGATTCCCGCACCTCATGTGGACAAATGGGTACCGCCGATCCGAATGATCAATGGGAGACTCTCAAAGAAATGTTTGTTAAAAATCCGTATGTATGGGGCTTCTATCCGAAAGACATTCCTAGGTGATCAACTGTTCGAAGAGTGTTTTAATGAAGTTTTTCCGAACTCGTGAGAACGGTTCTTGCCTATCATGAAAGAACCGAACATTCCCGTGGAAAGCACCCGCATTCGAAGATATCCTCCTCCCATGACTTGCTAAAGGCATTATCATCACAAAGTCTATCGAAGAAGAAATCGAATCTGCAGCCTATCGGCATGAGTTACATCCGCATAGACCGAAGATCAAGAGGAAATCCAGGTTTTGCGCAAAAGGATTTATAAATTTTATCGCTCGGACCCTCCATCTGATCGCTCGGCGGATTTCAAGAAGAAGACTCAGAGCTTTAGACGACAGCAGTGATTTCTCCTCTTTGTTTTTGATAATTCTTTGTAATAGCATAGGAACCTGTACTTTGACGATCTATCTATAAGAGTTCCTATCGCTTGCTAGACAATCGCTCATTGTCTTTATGCTTTTTAGTGTCATGTTTTCACGACTAATCACCAAGTGATCTGACACACACTCACAACAGTTTCTCTGATCTTGCCTTTCTCTCACCTCGAAGTTCATTTACTATTATCGGTTTTTCCTCGATGCTTTAAGGGGGAAATTGTTGTCGTAGGACAAGATATCTTTAATAGATGTTAGAGTATGGAGGTTTTGGCATCATCAATTAGGGGGAAATTGTTGGATATGAGTCGGTAGATTGATACTCAATGTT
This sequence comes from Lavandula angustifolia, assembly GCA_028984105.1. NCBI lineage: Eukaryota > Viridiplantae > Streptophyta > Magnoliopsida > Lamiales > Lamiaceae > Lavandula > Lavandula angustifolia. The sequence continues at coordinate 7,766,739 of CM054812.1, read as the reverse complement.
CTAGGGTTAAAAGAAATTGGGGAAATCATAGTAGTACTATGGAATTGAAGATCCCAAAACCAAGCCGATATCGGTAGATTAGTGTGTCGATAGGATTAGCCGATGTATAGGTTAGACTTGATGTTATGTTTATTGTTTTTGTCTAAGTCCCCGTGCGGGGTAGTTGTTGAACCGATCTTCTGCCGAAGATACTTTTTCGAACCCCATGTCATCGCCTAATCGCTTGCGTTCTTCGTCGGAAGCCGAATGCTAAACTCACTGGAGACGGCGCATCGCCTTACCCGATCTCGGTAGAAGACATTATCAGCGATGGTCATTAGCGGAAGAACCTATGCAAGCACAATACCTTCGCAGTTGACCAACCGACTATCGAAGCTCACTTCATCGGTCCGACGACTCGCCCGAAGAAGACAGAGACGTATTCGCCCATCGTGCACCCGACGTAAAGCAACCTTGCGCCCGAAGTCTTTTCGAATAGTTCGGCGTAAGACATACGAGGTTGTTTGAACGGTCAACTCTGACACTCTCACCAACTACAAACCTCGACCAATGAGAAGCCGACAACGCTTACCTACTCTATAGTAAAGCTGCTCTCATGAACAGTGCATTAACTGCCCTGCTGCAACTAGCTCGAATTTATGGCCGTGTTCTTTGGAGGCTTGTGACACGTGGCATCGTCGTCTCCAACGGACATATGCCACAACTCACAGCTATAAATAGAGAAGGATTTGAAGATTTCGAAACACAGAGGAATATACGCGAAATCAAGGGAAAGCATTCAAGCTCACAACGCTCTAGAACCTTCAAGCTTATCCAGAGACGAACTAGTTTTCATAGAACACTTCTTGTAGTTCATCTCTCTAGAGCTCTTTGATCCCTTTCTTCTCTAAACTAAGCTCATTGCTAGATTCATAGCTTAGATTCGAAGGAGTTCACATTTAGTGAATCGTTCTTGTTGTAAGAACTCCTTCTCAGTTGGAGAATATTCCCTCCCTTCTAAACTTAGGTTTGGATTGTAAAAGTCGCTAAGGACTATAACTTAGAAGGATCCGTCCCGCGTACGGTTTCCTTCTTTGAGACTTGCTCAGATTAATCAACAAGTTTCTCCTGCTGAGTTCAGGACCGTGGACGTAGGATCTGTTATCCGAACCACGTTAAAAATTGCTTGTGTTATTTACTGTTTTATCGCATTGCATTTAACCCAGTTTTAAATCATCAGCTTGCATAAAACGTATCTTAAAAAGCGCACAACCAAAAGACTTTACATTGCGAAAACTCATTTTCAAAAGAGACGACTCCAGGCCTAACACTTATCCGCACTACGGCTCTCGACCGGGAGTTTCGTAATACTGACATCAGTCAGTAGAAGAGCTCAGAAGCTGACTCACTTTGACCCCAGTGATCGAAGGCTTATTTGGCATTGTTCATCAGTTGCAAACATCAGCTTCAGCTGACCTTCACTGAGAAAAAGAAACAGAGCACAGGTGTATTCACCCCCCCCCCCTCTACACCTGACTTTTCATCTCCGGACCAACAGTATCCAACCGGAGAGACGTCAGAGTCGGGAAAGCTGAAAACTGTCTTCAGCGCTTTGAGGATGCTGATGTCGGTGACGCTCTCCTGCTACTTCTGCTGAGATGTTTCCTCCATATAGCTCACAGCAGTGACTTCTACGTTAGTATCCTCCATTGAACGCATGTTGAAGTAGAACTCAACAACTTGTCGAGGAAGACAAGATTTGGGTTGCTTCGTCAGAAGCATCTTCAAACCAGACGTCTGAAGGGCGGTGTAAATACCCTCCATGAATGGAAGTTCTGACTTGTGGAACACCATGGTGGGCTCGAAGCAGACTCTGCCCTGGATGATCTTGTTGATATCTGCCGGAGTCTGAACGATCTTTCATGCTATTTTATCTAGAATATGCAAAATAAGTGTTAGCACTTGAAAATAGAGTAGTTAGAATTTGCAGAATAGATATAAGGTAATTCACCGTAGTTTAAGAGCTTATGATGGTAGAGAAGTCTTAGAAAGCAGTTTAGATGCAGAGCTCTTAAAATCGGAAATGACGGAAAATAGGAAGAGAAGACGAAGCGAGAAGATTAAGTATGATTTGAATACCAAGCAATTTTCAGATCCGACGGTTATGATTTAATCTCGCTTTATTATAGACGGTTAGGATTAAATGTTATAAAAGGAATGTTTACTAAGACACCTATAATCTCGACATACGTAAGATTTGCAAGTTGGTGTAAGGTAAGAAGACATGCATGCCACTGAATGTAAATACTGAATTTATCACTCAAACCTGTCAGCTGAACATAGTAGTCAGCTGATACCAATTGCAAATTAGGGGGTGGAATGATCATGATACCAATGTTGATACCAATTGTTAGTTCACACGAAGCGGCTTTCACACCAGTTGTTATCAAACTTGTTGGTGACACTGAAGGTTCAGTATTTATCTCACGTTCCCCCTTGCTGAGTACTGTATGGTTCTCCCTACTGAACCATAGTACTGAGTCTGACTAACTGACTTGTCGTAGTGATCCTTTTACTGACTCGGGTCTGTGGAATCCAGCAGACCTAGCTCAACTGAGAGTTCTCTGAATCTGTTCTCAGCTAGCGACTTGGTTAGTATGTCTGCCCTTTGCTTATCAGTATGGATTTTCTCCATCCTTATATCCTTTTTCTCGACATGGTCTCGGATGAAGTGGTGTCAGATGTCCATGTGCTTGCGTCTCGTGTGAAGAACTGGAATCTGAGTGATTGCAATCGCACTGGTGGAGTCGCAATAGATGGGCACCTCATCTTGATAGATACCATAATCACGCAATTATTGTTGGAGCCAAAAGGTCTGGGCACAACAACTTCCTGCACCCATATACTCAGCTTCATTGTGGACGTTGCTACTGAATGTTTTTTTCTTGGAGAACCATGATATGAGCTTACTGCCTAGGAACTGACAAGTTCCAGAATTTGACTTTCAATCTATCCTGCATCCTGCATAATCATCGTCAGAATATCCAGTTAAAACAAGATTATCATCAGCAGGACACCATAATCAGCTTCGCTTGCTTCTCATTGGTCGAGATATGGCGGTAGGTGAGACTTTTCAGACACCAGTCTTCTAGCGAGTTGACTTCCTCTGAACCTCGGACATAAGTGTTCCTCTGCTGACATCCGACTGATAAAGACCTTGCTGTCGATTTCCCTTGTACGGTCTGCATCTGAGTTGCAACTCATTCAGTAGATCAAGGCCGATCATACTGAGTCTTCTTCCCGAGTCGGCTGAAGAGTAATCTTCTACTGAGTGTTACTGACTCAAAGACAAACAACTGAGATCAGATAGAGCTCTATTGAACCGATGACATAGGGTTCTGGAACCTTAACTTCTCTATTGAAGTTCAGACCAACAACTTACCCCTTACAGGACTTAGACAACATAATCTAGAAAGATCAAAGTAGGTCTAGCCTATTACATCATGTCGGTTCATCACAGACTCAGGGGTTTTAGGATCTTCAATTCCTCTTTAAATATATACAACAATACTCAGTATCAGAGGTACTGAATCATCTCCCTACAATTTACCCCTAATCTACTGAACCAATCCTTAACAAATCTTACAATTTCACCCTATAAGAACTATGAATCAACTCTTGACTCATATCCATACATGGTGGCCATACTGTTTGGCCCATCTGACCTTCTTGGTTCCCTCTGAGTTTGATATGGGTGCTTTCATCTTCTGCTTGTTCTTTGTCTGAGGGGTTACGGGTTCTTCATCTCAGCCATCTTTTCTGAGCTTTTTCGCCATGAAGTTGATGCCTCATATGTATGTCCAAGTCCTTCATTTATGGAGGATGGTCTTTGTGATCTTAGCATTCCTTTAAGCTTCTCTTTAGCTCCTAGGTATTGCTCAGTCATCAAGGTTCTCCAAACCTCATCACTTTTTCTCAGAGCTTCATACCTAGCTCTCAATTGTGCAAGCTTTTCATTCAGCTGGCAATTTCAGTATATTTCTCAGAGTTGACCTTGATTAGAACTGAGATCTGAGATTCTTGTAATTGAGACTAGTCATTAGAGAATTGATCTCTTCCTTCTGTCTCAAGACAAGTCCTTCTGACTCATTAGAGACCTGACTACTCATTGAAAGTCTCTGATTTTCAGCTCTCAGGAATTCCAGCTCCTGAAGTGTCTTGCTGAACTGAGTGCTCATCTGTATCTGTTCCTCTAGAAGATCTTCATAGGATAGAACCACATCTAAGGGTTCTCCTGCAATAGAGCATGTGTCGTGTGTGCGAGGTGAAGATGAGCATATGTTAGGATTGGAATTTACCTCAGCCTCTTTTCTAGCCATGAGACACAGTTTAGTCTCCTCCTCTACTTCGAGTGCCATGAATTCAGCCTCATCATCTGATGATTCTAGGTATAGTTCCTCTTCGCTTGTGCAATCAGAGAGTTCTCCGGCTATATAGGCTTGCCTTTTCTGATAAATTGGTTCCTTCTGGCTTGCCTTTGAGCTCTTTCCGTAGCCAAGAGCTCTGGACATTCATACTGGTAATGTCCTGTCTTTTTGCAATTGTAACACATTGAGCTGTTGCCTTCTTTTATGGGTGTGTCATTGATTCCTGTGGCAGTAGTCTCAGCGTTCCTGCATTCAGGTAGAGAATTAGGTTCACCTTTCGGATAATTGTTTTCTCTGTTATCTTTGTAGTTCTTCGAGGCTCTTTTCATTTTCCTGAGCTTGTCCTTCCCCTTTTGATACTTTACTGCAAAGAGAGCATTCTTCTCAGCTAGGTTATCACTAGTTAGGATCGTCAATAAGCTTCCTGCTGATTGACTAGTGACTGAGGGACTAGCTCCAGGTGTGCTGACCGTTGCTTTATAGGCATGATCCATTAGCATATCAACGTCAATACATGGAATATATGGAATATTAACTTAAACTCCTCATCTTTTAATTCTAAAAAACTATAGTCAAGAGTAACAGTACCTAAGTTAGATCTTCGGAAACATGTAGCAAAGGAGTACCGTTTGGTCCGAGTAAGAGCCCTGAAAATTTTGATATTTATCACCTTGTTGCCAAAGGTTTTTCCCAAGTCCGTTGATGATGTTGATTTGATTGGTGAATCTGACACTGAGATCATCAATTGACCTTACAAAATGAATTGTCCTTAACCCTTATATTTCAATTCCCAACTTGTGTTGGATGAATTTCAACCATTAGAAAGGGGGAGATTGTTAGATATAATAAAAGTTTTGAATGATCTCAAACCCTTATTAATGGATGAATCAATATGATGTACTCCATCTGTCCCATTAAAAGTGTCCATCTTTCCCGATCAGGTTATCCCAATATAAGTGTATCCTTTCCTAAAATGACAATATTAACTATACATTAAAAAATGAAGTGGGTCCCTTGTTGGTCCCGAGAGTGAGTTCAGGTGTAGAGGGGGGGGGGTGAATACACCTGAATCCAAATTTCTCAACTTCGAACACGAACAGTCCTATTCGGGGAAGATGCCGCATCTTGAAATGATTCAGGCCAGACTGCATAACCGTTTCAATCGTGTTAAAGGCTAAAAAGTCCGACTCGGCCGAGATCTCGCTAACCGACTAGGTCGAATTCGGATTGATCGGCAAGAGTTCGACGCGGAATAGTGTAGGCCCAAATCGGTTTTTATGAGAAAACGTTTTAAGTCTCAGTTCAGTAGATAAGAAATTCAGTATACTGAGACAGTTAATTGATTTTAAATAAGATGTTCAGTATGCATAGTAAAATCAATGTAACAGTGAAAGAACGTAAGTAAACGACACAAAGATTTTTAAAGTGGTTCGGATATCAACAATCCTACGTCCACTGTCCCGATAGATCGGAGGCTATTTATTATACCGAGTTAGTCTCCGTCCGCTTGTGCACAGGACAAAGCCGTGGCTTGGGGATTATACTGAGCAAGTCCCAGTTTACACTTCTATCAAACTTAAAGTGTTTGACAAACTTCTCCAACAGTGAAGGAGTCCTTATACAATAAGGATTGGGTTCAAAGGTGAACTCCTTCGTCTAAGCTATGGATATATCGGTTGAGCTTAGGGTTAGAGGGATGGGAACAAGAATGTAGCTTCTAGAGCGACGAACAACTGAGGTTTAGCTATAAGTTCGTGTCACGTCGCTTGGATACTAGATGCTTTATTGTCGGTTCAGCTTGGTTCCCTTACGAGCTTAGAGGTAGTCTTTCGCCGGAGATAACTCTTTCGATTCTTGCGGAAGACTTAGGCTTTTGGAATTCGCTCGTTTGAAAGTTCGTGTGTGTGTTCGTTTCTTCGTTAGCTCGTGAACTCTCTCTTTTTAAATCTTGAATGATCCCTCTATTTATAGAGAAGAGATTGAGAAAGATCCGTTGGAGACGATCTTCTTCTCTCTCTCTCTCTTTTTGGTAGCAAACGGCTCTTTTGGCGTAGGTAACAGTGCCTTTTCCTCCTTTTCCGGAAAGTGTTGACTTGCAGCTTTAGTAGGTAGGATGACACGTGTATGCTTGTCATTTGTCGAGGTGGATAGAGTGGTTGAGACAGCACAGACTTTGAGACAAGTTGAAGCTGACTTGTCTCATCCTCGTATATGACAATGCTGATTGTCTTTCAAAAGATTCTGACAGTCCTGAAGACTATCTCGCCGATGCTTGAGTCTAACCTTGTACTCGGTAGATAGGACAAGTGAGATAAGTCTATCGAAGATCAGCCTCGAGTCCAGGTGAACTACTCCCGCCGAGTTCGAGTTCGACCGACTCTCTCGCATATCCGCTCCCGCCGAGTCCAAGATCATTGAGTCTTCTACACTGGTGCTGAGGCAAATAAGCTACTGAGCGCCTTGACCAGAGCAGAGTGTCTACTGAGTCTGAAACCTCAGAGACAAACAACATATACAACGGAATGGTTCACCAATCAGATAGGGTTTTGGGATCTTCAAATCTTCTCAACAGTTCGAGTACATAGGCTACTTGGGCTTGGTTCAGATAGAAGATAGAATCATTTCCCCCCTGGTGAAACAAGGCTTGAGGATAGAATCATCACCCAACAATTTCCCCCTATTTGATGATGCCAAAACCTATCATCTATGCTAACACTAAACAGACAAAAACAAATCTCCTTACTATTTTACAAGTAAGATCAGAGGAGATGTTCCATCAGTTCTAGACTACTGAAAAACAGGGCAAAAATAATTTCCCCCAATACATAGAAACTAGACTAGCAGAATCTAACAAAGCAATAAACTGACAAGTAATAAAAAAGGTGAGTGTGTGTCAGTAATCACTTTAGTGATTCTGAGTGTTAAAGCATAAGACAAACACGGCTATTTAGACAACAAGTTGTTGTCAGAGCCAAAAGAAGATTTGTATATATAAGAGTGATTCAGTTTAGTACATTACAAATCTTGCTAGACTATGAAGAGAGAATACTAAGACTATGGGCGCTTAAACTGCTGAATCCGGTCCATGAATCCTTGCGATTGTGTCTCAGGCAGTGGCACTTCATACATTCGGTACGTGGTCTTTCTCAGCTTCAAGTATTCCGCGAAGTCAGCTGGGTTATCATCTTGTAAGAATCTTTGATCAGCAGCGTCCTTCACTTCAGCTTCAATAGTCGCAACATGAATTGAGTCATCCATTCTTCTTAGAGGTGGAATGATTCTGGGTCCGGGAATCTGAATCTCTTTCCCTTCTGAAATGGCATTATACAAGTGGATGTAGAGATCCGCTTCAGTAAGCATCATCCATTCAGCGTAAGCTTCAGCTCTAGACTTGTTCGGCCAGAATCTCCAGAAATAATAGCGTTTGATGAACTCAATCTTCGAATTTTCCCATCTCTGAGTGAATTGAGCCGGTATCCACTCGTCTGTTCTCGGCCATCCGTGAGATTTCGGATCGGTGGCCTTCTTCTCGAACTTCCCGTAACGATAGGGAATGTCGCCTTTAGCAGGAGTTCCGTGCCCGGCTTCTTCCTCGCACGCTTCCTCGCAGCTTCCGGATCGGCTAAATGGATTCTATTTCTCGTAGCCTCGATCCGTCTCGCCTCTTCGCCTCTATATAAGTACTGTCCATCCGGGCGAATATGGCATCTTCTAGCTCTTTAGGTTTCGGGAGGCATCTTCCGAGTCGGCCAGGGGTACTTGATTTTTCTTTCGATGTACCCCGCTTCTCGGATCTCTGCCGCTTCTGCTCCTTCTCCTTTTCCTTGTCATCATCGTCTTCGATCCCGAGCTTCCTTGGAGGTAGCCCGGCGTGCTTTCTTCCTCCTCTCGCTTGGAGCTTTAGATTTTCTTTTCACGAGCTTAAAGCTTAGGCTTGTTTGCGGCTTCTCGCCAAAGAATCTCCCTTGCCGCCTTTTCATCGCCGGCAATCCGAGCCTCCTCTTCAGTCGAGATGTATCGTTTCGTTTTCTTTGCTGGAGGGGTCGGGAGTTTCAGGTACCTTTTTGCCTTTGCCCCGAACAGGTGGAGGGAGAGGTGTTTCCTCTTCATCTCGAATCTTCGCCAGCCTCCTCGGCATACTCGCGACTTCCTTAATGATATCGCTGGGAGTCCGAGTCGCATGAGTAGCTTGGGTTCCCGAGCCACTTGGGCCGGTCTCGACGTGTGCTCGCAGCTGGGACACCCCGGGCCTCACCCATTTCGGGCCCGAGTCCGAGTCTTCTTCCGAGTTGTTGTACCCTTAGATTTTTCGGTTTTGGGGGGGGTCGCCTTCTCGGTACTCTTCTTTCCTAGTACTCTCCTCTTTTCTTTCCTTCTCTTTTCCTTCCCCCTTTTTGGCATCATCAATTGCGGCCGGGGTTGGGATGAGTACCGACCTTTCCGACTTTTTGTAAGAGGTTGACGGATCATCAAGACGATCATTGATCTTAGTCGAGCCTCATGCGGCTCGTTCCTCTCGCTGCAAGATCTACCTTGTACTGCTGGTGTGAGAGGTCAACCGCTTCCTTGAACTCTTTCAGCTTGTCAGAGATCTTATCTTCCATGACCAACCGAATGTTGTCTAATCTCGACCTCGGTGGCCTAGGCTTGTTCGGATAAGGACTCGTGAATGAGTAGACAAAGATGCCTTGAACTCGCAAGAAGCTTAGCTTGTCCTTCCCGGAAGATCCCGAGCCGATCATCAAATTTCGTCTACTGCCGAGCCGGTGCTTGAGTGACAATGGCAGAGACATCGTGGGCGGCCGATTAGGGACATAGAGGATTTTAGCCCTCGAAGCTCGGTAAGCGGTGGCTTCGGCAGCTTCTTCCACACGTTGTGGACTCGCCTGGCGAGGGCACGGTTCGTGAGTGCCTTGGCTTTTAATAGCCCTCGCCACATACTTGGAACGTCGACGATGCGGGCTGGGCGCTACCTCGAATGCGGACTCCAACAAGTGGCCGAGCGGGTCTCGTGGATGCCGAGGTACCAGCCGTCGACTTCGCAGTCCAAGGATACCGAGCGGACGCGGAGCTTCGCGAAGTGAGTGTATCCTTGTCCCGGGGATTTCCCTCATCGAGCTTTCCAGGGCTCGAATCACTGGGTGGGGTCGTCATGGTCCGACCCATCTGAGGGTGCTGGGCATGAGGCAAGTTGTCGATCATGTACCATTGCCGGCATTGCGGCCCTCAAATTTTCCATTGAGCCGAGGTCTTCGTGCTCGAATAGCCTATTTGTTCCCTCAATCTCGGTTCTTCTTCATGAAGTCGCCGACAGGAAAAGTGGAGAACTAGGCGTTGTAGACGAGGCCACTCCCGATGTCGCAAAGAACATGTGGAGCCTTGCTGATTTGGCAATAAGCATCAGATCGGAGTAGTCAGCAAGCTCCGGAATCAGTTGAAGAATTTCTCGGGATGCTCTGGATAGAATCACTGACGCTTCCATCATGATTGTTTCTTCTTCAGACGCCGTCTCAGATTCCAAGTCGATTGGAGACGTCTGATGTTCAGCAGGTGGTATACTGCTGAGTGGAGGAACCGTGAGGGGGCCGTCTCAGGCGTTGAATTTCTTCACCGTGAGCTTCGTAGCCTCCCCTTGTTCCATCTCTATTGGTTCTTCAGTGGAGACTCCCTTCTCCACTGATTGAGTCTTCTCAGAAGACTCTGGCTCATCTATTAGCCGCAAAGGCTGAATAGGTTGCTGAGTAGCCCGTTTAGCAGGAGTTTCGTGGAGATACCTCGGATTCAGCGAGCACGTCCGGGATGGCTTTCTTCGGTTTCTTAGCCTAGCCTTAGATATTTTTGCTTGGAGGTGTTCTCTTCTTTGAAGGTGCACCGGCCGAGGCTTAGTCTGGTGAGCTTGGGGACTGACCCTATCTGGCGAAGGGCGCGAGATCGGTTGTGGAAGCGCACCTTTTTCACATTGAAGTACTCTTTATCATCAAAGGTGACTTGATCTCGAACCACGGTGGTCTTCAATCATTACCGAGAGCTTCAGCCCATACAAGCAATTTCCCCTTCGCGCCAGGATGCGTGTTGACTTGTCAAACTTGGCCGCTTGGATCATGAATTCTCGGATGAAGAAATCATCCCGGTTGATCTTAGCGCCATCGTATATCGCCATCATTAATTGGATCTTAGGTCGGGAGACTCGATCAAATGAGCCACCTTGGCTTGTCGGCGGACTGAGTGACAATGTAAGCCAAGGCTCAGATTGTGGTAGCATGGCGTTCTTGGGAAAAGCAGCTACGAAGGTTGTTGGCTTTCCACGGAATATGGATAGGTACTCGTCTACCGAGTCGTCATTGTAGCCTACGGTGCTGATTCCTTCGGATGGCAAGTCAAAGTCGTTCTTCGGTGCTTCCTTGATAGATATACGTTTCAAGATTGGGAAGCATTGTTGATGGAGTAAGTTCCGAACCTCCCAATGATGTCTCCGAGAGATGGAGTCTCGAATTGAGGTATATTTCAGCCACTGCCGAGGAAGGAAGAACGTTGGCTTCCTCGAAAGAAACTTCTCCGCACGGACTCCCGTAGAGATGCGAAGATCTCATCCATGTAGTCTAGGTCGCACGCATCGAATTCCATGACCGGTTCGCACCGACACCGGCCTTTTGCAAGAATGTCCTCCATGTTATGAGGGGCATCTACGGTTATGTTCGCCATAGTACTGTTACATAAGAATCTTATTAGTATCGGTTTTAGATACAACAGCTTTATATATATTGATACTCGAAGAAATAGAGAATACAAGAATGGCTTTCTAATAAGCATACCAATAAAATCGAGATAAGATATGAAGATGAAGTTGTAAGTAAGGATTGCTTTTGCAAATCTCGGATTTTTCGGACTTGAAAGATTTGAAGTATGCTAATGGCGGTTTGAGAAGATATGATCAAATATATATATCAAACGGGAAGATGAACAGTTATTTGATCAAAGGTTGAGTTTAAACTGCTTTATAGAATGGACGGTCAAGATTAGAAGTTATATTATAGGTAATGATCGCATCTGCCGCCTAAGTCAAAGCCAGTTGTAAAATAGCCTAAGTAGTAACTGTGAAAAGACATGCATTAAATGCGCGCAGAGTTCAGCAAGCTTATATATGGAATGTCGTGCATTAAATGAAATCCGTTAATAATAAAGACAAACCAAGAGATATTAATATCATGCTGAATCTTTGTCATAAATGCAAGGTACTGTTATATAAATTACTACTGAGTAGAGATACGCAAACCTGTCAGCTGAACATAGTAGTCAGCTGATACCTCGTGTAGATGGTTTCTGAATCTCTATGTACTGAATACATTCAGTACTGAGAGTGAACATTCCCCCTTACTGAAATGGTCCTCTCATGGAACCTTCTTACTGACTGGGGTCAGTAGGGTCCAGCAGACCTAGCTCTACTGAAAGTTCTCTAAATCTGATTCAGCTAGAGGCTTGGTCAGTATGTCAGCCCGTTGCTTGTCGGTATGGATCTTTTCCATCCCGATATCCTTCTTTTCGACATGGTCACGAATGAAGTGATGTCCGATGTCCACGTGCTTGCATCTCGTGTGTAGTACGGGATTCTCGAGTGATTGCAATGGCACCGGTACTATCGCGAAAGATCGGCACTTCATTCCGAATGACGTCATAGTCTCTCACTGCTGTCTCGGCCAAAGGATTTGGGCGCAACAACTTCCGGCAGCCATGTATTCGGCTTCGGTAGTCGACGTAGCTACCGAGTACGTTTCTTTGAAAACCATGAGATCGGCTTGCCGCCAAGGAACCGACATGTTCCCCGAAGTTGATTTTCGGTCAATTCTACATCCCGCATAGTCAAGATCGGAATAGCCGCTTAGTTCAATATTATCATCACTGGATACCATAAACCCATGTCGTGTTCCTCGGAGATAGCGGAGAATCTTCTTTGCTGAGTCCATATGGCTCGCTCGGATTCGCCCCGAAATCGAGCACGCATACACCTACATCATAAGTTATGTCGGACGAGTAGCCGTTAAATATAATAATGAACCAATTATAGCACGATATTCGGTTTGGTCTATCGATACTCCCTCTTTATCAAGATCTATCTTCATATTCGTATTCATCGGGATCTTGATAGATTTGCTCGATGTGCGATCGAATCTTTTGATGAGGTCTCGAGTGTATTTGCCCTCGGTTTATGAACGTTCCCTTTTCAGATTGCTTGACTTGAAAACCAAGGAAGTAGTTCATTTCTCCCATCATTGACATCTCGAACTTATCCTTCATCATCTTTTCAAATTGTTGACATATGATGACATTCTTTGATCCGAATATGATGTCATCCACGTGGATCTGCACAAGTAATAAGTCTTCTTCCAGTCGAATGCTGAATAGAGTGCGGCTCTTGGTGCCTTTCTAAAAACCTTTCGAAGAAGAAACTCGGACAGGGTATCGTACCAAGCCCCCGGGTGCTTGTTTTAACCCATACAGAGCCTTTCTGAGTCTATATACTTGATGTCCCTGCTAAAAGCCGGGCGGTTGTTCCACATAGACTTCTTCTTTCAGCACGCCATTCAGGGATTTCACATCCATTTGATAAACTCTGAATCTTTGATGTGTTGCGTAGGCTAGGAATAGTCTAATTGGCTCCAATCTTGCAACCGGAGCGAAAGTTTCATCGAAATCTATTCCTTCACTTGACAACGACCTTTAGCCACGAGCCTTGCTTTGTTCCTTACTATAACGTTGTTTTCATCTCGCTTGTTTTTGAAGACCCATTTGGTTCCAATGACATGTTGATGACGGGGTCCGTCTACAAGCTCCCACACTTCGTTTCTCGTAAACCGATTCGGCTCCTCTCGCATAGCTATGATCCGGGCCAAGATCCTTTAATGCATCCTCAATGGTCCGAGGCTCTTCGTAGACAAGAAGCGGGGAAAATAATGCGCTTTCTCCTTGACGAACCGGATCTTGTCTTGACATTAGCCGAGGGATCTCCAATGATTAGATCGAGAGTGTGAGCATCGTGCCACGATCTACGAAGTTTCAGCTCTTCATCCGAAATTTGTTCAACACGTGATAGTAGGTGAGTTAGGCATTTCGGTTGTACAATTCCGAGATTGAAGAATTTCGGTGATAAGAGTATGGTCTCATCGAGTCACCGTGTTCGGGGGCATTCGCTCGGGAACATTACTAGATGTTCCCCCCCGAGTTGTTATTCTCGGTAGTGGTCTCGCTTACCTCTTGGGTTTCTTCATCGACTCGAGTTACACGGGATTGATTCTGTCGGGAGAATCAATCGCTCGCCTACTTGTTCCGCCGGTTGAGATTCGTAGATTTGTCTTCGGTTTCTTCGTCCGAATCATCATCCCAACATAGCCGGATCTTTTCGGGTTTGTCCTTTAAGTTTAGATCCCGTAGCCGTCTACCGATGTCCTCGTATTCGGAATTTGAGTTATTGCTCCCGTCTTCGTAGCAAACTCGTTAAAAACAACATGAGGGCTTTCCTCCACGCAAAGAGTCCGATAGTTGAATACTCAAAGCTTTGCTTGACCCGAGAGTATCCTAAGAATACTCCCCGATCCGACTTGCTATCAAAAGTCTTCAGCTGATCTTTCCCATTATTGTGGATAAAGCATGAACAACCAAAGATATGGAAATAAGATAGAGAAGGCTTCCTGCCTTTCTATAGTTCATATGGTGTCCTCTTATGCTGCTTTGTCAGTAGAGATCTATTCTGAGTGTAACACGCAGTATCCGTTGCTTCTGCCCAGAATTTGGATGGGAGTCCTGAATCTGCGAGTAGAGTTCTAGCTTCTTCTTTGAGAGTTCTGTTCTTTCGTTCAGCAACTCCATTTTGCTGAGGTGTGCGGGCAGCCGATGTCTCATGCTCTATTCCTTCTGCTTCGCAGAACTCCTCTACCATGGAATTAAGGAACTCAGTTCCTCTGTCTGAACGTATTTTTCTAATCTTGGTGTTCTTCTCGACACTGAGCCTTTTCAGAAGCGTTGGTAACTCTGTTTTGACGTCAGACTTGTTGGCAATGAATATGACCCATGTGTAGCGCGAGTAGTCATATATGACCACTAATGCATATTTCCTGCCTCTGATCGTCACTGGGGAGACTGGACCGAACAAATTCATATGTAGCAGCTGAAGGATTCCATCAGTGGAAGGAGATGGAACTGTTGGATTTTGATTCTTTGTTTGCTTTCCCTTCAGACATGCTTCACACTAAGTGTCTTTGCTGAATATTTCATTCGGCGGTCCCCCTTGCTAGAGTGTCTCTTGCTAGTTTGTTGAGCGTCTTGAAGTTGAGATGGCCGAGTCTTCTATGCCATAGCCACCCCGTTCGATTATCATTCTTTGCCAACGAGACAAGCTTCGTGTTCAACGAGTTCCGGCCAAGAACATATATGTTCTTTCTGCGCGAACCTGATAACACGGTTTTCCCTGTAGATTTATCAATAACATCACATAAACCAACGTCAAATACCACTCTATTTGAGTTATCACAAAATTGACTAACAGAGAGAAGGTTATGTCGAAGTCCTTCAACATATGATACTCTTGGAACTTTGGCGCTTCCAATGCCGAGTGTTCCATATCCTCTAGTATAGCCTTTTGCATTGTCTCCGAACTCACTCGGGGTCCTTCTTCGGTGATATAATTCTTCGATGAGACTCCTTTGGTATGTCATATGTCTTGAGCATCCGCTGTCCACATACCATGAGTCTCTCGCGCACTCGCAAAACGTAATTATATTCAGGTACCCTTTATTTTTGATTTTGGGTCCTTAGGTGTTAGTTTTAATAACCCAAATTTGTCTAACAACCCCGGTGGTTTCGGACATCTTCTTTCCACTAGAGTCAACATATCCGACCACGGATCGGTCATAGGTGACTTCGAGGCTTCGAGGTTCGGGGAGTCCTAATCTTCCGAGCCGGGCGGATCGCCGACCTTTGCCTTCCGTGCGGCTTTCCGTTTCCTTTTCGACTTTTGGATCCTCTTCTCGACTATAGGTTCATAATAATATGACCCATACCGAGCCGGGATGTGTCGGTTTTGGAGGTCCATACTGATCGGCCAATTTTGATTTGCTTGGTTCCCCCTCGATCGAACCGGGGTACTTTGGCTTTGATCTTGGTGTCGAATGCTTTGCCGAGTAGGATGAGGTGCTTTCATCTTTTGTTTGTTCTTTGCGAGGGGGTTCAGTATATCAGCATTGATGGTCTTTCCTCGAACAAACCTATCGGCAAGTCGTCCTTCCGAGTGTATCAAGGGCACGAGGAAGCTCCCCGGCCGAATCCAACTCCTTCCTTGCAGCCGCTTTGGCTTGTTGCTTGCTAGCATAGCCTCCAATTTCTTTTCGGAGCCCATGTACCTCTCACCATCGTGTTCCTCCGGACATCATCACTTTTCTTCAGATGCATCATGTTCGGCCCGAAGTCCTCGACGGTTTTGCTTGCGCCAGACTCGGTTCAGATATCTTTCCGAGTCAAGTCATTGGTCAAAACTGAAATCCGATCTTCTTGATGCTGAGACTTGGCCATCGAGAGTTTATCTCCTCCCCGAGTCTCAACACAAGTCCTTCGGCCTCGCAGCAACCCGACTCTCCCGAGAAAGTCTCCGATTCTCCACTTTCGTGGTATCCAACTCCCGAAGAGTCTTGGCTGAGCCGTGCACTCATTTGAATTTGTTCATCTAGTAGATCTTCATATGCGGTTGTGATGTCCAAATTCCCATCCGCACTTTGAAACAAGTTGTCGTGTGTGCAAGGTGTGAAGAGGAGTTGACTGGTTCATGAGAATTTACCTCATCCTCTTAGCCTGCCATCATGCACATTTCGGTCGATTCATCGGCTTCATGTTCTAGGGCCATGAAAGCTGCTTCATCGTCAGATGAATCCATAAAGGAGTCGACCTCTTCTGAGTCGTCTGAGATTTCGCCAGCTATGTAGGATTGTCTTTTCTAGGCGAATTTCTCTCTCCTTGCCTTACGTGCTGCGCGTTCAAGACTACCGAGCTTAGGACAATCATATTGATAATGTCCCGCTTTTTGCGCTTGTAGCAAGTGATGACTTTTTCTTCTTTGGTTGCACTATCCCTTGAGGGTGCCGAGTCATCTTTCTTTCGCATTCGTAACATTGTGAGTCGGAGAGCGTTTTGGTGTATATTCCGACTTACCTTTTGTGTCTCTGTACGCTTTTAGTCGGCCTTCTACGCCTCTCTTTCTCCTTCCGATACTTTACAGCGAGCAGTGCATACTTCTGAGCGAGACTTCCTTCTTGTAGATCATTGAGTGAAGGCTCAGTCTTACTCGTCGTCTTGCTCGTCACGGGAGATACTGTGCTGACTGTTGCTTTGAAAGCATGGTCGATCTTTGTGTCGCCTTCAGCCTCTCAGCTTTCTTTGAGGTCTGTCGAACTCAAACTCCTCTGCTTGTAATTCTGAAAAGATATGGTCAGGAGAGACAACATCTAAATCAAAATGTTGCAATAGAGTGGCAAAAGGTGTCCAGTGTCCGTCCGGCAGTACCCTCAGTATCTTTAGATTCATTTCTCGGTTGCTGAATGTCTTTCCAAGCCCGTTGATTGAGTTCATTAGATTGGTAAATCTGACGTTCAGATCTTCGATTTTGTCACCAGGCATGAGAGACAAGCTTTCCAGCTTTTGGAGTTCCAGTGCTAGTTTATTCGCTTTAATATTCTGAGTCCCTCGACTCAGCAGCGCTAGAGCATCCCGCAGTTCTTTAGCGGTTTTGCATTCCCCGAACCCTACCAAGATAAGAATCGCTAAGAGTGGTTAGTATGGCATTCCCGGCGACTCGGCCTAGATTGTGAAGCTTCTTCTCTTCGGGAGTGAAGAGACTTCGTCTTTAAGGGATCTTCTTCCCGGCCACCATTCCTCCTCCTTCACTTGAAGTTACAACACTATCGATCATGGGAACGATAGGTCCATCTTCAAGCACTTCATCATATTGTCATGGAGGGATGTCGATGTGCTTCCATTCTCGACTCGCCACACTCCATAATTCTCCACCGAGAACATGGGTACCATTCTTATACCCGACATATCAGCCATGAAAAATATTGATATGAATGTAGAGTGATATGCGGTGAAAAACGTTTTCCTCCGGATCCGTTCGAATGGACCCGCCCTCAAAGTGACAAGAGTCTTAAGGAACTCCCCGCTTCCGATACCAATTGTTGGTCCCGAGAGTGAGTTCGGGTGTAGAGGGGGGGTGAATACACTCGAATCCAAATTTCTCAACTTCGAACACGAACGTCCCTATTCGGGAAGATGCCGCATCGAACGATTCAACGCACTGCATAACCGTTCGAATCGTGTTAAAGGCTAAAAGTCCGACTCGGCCGAGATCTCGCTAACCGACTAGGTCGAATCCGAGATCGATCGGCAAGAGTTCGGTGCGCGGAATAGTGTAGGCCCAAATCGGTTTTTATGAGAAAACGTTTTAAGTCTCGGGCCAAGAGATAAGAAATTCAAGATATCGAGACAGCTTAATTGATTTTAAATAAGATGTTCAGGTATGCACAAGTAAAATCAATGTAACAAAGAAAAGAACGTAAGTAAACGACACGTAGATTTTTAAAGTGGTTCGGATATCAACAATCCTACGTCCACTGTCCCGATAGATCGAGGCTATTTATTATACTGGGGTTAGTCTCGGCGGCTTGTGCACGGGACAAAGCCGTGGCTTGGGGATTATACTCGAGCAAGTCCCAGTTTACACTTCTATCAAACTTAAAGTGTTTGACAAACTTCTCCAACAGTGAAGGAGTCCTTATACAACCTTATACAATAAGGATTGGGTTCAAAGGTGAACTCCTTCGTCTAAGCTATGGATATATCGGTTGAGCTTTGGGTTAGAGGGATGGGAACAAGAATGTAGCTTCTAGAGCGACGAACAGCTGAGGTTTAGCTATAAGTTCGTGTCACGTCGCTTGGATACTAGATGCTTTATTGTCGGTTCAGCTTGGTTCCCTTACGAGCTTAGAGGTAGTCTTTTGCCAGAGATAACTCTTTCGATTCTTGCGGAAGACTTAGGCTTTTGGAATTCGCTCGTTTGAAAGTTCGTGTGTGTGTTCATTTCTTTGTTAGCTCGTGAACTCTCTCTTTTTAAATCTTGAATGATCCCTCTATTTATAGAGAAGAGATTGAGAAAGATCCGTTGGAGACGATCTTCTTCTCTCTCTCTCTTTTTGGTAGCAAACGGCTCTTTTGGCGTAGGTAACAATGCCTTTTCCTCCTTTTCCGGAAAGTGTTGACTTGCAGCTTTAGTAGGTAGGATGACACGTGTATGCTTGTCATTTATCGAGGTGGATAGAGTGGTTGAGACAGCACAGACTTCGAGACAAGTTGAAGCTAACTTCTCTCATCCTCGTATATGACAATGCTGATTGTCTTTCAAAAGATTCTGACGATCCCCGAAGACTATCCGCCGATGCCGAGTCCGACCTTGTACTCGGTAGATAGACAACGAGATAAGTCTATCGAAGATCAGCTCGAGTCCAAATGAACTACTCTCGCCGAGTTCGGGCCGATCGACTCTCTCGCATATCTTGCTCTCCCGCTGAGTCCAAGATCACCGAGTCTTCTACACCGGTGCCGAGGCAAATAAGCTACCGAGCGCCTTAACCGAAAGCAGAGTGTCTACCGAGTCCGAAACCTCGTAGACAAACAACATATACAACGGAATGGTTCACCAATCGATAGGGTTTTTGGGATCTTCAAATCTTCTCAACAGCTTCGTAGTACATAGGCTACTTCAAGATAGAAGATAGAATCATTTCCCATTGAGTGAAACAAAGGCCTTGAGGATATAATCATCACCCAACATCCCTCATTACTCATTACCCACCCCACATTCTTATACACACTCTCTCTCCAAAAGTTTCTCTCTCACACGACTCCGCTCTGCTCTGAACTCAGAAAATTATGATTTCTAACTTTTTGAAAACTTTAGATTATTTCTCTAACTACAACATAAAAAATAAAAATCAATTGCCTCAAACATGCCTTAATAAAATTTTGGATGACTTCTCATTCCTTCCCACCAACCATTTCTCGAAAACTGTATTA
Source organism: Lavandula angustifolia (assembly GCA_028984105.1). NCBI lineage: Eukaryota > Viridiplantae > Streptophyta > Magnoliopsida > Lamiales > Lamiaceae > Lavandula > Lavandula angustifolia. The sequence continues at coordinate 7,747,225 of CM054812.1, read as the reverse complement.
CTTTCCTTAATATAATTAAAACTCATAAAATATATATCGAAATAAAGTTTCTTAATCTACATGCTGAAAAGAAATGGGACAATTTTAATGGGACGGGGGGAGTAATTGCTTAGTTTTAATTCAATATGAACATGTATACACAGACTAATTATTTCCAGACTAGGATAGTTTTCAAGTTAGTTTCGTTGTTCGGTCTTAGAAGGATAAACTAAGTCAGGCTTAGTTAAGCTGAATAATTTTAGACTGAGTTGAACACTAAATCAGATGCTTCACTCAAAGTCTTATCTTAAGAATCTTGGTGGACTGATTGAAGAATGAGGTACGAGACACGAACTCCAAAGTAGATGGTCAACAAAGAAAAGACAACTACCAAATCAAAACTGGCTAATCTAACAATGACATGTCAGCCTTAGCTCTAGGGACGGAACAGTTCCCCAGTACTTTATCTGTGGAAACATGCAGAACGCAATACGTGTTCATGCATTCAATGCAGAAGAACGTAACAACCCGGAGCCAATAGGAAGTCGATCCTCATTCAATGGTTCTCTTCCTAGCTCGTCTATAATTAAATACAGAAGGCCTCTCATCTTTGAGAGGTTACGAAATTTTGAAGAGCTCAAAATATACAACATCCAAAAGCAAGAACAAGCTGATAGCCTTATTATCTTAGTGATTCATTGCTTGAAATTCCCTTCTGTCCATATTCCAAGTGATCCTCTTTCATATCACAAGCTTGGAATCAAGAGTATGTAAAATTCTTGTTAAGTTGAACAGTCGGAACCCGACCTAATATTATTGATAGACTTAATAGATTGATAATAGGATAGTTTGTTAGCTGGATAGATTGATAGATAGTTTGTATTTGATCTGTTCTCAACAGTCTTCGAGTATCCTTAGAGGATATTTGTTGATACAAAAAAGTGAATGTATGATCTTGTGAATACAAACCACTATAACTCTTTGTGTCATTTAGATTCTGCATTTTTATTAGCTTATTTTTTGCATACACTACTACATTGAAAATTGTTGCATTGAAAAGTGGTTTTTAAAAGGGTCAATCACTATTCCGCATTCACTAACTAACTTAACATCAGTTAGACTCACACTCTGATATGAAAATCAAGCGATTTTGGAATCAAGTGAATTCCCCCCCCCAATACACTTAAGTTCACACTGGGACCAACCATCCTAATTGTTCCCATGAAGTCCTTATCCAAAACAAGACATGGACGTCGAATAAATAAAAAATGAGCCTGTAGAACTCAAATGCTCCACGACATCTTTTCTAGCGACTTTTGGTTGAGCAAATAACCGGTGCTTTTGGAGTTGTGGAGCAAGAATTGACTTAACAAATGCGGCTCATGATAGACATATGTCGTTAGTCTCGTTAAACTACAAGAAATATTTTGTGGTGATAAGATGAAATAAGAGGCAGGAATTTGATTCAAACTACAAGGATTTTAGTTGTCGATTCCTCCTAAGAACAATCACCATCAATTTTTCAAATAAACACCAATTTCTAGTGTCGTTGCAAGGCGATTTAGGATGAAAGGTTGGGATCTTCCGTCGGCGTCCACCGCCTTGACTTTCTATTACCTAACTCGATTAATTAAACGAATTCAACCTAATTTAATTCGCCGGTAGTGACACACCACCATAAATAGCGCAGGAGGGGACTCTAACCATTTATTAATTCAATAGATTGATTTTGAGTGATAATTGCTTGTTTTCCAGGTGGCTTATAATCGGAAATGGCAGATGAAGGGGTGTTTGCAACCGCTTAAATTTTTCAACTTATGACTTAATTTAAGGAAAAGTTGATTTTGAATGTTTTCAACAACTTAAATTCTTCAAAATTCTCTACATTTAAGTTGAATAAGTTGAAGTTGGTTAAGTTGGTTTTAACCAACTTCTCCAACTTAATCGGCATATTTGTAATTTCGGATAAATTATGATCCGACATCTTACTTATAAATTTCAAAATAAGCTACTACAGTATAAATTTTGCAAACACTATTTTTTTCAACTTTTTCTTCTTTTAAGCGCTTTTACAAACATACCCCAAATTCTCTAATAAACCACTTTTACCAACTTCTCCTTAATTTAAGACTTAAAAAAAAGTTTAAGTTTATTGCAAACACCCCGAAAGCAAAGGGGCGTTAGTGTTCCTGTGTCGAAATCTATTGTGTAGGTAGTTTAATTTATCAATCGGTGGCCGGTGGAGAATCATAAGATGATATATTTATTTTATGTTATTTTAGTGGTTGTTCTCAATTTATTAATAATTTTAAATTAAAATAATTTTAGAATCCGAACATTTTTCTTGTATTCTCCAAACACAATGAAGTAACTTGTTTTCCTCAGAATCATATTCCACGTAATTATATTCCCGAAATTTTACTTTCCTAAAATCATTTTTCGTAGAATCAGAATCTGCAGAATCATATTTCGTAACAATTTTACTTTCCTAACAACCAAACATGCCCCAAGAGGCTGCACGAAAAGACCTTAAGCGAGCATTTGACATTCTACAAGCTAGTTCGCTTTTATTAAACAACCATATCTTATTTGGGATCGTGATGCTATGGGAAAAATAATGAGAGTTTGCATCATTATGTATAATATGAACGTAGAAGATGAAAGAAGCACTTAGCTAAACTATCAAGATCCCATAAAATTTATACAAGATCGAGTTAGTTGGAGTGATCAGCTAACTGAAGATGGAGATAACTGTGTATACTCTACAAACATGATTGCAAGTATAGTTAGCTATACGACAACTAGATCACAACTTCGAAATAGAGAAGATCTTCGAGACGACTTGTTTGAGCATATCCGACAAAAATTCAAATGACAATAGCCGAATTTTACTTACTTTTTTACTTGTAATTTAAGCTCTTCTTTGTTTCAATTTCATCTTTCAATGATTGTCATATGTTCTATTAATTATAGTTTGAATTTTTTTTTAGTTTTATAGTTTTCTATAATTTAAGTTAATTTTACTATTTGAAATTAAAATAATTAATATAATAATTAAAAAGTATAAAATGGAAAATAACAAGAATATTTAATATTATGGTTGGTGCGGCCTAGTTGAAATTGTTAGGAATAAATCATAAAAAGTATAGTTGAAAGAAAAATGCAGTACATTAAGGAGAGAGAAATTAGAGATTTGTAAAACCACATAATTTCAAGAATCTGATAGATAGATGTCAAAAATAGTAAGATGAGAATGAAATTAGAGATTTTAAATCGGATAAAATTATTATCTGTAAAATCTCTCATAATCAATCAACACTTGCCATGTGTCATATTCTGATTTGTTATCATATACTCCCTCCGTCCCGCTATTTGTGGCTCACTTTTCCGAAAGGGGTGTCCCATTATTTGTGCCCACTTTCCTAATTTGGTAAAAAATTACTCCTACTCTATTATCTTCTCTCTCCTACTTTATTACATTCTCTCTCCTACTTTATCATCTTTCTCTCATACTCTCTCATTATCTTACTCATCTTCTCTCTCATACTTTATCATCTACTCTCTCTCTCATATTTTATCATCTACTCTCTCTCATACTTTATCATCTACTCTCTTAATTCCCGTGCCGAAACCAAATGAACCACAAATAACGGAACTGAGGGAGTACTCAATAGTATAAAACCTTCAAGGCATACGACCTCTCGAGTTATGTCATGAGATTGAATTCTTCTTTTTTCTTTTTTGTAATTTATTTTCCATTTGTCATATTATGTTGGGACTGGGCCGGAGGTACGAGAATAAGATAGTCTTAATTAAGGAACACTAAAATATTTTTATAATAAAATAAGCATATAATTTTTTCCATAAACTAAAGGAAAATAGTTATTCATTCATACAAATTGATTTGTAGAATTCTATGAAAACTCAAATACCAACTTTACCAAAGGAAGAAATGAAATGAAGCAATTGATGAAGCGCGTTGTATGAGCAACCACCCATCTTCAATCCAACATCAATCTTATCCTTCAACACCACAGCCCTCTCTCTCATCTCTTCCCCTTCTCTCTCCACCATCAGTTTCCTAATTCCACTCTCAATCTCCCCCCTCTCCAAACTCTTACCCAAATTGATCCCAACTCTCCACACATCACTCGCATACCTAGCATTCACCAACTGATCTCCAAAGAACGGCGAACACATCATCGGAACCCCTTCGCAAATGCTCTCCAAAGTTGAATTCCATCCATTATGCGTCCAAAATCCGCCGACGGAGCGATGAGAGAGAACCTCCTGCTGTGGAGCCCACTTTATGATTATCCCTCTTCCACTCGTCGCCTCCGAGAACCCAACAGGAAGATCTTCGATCCACTCCGAACCGCTGACACCACCGGGTCGAACCACCCACAGAAACGGTTGCCTACTATTGGCCAAACCCCACGCAATTTCTCGCAGCTTTCCGGCGTCCACGGCGGTGACGCTGCCGAAGCTCACGTAGAGTACGGATTTGGGCAGTTGCTTATCCAGCCATGAAATTGAGCTCCTATCTTGCGCTATTAAACTGCTTGATGCTGCAGAGAAGCACTTGTGGAATGGGATCGCGAATGCCGGCGATGGGAATTGGTGGTTTAGCCGTACGATTTCCGGCCGCTCGAGTTCTTCGAATGTGTTGAAAATTATAGCCGAAGCTTTCTTCGTTTCTTCAATCAATTTTGTTATGTTGTTGTACGCATCTTCAGGGTTGTACGTTTCGATCACCGGGATGTCCTTCACCTTGAGCGGCGGAAGCTCCTCCACCGCCTCCTCCATGTTGGAGTCTGGCCGGAGCTTAGTTCCGTCGGAGAGATACCCTTTCTCTCTCATCACGGAGAGAGCGGCGAAAGCCAAGAAGGAACCCACGCTGCTCGTCCGCATCACAATCCTAGGAAGGTCGAAACTATCAGCGACGGACTGCGTGAAGTACCAGTTAGCGTCGGAGATCAAGCACTTGACGTCACCATCTCCGTCCTCCGACAGCAATTTATTGAGACAGTCGCGAAAAGGTTGGACGCAGTTGGTGTTGATGAGCTTGATGATTTGGACAGGATCCGGCGCGGAGTGTTGGGGTTGGGACAAGGCGTCGGAGATGGGGTGGAAGTTGAAATGAGGATATTTGGATGGATCGGGGGAGTTGTAGGTAGCGTGAATGATGGAGATTCGGTACCCTGTGGAGTGAAGGATGTTGGCGAGCTGAAGCATGGGGTTTATATGGCCTTGAAATGGCAGCGGAAAAAGCACTAATCTACTGCTGCCGGAATCCATGCTCGTCTTCTTATTATTTGTCAGAAGTAGTAATAATAAGCATTATATGAAGAAGGGTTTATGGAAATATAGGGTAGGTTGGGTTTGATGATGGCCATTAATGTGGAAAATGACGTGACGTGTTCGAGTAAAGTTGTGACGTACTGTCTATAAGATTAGATTCCACAAAGCAATAGGTGTGGGCGGAAACAGTACTAATCTACTGCTGCCGGAATCCATACTCGTCTTCTTATTATTTGTCAGAATTAGTACATTAGCCAAATAGTAAAAATATATATACATTTATAGTTTATCATTAAAATAAAACATAAATATAGTCATTTTGTCTTTATACGGCGCATGACCGATTGGAGAGCCGATGGAGTCCATAGACTCTCCATCAGCCCTGAAAAAAAAAAAATGAAAAAGAAAGATGGCCCTCAAATTTTAAAATTTTAATAAAAAAATTTTAATATATAAAATAAGCTATCGGCCTCAAGTGTAATATATAAAAAAAAATTTAATAAAAAAATTATTAAAAGATGGCCCTCAAATTAAAAAAAAAAAAAAAAAAAAAAAATGAAACAAACTATCGGCCTCAAGTGTAATATATAAAAATAAAATTAAATTAAACAGGCCCTGAAGTTAAAAAAAGAAAAAAAAAGTGGTTAAAAGGGCATCGGCCCCCAATTGTTAAAAAAAAAAAAAAAATCAAATGTTAGCCTGCTGAACAACATCGGCCATCGGCCATAGTCCCTGAAAAATTTTAAAGGCCATCGGCCATAGTCCCTGCTGAATGAACAACATCACCCATCGGCCTAATGGAGGGCCATAGTCCCTGCTGAACAACATCGGCCATCGGCCCCCATCGCCCATCGGCCCCCCATCGGCCCTCCCATCGGCCCTCCGCCGGACAAAGACAAAATGACTACTTTTGTATTTTGTTTTAGTTATAGGCCATATTTGTGTTTTTTTTTTCGTTTTGGCTAACAGTGGGTATTCTCACTAAGTATGAGGAAGGGTTTATGGAAAGTGGAAATATACAGGTTAGTTTGGTGGTGGCCATTAATGTTGAAAATGTTCGAATAAAGTTCTGACGTACTGTCTATAAGATTCCACAAAACGATATGTGTGGGTGGTACTGATGAAGCTTTCTATAAGTAAAGAGACATTTGTAATATTAGCTAGAGTAATTAAAAAACAAATTTAGCCTATCACAAAAAAAACACAAAACTAACCATTTTATCCTGAATCAATGATAGATGATGCGAATTGTAGGAATTTGTGATATCAATAATTTTTTTTTCATTTGAAATGCGTAGGATCGATGGGGAATGTCCATCGGCCCTCTATCGGCCGAGAGAAAAAAAACTGAGCAACTCCATCGGCCGTCCCTTAGCCCTCGGCAGAGGCCGAGTAATTCCATCGGCCGATGGAGGGCCTAAGGCGGACCCTAATTTCATTTGAAATGCGTAGGGCCGATCCCCCACAATGCGGGCCCTAATTTCGGCATCTCATCTCTGTCCGAAAGCAAAAGCCAACCTCAACTTTACCTTTTTAACCTCGCACACCCAATCTCCGCTGCCGTAAACATTACCCATTCCAATTAGCCAACCGGATCTAACTTCACAGAGCAAATGTCGGCCACCAACATCTATATTACGGCGCTGGACGGCATCGTCAACGTCAACTCCCTCTTCACACCAACAACAGCCTCATCGACCAGACCCAGCTCTCCCCGGTGCGCGCCGACCCCCAAGGTTGCCGAGGATCTCGTCGCCTTGTACGTCTACTCCTTCAGCTGCTTCCTCTTCTCCAACCTCGTCGCACTCGGCCTCAAGCAGGCCATTCGCCTCGCCCGCGGGGCCCACCACCACGACCAAGTTTTCTGGGCCTTCGATCTGGCCCACGTCAACCAAACAGGGCTCCGGGCCGGCTACATAGTCTCGGAGCTGGGATCGGTGTGCGGATCAATTTTTCTGATGCTGGCGTTGGTGAACGTGGTGCAGATCAAGGTGGGCGTGCTGGGGTGCGGCGGCAGCCGCCACGGATACGCCGTCGTGGTGCCGCTCGTGATCTTCGTTCCGGCCGGCCTGCTTATCTATGTCTGTACTGTGTTTTATGCTTTCACTCGTTGAAGTGAATTTGTTTGTGTTTGTGTAACAAATTACAATTACAAAATACATATTATATTAATATTAATAATTAAAGTTATTTTGCTATGAATTATAAAGTGGAAATATGGGAATCTACCCATTCCCCTATATCAAAATCAAATCTACCCAACTCCCTAAAAACTATCTACAAAATGCCCAAATTGTCTAAAATACCCCCACTTTTTCACTTTTTTCACCTGAAACTTATCAGGTCGTATAAATGCACTGACTTTAACGTATCGTGTCGATCGGTCGACACATATTATGAAAGTGCCGATTGATCGGCCCTAAAAAAATTAAAAAAAAAAACAAATTGTGCCCTATCGATCGGCACATATTGTGTATGTGTCGATCGATCGGGCACACTTTAAAAAAAAATTATATATTTGTGCCCTATCGGTTGGCACACTATATGGTCTAACTGATAGGGCCGAAATAAAAAATACATCATCTTCCCCACCCGAACCATCGGTCCCCATTCCTGCGTCAACAATCGGACACAAAATTTCTCGGGCTGATCGGTCGGCACGCTCATCGGCACACCCATCGGACACCGTATCTTCGTCGAACCCGTCGGACACAATGGAAGAGGTTAGTATTTTTTTTGAAATCTTTGTTTGTAAATTAGTTTGTAGATCTTCAAATTAATGTAGGATTGCATGTTTAAAGTGATTTTTTATGGAATATATATGTTGGGCTTAGTGAGTATAACCTAATTTTGGTTGGATTGGGTGAAAATTGGTCAAAATGAGGTAGAAATCGCCGGAAACCAGCGCGCCATTGTTGCCGGCGCTGAGCTTGGTGTGCCGACCGGTCGGGCCGACCTGAACCGGTGCCCGACCGGTCGGGACTTTTTTTTTTTTTTTTTTTTGGCCATTCAGCATATAATTAAAATTTTTATTAATTCAGGTTATTTATTAAATATTATATGTAAATATTGTAATAATTATAATTTATTAAATATTAATTGTAATATATAGGTCCATTTTAAACGGTTACCACTTCGAGACGTTTCCCCGATGATCACCACATATTATAAGCATGCTTTAAGGACATTGATTAGAGAAAAATTATCTAGTTAGGGTGGTATGGATCTAGTCCGTCGGTTTACTGGTGGTCAGTTCGGGAGCATAGTAGCTTGGTCAGATGGTAAGAATGTTTTGCGGGCTCTTCACCAGTAAGAATGTTTTGCGGGCTCTTCACCAGCTATTGTGCTATGAGGTCTCGGTACGACCTTCAGAGGTTTGGTTTAATTATGTTGGTCAGAACATCCGTTTCTCTCATCCGGAGTTTGCATTGGTCACTGGGCTGATGTTCGGCGAGTGTAGTTTCGACATGGGAGCATCTTATCAGCCTACTCAGTCTGGGATCTACGGCAGGTTCAATGGTGGGAAACCGATTGAAGCAAGGGAATTGTTAAGCTGGTTTGGTACATATCAGCCCGGTGGTATTTCAGATGATGACTTGATTAAGTTGTCGAATATTTTGGCTCTTTTCTTCTGGTTCTATGCTCCTGCAGAGTCTAAGAAGATTGATACATAGATATAGGTATTGGCTGATAATATCGACCAATGGAATGCGTTCCCATAGGGTTCTTTTACCTACGAGGCCATGTTGCACTACCTCAGTTACGTACCAAATTCCCTGGACCTCGTAGGATCAAAGTATAATCTATACGGGCCGATTTGGGCACTACAGGTATAGTATTTGTTCACAACTTAATTATTACCAATTTATTAATTTTTATTAATTTAAATAACTCGATATATTTATGTTGTAATATAGGTGTGGGCATATGAGGCCATTCCTAGTTTTCGAGCTCGTTGTGCGACCCGTCTACATCCTGATGCTTTGCCTCGTTATATACGGTGGTCGTTTACTAACGCCGATCAGCGTGATATAGCCAGTTTTTTTAAGCGCCAGGTAATATTATTTTATTATTAATTACAATAAATATGTTATGGATATTCATATTAATATTTAATGCGCAAATATTATGTATTTCAGATGAGAGACTCGATAGTGTTTGAAATGTTAGAACCGAACGATCTTGAGGAGATGTCTCCATATTGGCAGAGTGCAGTCGGTAGTAGTCCATTTGTGATACACTTTCCTGTGCCCTTGAACGCCCTACAGTCGGTGCAGTACGATCAAGATGGACAGCGTATCTTGTTCAGGCGCACCGAGGCTACAGGTAGCAGACGTAGTACGGGCAGACGAGTTGTCGGTGAGGAGGAGGAGCAAGAGGAGGAGCAAGAGGAGCAGGAGGAGGAGGAGCACACTGTCGTAGAGAGTAGGAGGGTTCAGAGGCGGGCCCGCCGTACACAAGCATCATCATCAACAGCGAGAGATGCATCTGGTAAGATTTTAAGAATAAGTGAAAAATATCTAGTCAATTCCCCCTTTAATAATCGTCCCCTTCTTTGATAATTATTAGCAGGTGGTGAGACATCTAGTTGTCTGGACCCAAGAATAGAGGCCATGATCAGTCGATCTATTCAAGAGAATTTTGAAAGGTGCGAGCAAGCTATGATGAATAGAATTGATGATTATCATTGGACCCTGAGTCAGGAGCTAGTGAGTACGTGGGAGGAGCTGCTTCATAGAAGTAGGAGGTCCAGACAGTATTCATCATCTTCAGATCACGAGGAGGAGCCTAGGCCATTTAACAGTGGTTATAGCTGGCACGCTCAGGCTACGCAGTGGCCCCAGTGGGACGAGCCCGCACCACAGCCCTTTGATGTATGGGAGAGGGATCCATCAACTCAAAATAAGGAGGTGGAGGCTATGGATGTAGAAGCAAACAGCTACAACTTAGATCTGGGTTTGACTCGCGGCGAGTTGGTAAGAAAATTCTAGACTGAATTTTCTTCAATTAATTTAAATTCTTTAATTAATTTAATAATTTTCGTTTGTAGGATATGTTTGAGCCGAGTTGCACGTTGGCTGAGAGTTTCGAGCAGTATTTGTTGACTGAAAGCTTGGCCTTTCGACGTCCAGATGGTTTTCCATTGGACCGAGAATGGTTCAAGAATTTGAAGAACATGGCTTATAATATGGATTGTCAGATGATAAACTGCTACATCCAGTCACTGCGAGTCAGGCTAGTTCAAGGCAACCTACCCGTGACTCCAAATGTCCGACACACAGTCATAGCGGACTCTACAGTCTTTGTAAGTACATTTCATATCTGAGTATTTTATGGAAAATATTATATTTTTTTGGTTTAATTTTATCGTTGAATAATTTTTCTCCAGATGGTTATTATGACTGAGTGGCTCAAGTTTTCTAAAGATCCACAAAGTGATAGACACGAGAATGATGATGATTATTTATGGGTTCCTCAAAAGGTCGATGTGCAGTTCGTGAAGGGGATTCAAGAACTTGGGATAGGCGATTGGTACTCTGCCAAATATGTGAGTAATATTCATATATTTTATATTTAATAATCATAAGGTTCTAAATTGTATATTTGTGTCTATTGTAGATCATATTTTCAATCTTGGCAGCACAACATTGGTTCGTGCTGCGGTTATGTGTTTCAGACTTGAGACTCGAGTTGTATGACTCAAAAAATCAATATAGAGAGGCTCATATTTTCAATTGGCGCTTCAAATGCATTAGGGCTTTCCGAAAATTTATAGCGCGATTCTTATGGCATGGGAATTATTGGGCGTGTAATGCATATGGTTATCAATTCCCAAGAGGACAGAGGCCCCAAGTTGTGTTTATAGATGTTGAAGAGCAGTACACGCAATTGGATTCGCATAGTTGTGGGGCATTGACATGCATGACCATAGAGCGTCTCCTCACCGGTTTTCCGACTCGGGCATAGGGTAATGATGAGGCAAACATTGGTAAGTATCGGACTTGGATGGCGGTAAAATGTTTTGAAATGTGTGATGTACTTTGATTATTGTTAGGCGTGTGAACTGATGTATCGGACTTGAATTGCATTCTATTTCTTTTGATTTGATTTGATTATGTATCGGACATATATGTATCTTACTGTTGGGCGTGTGAAATGATTACTGCTTGGTTTGATTTGCTTCTCTGGTTTAATACATACACAAAACGTAACACTGTATTCAATATGATTGTGGTCCGATCGATCGGACCATAATTGTTTGGGGTCCGACCGATCGGCACACTTTCATTTTTATTTTTATTTTTAAATGAGGTCCGATCAATCGGACCACAATTGCGTGTGTCCGACCAATCGGACACTATTTTTTTTAATTGAGGTCCGATCGGGACCGATAGGGTAAGTCCACTATTTTACCTTTTTTTAATTTAATTATGGTCGGATCGATAGGACCACTTACGATTAAGTCCGATCGGTCGGACCATAATTTTAGAATTTAAAAAAAAAAAGTATTCGGTCCGATCGGGACCGATAGGGTATGATTTGATTTTTTCAATTTTTTTTTCCGCAAATGGTCCGACCGGTCGGACCATAATAATAACACTATAAAAATTAAAAAAATTATACTCTCAAAATTATACTCTCAAAATAATACTATAAAAATTAAAATAATTATACTCTAAAAATTATACTCTCAAAATTATACTCTAAAAATTATACTCTCAAAATTATAATTTTGGGGTTCTGATTTAGGGTTTTTTAGGATTTAGATGAATAGTGTTTGGGGTTTGGATTTAGGGTTTTTAGGTTCTCAGCACGGTTCCCGTTGCATGTTAATATTTTAAATTTTAATCTGTCCGACCAGTAGGACCGTTCTCGATCGATCGTCCGACCAGGTCGGCACGATCGGACCGATCGGACCTATGTCGGTAGAGCAGTCCGATCGGTCGGACCAAAATTTTATTTTTTGTTCGTTGTCGATTTAGATGATACATAGATTACGAAAATAATACTAGACCATATGAAATATAACGTACATAATTATTAATACTAGACTAGATTATTCATTATTTGACAGCGCCGGATACTTACGCCTTGTGTGACCTTGTTCCCCGCAAATGCTACACTTCTTCGGCGCACGAGGTCTACTGCTAGAGGTACCAGCCTCTAGAGCGGATCTTCGTCGGCTATTCCTCGGCCGTCCTGCTTGATGCGTTATAATTGGCGGTAGTACCACCATCGCATCAATCTCTGCTGGGACACCCCACTCGTCCCGTGGAGGTAAAGGATTCACCACACCCGCATATATCTCCCTCCATGTTTCCGTCCGATAGAAGTAATTGATGTGATCATATAAATTCTCACGGCGGTTGTATAAAACTGCAATTGCATGCTTATAGAGGATCTCGTCCAGTTGCCATACCCCACATTCACATGAGTGACTGCTCAGATCAACTCTCCACTGTCTTTTTCCAGTGTCCACTTTAAATGAGTCAGCAGTCACGGATGTAACAACATACCTGAGTGCTGCATCTCTTTCATTTCTCATTCTCATATCTGCAGCTTCAGTCAAAATATCAGTTCTCGCATGAGCCTTCGATCTACGAGCATCAAACTACTTTTCGAGCAGATGTCGGATTACCTCGATCATAGCACATATTGGCAGAAGTCTTGCAGCCAGAAGTCGAGAGTTAATAGACTCAGCCAGGTTGGATGTTAGCATACTGTAACGTCGGGTAGGACATTATGATCTGGCCTACTTCTCGGGATCAATCTCCATCAACTTCTCGTACGCTGTGGGCTGTGCCTCTCGTATCGCGTTCAACGCGCGGTTGAAGACTGATGTTCGATATGCGTATGCTGCCTCGTGGAACATCTGCACGGTCCACTTACCATATCGAGCAATCTTATTTGCGATGTGGTAGTAGCAAAGGCCGTGGTGTGCTTCTGGATAAACATCTCTTATCGCGTTGGCTATACTTTTTTGTTGATCTGATACAATTACTAGACCACTAGTGGAGGAGAGTGCTGCTCAGAGCCGACTTAGAAACCACTTCTACGAAATATCATTTTCAATCGGACCAACACCAAAAGCAAGTGGGAATATTTGTTTGTTAGCATCAATACCAAGAGCGACAAATAGTATTCCCTTATTCCTCCCCTTCAGGTGTGTCCCGTCAACCGCAATCACGTTTCTAAGCTGGAATAACCAAGGACTTCGGCAAACACCAAGCATAAAAAATAGATGTCGGAAATCACCATCAAGACCGACATCTAGATCGATCAAAGAGCCTGGATTTTGCATACGGAGCAAATGCAAATACTTCGGAAGATTTTTATATGACTCTGCATGGCCACCGTTAATCATTGATATCGCAGCATTACGTGCTCACAGCGCCACATTATAACTTGCTTGGATTCCAAACATATCCAAAAGATCAGCTTGAATATCGGCGGGTTTCAGTATCTTGCTCTGGCGGTGCATTCTCTCGCAATATAGGCAGCTACGGCCTTTGCCCGCACATTTCTCGATCCTATGCCAGACAGGTCGCGGTTGCAGGCGTGCTCGGGGTTGTATACGGTCACCTCCCAAATTTTCATGGCCCTACAAGTAGCACGAAGAAAATATGGATACGTCTCATTACGCTTGCATATGTATTTGAGTCATTTTGTGCACGAATGTCGGCACATGAAATCCACTCCATGTTCCATATGCCACAGTGCGACCATAGCATATAATTCATCTTTCTCCCAGAAAACAGCTCCTTGCCGCAAATCACCATCCAATATAAGAGGCAAGCTCGTTGTGAATGGTGGGTCAGATGTATCGAGAGGTATAATTGGAATGATCCAATTACTTGCTGCTTCCATGTTGCTGTATAATATTTCATCATCGGTATTTGGACGAGTGATTGGAAGAAGCATTGACATGAGTTGGTTGACGCCGCCCTCTCTTCGGATCCATGCAGCAAAGTCACCAAGCGAACAATTGATCAATGCTTCAGGAATACCTTCATCTTCATCCTCAGATGAAGTGTCGAGATAAGCTTCTTCATCTTCATCTGTTTCGACACAGGTCTCCTCTTCCTGACCACTTCCACCGGGGTTGCTTCGACTCCTACCTGGGTTGCTTCCACTGTCGGGCCCTTCAAACTGGTTATCACCTCCGAATTGATACGACTTAACGAATGTTGAGTTTTGGGCTTCACGATTTACTACGCCGGTATTATTGGGGTGCACCAAATATACTGCACGCTCTACCTCTAGAAGACAAATACGTTGTAGATCAAGATCACTCCCGATAACGGCCTTGATCGTTCTTTGAATTTTACGAGACTCTGCAGTATAATAGATGTGGTAGTCGGGCAGAAGTGAATATGCATCGAAAGCGTATTGAATATATTGTCGTAGTACTGCAAGACAAATATTGTTTGTCGGAATCCTAAACCATTGTTTCTTGGCCACCAACATATTTCGATTCACTATCGAAAACTCCGTTAAAATTGACAACAAATTGTTCCAATCATTCTCCATATTTTTTTCTTGGTTTGGTGGTGGAAATGAAGGAGGATGGTAGCAATAGAGAAAAATGAAGAAGTGATGAGATTTCAATTGTATTGAGAATTGAGACGAATTCTAATGAATTTATTAACGAGAAACTGTGCCCTATCAGTCGGACTCGTGATAGGGCACACTGCGAAAAGGTGATAGGGCATACTGCAGAATTTATTCACGAGAAAGTGTGCCCTATCGGTCGGACATGTGATAGGGCACACTGTCAAAAGGTGATAGGGCACACTGATGAATTTATTCACGAGTGCCCTATCGGTCGGACACATGATAGGGCACACTGCAAAAAGGTGATAGGGCACACTGCAAAAAGGTGATAGTGCCTATCGGTCGGACACATGATAGGGCACACTGCAAAAAGGTGATAGGGCACATGCAAAAAGGTTATAGGGCACATGCAAAAAGGTGATAGGCCACTGTTATGTATTTATTCACGAGAGAGTGTGCCCTATCGGTCGGACACGTGATAGGGCACACTGAAAAAGGTGATAGGGCACACTGATACATTTATTCTCAATAAAGTATGTCCGATCGATCGGGCACATGAACGGGATGTGTCCGACCGATCGGACACATCACATGGACATGATTGGGCAACTGCCCTATTGGAATTGTGCCGACCGGTCGGACCGTCTCCGGATGTGTCCGACCGGTCGGACCCTTGCAATGGAGATGTGATCGGATACTTGATCGGGATGTGTTCGATCATGATCGGTCAGTGTCCGATCGGTCGGACCGTGGTCGGACACTACGGTCGGACCGTGATCGGACCCTTTTCAACATAGTTATTTTTTTTACAAAAATCAATCATTTGTTGCACGGAAAATTATAAAAACACTTGACAATCATTGGAAATAGATTGAATTTATTGAAAAAGTAGGGGTATTTTAGTATATTTGGGTATATAGTGTAGTTAAATATAAGAGATGGGTAGTTTTGTGTTTGACTTTACCCCTTTGGGTATAACACCAAAGGGCTCAATTATAAATGGACCCGACAATGTATTTTAAATATTAATTCGTCTATACTGTTAATAAATACTCCCTCCGTCCCATTGGAAGCGTCTTGTTTCCAATGGGCACGGATGTTAAGAAAATGATAATGTGTGGTGTATATTGTTTGACTTTTGGATAGTTAAATCTTGTCCACATATTCTTGCTTTTTTTAGAAACAAGACGCTTCCAATGGGACGTTCAAAATGAAAAACAAGACGCTTCCAATGGGACGGAGCTAGTAGTATATAAAAAAAATATTTACAATAAACTCATTATACTATTTGTGACGCCACACAAACAGTCAATTGGACAAGGGTTATTGGAGTCTTAACAGTGGACAAGGTCATGTAAGAGCATTACACATTGATAATTGATTCATAAAATTCATGAAGGATGTAAGAAAAATCCATACAAAATCATAATAATGTCGTGAATTTATTTTAATTTGCATTTTTAATGTTTAGCATTCAATTATAGGGCCATATTGATTCATAGGTAAAATACGACTCAGGTGATAATTTTTTATTTTGTTCGATTCACTTTTTAGCTCAAATGGAGTGAATTCTCTCATTTATCTATTCCATACCCATTCAAGACTAATTGTCCATTATATTAACTTCTCAGAAGTATTCGCTATCTACTATGTAGTTTTTGTTCTTATAACATATCATTATTATACTCGAAAAATTCTAGATCAGAATATCAACTACAGAACATGTTGTTGGTTTGGTCATATTACAAAAGTGTTCATGATTATTTATTTGGTTGCGGATATTGTAATTTTTACGTGTGTTTGATAATGATTATTTGGCTACCCTTCATATTAACCTTGTTATGTACCATCAGTGACTAAAATCGATTCTGATTTGCAACCTTAGTGTCTATTTCATTGAACACTACATTTGCTTCTTGAATTGGATAAATTACTTGCAAACTATTTTTCTCATTGAACATATTAATATTTTCCAGATATTGACGATTGAACATACACGAAGGATACAATGATGGACCACATCCTAAATTGCATCAAAATAAGATACGAATACGCAATATAATATTTTTCAAAAAATCTAGGACACGACAAATTACTATAACATTAGTCCCACAACTAATCCAAATAAAAGAAAAAATTAAGGAGAAAGTCTAAGTCTTAATCTTTCAAGTTCGGTGAGTTGCTTTGACAGGTTCTTTCCCAACTTCATCCACAAACAAAGCATTTTCCAATTCTACTTTATCAAGAGTTAGATTTGCAATATCTAAAATTCGATATCATCATTCAACTCAAAAGCATCTCCAGCCACATTCGACATTCTGGTCTCATATTTTAGATTCGAGGAGTCTTTCTTGATAAAAGCAGAAGATTACTATGTATAAAAACTAAGGGGGTGTTTGTTTTAAGGGTATGTGGGCCTACCATACTATGGGTATGATCCATCTTTCATACCTAAATATGTTGTTTGGTTTGTGGGTTTAGCCCATCTACTTTGAGTATCAAACCAATAGACGATGGATTTTCTCATACTCAAGGCTCTACTAAGGTATGGAAGAGGCTAACAATTTGGGAATGAAAAAATAGACAAACCCTCCCTCCCGCTCTCTCTACCAGGCGCGCACTATCAGGTGAAAAATTCATTGATTCAAGTTTTCCAGGAAGTTGTCTTTACCCGTTCAGAAAAAACTTCTTGTTAATGATAATGTAGTAGTCTTGCTATGGGCTTTTTCTTTATTGCAAGATTGTCTTCTAGATTCTGTTTTTCTAGTGCTACAAATTTGTTGTCTCCCCACTCGTACATTAGTTATTTTGCGTGATTAATTTCTTTTAGCAGTGTCTCACTCTCTTTTGTGATCTGGGACACAAGAGTTCTTGATTTATTAGGCTTATATTTATTATAAACGCATGGGCAAGTTGAACTTGTGAAATGGGTCTGAGGGGACTGAGACTTGATGAAAAATTGATGTTGTAACCTTCAATTTGTTTCCTATTTGAGGTTTTGAGGTTTTTTGTTTGCTATTTTGGTTTCCTAGTTAAAATTGGGAAGCTAATCGATATTATTTGTTTGACATTTTCTGTGTTTGAGCAACCACTGGAATAACACCAGGCAGGGAGACCCAATCTTGAGTGAAATAATTATCGCGAGGGGAATGTAAATTATGAGATCTTTGACATGCTTGGTTGTCAACTGTGAAGAATTTGTTTTGAATTTAGTTTTCTATTTAAACCTGAAAGTGAAGCCCACAAACGTGAAAAATATTTGAGAAGCAATTTTTGTTGGTTCTAGTTCTTGCTTTGAACCTCATCTAATGTATCATTTTCATGTGTTAATTATAATATTGTATTTGTGTCAAATTCTTAAACATGTCTAGTCATAAAAGCATCTGCACAACTATTTTCTTTGTAGCTATGCCTAAATCATAATTTATATTATGATTTTATTTCTTTGTTTAATTTCTATTTGTAGTGATAGTTGGAGAGATTGCAAACTTTCCAGAAGACTGCATTTGCCTACAATGCTTGTCACTCCTCTTGGGGCATTTAATATCATTGTCAGGTAACTAGTTCGACACATAATTAATCAGAAGTTAGAGAACAAATTTTTAAAGTAGGCCTCAGTTCGATATCTAGGACTTGTTTGTTTGATACTGAGAAAGAACCTTTATGTGTATGCTTACAGTTTATGAATTTATGACTATCTCATTTTATCCTTTATAAAACAGAATGACTTAGTTACCTCTTACCAGTCGAAGAAAGACGTATTAGAATCTTAGTTACATTAGCAACATGTATGGTTAATATTTCAGCTATGTGGCATCAACATAGGAGTATGCATTTAATTAACAAGAAGCAACTAATAACAACTAGTTAAGATAGAAGAGTGGCAAGAATGATATTTATTTTTAGAGTTGTTGGTGAAAGCCACATAGCTTGTCTAAGCCAACTTCGTATGGATAGAATCACGTTCCACATCTTGTGTGCGATGATGAGAGATTTAGGGGGGGGGGGGTTAAAAGACACTAGTAATATGAGTTTGTTTGAAATTATAGCAATGCTTATTTACACCTTAGAACATCATCAAAAAAATAGAACCATTGCCAAGAAATAGTTAGTAAACACTTCAACTTGTGTTTGTTAGTTGTACTAAAATTGCAGAAAGTGTTGCTTAAGACACCTCAACCAATCAATAATGAACATGATGATGGTAGATGGAGTTGTTTTGAGGTAAATTACTCTTCACCTCAACCAATCAACAATGAACATGATGATTGCTAAAAGTGTTGCTTAAGTACTATGGGTTTGGTTAAGTAATATGAGTTTGGTGAAATTGTAGCAATGTTTATTTACACCTTAGCACATCATCGAAAAAATAGAACCATTGCCATTGACTTTATGATGAGTCAAGAAACAGTTAGTAGACACTTCAACTTGTGTTTGTTAATTGTACTAAGATGGCAGAAAGTGTTGCTTAAGACACTTCAACCAATCAACAATGAACATGATGATGGTAGATGGGGTTGTTTTGAGGTAAATTACTCTTCACCTCAGCCAATCAACAATGAACATGATGATTGCTGAAAGTGTTGCTTAAGTACTATTTTCTGGTTTGTTTGTTGGTAATATAGAATTGTCTAGGTGTTATAGAAGGTACAATGGTTAGAGTAACCCCACATAATGAAGAAAGAGCAAGATACAGAAACCAAAAAGGGGATATTTGTATGAATGTGCTAGGTGTTTCTGCACCTAACATGAAATTCATATATGATTTCTCTGTGAATAGTTACATTGAGCCGGATTCAATGTCTTTGATGCATAATAAATCACATGGCTCTCCTTTCTGGATTTCTTCCATAGCACTGCTCCAACTGCCTGATCGGAGGCATCACACATAATTTCAAAGGGCTTTATTCCAATTCGGTGGCTGCATCACCGGAGCTGTCCTGAGCTTGTCTTTTATGAGGGTAAAGGCCTCCTTACACTTGTCATCAAAATCGAACTCGATCTCTTGTTGAAGTATCCTCGTCAACGGTTGAGCACTCTTTGTGAAGTCCTTGATAAATCGTCGATAGAAACCGGCGTGTCCTAGGAAACCGCGAACTTCTTTAGGCATCGTGGGGTATGGTAACTTTGCGATGGACTCCACTTTAGCCTTGTCGACTTCGATTCCTCTCTTTAAAACGACGTGACCGAGCACAATCCCTTCGGTTACCATGAAATGACATTTCACATAATTCAACACCAAATTCTTCTCTACGCATCGGGTTAGGACCTTATCTAAATTTTTCAAGCACGAAGTGTAAGAATCACTTTAAACGGTGAAATCGTCCATAAAGAGCTCAATGCAATTCTCCATGAGGTCCGAGAATGTACTCATCATACACCTTTGAAAGGTTCCCGGCGCATTACATAATCCGAACGGCATTTGGCAGTAGGCAAACGTTCCACAGGGACAAGTGAATGTCGTCTTGTCTTGATCCTCGTCTCGCACATGGATTTGGAAATAGCCATTCTATCGGTCCAAAAAGCTAAAATAGACTTGCCCCGTAAGTCTCTCGAGCATTTGATCTATAAAAGGAAGCGGGAAGTGATCCTTACGTGTAACCGAATTGAGCTTCCGATAATCGATGCACATGCGACATCCCATCACTAAACGTACCGGTAGGGCTGTTATCGAACCGGGTCGAGCCGAGCTTTGTAGAGGCTCGGCTCGATTAGCCCATTATTGCTCGGGCTCGAGTTCGGGTTCGAGCTCGGTACGAGCTTTAAATTCGGGTTCGAGCTCGGCTCGATAAAAATTTATGATATTTGAGCTCGATTCGAAAGCTCGATAAAATGTAAGAAAATAATATTTTTTAATTTTTTAATTCAGGCTCGAAAGCTCGAATTCGGTACCGAAGCTCGAATTCGGTACGGAGGCTCGAATTCGGTATCAAAGCTTGAGTTTTAGTTCACCTGTTTCTTACCAGATGCAACTGCGTGAGGGTCATCACAGTGGAGATTAAAGAAAGCAGGACACGACCCAGATGCGACCGCGTGTGGGGCGTTATAGAATGGACAAAAAAGACATGTTCATATTAGAAAAAGAAACATCCCAATCACATAGATCCACACATAAAATAAGAGTAGTAGTACTACCATATATCCAAAACTACATAGACGACAGTAGTAATTGTTCAATATCTAAAACCATAGATGTTGCTAGTGTAGCTAAGATTCTAATAAGTCTTTTTCTTCGACTGGTAAGAGGTAATCGAGTTATTCTTTTTTATACTAGAAAAGAGGAGAACACAAAGCTCGGATTATGGCAATTAATCAACAAAAAGAACATGACAATTATATCAAAATAGAAAAAATAAGCCAAACAAAGAAAAAATATTCTATAAAGATTACAAGAATATGTTTTGCACAGAAGGTATAGGTCCATAAACAGAAGGTATAGGTTCAGAAACAGAAGGTATAGGTCTATAAACAGAAGGTGGACCTAACAGAAGTTATTGGTCCATAAACAGAAGGTATAGATTCAGAAAAAGAAGGTATAGGTCCAGAAAAAGAAGGTACAAGTTCAGAAACAGAAGATATAGGTTCAGAAACAGAAGGTATATAACCCTGCTTTTGTGTAAGATCTGTTTCTGGTATATTTAAAGTGTTATCTTGATTAGCCAACCTGCCCGAATATTTTCAACTTAAAATCTCAACCTACAACATTCCTTGAAAACTGCACCAACTCAAAGTAGTCATGAGGAGTTGATACATTTATGTTAATATACTAAGATCAAGAATTCAAGATTACATAAATGAAAAATAAAATCTTACACATATGCATCAAAATACCTTCATTTAATTAGTTTGCGAAGGCAAACAAATCTCCAGAGTGTTGGGATTTTGTATACTGGAAGCAGGTTTTATGCTTGTATACAATGTGTTTTGTCCCTACCACTATTTATTCTCCTATCTGATAAATATATATTTATTTGCACATGTTATCCTTTATCTTGTACGAAAGTTAGATTTGTGTGGTGTGTCGGGTATCACAGAAGACAACACAAATTGGTTGAACCGACAAGATATAAACAAGTTATCACAATGAGACAACTTAAGGATAAGTTGTCGGTTTAAGTGCAGCTTTAGATAAGAAGTGGCTTGTCTTAGCTGCTTGTCTTTACTGGTACACTTAAGGTGGTGTATTGACGGATCACAGTGAGATGTGTTCTCCTAACTGACATTAGTGGAGAACCAAGATCTCGGTGACTTAGTGCGGTCTTAATCTTGGCAAGACTTCATTGAGTGCATTTAGCTATCTATCACTTTGACCTACTATGGTGAACGTCCAATGAGCGAACGGATCTACGTATCTTGGGTGTTAGTTGTTATTTGTGGCTCGGTCCGGTTATGCGTATCTTGCATCCGTATCCTAGTAAAATAGGTTGATAATATCCCCTGAGGAACTCGAAAGGATTAGCACACTAAACCCGGCCGGTTGATTAAGTTCAGGTGTGTTAATAAGGTCGAGTGGTACTGCTCAGGAATTTAAGATGTTAATTAATTTAAGCTGTCAGTGGGCTTAATTAATTAACGGATATTTCTATCTTAAATACGGAGATCGATTAAGTCTAAAATACAAGCCTTTGCTCAAATTGGGATAAAGGGGTAAGTCAGCATGGATTCTCTAGTGGAATGAATCTGTGTTAATTAATTAATTTTGCTGCCGAGTGAGCATGGATAATTAATTAATTGGAGGCCCTGCTTTATTTCTTGCATTGGATCCCTGATCTGGCCCAATTAGTTGCCTAGTAATTTATTGTCTCTCAGAATTCATTATTAATGGATTAATATATTTTTACATTATTTATTAATGTTATTTATCTGAAATTAATTGGCTGGGCCAATTAATTGATAAATATTAGTTGCCCAGTGGATTAATTAATTATATTATGGGCTAATTATGTGGAAGCCCATTGGAATATAATTAAATTAATGGGTTACAAATATATTAATATTATATTGATTTTTGAAGCCTATATATATTAGTATTCTGTTCAGAACAGTATAGACACACATTCATAAAAACACACGCCTAGCGTGACACAGATCAGAAGATCTGACACAGGAGCAACAATTGGAGCCGCGACAACATACGAAGGAGGAAGGTATCGTTCTAACCCTAATTATTCCTTTAATTTGTATCAGAGCCTGGTTTAGGCTCTGATTGTTTCTGTTAGATGCATGATTAGGTTTTATTTCCATCGTTATCGGGTGAATTTTCGTGTTTGGGGCGGCCTGCGAGCCACTGTTTTGACCCCGATGAAACGTTTTTCTCGTGAGAAAATCCACGAGTAGATGATAGGACCAATATGTTATGTGATTATACTGTTATTGTACTGTAATTGGTCCGGTTGGCACGAAAATCGAGGTGTGACGGCGCGGAAGGGCGAAAACCTAGTTTCTAGCAGAACACGACCGCCGACTTGCGACGACGCGTGAGGGCGCGTGCTTCAGTGTTTTTCCGATCCGTTCAGACATTTTTGTTCGTATTCTCGTTAGCTTCGTCTGGATAGGTTGCACAACCCATTCCGAGTTCTGGTTTGTCCGGAATAGTGTCGGAAAGGAGAAGTGGTCGTGCTGTTCAGAAAAGCCCCAAATTGGGCGAAAACCCTAGTTTTCTAGGGTTCAGCTGCATTTTTCGGCGGCGATTCCCGGCGGTTCCAGGGTCGGATTTCCGATCGGCTTGAATCTCTAGAATACTCGTCTTACGAGCGTCTCGTCGATATATCGTATGGGATCATCCGATCCCAGATGCGACTGGAATTGACGTGCGAAGTGGCCGCTTGTTATGAATTCGTTCCGGCGATTCGTTTGAAATTCGGGAAATTGAGGAACTAATCTCGGCCGAATTCGTTACCCGGTGGTCGTGAGTGTTCCAATTACGTTTCCCCTCTTTCAATTGATCGAATCGCGGCTCGGAAAGTGAGAATTCGGGCGAAAGCGGCGGCCGCGGAGGCGCGATTCATCGCGCGTAACCCGTCGCGGTGGTGGAAATCACCGGCCGTTTGCACGGCCCGGACGTGCGGACGACGTCGAGGAAGCCGAGTGGGAGCGATTGGTAGGCGTGAGGCGGCGGGAGGTGGCCGGACGAGGCGGCGGGAGCGGCGGTGGCCGCGCAGCAAAAGCATGCGTAACCGCACGCTCCCGAGCCGTTTTCGCGACGCCGCCGGCCGGCGAAGGGCGGCTAAGCCGCGGATGACTCCCTCTCGTGGACACCGGGCTGCGGCGTCGGCAAACGGGGCGACGACGACGGTTTCTTGATGAAGAAGACGAGGTGACGTGGCGCGCCACGTCGGCCCGTTTGCCGACCAGAGCTTCCACGTGTCCGCCACGTGTACGCGCCACGTGGCGAGACCCCCGATGGCGTGGCGATACGGTTTTCGGTGCGGTTTTCGATGCGGTTTTCAAATTCGAAGATTTTAAATATCGAAGAGCTGTATTTTGTTCGGGTTTTGTAATAGATAGATTTTATTTTTATCTGTGTTTTTAAGCCCGATAACGACGTTTTAATTTCCTATTTGCGTATTTATTTTTAATTATGCTTTAGCATGCGATTATGTGATTAATTGCGCTTAGAAAAGCATGTAAATAGGATTTATGTCGTTATTAAAGCATGTTTTAATTTTCGCGGGCACGTTTTATTATGTGCGTTTAGAAATTGCATGCTTTAGGAATTATGTGGATATGCATGATTCTAAACAAACCTTTTGAATAAAAAGACTAAGCAATTATTAAATTAAATGTTTAATTAGATTCCATTAATTTGGATATTAAACAATTAATCGGACCTCCATTAATTGGACCCTACACAAAAGTGGAACAATTATATGAGTAAACGTCCACCTGAGTGGCTTGCTTGTATTTTTGAACCACGAGTTTTGTGAGATGGGTTTTCTAATATAATATTTAATTATTATTGAGTAGTGGGAGCGAAGCCGTAAACGTCCACCTGAGTGGCTTGCGTGCCTAGTAAATACGAGTACTCTAGAAGATAATAATTAAATAAGATGACTAATTAAATCAAATTGAAAGCGGTATGGTTCGCGTAACTATGCCAATTTCGAGAATTTGATTTTAATTCGGTCAAATTAATGGTCAAAGCTTAGATGTCACCGCAGGTACAACTTCCTGAGAAGTCCCTTCCCGCGTTTTAATAGTGACATGGTCCAGAGATATCGAATTATTAATTTCATTCGTCTTAAGAACCTAGGCGTGGATTGGAATTAAAGAGCTAGGTATATAGCTTGGTCTAGGGGTGCACGATAACGTCCACTCCGAGTGGCTTGCGAGTGTGATCTCTAGGGCTATTCGAGTATTTAACATCATTGTTTTTTCAAAAGGTTACAATGATTGTTAATTACGAATTATGTGCAAATATTAATTTTATACATGCTTTTAAAATTATATTTTTCAGATATGTCTGTTTGAAAAAAAAAATTCGAGTTCCTAAATAGTCTCACCAACCAAACCCTAACGGGTTTAACAATTTTAATTTAAAAGAGTGGAAGAGATTTCTTACCGCTCCCAATAAAAAGCTCCGCAAAGGTCCTATAAGAACTTCCGTTTTTAGGACCGCTATGTCTAAGAACGAGTTTACTATGAGTATGTTACTTAAATCTTTGGTAGCGGTCAAAGAGGTTATAGGAAAGGACAAGAGTGCTCAAGTCTTGAATATCCCTAATAGTTCAAGGAATCCTCCGAAAGGCGGAAACCGGAAAAATAGCGAGAAATGGTGGACATTTCAAGAAGAGCGATGGGAGTAAGAAGACGGTCCTACGCGGCGACATGCGAATGTCAAAGGAGAAAGGAAGGTTCTTCAAGAATGGTAAGAAAGGACACTTGGAATAATTATAATCCGGATGTCAAGGCAAAAACAGAAAGAGACGCGAGACGCTCTTTAATCGAAACTATTCGGTTTCCTCTTCTACCCACGAATGGGTAGTGGATTCGGGGCAACCGATCATGTTTGTTACACCTTGCAAGGTTTCTTGCAGAAAAGGTAATTGAGCAATGGCGAGGTGGTAGTCTCAATGTGCAATGGATCTAAAGTTCCCGCAATTGCCATTGGAGATTTACATCTATCTTTTGATAGTTCTGTTTTTAGTACTTAAAGATGTTTAATATGTGTATCGAGTTTAGGCGAAACATTATTTCTGTTTCAAAAACTCTGCACCATAGATGGTTATAAATCAAGTTTTGATAGTATAGTTTCTATCATGAAAGACGATGATTTTATCTATGGTGAACCATTAAACGGATCTTTATATACTTGTAAACCGTGTAGTTCACATTAATATTGCTTCCTCATCATCAAATCCTAAGAAGAGGAAAGAGTCTTCTAAGGTAAACCAAACTTATACGTGGCACTTAAGACTACGTCACATCAATCTTAACGGGACTCGAGAGGTTGGTGGAATATGGATCATTGGAGTCTCTCCAAGAATGAACCATTTCCAACTTGCGAAACCTGTTTGGAAGGAAAGATGATGACTAGGCCTTTTAAGGCAAAGGGTTATAGAGCCACAGAAGCATTAAGTTTGATACATTCTGACTTGTGTGGACCTATGTCTACGCAAGCTCGTGGAGGATATGAGTACTTCGTCACATTTACTGACGATTACTCGAGGTATGGATATGTTTACCTTCTTCACCACAAGTCGGATTGCTTTGAAACCTTTAAGGAATTCAAGGCGAAGTGGAGAAGAAGCTAGGTAAAGAAATCAAAACACTACGATCCGATCGTGGTAGGGAATACCTATCCAACGAGTTCAAGGACTACTTGACGGAATGTGGGATTAAATCCCTACCGACAAGACGGCACGCCTCACGAGAATGGTGTGTCGAGAGAGAAGGAACCGAAGTCTCTTAGAGATGGTTCGGTCGATGATGAGTTATGCAACTTTGCCGAGTTTCTTTTGGGGATATGCCCTAGAGATCGCAACATACTTGCCGAATCGTGTGTCTTCCAAGTCGGTACAAAAGATCCTTTTCAAGTTGTGGAGCGGGCAAAACCCAAGTATGCACCACTTAAGGACTTGGGGTTATCCTCGCTTATGTGTTGAATAGGCGGCCGACAAATTGGAATCACGTTCGAAGTGATGTTGTTCATAGGGCGTCCGATGGAAACGAAGGATGGATAGTTTT
Organism: Lavandula angustifolia; assembly: GCA_028984105.1. Classification (NCBI taxonomy): domain Eukaryota; kingdom Viridiplantae; phylum Streptophyta; class Magnoliopsida; order Lamiales; family Lamiaceae; genus Lavandula; species Lavandula angustifolia. Next base: position 7,720,204 of record CM054812.1, on the reverse strand, counting down.
ATGATCCTAAAGAACGAAAGATCGTTGTTAGCCACTAACGCTCGGTTCTTAGAAGAGGATTACATTAGTAACCGTAAATCTCGAGTCGACGTCATCCTTGAGGAATTACAAGGTGGTCGAGTTCCACTTGAACAGGCCGGTTGTACAAGATAGTACTCCACGAGTAATCGCACAATTTGTTAACACAACTCCCGACAATCGTTCGACGTAGTGGGAGGGTGATATTTACACCGATCGGTATATGTTCACTAGGGAGACGTTTGATTATCTCCCGTAGATGAACAAGATACCGTGGATCCCTGGACTTACAACGAAGCAAATGGGAGATGTAGATGCACCATGGACTCGGAATTTGAGTCCATAACCGATATGGATGTATACGAGATCACCGAACTACCTAAGGGCCGCAATGCTATTGGTAGTAAGTGGGTATACAAGAGAAAGAGAGAGAACCGTATGGAGAGATCATGGCGTTTAAGGCCGAGCTAGTGGCGAAGGGTTTTACCCCGGAAAAGAAGGTATCGATTACAAAGAGACCTTCTCACCTATAGCAATGATCAAGTCCACTCGAATTCTCCTTGCCATATCAGCTCACATGAACCTAGAGATCCGCGCGGATGTATGTCAAAAACCGCATTCCTAAACGGTCACCTTGAAAAGGGTAGGGACATCTACATGAAACAGCCGATGGTTATGTGAAGGAGGGTGAAGAGCATCTAGTTTGGAAGCTTAAGAAGTCTATTTATAGACTTAAGCAAGCTTCCTAGGTTATGGCACCAGCGTTTTCGACGAGGTAGTCAAATCCTGTGGATTTGTATCCTGTCCTAACGAGGTGTGTGTACCGTATCTGTGTTAACGGATCAGTGGTGTTTCTTGCATTTTACGTAGATGACATCCTTCTCATTTGCAACAATGTTGAAGTGTTATCAGACGTAAAGACGTGGTTATCCGAGCAGTTTCAAATGAAGGACTTAGGTGAAGCAGCTTACATCCTTGGGATCAAGGTTATTCGAGATCACAAGAAAAGGATGTTAAGCTTGTCACAAGCATCCTACATTGATACTGTTATTGCTCGTTTCAGCATGCAAAATGCCAAGAGAGGTTCGGTACCTTTCAGATATGACATTTTTCTATCCAAGAATCAGTGCACTAAAACGCCTGAAGAGATAGAAAGTATGAGACTAGTACTATATGCTTCCGCTGTCAGTAGTCTCATGTATGCGATGCTTTGTACGAGAGCAGATATCTCATATGCTGTAGGCATGGTCTCAAGATATCAGTCTAATCCTAGACAAGAGCACTAGACTGCGGTGAAAAATATTCTCAAGTACCTTAAACGGACTAGAGATTATAGAATTGTTTACCAGTCAGACAGTCTAGTGTCTTTGGGTTATACATTATCGGATTTCCAGGCTGACAGAGACGAGAAGAAGTCTACCTCGGGTTATGTGTTTACCTTGGGAGGTGGAGTCATTTCATGGATGAGTGCAAAAGCAGAAATCCATTGCGGACTCACCCATGGAAGCAGAGTATGTGGCTGCTTCAGAAGCTTCGAAAGAGGCCGTTTGGCTCAAGAATTTCCTCCAGGATCTTGATATTGTTCTGAACTTGCCTAAGACTATCACAATTTATTGTGATAACTCGGGTGCAGTGGCAAATTCAAAGGAACCTAGATCTCACAAGGCGTCTAAACACATAGACATGAAGTACCATACTATACGAGTATTCGTAAATCGAGGAGATGTTGTAACGCCCCGAAATTTTCAATATAAATTGCATTTCATATTTATTCATGCATGTTATCAAGTGTTTTAGTTCTGTAAGTCGCGCCTTAGAAATTAAAAAGAAATTAATGCATTTATGTTATTTTTAGTTAAATCATTTTTATTATGTAAATTTATTTTGAACTTTGAATGTGTTTATTTATATTATATTATGTTTATATTGTTTATTGATGATATAAAAATAATGTTAGAATTATGAGGCAAGAATAATATTTATATGGTTTGGATTTCCTAAGCCAACTAGGATTCATAAAAGGATATAATATTTATTATTATATTAAGTTATTAGGAGATAATTTGAAATTATATTAGATATTATATTTGAGATATACATGTTTTAGGAAAGAAATCTAGTTGTATTTATCCTTATCCTAATTTATCTAGGATTGAATGTCTTATATGGTAAGTGAATAGAATAAATCCTATATAAAATAGATATGAACGAAAATAAATATGGATAAAATATATTTGATACCTTATAGGATTAGGAATATTTAGATAATGATTTCTAGGCCTATAAATACCCCTTAGTCGCTCATAATATAGCATCCCATAACTTTTCGAAAATTCTGTCAGCACACGTGCGAATTGTTTCAAGAATTATTTACATATCTTCCCGTCATAATATCGTCATGAAAATTTAGGATCATATTCCTCGGTATGTCTAGTATACTAATTTATTTTTGTATAATTTTTCAATCATGCTAAGTATTGTTTTAAAATTGTTCTTCGTAACCTGCCAGCTTCGACAAAGCATGTTCATGATCTTGAAAGGAAAATTGTTTTCCATGTTTTCTTTACATTGTTTTAGACCAAGCTGAACTTTAATAGGATATAATATATGTTAGGTCATTCATGTTAAAAATATAGAATTTTTAGGATACATTTATTATTTATTTGTTAACTTATTTCATGAGTTGCCAAATTATTCAATGCATGAATGAATTTTCGATAGAAGTAAGATTATTTTTAATATACTTAAGTCTACTACCATGTAAAACCGTTAAAATTGCATGTTAAAAAGTAGATTATGTATAGTATACGTTGTTTGATTATTATGATCTAAGTGTATGATCTATGTGTAATTATGAATTATTTGAATAGTTGATGCATGATACTCTATGTACAAGTTTTTAAGATAAATTTCCATGAATAGGATCGGCGCGCAGGACTTAAACATTGATATCCATTATTTTTCATCAAGTCAAAGTAAAGGTGGGGAATTCTCGATGTTTATCCTTATTATATTCATTACTTGAGTTTTTCATGTGACTATAGTACGGGATCAATGAAACTATGAACAAGGGATATAAGGTCGACGGCCTATATCGGCGAGGGACCTTCGGGTCAAAGCCTACGGGCGCTATGTCTATGGATCTTCGGATCGCGAGGGACCTTCGGGTCAAAACGAGGGATCTTCGGATCAACCATGCTATGTTATCATGTCTATGTTATCATGTTTAAATTCGGTATCGTTTATAATTTGGATAAATGCATTTCCCACTGAGTAGTCGTACTCATCCCTATTATTTTAACATTTTCAGGAAATGGCTCGGCCGATGCGTAGAGGTGTTGGTGGTGATGGTCACACGAGGAAAGATTTATGAAACATACTATCGCATTAAAACTAGTTTTATCATGAACTGTGCATATAATTTTCTAAAACTAATTGTTGCACTTGCTTTTATTTTAAGGCTTCCGCTGAGTATGAAAATAAATTGAGTTTTTTCAATGATTATATTGAATGAAAATGTTTTGGAAGAGTTGAAATATGCATGTTAAGTATGAAGTAGCGTCCCTAGTTAAGTTTTGAAAATTGGGGCGTTACAGAGTGGTATCAGAGCAGGTCTACTTTCCTGTAGACTTGTTTCATGTTATGCAGGAAATTGACCATCATCACTACCACTGCATCGAGCCGATGAGGTAAGTAAAGTTTTAAAGTCATGCAAAGTTCTTAAAATTCATATACTGCACGATTTTGAAAAAGGCACGGTTTTTCATGAAAGTACATGCATTCATGTTTTTAAGCTAAGCAAATTTTCGAGGACGAAAATTCTTTAAGTGGGGTAGATTGTAACGCCCCGAAATTTTCAATATAAATTGCATTTCATATTTATTCATGCATGTTATCAAGTGTTTTAGTTCTGTAAGTCGCGCCTTAGAAATTAAAAAGAAATTAATGCATTTATGTTATTTTTAGTTAAATCATTTTTATTATGTAAATTTATTTTGAACTTTGAATGTGTTTATTTATATTATATTATGTTTATATTGTTTATTGATGATATAAAAATAATGTTAGAATTATGAGGCAAGAATAATATTTATATAGTTTGGATTTCCTAAGCCAACTAGGATTCATAAAAGGATATAATATTTATTATTATATTAAGTTATTAGGAGATAATTTGAAATTATATTAGATATTATATTTGAGATATACATGTTTTAGGAAAGAAATCTAGTTGTATTTATCCTTATCCTAATTTATCTAGGATTGAATGTCTTATATGGTAAGTGAATAGAATAAATCCTATATAAAATAGATATGAACGAAAATAAATATGGATAAAATATATTTGATACCTTATAGGATTAGGAATATTTAGATAATGATTTCTAGGCCTATAAATACCCCTTAGTCGCTCATAATATAGCATCCCATAACTTTTCGAAAATTCTGTCAGCACACGTGCGAATTGTTTCAAGAATTATTTACATATCTTCCCGTCATAATATCGTCATGAAAATTTAGGATCATATTCCTCGGTATGTCTAGTATACTAATTTATTTTTGTATAATTTTTCAATCATGCTAAGTATTGTTTTAAAATTGTTCTTCGTAACCTGCCAGTTTCTGACAGCATGTTCATGATCTTGAAAGGAAAATTGTTTTCCATGTTTTCTTTACATTGTTTTAGACCAAGCTGAACTTTAATAGGATATAATATATGTTAGGTCATTCATGTTAAAAATATAGAATTTTTAGGATACATTTATTATTTATTTGTTAACTTATTTCATGAGTTGCCAAATTATTCAATGCATGAATGAATTTTCGATAGAAGTAAGATTATTTTTAATATACTTAAGTCTACTACAATGTAAAACCGTTAAAATTGCATGTTAAAAAGTAGATTATGTATAGTATACGTTGTTTGATTATTATGATCTAAGTGTATGATCTATGTGTAATTATGAATTATTTGAATAGTTGATGCATGATACTCTATGTACAAGTTTTTAAGATAAATTTCCATGAATAGGATCGGCGCGCAGGACTTAAACATTGATATCCATTATTTTTCATCAAGTCAAAGTAAAGGTGGGGAATTCTCGATGTTTATCCTTATTATATTCATTACTTGAGTTTTTCATGTGACTATAGTACAGGATCAATGAAACTATGAACAAGGGATATAAGGTCGACGGCCTATATCGGCGAGGGACCTTCGGGTCAAAGCCTACGGCTGCTATGTCTATGGATCTTCGGATCGGCGAGGGACCTTCGGGTCAAAACGAGGGATCTTCGGATCAACCATGCTATGTTATCATGTCTATGTTATCATGTTTAAATTCGGTATCGTTTATAATTTGGATAAATGCATTTCCCACTGAGTAGTCGTACTCATCCCTATTATTTTAACATTTTCAGGAAATGGCTCGGCCGATGCGTAGAGGTGTTGGTGGTGATGGTCACACGAGGAAAGATTTATGAAACATACTATCGCATTAAAACTAGTTTTATCATGAACTCGCGCATATAATTTTCTAAAACTAATTGTTGCACTTGCTTTTATTTTAAGGCTTCCGGAGTATGAAAATAAATTGAGTTTTTTCAATGATTATATTGAATGAAAATGTTTTGGAAGAGTTGAAATATGCATGTTAAGTATGAAGTAGCGTCCCTAGTTAAGTTTTGAAAATTGGGGGCGTTACGAGTGGTATCAGAGCAGGTCTACTTTCCTGTAGACTTGTTTCATGTTATGCAGGAAATTGACCATCATCACTACCACGCATCGAGCCAATGAGGTAAGTAAAGTTTTAAAGTCATGCAAAGTTCTTAAAATTCATATATCCGCACGATTTTGAAAAAGGCACGGTTTTTCATGAAAGTACATGCATTCATGTTTTTAAGCTAAGCAAATTTTCGAGGACGAAAATTCTTTAAGTGGGGTAGATTGTAACGCCCCGAAATTTTCAATATAAATTGCATTTCATATTTATTCATGCATGTTATCAAGTGTTTTAGTTCTGTAAGTCGCGCCTTAGAAATTAAAAAGAAATTAATGCATTTATGTTATTTTTAGTTAAATCATTTTTATTATGTAAATTTATTTTGAACTTTGAATGTGTTTATTTATATTATATTATGTTTATATTGTTTATTGATGAGATAAAAATAATGTTAGAATTATGAGGCAAGAATAATATTTATATAGTTTGGATTTCCTAAGCCAACTAGGATTCATAAAAGGATATAATATTTATTATTATATTAAGTTATTAGGAGATAATTTGAAATTATATTAGATATTATATTTGAGATATACATGTTTTAGGAAAGAAATCTAGTTGTATTTATCCTTATCCTAATTTATCTAGGATTGAATGTCTTATATGGTAAGTGAATAGAATAAATCCTATATAAAATAGATATGAACGAAAATAAATATGGATAAAATATATTTGATACCTTATAGGATTAGGAATATTTAGATAATGATTTCTAGGCCTATAAATACCCCTTAGTCGCTCATAATATAGCATCCCATAACTTTTCGAAAATTCTGTCAGCACACGTGCGAATTGTTTCAAGAATTATTTACATATCTTCCCGTCATAATATCGTCATGAAAATTTAGGATCATATTCCTAGGTATGTCTAGTATACTAATTTATTTTTGTATAATTTTTCAATCATGCTAAGTATTGTTTTAAAATTGTTCTTCGTAACCTGCCAGTTTCTGACAGCATGTTCATGATCTTGAAAGGAAAATTGTTTTCCATGTTTTCTTTACATTGTTTTAGACCAAGCTGAACTTTAATAGGATATAATATATGTTAGGTCATTCATGTTAAAAATATAGAATTTTTAGGATACATTTATTATTTATTTGTTAACTTATTTCATGAGTTGCCAAATTATTCAATGCATGAATGAATTTTCGATAGAAGTAAGATTATTTTTAATATACTTAAGTCTACTACCATGTAAAACCGTTAAAATTGCATGTTAAAAAGTAGATTATGTATAGTATACGTTGTTTGATTATTATGATCTAAGTGTATGATCTATGTGTAATTATGAATTATTTGAATAGTTGATGCATGATACTCTATGTACAAGTTTTTAAGATAAATTTCCATGAATAGGATCGGGACAGGACTTAAACATTGATATCCATTATTTTTCATCAAGTCAAAGTAAAGGTGGGGAATTCTCGATGTTTATCCTTATTATATTCATTACTTGAGTTTTTCATGTGACTATAGTACAGGATCAATGAAACTATGAACAAGGGATATAAGGTCGACGGGCCTATATCAGCGAGGGACCTTCGGGTCAAAGCCTACGGGCCGCTATGTCTATGGATCTTCGGATCGCGAGGGACCTTCGGGTCAAAACGAGGGATCTTCGGATCAACCATGCTATGTTATCATGTCTATGTTATCATGTTTAAATTCGGTATCGTTTATAATTTGGATAAATGCATTTCCCACTGAGTAGTCGTACTCATCCCTATTATTTTAACATTTTCAGGAAATGGCTCGGCCGATGCGTAGAGGTGTTGGTGGTGATGGTCACACGAGGAAAGATTTATGAAACATACTATCGCATTAAAACTAGTTTTATCATGAACTGTGCATATAATTTTCTAAAACTAATTGTTGCACTTGCTTTTATTTTAAGGCTTCCGCTGAGTATGAAAATAAATTGAGTTTTTTCAATGATTATATTGAATGAAAATGTTTTGGAAGAGTTGAAATATGCATGTTAAGTATGAAGTAGCGTCCCTAGTTAAGTTTTGAAAATTGGGGCGTTACGAGTGGTATCGAGCAGTCTACTTTCCCGTAGACTTGTTTCATGTTATGCGGAAATTGACCATCATCACTACCACTGCATCGAGCCGATGAGGTAAGTAAAGTTTTAAAGTCATGCAAAGTTCTTAAAATTCATATACTGCACGATTTTGAAAAAGGCACGGTTTTTCATGAAAGTACATGCATTCATGTTTTTAAGCTAAGCAAATTTTCGAGGACGAAAATTCTTTAAGTGGGGTAGATTGTAACGCCCGAAATTTTCAATATAAATTGCATTTCATATTTATTCATGCATGTTATCAAGTGTTTTAGTTCGTAAGTCGCGCCTTTAGAAATTAAAAAGAAATTAATGCATTTATGTTATTTTTAGTTAAATCATTTTTATTATGTAAATTTATTTTGAACTTTGAATGTGTTTATTTATATTATATTATGTTTATATTGTTTATTGATGAGATAAAAATAATGTTAGAATTATGAGGCAAGAATAATATTTATATAGTTTGGATTTCCTAAGCCAACTAGGATTCATAAAAGGATATAATATTTATTATTATATTAAGTTATTAGGAGATAATTTGAAATTATATTAGATATTATATTTGAGATATACATGTTTTAGGAAAGAAATCTAGTTGTATTTATCCTTATCCTAATTTATCTAGGATTGAATGTCTTATATGGTAAGTGAATAGAATAAATCCTATATAAAATAGATATGAACGAAAATAAATATGGATAAAATATATTTGATACCTTATAGGATTAGGAATATTTAGATAATGATTTCTAGGCCTATAAATACCCCTTAGTCGCTCATAATATAGCATCCCATAACTTTTCGAAAATTCTGTCAGCACACGTGCGAATTGTTTCAAGAATTATTTACATATCTTCCCGTCATAATATCGTCATGAAAATTTAGGATCATATTCCTAGGTATGTCTAGTATACTAATTTATTTTTGTATAATTTTTCAATCATGCTAAGTATTGTTTTAAAATTGTTCTTCGTAACCTGCCAGTTTCGACAGCATGTTCATGATCTTGAAAGGAAAATTGTTTTCCATGTTTTCTTTACATTGTTTTAGACCAAGCTGAACTTTAATAGGATATAATATATGTTAGGTCATTCATGTTAAAAATATAGAATTTTTTAGGATACATTTATTATTTATTTGTTAACTTATTTCATGAGTTGCCAAATTATTCAATGCATGAATGAATTTTCGATAGAAGTAAGATTATTTTTAATATACTTAAGTCTACTACCATGTAAAACCGTTAAAATTGCATGTTAAAAAGTAGATTATGTATAGTATACGTTGTTTGATTATTATGATCTAAGTGTATGATCTATGTGTAATTATGAATTATTTGAATAGTTGATGCATGATACTCTATGTACAAGTTTTTAAGATAAATTTCCATGAATAGGATCGGCGCGCAGGACTTAAACATTGATATCCATTATTTTTCATCAAGTCAAAGTAAAGGTGGGGAATTCTCGATGTTTATCCTTATTATATTCATTATTTGAGTTTTTCATGTGACTATAGTACAGGATCAATGAAACTATGAACGAGGGATATAAGGTCGACGGGCCTATATCAGCGAGGGACCTTCGGGTCAAAGCCTACGGGCTGCTATGTCTATGGATCTTCGGATCAGCGAGGGACCTTCGGGTCAAAACGAGGGATCTTCGGATCAACCATGCTATGTTATCATGTCTATGTTATCATGTTTAAATTCGGTATCGTTTATAATTTGGATAAATGCATTTCCCACTGAGTAGTCGTACTCATCCCTATTATTTTAACATTTTCAGGAAATGGCTCGGCCGATGCGTAGAGGTGTTGGTGGTGATGGTCACACGAGGAAAGATTTATGAAACATACTATCGCATTAAAACTAGTTTTATCATGAACTGTGCATATAATTTTCTAAAACTAATTGTTGCACTTGCTTTTATTTTAAGGCTTCCGCTGAGTATGAAAATAAATTGAGTTTTTTCAATGATTATATTGAATGAAAATGTTTTGGAAGAGTTGAAATATGCATGTTAAGTATGAAGTAGCGTCCCTAGTTAAGTTTTGAAAATTGGGGCGTTACAGATGTGGTGATTGACAAAATTGGAACTGAATTCAACCTAGCCAATCCTTTCACAAAGTGCTTACCACTCCCGGCTTATGAGAAGCATGTTCGTGGCTTAGGAGTGGTAGAGATGCCCCCCACTTAGGACTACAGAAACTTTTGTATAAGTGGGAGAAGATGCAGTGATAGATAGGACAGATAGCTAAGAGATAGCTGTGTACTAGTTTGTACCATAGCTGAGTACTAGTTTGTACTTAGAACTGACACATTGTATACTAAAAGTTTGCTTTAGTATAAGTGGGAGAATTGTTGGGATTTTGTATACTGGAAGCAGGTTTTATGCTTGTATACAATGTGTTTTGTCCCTACCACTATTTATTCTCCTATCTGATAAATATATATTTATTTGCACATGCTATCCTTTATCTTGTACGAAAGTTAGATTTGTGTGGTGTGTCGGGTATCACAGAAGACAACACAAATTGGTTGAACTGACAAGATATAAACAATTATCACAGCCGAGACAACTTAAGGATAAGTTGTCGGTTTAAGCTGCAGTTTAGATAAGAAGTGGCTTGTCTTAGCTGCTTGTCTTTACTGGTACACTTAAGGTGGTGTATTGACGGATCACAGTGAGATGTGTTCTCCTAACTGACATTAGTGGAGAACCAAGATCTCGGTGACTTAGCTGGTCTTAAGCTTGGCAAGACTTCAGCTGAGTGCATTTAGCTATCTATCACTTTGACCTACTATGGTGAACGTCCAATGAGCAACCGGATCTACGTATCTTGGGTGTTAGTAGTTATTTGTGGCTCAGGCTGGTTGTCTGTATCTTGCATCCGTATCCTAGTAAAATGGGTTGATAATATCCCCTGAGGAACTCGAAAGGATTAGCACACTAAACCCGGCCGATTAATTAAGTTCAGGTGTGTTAATAAGGTCGAGTGGTACTTGCTCAGAATTTAAGATGTTAATTAATTTAAGTCGTCAGGTGGGCTTAATTAATTAACGGATATTTCTATCTTAAATACGGAGATCGATTAAGTCTAAAATACAAGCCTTTGCTCAAATTGGGATAAAGGGGTAAGTCAGCATGGATTCTCTAGGGGAATGAATCTGTGTTAATTAATTAATTTTGCTCTGGGCTGAGCATGGGTAATTAATTAATTGGAGGCCCTGCTTTATTTCTTGTATTGGATCCCTGATCTGGCCCAATTAGTTGCCTAGTAATTTATTGTCTCTCAGAATTCATTATTAATGGATTAATGTATTTTTACATTATTTATTAATGTTATTTATCTGGAATTAATTGGCTGGGCCAATTAATTGATAAATATTAGTTGCCCAGTGGATTAATTAATTATATTATGGGCTAATTATGTGGAAGCCCATTGGAATATAATTAAATTAATGGGCTACAAATATATTAATATTATATTGGCTTTTGAAGCCTATATATATTAGTATTCTTGAAACGTATAGACACACATTCATAAAAACACACGCCTAGCGTGAGTTAGAGACAGTAAATTTTATTTTCTCCAGTTCTCTGACCACCCAGAGGGAGAAATAGGCCGGGACACAAATCAGAAGATCTGACACAGGAGCAACAATCGGAGCCGCGACAACATACGAAGGAGGAAGGTATCGTTCTAACCCTAATTATTCCTTCACAGAGGTTCTTCTTCAACCTAAAAAAGAAAGAAATATATCACATTTTCATCGTCAGAGAACCTAAAAAAAAAAACGTAAACGGTTAAATACTTTTCTCAACAGAATTCACAGGTTACTTAATGGATTATATGGAATGAGGAACTAGGTAGAGCAAGGGTTACCGTATGCGAGAGAAATACTTTTCTCAACAGAATTCACGGTACTTCTTCTGCGCTTATGGTGGGAAGTCACGGCGGCGGTCGCGACATGACTCAGCGAGGCGGCGACGGTCACCGGCTCACCGCGGGAAGATGAAGACGAAGAGGAGAGGGGGCTGCTAGATGAACCCTAAGACGAAGAGGGGGCTGCGTGCGTGAGTTTGAAATGTTTAGATGTTGGATCTTTTAAGTTTTAATTGTTTTTTTATTCAAATAATAGTTTTTTTTTAGCAATTAAACTTAAATCAAATAATGATTTAAGTTTTTGTAGTAATATTATTAGTATTAATTTATTTCAAGTCATATGTTATTAAATAAATTAATTTAATCGAGCCGGCTCGCGAGCTTTCGAACCAAATAGTGCAATATTCAAATTCGGCTCGAATAATTATCGAATATCAATATGAGATTCGAGCTCGAGCTCGAGCTCGATATGATCGAATTCGAGCCGAGCATTATCGAGCTCGAGCCCGAGCTATTCGATAAAAGCTCGATTCGGTAACAGCCCTACGTACCGGAACCAATTCGTTCTTCTCATTCTACACCACTTGGAATCTGGACTTCTTTGGCACGACGTGAACGAGACTCACATATTTACTATCTGATATGAGATAGATAATACCCATAGACAATAATTTTAACACTTCATTTAGCACGACCTCCCGCATGTTCAGATTGACTTTCCATTGTTGATTGCGGAAGGGCTTGCTATCGGGCTCCATAAGAATATAATGCTCGCAAACGTCGGGACTTATGCATGTGATGTCAGCTAAAGTCCATCCGATGGCCTTCTTATGCTTCCTCGAAACTTCAAGCAATGCCTTTTCTTGATTTCCACCAAGCTCCTTGTTGATGATGATAGACAGCGCCTCATTATCTCCGAGATAAGCATACTTCAAATGTGTGGGAAGCTGTTTAAGTTCCAGCTTCGGAGCCTTGGCGATCGACGCCAGCAACTTTTCACAAGTGTCTTGCTTGGGCAACTGAGACACACCGCCGACGGGCCTCCAATATTGGGGCCGCGTATAAAGCTAGGATGCTTTCTCGATCTCCTCGTCTCTCATATCTTCGACATCTGTTTCGGTTAGCCTTTGAGTCAAGGTGACCTCCATTTTATCCTGCATCACATACGTCTCAAGATATTCTTGGACAAAACTTTCAATAGAGTCAGTAGAAAAAGCATCTTCATTTTCATGATCAAAATGTCTCTTAAGTGCATCGGCAATGTGATGAACATAGATTTCATTATGATATGCAACACTTATAGAACCCTCATCCACATTAATTATAGCTTTTACGGTTTTTAAAAATGGCCTACTCAATAACACACCCGCAGTTCCCTCAATTTGCCTATCGTTTGTAACTATTACATAAAAACCGGTCGGATAGACAAAATTATTGATTCTCGACTAAAGTGTTCTCCAAGAGGGCCAACCGGAGTGATGCGATGACCTATCCGCTAATTGAATGATTAGCTTAGTGGATACTAACTCTGGTCCAACCAATTTATTGTATACGGATAAAGACATAACATTTATTGATGCACCTAACTCACACATGGCTTGCTTAATCATAACATCACCCATCAGACAGGGCAGTGTAAACATACCTGGGTTGGCACATTTAGCAGGCAACATCCGTTGTATAATTGTTGACACAGTGTGGTCCATCAAAACTTTTTCGGACTTGAGAACTTTACCCGCAATAAAATCCTTCACAAATTTCCCGAACTTGGGAATCTTTACGGCTTCAAGGAAAGAAATATCAATCTCCAATTTGTCAAACAGCTTCAAGTAATCCATGTTTTCCTTGTTCGGCGTTCTCTTCCTTTCCAAAGCTTCTGGAAATGGAGGAGGTAGTATCGATTCAGACTCTGATTGGCCGGTCAAACACCCTCCTCCTCATCCCGTTCCGGTTCCATATCTTCGGATGTTGTTCCGTGAGGCGAGATGCTCGTGCGGCCGTTCTGCAGCCTTCTTCCTCTCTACCAGCTTTTCTGAGTGTCTTACTTGCACAGTCGGGACAGACAGTTCTTTTCCTTCACGCAGTGTAATATGATTACAGTTATGGGAATTTGAAGTTTGCTGAGTTTGAGCTGGAAGCTGCCCTTGAGAATTCTTCATCTCCTGCATGGTAGAATTTAACTTACTCATCTGCTTAGCCAATTGATAAATAGTAGCTTGTTGATCTTTCTTCGTCTGGTTCATCTTTCATTGAGTTTGGATCATCTCCTTCTGCATTTGTTGTTGAAATGCAGTAGTGTCCTTTGGCGAAGAGATCATTTCGGCCAAAAGCTTTTCTAATGGATTCTGCTGCTCTAGTTGGGCAAGCGGGACATTTTGCTGCTGAATCTGCCTTTGATGTGGAGGCTTATACACCTGCTATAGCTATATTGATTTTGAGACTGGTATGGTTGTTGATAACTCTGTTGCTGATGGTATGGTAGTTGAAACTATTGTTGAGGCAGATTCCTTGGTTGAAATTGCTCTTCTGGTTCCCTTCATCTAAGGTTCGAATGAACCGCATGTTGTCCGCTCCAATTTCCAGTTGCATTAACTTTTTCACCCGGACATTGCAACGACGCATGTCCTTTCTCACCTCAGGCTCCACATGAATGATTGGAAATCGATCGATTTGAAGCATAAGCATTCTGCTTAAGCAGTAGGTCCAGCTTGTCTTGTAACAGACTAAATTTTGTCTCCACCTTAGTATCAATCTCGTCCATGTAATCGGAATGAGACCAATTGATAGCTTTCCTTGTTGGTCTCCACCCCTTGTATTGGGAGGTGGATTCCGCAAGTCCTTCAATTACGTTTCTTGCATCTTCATAGAGACTTGTATGGAAATTTCCTCTTAAACCGATATCGACCATGGCTTTTGCTTTATCGGTCATACCTTGATAAAATATCTGTAAAAGATCCACGTTCGAGTAGCCATGGTTAGGACAACTATCGACAAGTCATCCAAATATCTCCCAATATGCGTCGAAGGTTTCGTTAATTTCTTGAGCGATCCCGAAAATCTGCTTGTTAAGTGCATTCGTCTTTGATTGGGGAAAATACTTCTTCAAGAAGACCGTACGCATCTGGGCCCATGTCGTGAACGTATTTAGCTTAAGACTCGAAAACCATACTTGTGCTCCATCTTAAAGTGTGAATGGAAAAACTTTGAGCTTGAATGCATCCAGATTGCCTTGCATATGCAGGTTGTAGACTTGGTTGAACGATGCCAAAAAGAAATTTGAGTTTCCGTTCGTCCTCCCATAGAATTTAGGCATGGCTGCGACCATATTCAGCTTGACATCTATTTGTTCAGTAGTTGTGATTTGGATTGGACCGGGTAGGTCCGCTCCCATGTCAAGCGATCCGGCATTCATCCTCTAAGGTAGCGGTTGATTATCTCTCTCTTCCATCTCTTCCTCCTCTGATTCTGAGCTGTTTAGGAGTGTTTTGCCTTGTTTTGTCGAACAAAATAGTCTCTGGTTCTGAGTCGCTGAACTGATCACCGGCGTCTGTTCTGTTTGTTGACTGGGCAGTTAAGACGTTTCCTGCCTCGGACAGAATCTGTTGCTTTTGCAGCTTCGCCTTCTTCCTATTCCTCTTTGTTGTTTTCTCGATCTCAAGATCAAATATGAGATTAGGGTTGGAAAACCTGCTCATGCAACACTTAAAACCACAAAAAGATTAGTAGAAAAATAAATAGAACTAGATAACACCGTTCCCCTGCAACGGCGCCAATTTGATGATCGTTGTATTGCACCAAATAATCGTGTAAAATTTGAGAATTAATTCAGTATAGTCTACAGGGTAGTGAACATAGGGAACGGAGGACTAGACATATTATTTTCCTACTTATATAGGGTTTGGTTAGCAACAATGCAATTTTGGGATTTTACTAAACTAAGAAATTATAAAAACTGAGCTGAAATGAAAACTGTATTAACTGGGAAATTAAGAGACAGATCCAATAGAATATTCACATACACATAATTCCAATCATCGGCACTTAATATGAATTAATCTTAAAAATCTACTAGTTATAGATTGTCGTAATTAAACTAACACAACCCTCACTCCCACTTACTTAGTCGATAACTGCCATGTTGGGCATCGAAACGGCTACTTCCCTAATCTAGCTACAACCTACGTTGTTGGGCAATCAATAGATTTAATAACTAGACAGCTTTATCGAACTAATGGAGCCTAATATAGGAGCCTACTCGTATGTTGGACATCTAATAGTCTCCTACCGGTTTAATCCAATTACTCTTATGAATAATTTTGCTACTTACCTAGCCTTGTTCCACGAGAAACGATGGAAGTACTAAGTTAGCTACAGACTGCGCAACCTAGGGTGATCAGGCCTAAATTACTAGTCAAATTAATTAATTCAAAACTAACCCGAAACCTTCTTGATTAATTATTCGCACATAAGCCTCATGTACTGATTAGTGTGTGTTTCACATCCCGTCGGACCCTTAAAAACTTAGCTACTCATGCAGACGTCTTGATTGTGCAAGCAGGACAGTTCGCAGAATAGAAACGAAAACATGTGTAACCCTAGATCTAACATGCACGAAACTTAAAACACTTAAAACATGAAATAACAGAATATTTAAACCTACGAAACTGAACTAAAAGCTTGAATTAAAATAGAACAAGAGTATCAAACATATATCCGATCTTTCCTACTCAAATGATAAGCAACAACGGAATTAAAATGAGAAATCAACTGCGGATTCATAAATGAACAAACTAATGAAATTGAAAGTGTTTCTTCTCCTTCGTCTATCTACGAACTGCTCAGATTCTTGAACGGAATGGATCGACGGTGTGGATTCAGTGTAGACGGCGGTCGGGAAATGGAACTTCAGGATTAGGGTTTCTCGACGTAAATGGAAGTGACGACGTGTATGAACGTGGGCATCCCCAAAAGCACCTCATTTTCGTCTCCTTATTCACTTTATATACTCCCTATCTTGATCCCCTAGTTAGGTTAAAATCCTTCCTAGATATGGAAAGGATTTGGATAGATAAGGAAAAACATATCTTTCCTTATCCCTAGCATATATGATCAAAATATTTCCGTCCTTCGAAATCCGCATCCACATCCACATCAGCAATCTCACACCTTTTTCATCATCAAATATTGCCAAATTGCATCCTAGTCACCTCGCCACGTCAGCACCTAAAAACTTGCATTTTCGCCCAGATTGGCCAATTAAGACAACTTTCGGCCAGAAATAGCTAAGTACAAAAATGACTCATCCTATATCCTTTTGAGTTGTCACCAAACTCAATTCTGGCTCCTTCTTGCTGAACATAGTGGGTCAGCAGATTCTTATGATGTGTCATGTGTCTTGAGCATCCACTATCCACGATCGAAGGGTCCTTTAGCACCTGTAAAATATAAATAAATTCAGGTACCCTTTGGGTTCACGTTGGGTCCTTAGAGGTTAGTGGATTTTAGGACCCAAATCTGTCTGACAACCCTGGCGGTTTCAGATATCTTCTTGCTCTTGTTGTCAACAAATCTCTCTGCTAAACTGGGAGAGGCTGACTTCTTTGCTTTCTGAGGTCCCGGTTTCTTCTTGTGCTAAACCTTGGGGCTTTTAATCCTGGGCTCATAGTAGTATGATCCATACTGAGCTTGATGAGTCTACTGAGGATGGCCATATAGTTCTGTCCATTTGACCTTCTTCGTTCCCCTTGAGTTTGATTTGGGTGTTCTAGGGCTTGAACCTCGGGTCATCTTCTAATAGCTAGGCTGATGTGCTTTCATCTTTTGTTTGTTCTTTGTCTAAGGGGTTGAAGATTCAGCATATTGAGTTCCCATTTGGACAAATCTATCAACCAGCTTGTTTAAGCTTTTCTGCTCTGAAGTCAATGCTTCAATGTGTAACCCAGTTCTTCCTTTGTGGAGGTTGGTCTCTGTGATCTTAGCAGTTTTTCAAGCTTCTCTTTAGCTCCTATGTATTGCTCAGTCATTGAGGTTCTCCAAACCTCATCGTTCTTTCTTCGAGCCTCGTACTCAGCTCTGAACTGTGCAAGCTTGTCCTTTAGACTGACATTTTTAGTATCTTTCTCAGAGTTGTTCTTGGTCATAACTGAGATCTGAGATTCTTGTTGTTGAGAATTAGTCATTAGAGAGTTGACCTCTTCCTTCTGTCTCAAAACAAGTCCTTTAGACTCAGTAGAGTCCTGTTTTCTCATCGAAAGTCTCTGATTTTCAGCTCTCAGGAGTTCCAGCTCCTGAGGTGGCCTATTGAACGGAGTGCTCATCTGAATCTGTTCCTCTAGCAGATCTTCATATGCTAGAACTACATCTAGAGATTCTCCTGCAACAGAGCATGTGTCGTGTATGCGTGGTGAAAAGGGACATATATTAGGATTATAATTTACCTCAGCCTCTTCTCCAACCATAAGACAGTTCAGTATCTTCTTCAGCTTTGATTGCCATGAATGTTGCTTCATCATCAGATGATTCCAGGAATATTCCTCGTTGCTCGTGCAATTGGAGAGTTCTCCCGCTATGTAGGCTTGCCTTTTACTGATAAACTTGTTTCTTCTGGCTTGCCTTTCAGCTCTTTCAGCAGCCGAGAGCTCTGGACATTCATATTGGTAATGTCCTGACTTCTTGCATTTGTAACACATTGAGATCTTGCCTTCCGTTCTTGGTGTTTCATTATTTCCAGTGGAGGCAGTCTCAGTTTTCCTGCATTCAGGTAGAGAGTTAGATTCACCTTTCGGGTGATTATTTTCTCTCTTACCTTGGTAGCTTTGTGAAGCTCTCTTCATCTTCCCCGGGTCTTGTCCTTCTCCTTTTGGTACTTTACCGCAAGGAGAACATACTTCTTAGCTAGATTATCGCCAGCTTGGAATTATCATTGAACTTCCAACTGATTGACTAGTGGTTGATGGACTTGCTCCAGGTGTGCTGACTGTTGCCTTATATGCATGGACCATTGGCATCTCAATATCTGCACTGGGAGTATGTGGAAGATTGAACTCAACTCTGCTTTTAATTCTGAAAAGATATAATCATGAGTAACAGAGCTTAAGTCGATTCTTCGCAAACATGTTGCAAAAGAATACCACTTAGGCCTAGTAAGGGCCCTTAGAATTTTGGTGTTGGTCTCCTTATTGCTCAAGGTTTTTCCTAGTCTATTGATGATGTTGATATGATTCGTGAATCTAACACTTAAATCATCAATTGACTCTCCGGGAATCATTGTAAATACTTCGAGCTTCTATAGTTCCAACTCCAGCTTGTTTTCTATGATCTGAGTTCCTTGACTCAATACTACGAGAGCATCCCAGAGCTCTTTTGCAGTTTTGCAGTCATGCATCCCAGTTTTCCCTAGTCCATTGATGATGTTGATCTGATTCGTGAATCTAACACTGAAATCATCAATTGACTCTCCGGGAATCATTGTAAATGCTTCGACCTTCTGTAGTTCCAACTCCATCTTGTTTTCTTTGATCTGAGTTCCTTGACTCAATACTACGAGAGCATCCCAGAGCTCTTTTGCAGTTTTGCAGTCATGCACCCTTCCGAGATAAGAGTCACTGAGTGTAGTCAGTTTTGTATTGTGTGCAACTCGATCAAGGTTGTGCAGCTTTCTCTCTTCTGGTGTAAAGAGGCTCTTGTCCTTTGGGACCTTTGCACCGGTTTTGGCACCTATTGCTGTCACAATTCCAAGTTCGATGTTGTCTCATTTTGAAAATATGTTTTATGCTGAGTGATTTTACAATTCAGTTTTATGCAGTATGAACAGTTAATCAATGAAAAGTAAATCAACACAAGCAATTTTTAAAGTGGTTCGTATACGTTGGATCATGCGTCCATTGTCCTGAACAAAGCAAGAGTTGTTGATTACTTGTACTGAGCAAGTCTCAGTCGATCTGTACGCTGGACAAATACTCTAGTTATTATCTTAGTGACTTTACAAGATTCAAACGCGAGGTTTGATTTTCTCCAATTAAGAAATGAGTTCTTATAATAAGAACAGTTCAGAAAGTTGAACTCCTTCGAGTTTTCTAAGCTTATGATAATACAATAAATTGCTTAGAATAGAGAATGAGAACAAATGAATCTCAATTGCGAAGAACTAAGATGATCTCTGTTGGGTATGAGATTCAATATGATAAGATTTGAAGATCCCAAAACTGTAGCTGAATGATAAGACTTATATAATGTAATAGCTTAGTTGAGTTCAACATGTTAGGAACTCAATAGGCTAGTTAGAGTTCCAGTAGGTGATAGGTTCAGCAGGATATCAGATGTCAGCCGGAAGAAGTCAACATCAAGGAACTCAATCGGGAATGTTAGAACTCACTGAATTTGCTAAGGAATTCGAACAACGTAATGAATATCTTAGAAGAATGTCAGTTGAAGACGATTTAGTAGAAGGTACGAGGAATCATAGGAAGTCAACTCAGCATGCTCTTGGAGTTTGAACAAACCTCACCTACTCTCTAACTTCGACCAATGAGAAGCTGCCAGCACTATACCTGCTCTGCCATAAAGCTGCTTCCTAGACTGAAAAAGAAGAAATCCCTACACTGACATTCAAATTGAAAAGGTCATTTTTCTTATCATTTTTGACACGTGTCTAGACTCCCTCTAACGGATCTATTCATGAGTCGAGACTATAAATAGAGAAGAGTCTTCATGCAGAGAAGAAAATAAATGAGGGAACCAAAGCACTCAAGCTCACAAACACTCAAGCGAACTTAAAGCATATCACATCAAAGAACTCATATACAGAGAGATCATCTTAGCTATTCACTCTAGAGATTCATTAGTTCCCTTCTTTCTTTATTCTAAGCAGTCTTATTGTAATATCATAAGCTTAGAAAACATCGAAGGAGTTTAGGTTTCTGAACTATTCTTATTGTAAGAACTCCTTCCAATGTTAGGAATCTCAAACCTCATGTTTGAACCTTGTAAAGTCACTAAGACTATAACTAGAGTATATGTCCAAATGGCACGTATCGACTGAGACTTGCTCAGTATAAGCAATCAAGAAAACCTACTTTGTTCATGACAGTGGACGTAGGATCTAGCTTATCCGAACCACTTTAAAAACTACATGTATTGATTTACTATTCCATTGATTAACTGTTCATACTGCACAAAACTGACTTTAAATCACTCAGTATAAAAACGTGTGTTCAAACTGAGATGAATATATTTTGGGCCTACACTTCCGTACACCATATCTTAAACTCAATTATTGTTCACTGACATAGGTAAGTAGATAGAACTCAGTAGACAGATACTCTGTCCACGCGATCTAGAAAGCTTACTTGGCCTACCGACTAGTTCAGCAGCAATACTCGCAGCACCGACTTTCGCATTTGAGTTGAAATTTTCACTTAGGTATATTCACGCCCCCCCCCCCCCACACACACCTGAAGGCTCGTATCTGGACCAATACTTGGTATCAGAGTGATGTTCTTCTGATCATCATTTTTCGAATACAGGTCTACTCGAACAGATCCTAAAAACAATTTTCACTGTATTTGCATCTCTTCATAACATCCTATACCATACTCTTCAACATGTTTGATATTTTAGGTATGAGGACAGTGCCCAAGTTTTCAAGTGAAAACTACGCAGTAGGCGAGTAAGGATGGAGACACATTTAACATCGCTGCATGACAGCATGACTGAGGTCCTAGAGAAAGGACCCAAGTTCTGATGGTCGATAGCATCGAACTTGCAACTGTGGCTGCAATAGGTGCTAGAACAGGTGCAAAAGTCCCAAAGGACAAAAGCCTTTTTATGCCAGAAGAAAGAAATTTGCACAACCTTGACCGAGTCGCACGTAATGCAATACTGACAATGCTCAGTAACTCTTATCTCGGGAGGGTGCACGACTACAAAACTGCATAGGAGCTCTTGGACAGGGGCGATACCAGGGGGTGCAGGTGGGTGCGACCGCACCCATTTTTCGCGTCGAAGTAGAAATTCATTTGTAAATTTTACCAAAAAAATATTTTCGCACACCCCGTATTTTACGAAAATTTAATATATGGAAGCGAATTTAAAAATATATTAGTTACCCAACAACATGAACTAAGTTAAGTGGTCCAACAACATCAATTAGCCCAAACAACATCAATTAGCCCAACAAGCAATTAAATTAAATTGTCCAACTGACAGCTATACAACGAGAATTGAGAGCCGAGAGTCAAAGGCGTAGACCGCATCCAACATCCTCCGCGTCCGGCATCCGGAATCCTTACTCTTCAATTTTGTGGTAAAATTCTCAAAACCCGTAATTTATTCTCTTTTGTGTTAAATTCTCAAAACCCCTAATTTAATTTTTATTTGAATTGTTGATGGGTATTTTGTGATAATTAGCTATTTTCTTTTAATCTCTTATGTCAATGATGCAATTGAAGTATTAGACTTGTTGATGTTGTGGATAAATGACTAAATTTTGATATTCAAGCTAGTTAAGAATTTAACTATTTGAGACTATGTGTAAATTATAATGTGTATGTTTATTAATATGATCTAATAGGAATAAATATGAAGCAAAACATGAAGAAACTTGATTTCTATTTCAAACTTAAGTTAAGCTCACTTTGGATCCTCGGGCGCTTCAAATTATTTAGCATTGTTGAGCTTACTAACTTAGTTGAGAAATTTTATCCATCGGATTTCACAAATCAAGAAAAGCTCCATCTTCGATCGCTTAGAGATTTTTGAAGTTGATATCCGAATTACTCTCGCTTGAACCAAGTCTCGACACTTTCTCAATTATGTCAAGTATTGTCGAGACCTGGAAAGTCACCCGTACTATCTTGTAGACGAGGTTGGTTTATTTTATTTATTTATGTTTTTCTTAAATTTCAACATATATTGAAGTTATCTTTTTTTTTCCTTACGATTGATTCGTCTTATTTTGACTCTTCCAGTTTCAACTGCAACATCTGAACGAGTATTTTCTAAAATGAAGCTCGTAAAGACAAAGCTAAGGAATAAAATGGAATATAATTTTCTACTTGGTTCTATGATAATGAGCATTGAGAATGAAATTGTTGAAAGTTTTGATATTGACTCAATTATTAATTAGTTCAATAACATGAGAAAGCGTAGATCACAATTTTAGACTCACTATTTTTGTCGTTTTTATGGTTTTTGTATATTATTTTAGACTCATTTTGTCATTTGTATATGTTATAAGTACTTTTGACTTCCTTATACTCATTGTTATATTATCTTTTCTCTAAAAAAAATTTTGCCCCCCCAATCTATAAATCCTGGTTCCGCCCCTGCTCTTGGATGCACTCGCAGTGCTGAGTCAAGAAACTCCACAGATCAAAGAAAACAAACTGGAGTTGGAGTTGTACAAGCTCGAAGCATTTGCAATGATTCCCGGAGAGTTAATTGATGATTTCAGCGTTAGATTCTCAAATCAGATCAACATCATCAATGGGCTGGGGAACACATTCAGCTACAAGGAGACCAACACAAAAATTCTAAGGGCTCTTACTAGGCCCAAGCGGTACTCTTTTGCTACATGTTTGCGAATAACTGACTTAAGCTATGTTTCTCTTGATTATATCTTTTCAGAATTGAAAGCAGAGGAGTTTGAGTTCAACCTTTCTCATACCCCCAGTGTTGATACTGAAATACCCATGGATCATGCATATAAGGCAACAGTCAGCACACCTGGAGCAAGTCCCTCGGTCACAAGTCAATCAGCTGGAAGCTCAATGACGATCCCAAACGCTGATAACTTAGCTGAGAAATATGCTCTCGTTGCAGTTAAATACCAAAAAGAGAAGGATAAGCTAAGGAAGTTGAAGAGAGCTTCGAAAAGCTATCAAGATAAGAGAGAAAATAATCATCCGAAAGGTGAATCTAATTCTCTACCTGAATGCAGGAACACTGAGACTGCCTCCACTGGAAATAATGAGATACCAAGAAAAGAAGGCAGGAGATCAACGTGTTACAACTGCAAGAACACTGGACATTATCAATATGAGTGCCCAGAACTCACGGCTGTTGAAAGAGCTGAAAGGAAAGTAAGAAGAGATAAGTTCATCAGAAAAAGGCAAGCCTACATAATCGGAGAACTATCCGATTGCACAAGCGATGAAGAGCTATTCATGGAATCATTTGATGATGAAGTTGCGTGCATGGCAATCGAAGCTGAAGATACTAAATTGTATCTTATGGTTGGAGAAGAGGTTGAGGTAATATGCCCCTCTTAACCACGCACACACGACACTAGCTCTGTTGCAGGTGAACCTCTAGAGCCTATGAAGATCTGTTGGGGGAACAGATTCAGATGAGCTCACAGTTCAGTAGAACAGTTCAAGAGCTGGAACTCTTGAGAGCTGAAAATCAGAGACTTTCAACGAGAAGTCAGGACTCTACTGAGTCTGAAGGACTTATCTAGAGACAAAAGGAAGAGATCAATTCTCTGATGACTAAGTCTCGACAACAAGAATCACAGATCTCAGTTCTGACCAAGGACAACTCAAAGAAAGAGACTGAAATTATCGGTCCCAAAGGACAAGCTCGCACGGATCCAAGAGCCGAGTACGAAGCTCTAAGAAAAAGCGATGAGGTTTGGAGAACCTTAATGACTGAGCAATATATAGGAGCCAAAGAAAAGCTTGAGAAGTTGCTGAGATCACAAAGACCATGCTCCACAAAGGAAGGACTTGGTTACACCTATGAAGCAACTACTTCTGGACAGAAAAGCTCAGATCACCTGCCTGATAGATTAGTCCAAGGGGGAACTCAATATGCTGAATCTTCAACCCCTCAGACAAAGAACAAACGAAAGATGAAAGCACCTCAGCTCATTTACCAGAAGATGACCCAAGGTTCAAGCCCCAGAATACTCAGATCCAACTCAGGGGGAACCAAGAAGGTCAGATGGGTAGAACAGTATGGCTACCCACAGTGGACTCATCCGGCATAGTATGGATCATACTACTATGAGCCTAGAATCAAAAGCCCCAGGGTTTAGAAAAAGAAGAAACATGAGCCTCGAAGACAAAGCAAGCCAAGATCTCCTAGTTCAAGCGAGAGATCACCGACAACAAGTGGTAAAAGATATCCGAAACTGTCAAGGTTATCAGACAGATTTGGGTCCCAAAATCCACTAACCGCTAAGGACCCAACCTAAACCCAAAGGGTACCTGAATTTGTTTTTATTTTGCAGGTGCTAAAGGACCCTTGGATCGTGGATAGAGGATGCTCAAGACACATGACGCATCAAAAGAATATGTTGACCAA
Source organism: Lavandula angustifolia (assembly GCA_028984105.1). Classification (NCBI taxonomy): domain Eukaryota; kingdom Viridiplantae; phylum Streptophyta; class Magnoliopsida; order Lamiales; family Lamiaceae; genus Lavandula; species Lavandula angustifolia. The sequence goes on along the minus strand of CM054812.1, from coordinate 7,695,142 downwards.
CTACGTTCAGCAAGAAGGAGTCAGAATTGAGTTTGGTGACAACTCTAAAGGATATACAAGGGGATACGGAACACTGAAGATAGGAACTGTCATAGTTCCCAGAGTATCATACGTTGAAGGACTTTAACATAATCTCCTTTCAATCAGTCAATTTCTGTAATAACACCAATAAAGTGACTTTTAACGCAGGTTTTTATGATGTTATTGACAAATCTTTAGGAAAAATTATGTTATTAGGCTCGCAAAGAAGAAATATCTATTACGCTGATTGGAATACCGTTGAACCTCAAGCATGCTTGCTTGCACATACAAAGTCAGATGATAGAATAGCATGGTTGTGGCAAAGAAGATTAAGTCATCTGAACTTCAAAATAATAAACAAGCTAGCAAGAGATGCTAAAGTCCGAGGACTGCCCAATGAAGTATTCAAAATACATAAGAATTGTGAAGCATGTATCAAGGGAAAGCAAACCAGATCAAGCAATCCACCAATTCCGTCACCCACTACTGATGGGATACTTCAGCTGCTCCACATGGACTTATTAGGGCTAGTCTCTCCAGTGACAATCAGAGGCAAGAAATATGCTCTTATAGTCATTGATGACTAGTCAAGATTTACTTGGGTGATCTTCATCGTCAACAAATCTGACGTCAAAACTAAACTGTCGAAACTACTGAAACGACTGAGCATCTAAAAGGACATCAAGATTCAAAGAATACGCCAGATCGAGGAATAGAGTTTCTAAACTCAATGATGAAAGACTATTGCGAAGCTGAAGGAATTCAGCATGAAACCTCAGCAGCTCGCACACCTCAACAAAACGGTCTTGCTGAAAGAAAGATCGAACATTCAAAGAAGCAAAGAAGAACACTACTCGCACTCGTGTCTACCATCAAAGTTTTGGGCGTGAGCTACCGACATAGCCTGCTATACTCAGAATCGGTCTTTACTGACACAGATGCACATGAAAACACCATATGAATTATGAAAAGGGAGAACACCTTCTATTTTGCATTTCTATATATTTGGTTGTTCGTGCTTTATCCACAATAATGGAAAGGATCGGTTAAAGGTCTTCGATAGGAAGTTAGACCAATGGGTATTCTTAGGATACTCTGTGGTCGAAGAAAGCTTTCGGTGTCTTTAACTACCGGACACTTTGTGTGGATGAAAGCCCTCGTGTTGTATTTAACGAATTTATCTCTAAGAACAAAAACAAAGCTCTCAACAAAATATCAAGAAGTCGGCAGCAAGCTACAAGATCTAAGCTTAAACGATGATATAGAAAAAGATCCAAAGATTGTTGGGATGATGATTCGATGATGAAATTCGGAACCAACCAATAAGAAACGTAGCTAAACCGATTGATTCTTCCGAACATAATCAATCCCGTAACTCAGTCGATGAAGAAACCCCAATGGTAATCGAGACCTCTACCGAGAATAACAACTCGGGGGGGAACTACTAATGTTACTAAGTTGAATGCCCCCGAACCCGGTGACTCAAGAGATTTCGATCTTGTTATTGAAATTCTTCAATCACAAAATAGTACTACTGAAATTCCTCATAATCCAACTATTTGTGCAAAATCAACTTCACAAGAAGTAACAAGACGTCGTCGTTCATGGTTAGATGTTCACACTTCAGATCTTATTATCGGAGATCCATCAGCAAATGTTAAGATAATATCCAGATTCTGTCAAGGAGAAACCGCCTTATACTCCTGCTTCTTATCTACTGAAGAACCTCAGTCGATTGAGGATGCTTTGAATGATGCTGACTGGATCACCGCTATGCAAGAAGAGCTCAACCAATTCACCAGAAACGACGTTTGGGAGCTTGTAGACAGACCCAAGCATCAACATGTGATAGGAACCAAGTGGGTCTTCAAGAACAAGCGAGATGAAAACAATATTATCGTAGGGAAAGCTCGAGTAGTTGCCAAAAGGATATTGTAAAGTCAAGGAATATATTTTTATGAAACGTTCACTCCAGTTGCAAGATTGGAAGCCATTCGTCTAGTCCTAGCATATGCAACTCATCAACAGTTTACTATCTATCAGATGGATGTTAAGTCAGCTTTCCTGAATGGTGTTGATGTGTCGATTTTATGCCCCTCGAATTCACCCAGTTCTGACGCTCATCTTGTCCAAGTTGATGTTGTTTTGTGCACAGAAATGTCTATTTTCAGCAGGTTTATGATCAGATGATGAGGTGGCGATCCGGAGCTGATTTGGAGATATTTTGGTGATTTTTGGAGATAAAAACGGGATTTAGATCGAGAATGAAAGATTTGCCAAAGATTTAGAGCTTGAAGATATTTTAGGGCTGGAGTTATACAAGGAAAAGGAGTCTTGAAGATCAAGATTCAAAAGATTTGCCCTAGATTTCTTTCCTTTAGAGAATCAAGCTCAAGATCTATATAAAGGGGCTGGAGACGAACGGCATTAACAACAATCTACACCACAATTCAGCGCTTCATTAGTTTAGTTTCGTCTCTAGTCATCTTGTTCTTAGTCCCGTAGTTTCGGTTTAATTTTCAGCACAAGTATTCCGAACACTCTTTTATTCGCTTTCTTAGTTTAGTTGCTTTCGGATTTCAACACTTCAAGACTTCGGTACTTTGTTCAGATTTCCAGTTTTAATTCAAGCTTCCGTTCAGTTTAAGGTTTCGGTATTCCTTTAAGTTTCTCATACTTTATTTACATTGCATGCTTTTCTATTTTCGCGCTTTAAATTCCGTTCCGAATATGTTCGTTTCGCTTTTGCTTGTCCAAGTTAAGTATGCGTAGCTAAACTTTTTGGGCTTCAGCAAGGGTGACGAATATGAGATACAAATTTTGTGAGATCTAATTGATCGTAGTAATTGAAGACTAGGATTTTGACTTAATTCGGGGCAGAAAGATTTAATTGGATTAACTTAAACCTGATCAATTTAGGTTATGAAGATTAGTGTCAGATTGTTCAACAACTTAGGTGGCGAAGCTATCGTAACGGTAGTCGAATTAAGGAGGTTAATCATCTATGTCATCTTGTCCAACAACGGTAGAGATTGAAATTAGGTTCCTTCCTCGTAATGCTATCTAAACATTAAATCTAGGTTTGTTCAACAAGCTAGGTTGTGGGTAGGTTAGGGAGTAGTAGAAATTTGTTCAACAAGCCATTACCGACTAAGTAAGTAGGAATTGGGGTATGTATGTGACCAACACTGTATCCTATAACTGGTTGATCTTAGGAATTAATTAAATCTATGCATCGATGATCGAAGTAGTTGTCTCATACAAGTTACCCGAAGCCGAGTCCGCCTTTCTCTACTTGTTTATTTCTATCTATTTTCCTGTTATTTACTTTTCTTTGCCTAGGTAGTAAACCCAAAATTTATGCGTGGTGGCATCACCAAAACTCTGATCAAAAGGATAAATATTGTTGATTTTCACTGTTCCCTGAGTTCGACCCTATTCTATACTAATTATAAAATTCTAAGTGTGTGCAGGAATTTTATTTGGTGTGAAAACAGCGATCACCAGGTGTACCGAAGGAAGAAGTCTATGTAGAACAACCACCCAAACTTTCAAAGATGAACATCAAGTATACGGACTCAAGAAAGCTCAGTATGGGTTTAAACAAGCACCCGTGGCTTGGTATGATACTCTTTCGAACTTTCTACTTCATAAAGGTTTTCGTAAAGGAGTCGTAGATCGCACCCTATTCAAGCATCAAGTCGAGATGACATCTTACGCTTGCGGCATCTATGTGGACGACATCATCTTCGGATCTAAGAATATGAACATGTGTCAGAAATTCGAACAGATCATGAAAGATAAATTCGAAATGTCAATGATGGGAGAAATGAACTATTTCCTTGGACTTCAAGTGAAGCAATCTAAAAGGGGGATATTCATAAATCAAGCAAAATATACTAGAGATCTCATCAAGAAATTCGGCTGCGAATCCATCAAATCAGTAAAGATACCCATGAACACAAATCTCAAGATCGATCTTGATAAAGAGGGAGTATCTATTAACTCAACTGATTATCGTGCTATCATTGACTCATTACTATATTTAATTCTCAGTAGACCTGATATAACTTATGTTGTAGGTGTATGCACAAGATGTCAGGCGAATCCCAAGCGAAGTCATATAGACTCAACAAAGAAGATTCTCCAACACCTAAAAGGAACACCTAATGTCGAGGTTATGGTATCCTGCCGATGATAATCTTGAACTAATTGGTTATTCTGATGCTGATTATATAGTATGTAGAATCGAGAGAAAATCAACCTCAGGAACATGTCAGTTCCTCGGCAGTAAGCTCATATCGTGGTTCTCAAAGAAACAACACTCAGTAGCAACGTCCACTACTGAAGCTGAATATATGGCTGTCAGAAGTTATTGTGCCTAGATTCTATGGCTTCGACAACAATTGTGAGACTATGACATCTATCAAGATGAAGTGTCGATCTACTACGACAGTACCAGTGCTATTGCAATTACTCAGAATCCAGTTCTACATACAAGATGCAAGTACGTGGACATAAGACATCACTTCATCAGAGACCATGTCAAGAAGAAAGACATCAGAATGGAGAAAATCCGTACTGATAAGCAAAAGGTCGACATACTGACCAAACCTCTAGCTGAGATCAGATTCAACGAACTCTCAGTAGAACTAGGTCTACTGGATCCTACTGAGTCAGTTCAGTAAAACGATCCCGGAGGTACTGAGTAAGGGGGGAACTTACTCTCAGTACAGCTGAACTACTCAGTATCTACGCAGTGGTATAAGCTGACTACTATGTTCGGCTGACATGTTATGAGTATTCATTCATCACATCATTGTTCAGCATTGCATTGCATTTATTTCCCGCCTTTAATTCACTTAGGGTATATTTATTTAAAAACGTTTTCATTAAAAGCACGACATTCCATATACTGATTGTGGCGCATTAAATGCATGTTATCTCACCTTACCTTTTAGATGATAGATACGTAGGTCGAGATTATAGACGGCAAAGTAATCATAACCTCTTATAACATTAAATCTTAGTCGTCCATCTTTCAAATTCAGTTTAATCACAACCGCATGCTGAATAAACCGTTCATATTCATATGAGATATATATATGCATGTATTCATGGTCTAAAACTCTATTTTCTGCCAGTGCTTTGCAAAAATTACTGCATACTAAATCTACTTCTCACATAACACTATTTCTTCGGTAAATCTCTTAAACTCAATCTGCAAGCAACTAACTTACTCTAGTTTCAAGTGCTAACAATTACTTTGCAAATTCAAGGATATTATAAATTGTGAGTTCTTCGAGTAATGAGGTTCTCATTTCGTCGATATGGAAGAGATTTTGATTGGGCGAGAGAGTATGGTTCAAACCAAGACTTGCTTTCGGGATCATGCAACATCAACCGCATAGAGCCGATCCGTGATGCTCTTCGATCCGGCTAGCCTTCAAACCCCGCTTTCTAGGTTCCTCACCTCTGTCTCCCTAGGCAAGTGACGGAGTTCTTCATGAATCTTCATCGAATGAAGATCTTCGTGACATTTCTTGTATCTCTTATCGCAAGAAATCGGGAACAACGTACGAGAAGCTAAGATCACGAGACATAGACGTCGCCGAATTATTCAGCGCAACTTTGATCTTCCCAATGAGGGGATTTCTCCAATCGGATATAAGGAGACCTCTATCAATCGCTACCTCTCGCCAATTCAGCGGGAAAAGGACATAGTGTTCAAAGCAAAGATTTCCCAAGAACAAGCTGCTCCCCGAATACGTGGCTTGGCATATATCGTTAACCACATATTGACAAGCTCACCGGATCGCTCGACTAATTATCGAAGGTTATGATCCGGATAATGATGGCCATTATGGATGGCGTATAGGTCAACCGGATCGAAGTTCTTCCCGACCGAGTACAAGGCTCGGGCCTAAGTTTGTAGTGAGTGAGGACAAGACCTTACTTCAACTGATCCCGAAAGGAAAGCTTCTCTACGGCAGTAAGGTGTCAATCCTGATCGAGGATTTCTGCCAAGGAAGGGTTGTTTTTGCTGACGTGTTCTCCTTTGACAAGAAGAACATAAAATTCCAGAACGTGGCAGTAGTTGAGAAGTCCATAGGGCGTGGAATACACGATAAGCGCTAAGCTCCGTCCACTCAGGACCCGCGCCCTACTCAGCAAAAGAAAAGGAAACTACTGAAGAAAGCCGAAATAGTAGTTATCCCTGAGCATGTGTCCATACAAGACTCAGAGTCCGGTAAAGAGGACGTGACTCTGACAGACAAAGTAAAGAGGATACACTCAGAGGAGACTCAGACGAATATACCTGTTGAACTACCTCAGGCTGAGGTCTCCACTTTAGTTCCGTCTTCGCCCGAGCCTCGATCGTAGCTACCAAGAGATAGCGGAACGGATTCTGTAGATACTAGATCATTCCCGATCTAGTAGACATCGCAGTTAGGGCTAGGGTCTAGATGCGCCACTAAGCTATCTAAAGAGCAAAAAACTAAGACAGAGTAGAGTATTCCCACGACTAAGCTATCTAAAGAGCAAGAAGCAGAGACGAAAGCTCTATGGGATGCATGTGAAAGAAGCTTAGACATTACTATTGAGGCCCGCCAAATTCAAGCTGCAAAGGAAAGAATAAGGTTAGCATATCTTGAGGCACTCATGCAGAGGACTGAGAAAGAAGCAAGGGAAAGGATCCATGAAAAGTATAGGAGCGTCCCTACAACCTCAAAAAATTTCAAACGCATGGAACAAGGAAATAACATCAAGAGGATAATTAGTCTAAGGGCTGACCAATGGGCACCTTGGAAAATTAATCAGAAATGGGAGTAGATCAAGGTCGATTTCATCAAGAGCTATTATATCTGGAAGTCGGTGAGTGAGACAACATATCCAAATAGAAGCTTCAAAGAATTCTTGATGATTTCAAATCTTGAAGTTTATGCTGAAATCCTAATCGCACTACAACAATCAAGTTTGACTCTCAAGGCACCCGAATTCGGGGACTCTACCTCCCCGCTTGCACGCTAGAAGGAAATAAATGCACAAAGGAGATTGAGGACGAGATCAAATTTGCTATTGTGAGAAGAGGACTTGATCTGAATGATTCTGAAGACAAGGAAGAGATCAAGAAGCTGAGAAGCAGAGTCTACAGATCCTATGGTCTTGAACTTTCCGAGAAGAAGTCAGTTGATTTCAAGGCGAGATTTCAGAAATTCAAGAAGCCCATCTGATTTTTTTCTTTCTCTTGATTAGTCTTAGTTCTGATAGAGTAGAATGTCATGTACTTGCAACTTCTTATCATCTATGATATTCTATCTCTTTTAGCCTACGACAACTACTTATTGTCACTTGGTTGTTCCTTATGTCTTAACACAACTGATCACCTCAGTGATCAGAATGCACACATGTTATTTGTTTGTGTTCTCTCTCTTTGTGCTTAGATGTTTTATCTCTTAGACTTTAGTCTGTGATATAGAGGGAAACTGTGTTGATAGACTGATTGAATGTAAAGGTTTTGGCATCACCAATAGGGGGAAATTGTTGGGTATGAGACTTAGCATGATAAGATTTGAAGATCCCAAAACCCCAGCCGAATGATAAGACTTATATAATATAATAGCTTAGTTGAGTTCAAAGATGTTAGGAACTCAAGAGGCTAGCTAGAGTTCGCAGGGCCGATAGGTTCAGTAGGGATATCAAATGTCACGGAAGAACTCAAAGATCAAGGAACTCACGAAAATGTTAGAACCCATCGAATCTATTAAGGAATTCAAGCCATGTATTGAATATCTCGGAAGAATATCACTAGAAGACGATTCGAGAGAAGGTACGAGGAATCGAGAGGAAGTCAACTCGGCATGGTCTTGGAGTTTGAACAAACCTCACCTACTCTCTAACCTCAACCAATGAGAAGATGCCAGCATTGTACCTGCTCTGCCATAAAGTTGCTTCCTAGACTGAAAAGAGGAAATCCCTACAGTGACATTCAAATTAAAATGGTCGTTTTTCTTATCGTTTTTTACACTTGTTTAGACTCCCTCCAACGGATCTATTCATGAGTCGAGACTATAAATAGAGAAGAGTCTTCATGCAGGAAGATAATAAACGAGGGAACCAAAGCATTCAAGCTCACAAACACTCTAGCAAACTTAAAGCATATCAAAGAGAAGAACTCATATACAGAGAGATCATCTTAGTTCTTCACTCTAGAGATTCATTAGTTCCCTATTCTAAGCAGTCTTATTGTAATATCATAAGCTTATAAAACCTCGAAGGATTTCAGATTTCTAAACTTGTTCTTATTGTAAGAACTCCTTCCTAGTTGGAACCTCGTGTTTGAACATTGTAAAGGCACTAAGACTATAACTAGAGTATATGTCTAGTGCACAGATCGACTGAGACTTGCTCAGCATAAGCAATCAAGAACTTCTGCTTTGTTCAGGATAGTGGACTTAGGATCTAGCGTATCCGAACCACTTTAAAAACTGTCTATGTTGATTTATTGTCGCATTCATTAGCTCTTCATACTGCACAAAACTGACTTTAAATCACTTAGCATAAAAACGTGTTTTCAAATTGAGACGAACATATTTTGGGTCTATACTTCCGCACACCATATCTTAAACTCAATTATTGTTCACTGACATAGGTCAGTAGATAGAACTCAATAGACAGATACTCCGCCGACGCAATCTAGAAATCTTACTTGGCTTACTGACTAGTTTAGTGGCAATATTCAGTAGCACTAACTTTCGCGTTTGAGTTGAAATTTTCACTCAGGTGTATTCACCCTCCTCCCTCCTCTACACCTGAAGGCTCGTCTCTGGACCAACAATCTCTTTGTGCATGAGTTCTTCGTTGTAATATGCTTTAAGTTCGCTAGAGTGTTTGTGCGCTTGAATACTTGGTTCCCGATTGTCTTCTATGCATGAAGACTCTTCTCTATTTATAGTCTCGACTCATGAATAGATCTGTTGGAAGAAGGTCTAGACACGTGTCGAAAATGATAAGAAAAGTGACCATCTTCATTTTTAATGTCACTGTATGGATTTTCTCTTTTTTAGTCTAGGAAGCAGTTTTATGACAGAGCAGGTACAGTGATGGCAGCTCCTCATTGGTCAAGGTTAGAGAGTAGATGGTGTTTGTTCAAACTCCAAGAGAACATAGAGTTGACTTCCTCTGATTCCTCGGACCTTTTACTGAATTGTCTTCTTCTGACATTCTTCTAAGATATTCAGTACTTAGCTCGAATTTCTCTGCAAATAAAGTGGGTTCAGAAATAAAGTGGGTTCAGAAATACCCGACTGAGTTTCTTGATGCCGAGTTCTTCCAGGCTAACAACGAGATGTTCTCATCGAACCTATCAGCTACTGAACTCTAGCTAGCCTACTGAGTTCCTAACATGTTGAATTCAACTAAGCTATTACATTATAAGACTCATCATTCAGCTAGGGGTTTTGGATCTTCAAATCTTATCATACTGAATCTCATACCCAACCTGTAACTTATTGAACATAGCAATCCTCATAAAATGATTCGAGATAAAGTTTTTAATCATCAAGAGCTGATGTGGCAAGCTCATAAATACACTCGACATTCATCGTATGTAATCTCATTAGCATATGTAACCTTTGCAGCAGGTATGTTCTTTAGAGCTAGATTAAGAGTAAGAACTACGCAAGGTGTCTAAAAGATTCAAGGATATGTCTCCTCAACTAACATACCAACAACTTTGTACATAGGAGCACTGTCGGTGATAACTTGAACCATGCTGTTAATCCCAACCTCCACAATCACTTGTTTGATTACACGAGAAATGAAAAAGTTGTCTATGTACTCCTCCTCACAGTTAATAGCTTGTATAAAAATAGTACCAACCTTGCTTACCGCAAAAAAAGTTAATCAATGACTTTCCATCTATCCAACCTCCACATAATAAAGTCACACCAAAACTTTTTCAAGTGCTTTTTGTAAATTCAAAGAGAACTAAATGATTGTCCTCGCTTTTGCTAACAGAGTTGTTTCTAGAGCATCATAGTTTGGCGGAACCAGTTTGTTGTTTGTTGCAAGTGAAGAAGTTTTAACATAATGTGGGTTTCGAGCAAGGTTGAAAGGAAGGGCCCCGAATAAAACATCATTGCTATCTCAGCATCTAACTTCTATTTGGCTTCAATGTCAAAGGTTCTTGCTATTGGAGTATCATTACCCACTTTTCTTTTTTTTTAGATGCATATCTTTCTTGTCTCACAGAATCAAGAGCCTCACAACGAGAAGATGACTCGCTAGAACTAGAGAAGGCATGTGATAAAGGGGTCATTCTTAGTTGAGCGCTCTCTCTTCTTTCCATAGCTTCCTTTTCTAATTTTGTCATCTTCATGAATTGGCTATCAATTGCCTCTATACATAGTCTGATACCATTTTCTCCAATTTTCAACAAGTGAGATTTCACCCTGGAATACGATCCTTTGAATTGCACTTTACAAAAATTACATTTGAACGGTACATTTTCACCCTTCATTAGTCTTTGGCAACCTTGTCACACACTTCCATAAAGGACGATCCACTGGTGGAGCAGATACACTGCCCTTACTTTGATTTGGACTACCCAAATCCATTGATACTTGATGTCTTTACCGAAAAGATGAAAAGACCATTAGTTTGCTACAATAGAATATAATGATTTCAAGTCAATAACAAATGCAATATCCAAACACACATAATACCATTATTTCAGATGAATAATCGAAATTGAAGTAATGTCATGCTCTCAAGAATCATGACAAAAGATTAGTAAGCACACTCAGACATCACATCAAAATTAATATCCCATAATAGAGCTCTAAGCTCATCTCGTCCTAGTCTTGGAAAATTCCCAAACTTTAGGTTTATGATCCCATAAATTCATTTCAGACATGCAAATAAATGGAGAATGGACGCTTGCAATGTAGAAGAAGCCCCAAATCTGCAGCAAAACACTCACATTAAAATTCAACTGGATAGGAAAAATAAAAACTGGAACTTGACCCAAGAATCGAAACCCAAAAAAAAAAAAAACAAGATTTGTCTGCGAGTGTCTGCCAGAAATCAAAAGATGGTGTTGTCTTGTCTGCATGTGTTTATAAGCCAATAATCGAGAATCGAAGAAATAATATGAACAATTTTAGCCAAGAATATAAAGATGTTGTCGTCATATCTGTCTGGCTGTCTGCCGGAGATGTAAAACAGTGTTGAAAACTACATAATTAAGTTAGCGTGTCGAGAGCACGTGTCTGTTTTATTTATTTGTTAGGAGATGTGCAAGAATGTGCACATCAAACACCAAAAAATTCAAAAATGTACATTACATCCCCAAAATACAAAAATGTACATTTACATTATTCTAAACCTATAAAGTACTCTATAAACTAGCTTTATGCAACTATCTCTCTCTTATCCTACTTTTTTGTAGAAAATGTGATTGAATTGTGATAATTTGGCCTGACTTTAATGTTCCTCTCTCTCTCTCTTTACGTAACATGCATGCCTAGTTCCTATCTCTCTCTTTACGTAACATGCATGTCCAGTTCCTCTCTCTTAACGTAATATGCATGCCTCGTTCCTCTCTCTTAACGTAACATGCATAGCTTTATGTTCCTCTCGCTATTTACGTAGCATAAGTTGGCCTCCACTTTAAGGTTCCTCTCTCTCTCTTGACTAATTCAAATTTCTAATTACTTAACTCTCGACTATGTAGAAATCGACCCCTCAAAAAAAAACAGAATATGCAGAAATAGAGACGACTAGGAGAAACCTAGAAAAGCTTCTTCTTGAAACACATAGCAAGAGAAAATTCAGAAAGAGAGTTATTTTTTCAGAAACGTGAAGCACATAGAGAGAGAAAGAAAAAAAAAATTGGAACGGGTGCGTGAAGTGCAGAAACGAGGATAACCTGACACACACCATGCATATGCAACATAGCATGCAAAGCTTTGTTCACTTTATTTTCTTCTACTTACCTTTACCAAAAAGTCAGATGCAGCACATAATATATCTCTCCAATAATGACCAAAGTCATATGTAGAAAATAGAGATGCAGCGGTTGTGCCTATACGTAGTTGGAGATGAATCCGATTATTTCCTATTGATTCATCTTTTCATCACATGAAGCACATAAGAATAGCAAGTCAAATAAAGAGCAGTGATTGATAGAGTTCTTTCATCAAAGAGAAATCAAAGAGAACGAGAGAGAGCAGAGAGAGCGAGAGAGAGAGAGGGTGGAGGGAGTCCCGTCGTTTTCCAGGAAACCATCTTTAAAAGTAATCCACAATTAATCTCTATCTCAAATATCCTTGTTATATTTTTGCTTGATTTTAGGAACATCTTTACCATCTAAATCTCCCTGCAAATCGATGATAATTCTCAAATAATTCTAATAATAATTTATAAAGATGTAGAAATCATTGAGGCATTAAATTGTAATCTCTATTTCTAAGTTTGGACTTGGTCTATTTAAGTAAATATCTACATATTATTAGGTATTAAATTTGAATTCAATGGAAAATCAAACTCCTAAAGAATCGTTTCAAAGAAAATAAATAGAAAAAATTGTTTCGACGTCAATACAGTTTTTGTTTTTATTACGGTGTGTGTTGTATTATCTACTGAAATTATATACTGAGTGTGTTTTTAAATATTGTTTTTAAATAGATGAAATTGACTCATCTACTTAGTGGCAATTGACGCACACAGTCTGGAATAAATTATTATAATTACTTTTGAACATTGTTTTTAAATTCACGTATTATCTTAGTTTTCCGCATGTTAGCTAAATCATATGTCTTGTTTGTGGAGTACTGAGTATGGTTTACAGAGTACTAAGATATTTTTTCTTCTTTAATTCTTTCCAGATGTCCAGTTGGACACGTGTAATTGTAAAGTATGGAGGTTGTTTCTTGGGTTCAGATTATAAAGGTGGGGATGAACAGCTTGCTCCACTTCAGATCGACCAATTAACGTTGTCGTCCTTAAGATCAACCATTGAAGCCCATACACAAATTAATTCCAAGGCTTACCTCATATACGCTTTATTCGTTAGAGCATGTTCAATCTAAAAAGTTGATTAAGTCATTAATGACGATAGATAATGATTTGATTCGACTTATCAACTTAGAGACCGACCCTAATGTTCTTCAGAAGCTACGCTATTGGAGTCTCAAATTGAATACTATATTATTTCATGATTTTTCAGCTCATTGAATCCTTCCTGTTTGGTCATCTATATATAGCTCTAATAACATTAATATTAAGAATGATATATTAAGTATATATTATCCTATACCACTTATAGGATTATCCACTAATTAACAAAAAACTCATCTATTAACCTAATTAATTTTTTTAATAGGGATCATCTAAATTAAAAAAGTCATATACTTACGGTATCCTATTATTAGGTTAATTCTAGCAAATTCCATTAGGGTTGATTCTAATAAGTTTTATTAATATTAATGTATACATTATCCAGTAATTAACAAATATCATATATCCTATATTTATGTATACATTATCCACTAACTAACAACTAATTCGATAATTAACCTAGTTAATTATTTTAATAACAACTTCTATTTTTTCTAATTAAATGTCTATAAGTGAACCTATACTTATGGTAATTGCTTCTAAAAAGTAATTGCTTAATCCCTTTAAATATTATGTTTATCTTATTCAATATTAGAACTTTATCAAGATTCTAATTATTATGTTCCTAGAAATATCCTACAAAGGTCACGGGAAATATTATGTTCCTAGAAATATTCTACATCTTATGTCCCTAAATATTATGAAATTTCCTAAATTAATGAAATTCTAAAATTATTTCTTCAAAAAAAATCCCAAAATATTACAATTTCCCACAAAATTTATAAAAACCCTATACTTAACCTAATTACGGTATTTATATCAAAGAATGCTCTACAAGAAAATAATAAGCATATTCTACAAAGATCATAAACCAAAATATACAAACCAAATATGAAACTAATCTATCCATTATTAGGATTGAAATCCATTGACGTCTTTTAGTGAAAGAGGGAGATGAAGCTAATCTCAGATTTGAAGGAGTGGCTATGGTGTGAAGAAGAGAAGAATTGTGAAGATGGATGTGAGAAGAGGTGTGAAAAAGAAGAGAAGAGTTGTGAAGGTTTTAAGACCTCCTTGTTGTGTACTGTGAGTCAATAAAACAAGTTTTCATATATTCCTTTCGGCATGCATTCTCCCAATTGTTCATAGATTTATTGACTACTTTTAGTAGAGTTTGAAAATGTATCACGGTATTTACGGTACTCAGTTATGGGAAATATTAGGTTGTATAATATATAGTATACAATATTATGTTGTATAATATATAGTATAATATATTGCTTATTTTCGAATTCTTGATCAAACTCAGACTAAAAAGCCTAAATTATATTATTTTCGAATTATTTGAATTGATTGAGATTTTTTAATATGAGAATTTGAATAAAAATAAACTTACCTAAAGATCACATATACCCGTAAAAATAATAGAAATAAAGATTATTTCTTAACTAAAGTAAGAACAAAAATAAAATTAAATCTTAAGAAATATCTACCATAAATAAGTAGGAATAATAAGGTAACAAACTTGGTAAAATAAAGAGAGAGTGGATAGAGAACTTTTCCAACTTTTATGCTACAACTAATTCGCTCATGGGATGATTTATTTCACACTTCAGAACAACATTCTTGCTTAGGCAGTTTAGATTCAATTACTCATAGGTTTTGGGAGAAATAAGTGGAGAGGTAATTAGGTATTTTTTATATGGATAAAATGTGGTTTCTACTAATAATCCCTTAATAATGAAAAATATCTTCATAAATAAAAGTCACAAACTCGAATTTCAAAAAATGGATTCATTTATTTATATTATGTGAATGATTTTCGCCTTAATTACTTGTATTTTTAGCGAACATAAGTTATATAAGATCTAAATCTATATCAATATTTTCAGTTATTAATTCGTTTCAATTTTTGATCTAAAGGGGGGAGAGAGAGAGAGAGAGTTGCATGTTGTACTTATTTTCGTCTAAAAAGGAACTAAGAAACCAATCAAATCTCCTACAAAGCAATCACATCTCCTCATTTTCGTCCATCATGCAATATCACGTGAAAGTTGAACCTAAACCACGAAAATATGCTCTGTTATGGACTGAGAAGATGAGCTTGGGGAATATATTTTTATTCCTGCAAAAAGTAAGGATGTGGTTTAGGTATATAATTGAGGAGAAAGAGAAAAGGACAAACATATGACATAGGTCTTCAGCAGAGAGAGAGAGAGAGAGAGAGAGAGAGAGAGAGAGAGAGAGAGAGAGAGAGAGCAATTTTCGTACTCAAAAACCCTAGCAATTGGGCAGATTCACGTCATAAATACAATTCCTTATACACAAATAAGTATTAGTTATATAAATTTATGAGAATAGGTACTGGTACACTGGTTACATAAATAAGTATAAGTATTCCGTAGTTCTTGAGTTAGAGTCATGTTCGCCTTAAATAACCATATTTTTGATTTTTTTTTGTTTAATCTTCGTGTCTAAGGTTCGACCCTCATTAGGAACAATCGAACACTTTTTCCTTGTTTTTTTTTGTTGTCCAAGAGGGTTTGGTTGCAAACCTGCATGACATTTCAAAATTGCACGGACACGTGCCAATACCGACATGCGTCTGACACGTGATAAAAACTTGGAAAACATATTCCATTAAAAAAATAAAAGATACTCTTCTAAATACACCAACTTTTTTCAAGTTCTTATTTACATGAATTTTCAATTTAGCCTATAAATATATTAGCTTTTGATTTATTTCAAATTGCACATGCATCAAAAATCAAATCTGACATAGTATTTTCTAGCATGACGTGACTGCTGACACCTCGGGTGAGTCAACATCGACCTTATGCGATTTACCAGTAAATACATAAACTCTTTACACATTCCTTGTTTGCACATGAACTTTGAATTCAATATTTTTTTTCACGAAGTCGAAATTAACTATTTTTTATTTTAATTTATTTCTATTAAGATTTTCTCATGGTTTTTTTTAAATACACTACGATTTTTTTTAAAAAAATGATTACTAAGAGGCTTGAAGAATTTTCTCATTCTTGTTTGTTGCTACAACTACTTTCTCGAACATCTTTTTATCTAAAATTCCGATATAAGAATGTGAGTGTCTTTCTTTTCACTCTACAATTTATTCCCACGTTACACATAAAAAATAAAATTAAACATTATTTGGTTCAACTGAATTCGGTCATTCATTATAAAAATCTTATTAGAAATAAATAAATAAATAATAATAATAATATAGTAAATTTCGAGAGTGTTTAAAAAAATTAAATTCAAAGTTCATGTGCAAAAAATGAAACTGTAAAGAGTTTGTGTATTTACTGGTAAATTGGATACGGTCGATGCTGACTCACCCGACACATCATGTTGGGTTATGAGTCAGTGATTTGTCTTAACAACCACTTAAAGTATACTTAGTATTACTTTATCAGTAGTTCTTGTAATAGGACTTATCTATTTATCGGTAATGGGGGAAATCATAGTGTTTCATGCTATGGAATTGAAGATCCCAAAACCCGGCTTATATCCTTTGTGTAGTGTCGATAGGATTAGATGATGTAATAGGCTAGATAGATTATATTTTTTCATTATCGTTTTGTCTAAGTCCGGGGTAAATGTTGGTTTGATCTTCAGTAGGAAGTTTACTTTCAAGACCCCCACGTCATCAGTGTAAGAGCTTATGGTCTCTAGTCATCAGCTGACCCCGCTCAGTAGAAGACATCTCATCAGCTGACATACATCAGTAGAAGAACACAGTATTCAAGCTCAGTACCTTCAAGAGTCATCAGCTGATTCCGCTCTGTAGAAGACATCTCATCAGCAGACTCAGACGAAGAAGACAGAGATCTTATCAGGTCTACTGTGTCCGACAGGAAACGACCTTTCTTTTAACATCTTTCGAAAGTCAGCAGAAGATCATACGAGGATGAGTGAGAGTCAACTCCAATGAAAACCGATGTCTGACAGATCTCACCTACCACAAACCTCGACCAATGAGAAGCCGTCTAAGCTCTACCTGCACTGACCAACTAAAGTCGCTCTCATGCACGGTAACCAACTACTCGCTGCAATAATTCGAACTTATGGCCGTTTTCCTTGGACGTTTGTGACACGTGGCTTCGTCCTCTCCAACGGGCAAATGCCTAGGTCACAACTATAAATAGAGAAGCATTTCTGAGCTCCACGCATGGGATGTCAAAGGGATTACACGCTCAAGCTTTCGAAACACTCTAGTGGTTTCAAGAAAATCCAGTGAAGAACTTGCTTAGCAGAATATTTTTAGTTCTTCTCTCTAGAGTTTCCTTCTTTAGATCTCTCTTCTCTATCTAAGCTCAATCGTTCATATCTATAGTTTAGAACCTTTGAAGGAGTTCACATTTGTGACTGTTCTTATTGTAAGAACTCCTTCATAGTTGGAGAAAATCTCCTCCCCTTCAAATTTAGGTTTGAACCGTAAAGTCGCTAAGGACTATAACTTAGAAGCGGTTTGTCCAGTGCAAGTGATACCTTGGCCGAGGCTTGCTCGCATTAATCAACAAGACCTCCCCGTTCGGCAGGACCGTGGATGTAGGATCTTGCGTATCCGAACCACCTTAAAAATTGTTTGTGTCGTTTCTTGCTTTTATTGCATTGCATACAAATCTCTTACAAACGCATACTTTGCATAAAACGTATTCGAAAAGTGCACTAGCCAAAATAATTTGGTTTACGAAAAACACGTTTTCAAACTGAGACGAAGTCTACCGGGCCCTACACACTTATCCGCACTAAGTCTTCGACTGAGAATCAAATATTGACAAAAGTCGGTAGGAGAGACTCGTAGCCTGACTCACTCGACCCACGATTAGAAGGTTACTATTTGACACCCGTTCATCGAGAGAACCTACGGCCTCACCTGTCCTTCGCGTTTGAGAAAAAGAACTTGAACTCAAGTGTATTCCCCCCCTCCCCCCCTCTACACCTGACTCTCGTCTCCGGACCAACACATCAACAGCCACATCATGCCGGAAAATGTCATGTCAACTTTGATTTTTGACCCGTGTGCAATGTGAAACAAATCAAGAGTTAATGTATTTATAGACTAAATTGAAAGTTCATGTGCGAAAAGAAAATTTAAAAAAGTTGGTGTATTTAGGGGAGAATAAACCATAAATAAATTCCGACACATCTCTAACACACTAAAATGGACAAAAATTTAGGGGATGATTTAATTAATTAGTTGCGTTTATTTAATACTCCCTCTGTCCCACTCTATTAGTCCAGTTTTCCTTTTTGGGTCGTCTCACTCCATTAGTCCACTTTCCTTTTTAACTTAAAATAACACTCTTATATATTCCAGTGGACCCTACTACTTTATACTATTTTACACACAACAAACAACTTTCTTAATCTCCGTGCCGAAAAGAAAGTGGACTAATGGAGTAGAATGGATGGAGTATTTTAATAGTAGATTTTGAAGTAATTTAAATATGGCAATTTTATACCTCTATAATGTTCCCTTCGTTCCATTATAAGCATCCTCTTTTCCTAATTAGATTGTCTCATTATAAGTGTCCACTTTCTAAAACAAGTAAATAATGTGTGAATATAAATCAATTAAACAAAAATCAAACAATATACACCACACATAACCTCTTCCTTGATCTTCGTGCCGAAAGAAATGTGACACTTATAATGGGACGGAGGGAGTAATTTATTCATTCATTTATGTAACATAATATTATATTTAATTTATTAGGATATACTTCCTCCGTCCCGCTCCAAGTGATCCATTTCTTTTCGGCGTGAAAATTAAGAAAGTGGATAATAAAGTATGAGAGGGAAGTAGGTAATACAAGAAGAGTAGTGAGATTGTGGAGCAAATTGTAAAAATAGACTTCTCAAAAAACTTATTTCCCAAACTAATCTTCTCTAAGACTTAATTCTCAAATTAATCTTCTCTATAAAATTATATCTCAAACTAATCCTACCTATGCCACATAATTATCTATGTGGATATTAACTATTTTATTTTTAAATTTATGTTATCTTTTACCTTTTTAAACAGAAAAATGACAACTAATAATAATTTTTTAAATTAATAATTTGAGTTTAGAAAATTAATAAATTCAAAAAATAAATAATATCAACAGAAAATTGATATATTTACTTTATTTTGTTCATTGTCATATTGATAACATATATTTAAATACACGACACTAACAATTGACAATTGAATTTGACTTGCTTCTTGGATGTTCAACGATGTAGTAATTATTAAGTTTTTACCATTAAAAATAATTAATTTTTAAGCCAAAAGAAAAAAACTATTTTCTTGAAGAAATACTTTTTTCAATAAATTTAAAATGTATTTTATTCATTTTGACTCATTGGCAAAAATAATAATAATAATAATAATAATAATAATAATAATAATAATAATAATAATATATCTGATAAAGACAATTTTATTGGATAAAAAATAATATCAAGAAATTTTTAATTGAATAAAGAAATTATTTTATGGTGATTGTTTTAATTAAGTTATATATATATATATATATTTAAATATATTTTATTAATGAGGATGAACAAATAAAAACTGACAAGTATATCTAACTAAAAATATTATATTTATATTTGATTAGTTTAAATATTCTTCATTAACAAAAAAGTTGTCGTTAGTTTTTCATCATTTTTCTACTTAAGAAGTTAAAAGATATTTTAAATTTAAAATAAAATATTTAATATCCACATAGATGCTTTTGTGGTATAATAGGGGAGATTAGTTTGAGAAATAACTTTATAGAGAACACTAGTTTGGGAAATAAATTTTAAAAAAGATTACTTTGGGAAATAAGTTTTTTGAGAAGTGTATTTTGGAAATTGACTCGAGATTGTGAGAGAGTAAATCATAAAGTAGAAAAGATAAATGATAAAGTAAGGGAAAGAAATTATTAAAGTAGGAGAGAATTTGTGATTTTTTTTAAAGTTATTTCCATTTTTGGAAATAGGTCACTTGAAACGGGACGCCTGAAATGGAAAACACGTCACTTAGAGCGGGACAGAAGGAGTACTATACTATATAATATGTTTACTCTTTACTCTATTTTCATTGTGGTTTTAAAATAAAATATCTCTTCTTCATTTGGATTATTTGTATAAATCATGAATTTTGAAGTATTTTCATTGTGGTTTTAAAATAAAATATCTCATATTCGTAGGAAAACAATCACAAGATATGCAAAAACAATCCATAGAATTTAAGTATCAAAAACCCTAAACAAAACTGAGAAGGAATAATACAACCTAGAATCTAGCGGATTGATCCTCACACATGATCTCTGGTTGTGGTCTTCAATATTCGTCTTGAATCTTCAACGGAGAGATGTCTTGGGTGTTTCTCTACTTTGGAGGGTGGAAAAAGGTCGAAAATGTGATGTGTGGTTCGAATAAAAGAAGTTCGAAATGGTTTATATACATTTCGGGTAAAAAAAAAAATTGTGCTTTAAGAGATGCGGACCTATTGGGATTTTGTATATTGGAAGCAAATTTTATGCTTGCATACAATGTGTTTTGTCCCTACCACTATTTTATTCTCCTATCTGATAAATATATATATTTGCACATATTATCTTTTATCTTGTATAACAATTAGATTTGTGTAGTGTGTCGGGTATCACAGAAGGCTACACAAATTGGTTAAACTGACAAGATATAAACAGTTATCACAACTGAGAAAATTAAAGTGTAAGTTGTCGGTTTAAGTTGCGCAGCTTTAGATAAGAAGTGGCTTGTCTTGACTGCTTATCTTTACTGGTACACTTAAGGTGGTGTATTGATGGATCACAATGAGATGTGTTCTCCTAACTGACCTTAGTGGAGAACTAATATCTCGGTGACTTAGCTGGTCTTAAGCTTGGTAAGACTTCAGCTGAGCGCATTTTGCTATCTATCACTTTGACCTACTATGGTGAACGTCATCGCGACCGGATCTACGTATCTTGGGTGTTAGTAGTTATTTGTGGCTCAGGCTGGTTGTCTGTATCTTGCAACCGTATCCTAGTAAAATGGGTTAATAATATCCCCTGAGGAATTTGTAAGGATTAGCACACTAAATCCGGCCGATTGATTAAGTTCAAGTGTGTTAATAAGGTCGAGTGATACTACTCAGGAATATAATAAGATGTTAATTAATTTAAGCTATCATTGAGCTTAATTAATTAATGAATATTTCTATCTTAAATACGGTAATCGATTAAGTCTAAAATACAAGTCCTTGCTCAATTTAGGATAAATGGGTAAGTCAGCACATATTCTCTAGTGGAATGAATCTGTGTTTATTAATTAATTTTGCTCTGGGCTGAGCATAGATAATTAATTAATTTGAGGCCCTGCTTTATTTCTTGTATTAGATCCCTGATCTGGCCCAATTAGTTGCCTAGTTATTTATTGTCTCTCAGAATTCATTATTAATAGATTAATATATTTTTACATTATTTAATAATGTTATTTATCTTAAATTAATTGGCTGAGCCAATTAATTGATAAATATTAGTAGTCCAATAGATTAATTAATTATATTATGGGTTAATTATGTAGAAACCCATTAGGGATATAATTAAATTAATATTATATTGGCTTTTGAAGCCTATATATATTAGTATTCTGTTCATAAGCAGACACACACACATTAACGCACATACGACGTTTTTGAGAGAGACGATAATCTTGATTTTCTCTAGTTCTTTGACCACCCGAGGGAGAAAAAGGCCGGGACACAGATCAGAAGATCTGACACACGAGCAACAATCTGAGCTGCAACAACATACGTAGGAGAAAATCAAAATCTAAGACAGAACACCCGGGACTGTGGTCCAGCACAAGACGGGGACCGCGGTCTGATTGCTTCGGCTGAGGCGCTCCCGTCTGTAATTTTTTGCACTGACCAGTTTTGGAAAAAACGTGATATTTCCTTCGATAACCGTTGGATCGTCACAAAACTTTGCTGCAATGTTCGTAACACATAGAAGTACGATGTAGATGGTGAAGATTGGATTGTAAGATCATTAGACTTGTTTGCTATGCGGTTTTCCAACTGCCTTGTTTCAAGACCTCCGAAATTCGATTTCTTCAATTTCCGACTTCAAATCTTCTTTATTCTTCGTCCAAACAACTCCATATTTGCCCACAATTCACAATGGTCATGGTTTTCTTCGAGAAAGAGAGATTGAGAAGCGAGCGAGAGAGAGAGAGAGAGTGATGGAGATAGGCTTCCCGTGCTTCCAGCATGCAAATATTCTACCATGCACAGCTATAGGGAGAGATTGTAACAATCGATTCATTCACATGAAAGCAATAGGCAATTTGTCCGCATGCAGTACTGCCAAGAATAAGCTATATTCCCGCGCGTACATGTACCAGAGATTTTGCAGGGTTTTGAATATTATTTGTTAGAGGTTAAAGTTAAAGCTAGTAGCAATATTTATAAGAAATATTGTTGGCTCAGTGGTAAAAGTCACGGGTTCGGTCCCTTATGGCCGTTGTTGCTTTTGTTTTGTTTTTATTTATTTTCTCAGTAGGGAGGTCATGGGTTCAGTTACATACATCACGCATAGTACATTGCACACACACACTGTACACATATTAGAGGTGATATTTTTGCAATTACAAATAACACATGTATAATTAATTTTACATTTTTTAAGTTGGAAGTGTATAGTTTTGACATTCACCTCTTAATCTTAATTGAAGGCCTACGAATAACTGTTTAAATTCCTCTTCTATCGCTCATTTTGTTTATCTTTAACAGGAAACAACTTTTTTCTTTCTTTTCCCCTATTTT
Source organism: Lavandula angustifolia (assembly GCA_028984105.1). Lineage (NCBI taxonomy): Eukaryota > Viridiplantae > Streptophyta > Magnoliopsida > Lamiales > Lamiaceae > Lavandula > Lavandula angustifolia. The sequence goes on along the minus strand of CM054812.1, from coordinate 7,672,167 downwards.
CTTATTACATTTTTAGTAATTTGAGTTTCAACCAGGAGCCCTCTTGATCTTTTGTTTCTCTCTCACTCACAAATCAAGAATATGTGTTGTAGATTGGCAATGGCGAACCATACAATGATTGGTTGATTAGTGGTGAGTGCATCTCAGTTTCCTCTTAATCATGCTTATTTCTATGATTATCACAAGATAAAATCTGCATTAGACGGTCAATGAATATCTATTTGATTCTCTGATCTGCAGAGGGATTACCAAATCGATGGCGTATAAGGTAGATCACGAGTATGATTATCTATTCAAGATTGTTTTGATTGGAGATTCAGGTGTTGGAAAATCCAACATTTTGTCCAGATTCACAAGGAATGAATTCTGTTTAGAGTCCAAATCTACAATCGGCGTTGAATTCGCAACAAGGACTCTCCAGGTAGGCTTCCATTTTCGAATCCCGGGAAGAATTTATTCCGATTTTTTGATATATTATTAATTGAGAAGAGACATGATGCGTGCAGGTGGAAGGTAAGACGGTGAAGGCGCAGATATGGGACACGGCGGGGCAAGAGCGTTACCGCGCCATCACCAGCGCCTACTACCGCGGTGCGGTGGGAGCGTTGGTGGTCTACGATCTCACCAAGAGGCAGACGTTCGAGAACGTGCAGCGGTGGCTGAGGGAGCTGCGAGACCACGCGGATTCCAACATCGTCATCATGCTTGCCGGAAATAAGTCCGATCTTGCACACCTCCGTGTGGTGGCAGAGAACGACGCGCAGCAGTTCGCCGAGAATGAAAGCCTCTCCTTCCTCGAAACATCCGCCTTGGAAGCTCATAACGTCGAGAAAGCGTTTCAGACGATTTTGTTGGATATATATCAGGTCATTAGCCGGAAGGCGCTGGCGGCGCAGGCTGCCGCCCCTGTCCCCGGCCAAGGCACCACCATCAAGGTAGGGGAGCCTAACACCTACAACCAGAAATCCTCCGCCTCCTGCTGTTCTAGTTGATTCTTCTTTGATTCGCTTAGCATCAGATCGAGACAGAGGATTCTGCAAATGAGATTCATAGAATCAAAATGTATTGTTCATCGTATTTGTTAACACTGTTTGCTTTTTGATCCGAAAAAGGATTACGAAAGATCATATAACTCAGTATTCATACAGAACATGATCCGATTCAAATTTCATGAATTATTTTATTTTAGATTAATTAATTATTTTCTCATGAAGAATTGAATCTGCAGTTACTGCATAATTTTGTTTATTTAAAAGTAAATTCCTAAATTATGAATTTAAAGGCGCCTTGTTAAAACCCACATCTATTATTCAAATTTCTTCCATTCCCCACTTCCACGAAAGGAGCAAAAGAAACCATCATTTCACCTCAGTTCCCACTCTCAACAGACTCCAAAACCCCTAATTTTCACCCACAAACTGTGTCGCTGAATTATGAATTTGCCGCAATCGGAGAAGCTGCTGTTGGCGGCCAGCGGAGGCGACACCGTCAAGCTCTTCGACATCTCGGTGGAGCCTCAAAACCCCTGTGTTCTCACCCACTCTCCGTCTCCGGGCTCTCGTGTAAATACCGTCCGATGGAATCACAACAGTTAGTGCTATTCTCACTGCATCTTTTCGTAGATCTATTCTGTTTCAAAAGATCAGTTTAATGGATTTTTGTTCCCTATTTTATATTTGCTTGTTGACTCGGTGGTACCTGCATATTATACGGAGGGGATTGCGTTCTTAATTTTTCGATTTGATAGATTTGGTTCTGGCAAGCGCCGGCGAAGATGGTAAGATATCAGTATGGAGGAAGAACGGGCAAAGCTTGTGGGTGTTGCCGGCCGAGAGTGCCAGGGGCGAAGCAGTCGAGGTACATTGTCTTAATTAAGAGTGTTGCTTGCGTTTTCTAGAGTGACTGAGATGGTAGGTGAAGTTCGAACTACTATTTTTTGGATTGCGTTCGATCATCCTCGTCCCTGACTATATAAGAATCCAATCAGAGATTATTATTCAATAGATGTTTTCATGAATCAAAGTGTGTTAATACTGATAGTGAATAATCTTCAGACAGTTTATTGACTAAATTAGAGCAACCCAAGATTGATTGTAGCGGTAATTGGTTTCTTCTATGTATATAATAAATGATGGTTTATGGTAACACAAATCTGTTGTTTATAGTCTCATAATTATTCTTGCATGTATAAGCCTTCAGAGCCTATATCAACCATCAGCTTCAGCAATAAAGGATCTCGGTATCTTTGCTCTGGTGGAACTGGTCAAGTTGTGCGGATATGGGATCTGCAGAACAAACGATGTGTGAAATGGTTAAAAGGCCATACTGATACAATTACTGGTGCTATGTACAACTGCAAAGATGAGCATATAGCATCTGTGAGTCGTAAAGGAGATATCATACTTCACAACCTTGCTTCTGGCACCAAAGCTGCTGAACTCAGAGACCCTAATGGACAGGTAGCCTATATACTTCTTCTAACGCCTCATCTTACTGCAAATCCTCTTATTTTTTGTCCATCTTAGTCACTGTTTTTCTTCTAAAAATTACAAGACCAGGTTCTTGGTGCACTTGATTATTCTCGTATGAGCAGACACCTTTTGGTTACAGCTGGTGATGATGGGTCCATTCATATGTGGGATACAACTAGTCGCAGTCCAAAGGTTAGCTTTCTAACAATGGGCTGTGTAGTCATGATGATGATTTCTTTAAGTAATTTGCACCTTTATGGACTTTCTATCTAGTGGCATTTCTTTCCTATCTTTTTGAATTCTCAGAACTTCCTTCCATTTTCTATCAAAAATAAGATTATGAAGCTTTAAGATTTCTTTTCATCATAAAATAAATCAAATGCATAGAACATCTGACCACAATATCTGTTGAAATAATGCATATTATGATATGAATTTCTTTGTATCATGCGTGTGCATGTTTAGCATGTAAAGACGCCGGCATTGTTTTTTAATGAAGCTTAAAAGATAACATTACTCATTACTGTACTAAGATGAGACTCAACCTTATATTTTTTTTTCATTTCCTGTCAGATTGTTGATTCGTACTTCACCCTAGGATCATGGTATACTTTGTCTGGATAGCTTTCTAGTTTTTGTCTCCTGTATCTCCATCTTCTCTTCTGTGATCCTTATTTGGACAAATTGTAAATTCCTGACATGCTATCACCAGTTTAACTTATCATGCAGACTCTTCTACTCTTTTCAATTTTGGAGGAAATGCACAACCCTGAAATGGCTGTTTAGCCACAGGTCACTGCTTACTTTCTTCCTACAAAATCTGATCTTGAATTTCTTTCTACCCTAAGTTTTCAACGGAAATATGACTTTCTACTTTTCTAGAGCTTTGTTTTTACATTCCTAGGCACACCACTTTTGCTAGAAATTCTCATTGATTTTGCAATCATCATGATATGTTTATTTATGAGGACAATGTAACAAGACAATGCACCACCTATTATTGTTTTAATATAACGTAACAAGACAAGAAATTTCCTTTTTAAGCTGCAACTTGTTGCCGATTAAGCATTATGAGTACTTTAGACTGGGTCTAATTTTCATTTACCCCTTTTGGTCATACGAGGATTTATATATGTGGCTGCAATCTCTGTCTTTTTGGGTCCTAGGTTGAGTCTTAGGTTGTGCACTTTGAATTGCGTCATATACTGGATTTGTTTGCTAAGTTTTTCAGTTGCCTTGTTGCATTTTATTATGTATTAGGAGTTGTTACTTCTATAATATTACAGACGCCCTTTTGGCATTTTTTCAGGCTTCTTGGTTAAAGCAGCATTCTGCACCTACCTCAGCCATTAGTTTTTCACCATCCAATGACAAGGTCTCTTGCTAATCTGTTTTGAATTCATTTGTATGTCCTCTAGGGCATTCGTACTCACTGAAATGGAATTGCTCTGTAACTCATGGTTCATGTAGTAATGTTTTAATTTTCTTGTGTATTTCGCAGCTTATTGCTAGTGTTGGTCTGGATATGAAGTTATACACATTTGACTCAGGGTCAAAGAAGGCATCTGCTTGTATTCCTTACGAGGCTCCTTTTTCTTCACTTGCATTCGCAGATGACGGATTAACCCTGGCAGCTGGTACAAGCACTGGTCAAGTTGTATTCTATGACGTTCGTTGGAAACCACAACCAGTCACAGTTCTTCGTGCATATGGGAGTTCTGAGGTGATTCTCAAATTCCAAAAATCATTTGGACTTCCTCTCCTGGAGATTTGGCTATATTAATGCTGAGTATCAGCTGATCACTGAAAAAAGCGCTTGCAATATAAGTGGTGTTTCATGATCTTTTGTAGTTCTGTTGGAATGTTTCAATCCTTGACAAGAAAACCCTAGTTTTGGACCTTTCTTTATTACTAAATTAATAACCGATAATAAGTCCCATCAGTTCTCCTATGAATCAATTTGTCGGGGTGAGCTGAGTCAAATGTTACAGAAAATAACTGTAATTTCAATGTTGTTAGGATGCATATATTGTTACAAGCATTTGAGTCCATTATTTTCTGCATCAAAATATTACTAGACAACTTTATTTCTAGTCATTAAGTTTGGTTTCATCTTTATCAGGCTGTCACACATCTCTGCTGGCAAAGGTCAAAACCAGTTGCTGTTAATGAGAATAACTGCTCGGATGATACTGTTCTTTTGGCTGGTGATGTTGGGGATTCTGTTCTTATGCCCGATCCACTTCCTTCTCGGGCATCATCAAGCCTTTCAATGCCCTCGATGGTGTCTGGATCTAGAATCCCTATCCGTTCTGGGTCTGGAGATTTATTTTCTATTCCTGCTGGATCTGCATCAAGTGCTCTCAACTTATCTGCTTCAGAGGAAACACCACTGCGAAGCAGCTTGTTGACAGGTGGAGCTCGGACAAGATTGCATGCAACTCGAAGTTATAATTTTAAAGATGATATGGAGGTCTTCTCTCCTCTTGTGGAAGTTCAACCAGTTACACCCTCTCTTGACAAATTGTGGACTGATCTTGATGGTTCAAAGAGATATCTGGATAGAAAATCTTCTTTTCTATTTCCTTCAAGGAGATTCGGCCTTTCAGAGGAAGTCACTAGTGATAATCATCCAATTTTTGACTGGAAATCTAACTCCTCATCGAAGCAGGTATTTATTGCTAGTATCTGTGGTTTCTTTTAAATTTGTCTTTTATATTTAAAGGCAACTATCGTGTACTGCAGGATATAGTTGAAATTTAGTTATGTTATAATTGCTGATGATTGTAGGTTTCCGATTTTATATCCATCTTGATGGGTATAAATTAAGTTTATTGGTGTTTTCCACACATTAGGATGACAAGTAAAATTTGAAAACTGAACAAATGAAAAGTAAATGTCATGTGTATTTTGATTCAGAGGGTCTTTTTAAATCAACTGAAGTCTGACTGCTTCATTTGAAAATGTGTAGTGAAGATGTGAAAATGACCTGTGATCCTTGTATAAGATTCACACTAAACAATTCTTGGAAAACTCTGACACTATATTCTGATATATAAACGACATTTTTTATTTCATTAAGATCCATGGATTAGTAGTCATCTGCTAATAGATACATAAACTTTTATGAAGAACATCTGGTGCATAATGGAATCGTAGTGTTTCAATGGGAACTTTAGTGGACAGTTTTAGAATTGTTAGTTTGTGCTGTGGGTGCTTTGGCTAAATTGATTGCCGTTCAAGACCTTGGTCTCTATATGCAAACCCCGTGAACCAATTTCTAAATGCTGAGTCCAATGATTTGAGAGTTTCCTATAGGCCGACCTAGTATTTAGGTTAAACTAAGGCTTCTAACATTATATTTTGTATGGAGTTCCCTTCCATTATATTTTGTTAGATATTAGGTGGATGCTATTTAATTGAGTCTAACAAATTATTTTCCTGGACTTTCACGAAACAAGTTAATAAAATGTCCTACTTGTACAACTGAATTCTCTTTGCTCTGGTTTCTTCCATAGAACGTCCCTTTCCTAAAATAGCTGCCTACTTCTTTGGCCATTATACACTTGATGACTATTGGAACATCATGTAAATACATAGTCTGATACAGTTGGAGCCCTTGCAGGATGATACAACTTCTACCTACGCACAGTTCACACCTACACCTGCGTCTACATATACAGATGATTCTTCCTCTATTACTCCACCCGAAGCTTGGGGTGGTGAGAGATTATCAGACAAACTCAGTCACCATCACCAATCTATCAACCTGCCTGCTCGTTTTGCAACATTGACATCAACTAGTTCAACATCGGGGTTATTATTCTCTGGGTTACAAGATAGTGTCTCCACAAATCAAAGTACAGCTAGTTTAACATCAAACCTGAGCCTGAGTGGTTTACGAGTCAGAGAGGCCTTCAATCATGAAGGATCTATAGAAGCTGTTTCCTCCCCCTTGGGTACAAAAAGTATTACTGCCCAGGCTAATCTTGAGAGTCTCAGTCCAGCTCTGTCTCTTTCCAGAAGATTCTCTAGTTATGCGGAGAGAATAGGTGCCACGCCATCCTTGAATGATACTTCCCCTTTTCTTGTGGGTTCCCCAAAGTCTAAGAAAACAGGTGCAGAAACCAGGGAAGAGCTTCTCAACAACTTGTTATCAGGGTCTGAAAGGCCAGCAGCCTCAGGAACTAGTGCTCTTACAACTATAAATGTAAGGAACAATTAAACGTTGCATTTAATCTTTCACATTGCCTATACATATAATACGTATATATTTACATTTATATGTGTGCTTTTAAATGAAATTTGGCATTAGGGCTTCATTTATGAACATAATTCATGGTTTGCTGTCCCTTGGATGCAGTACCCTGGATACATACTGAATCATTAGACATGCCTGCCTTATTTCCAACTCATTCCTTAATCAATCTTGCATAATTTTTTTGGTAGGGTGGAATGACACATTTGACAAAAGCTCCCTCACAGGGTGACACACAGCAGGGAAACTCTTTTACCCTCCAGCTTTTTCAGCGTACACTCGACGAAACTCTTGGTTCATTTCAAAAATCTATCCACGACGACATGCGTAATCTTCACTTGGATATATTGAGGCAATTCCATTTGCAGGAGGTATAAATCTTATATCTTGCATGTTTGGCGCTTTTACTCTGTGCCCCTCACATTTGCAAGTTGCAACTATTTTGCAGATGGAGATGTCAAATGCCATGGGATTGATATTGGAGAACCAGGCTGAGATTATGAAAGAACTCCAATCACTTAGGAAGGAAACACAACATCTCCGCCACATGCTTTGAGTACGAGGTCCCTTCTTTTTAATTGCTGTTTGATTAGTGATTACAGTCATTTAACCAGCCTCTGTAAAAAGAAAATACATACTTGAAAAAGGTGTGAGGTTGGGAGTGTAACTTACCCATGAAGTAGGATTTGATGCACTTTTTCTAAAGTTGATAGGGGATTAGATGAGAGAAATTAGTCTCATATCCCCTAAATTTTACGGGTATTGTCATGTGCGACAGACACAATCTAGAGATTGATGCACAAGTTATCATGTGCTAATTTCTTGAATACGTGCATGCATGTTTTTAATTACTTGTATGCAAAAGAAACGAGACAGAAGGAAATGAATTAGGTGGGCATGATGTAAAAGTTTCTTAGATGGTTGCTAAACCCATGGTAGATTGGAGGCAATTTACCACAGTTTACCCTACCATGTACCTTCGAGTTTACCTACAAGCATGATGGAGACCTCAAGTAATGTGGCCCCTACATATTATAGGAATAGTGTGTACGTGGCATATATTTAATTAATAAATGCAAGGGTTCTGCTCCTCTACAGCTACCCACTACGCCACCACCTATCATCTGATTAATTCATTTCTCCTAATATTCCACATTATGGGGAAAAAAATCCCCTTTAAACTAAACCACCAATTGAGATTTTTGACTTGTGGTTGAAGTTTAAGACCTTTAATTTCACTGATGCTGCTAGGCATTGCCTCTCACCTTATTATCTTGCACAGTTTACATTTTAGTATGATTTGTAAGTTATTATACAATAATGGAGTTTAATGACTGCAAATTTCTTTCGTGACATAAGCCTTTGGTGTGCCTTCGAGCCAGACTTTGTTCATGGTTCGATGTTCTGGTATCCTATGTACACGAAGTCGTAGGCGGATGGATGCAAGAGCGGACAGGCGATTAATACCAATCCATCCCAAATTTTATGCTTAAACTCTACTGCAGTGATGAAGTCTTTGTCAAGAAATAGTGGTCGAGCTAAACAAGTTCGACTAAGGAAATTCGTAGTCGGCCTACATCAGTTTTCTGTTTCTAATGATTGTTGCCAAATTATTATTACTAGCATCATCATATATAAATATTATTAAATAGTAACTCATATATACACGAAAGAGAATATTATCGCAACCACTTGCAATCTTTATAATTTAATATTATAAACATTATTCCCGGGTCGTAATTTGCTTAGTAAATAAATCAAATTTCGAGGTAGTTAGTTGCTTGACATCCAAGTTAAAAGCAAATACCAAATATATATAGAGAAAGAATTTACCAAACGTTCTTGGAGTTTTATGTATGTTACAAAGTACTCCGGGGTCGTAATTTACTTAATAAAGAAATCAAAGTTTTGAAGTGGTCAGTTCTTGACTTCCATATTTACAATACTATCTTGCTCTGTCCAACAACTTATTCGTTATCTTTCTTTATTTTTTGTTTGAACGTGTTTGTTGTGATCTCTATTCAGTAAATATATTTTGGTCTGCAGAAAAATAATCCTAAATCATTAATTATAAATTGTTCATAATAGTCAATAGACATACAAATCTTAGGATAAATATCTATCAAATAACTAACTTATTAAAAAAATTCTTGAAATTTCAGGTACTTTCCACATATTTTTTGGTTCATATAATGTGTAGACTTTGTAGCCTCTATTTAAAATATGTACTGTAACCGGGTAAACCTCAATTATGATCCAAGCGCAGTAACGACATTAGTTAATTGTGGATATTCATACATCGTAAATTATTGTTCCAAGATTCATGTACCAGGTGCATTGAAAATCTCTTAAATAAATAACATTAATCTGATTTTTCGTTTTCTAACAGTTACTTTACCACAACTAGTTGCCTTTTCCTCCTTTAGAAAAACTAGCCAACTTTATCCGCACTGGTGCGGAATAATAATTTTGCCTAATATATTAATAATATATATTAAAATATAAGATAATGTGTTTGAAATCAAGCTTTAATTCCAAAAAAATATGAATAAATCATAATAGTAAAATACATATATTTTAACTGAATGCTATTGCAAATGAAGAAGTGAATGGAAGAATTTCACGTTGTATTGGAAATAAAGCCTTATAAAGTACGACATAATCATTTGGTACGGATAACGAAATTGCAAAAATGATAATATCGGGTTTCACAGGACAATCTAAAGGATGGTGGGATAATTATTTATCCCAAGATTATCGAAATAATATTTTAAATACTGTAAAAAAGAAGCAAATAACCTGATAGAAGATGCAATGTATACACTGATCATTGATATTGTAGAACACTTTACGAGTAGATATACGTAAAATAGTGAAACATTAGAACTCTACTACAAAATCTTAGGTGTAAAACAATTACGCATTTTAGGTGGTATAAAGATACATTTCTAAGTAGAGTAATGGAATTTCCTGAGTGTAATAACACTAATTGGAAATCTATATTTATAGATGGACTTCCCAATTTATTTGTTGAGAGAATAAGAAAAGTTTTAAGATAAAATTATAATAATATTTCATATGAAAATTATTCGTATGGAAAATTAATAGGAACATGTGTTCAAGAAGGATTAAGGGGGTGTTTGGTTCATGGGTATCCTACCCTACTATGGGTATCACCCGGGTTTGATACCCATGTATCGTGTTTGGTACATGGGTATCGATACCCTACTATGGGTATCAAACCCATATGGGTATGATTTTTTCAAACCCAGTAGAAGTAGGGTTTCATTTCAAAACCCATCCCGGAATCAACTCCTTTGGCGCCGTTCTTTCTTCTTCTCTCTTCTTCTCGCAACGATTTCTTGAGGTTTGTTTTTCTTTCATTGAATTTCTTCTTCTTTCTTCTTCTACAAATAATTTCTTCTTCTCTCTTCTCGAATTTCGGATATTACATTTGCGACTTATCATCCTCTACCGGTTGGAGAGATCTCTAAACTCCGCTCCATTCTCGCCGCGCATCTTCCACGTAAGAATTCATTTTCGTTGCTTTGCGATGTAGGATTTGGGCAATTCGTGATTTGCCTTCGTGATTTGGAAAAACTACTTATAGTGATTTAGAAAAACTACTTACGGTGATTTGCCTTCGTGATTTGGAAACGTGATTCTTCTATCCTTGCAATTTGAAGTGGATCCCTACTGTGGGTTTATTTATTCATTGTATTCGGTCTATCCTTGCAGAGAAGTTGCAATAGATTTATTTATATTTTTTGGAATTGCTTATGTGGAATATTATGTGGGCAATCCTACTGTAGGATTTGGTAGTTTATGCTTGGATAATTTTCATAAGAATGTCATTTTAGAGCAAATACAGTCTGTCTGTTTTAGAGCAAATTTTCATGATGACGAGGCCTCTGTTTTAGAGCAAAGATAATTTGTCTGCTTTAGAGCAAATTGTCTTCTGGATGTGGAAATTTTATGATCCTATCTGTCTGCTTTAGAGCAAGTTGTTGCTTATTGCAGAGAAATGGAAGGATCATTTGAAATGAATGTCGATGATCAAACAAACTTGAAAACTACTAGAGGTAGAGGAAGGAACAAAAATTATTGGAACGATGATGAGCTAATGATGTTGATTAGGGAGCTCCAAGAATTGGCCAGTGATCCTATGTGGAAAACAGATTCTGGTTTTAAGAGTAAGTATATGCATGAGCTACATAGGAGGATACTGCGGAAGGATCCTTCCTTTGTAAAACAACCTATTCCACACATTGAATCAAAATTGAAGTGGCTAAAGACAAAATACCATGCAATTAGTGAAATGATCAAAGAGTCTGGATGTACGTGGAGTGATGAAGAGCACAAGATCCAATGTGAGAAAGAGTGGTATGACCATTGGGTTAAGGTACGGCTTTGTCACATTGTTTTACTTCATGTACATAACATTTTATGATCCTTACTCTGAATTGTTTTATGAATTGCATGTTATGGCTTTGTCTTCATGCAGAGACTGTTACGGCTTTCTTGAATTGCAGAGACTGTTATGGCTTTCTCGGACTGTTATGCAGAGACTGTTATGTTTTATGAATTGTTTTGCCTCTCTTTTCTTGAATTGCAGAGACATCCTTAGGCTATGTCACATTGTTTTTGCTTCTCTTTTCTTGAATTGCAGAGACATTTATGGTTATATCATCTCTTTACTATTCGAATGGTCGAAGCAAAGAGCTTCTTGAACAATGAATTATGTTTTTTGCCCTTTTGATTATGGATGTTTTTTTATGAATAGATTTGAACAATGAACTATGGTTTTTGATGAATATTTATCTTGAAACTTTTATAAATGTTTCGTACCAAGTTCGTTGTAGTTTTGATGAACTATGTTTTGTACCAAGTTCGTTGTAGTTTTGATGAACTAATATCAAAATTTTCATTCCCATTGAGGCTAAAATAACCAAACATCACATTTGGTAATCATACCCATTCCCGAATAAGTACCAAACACCATTAAAGAAATTTGTCACACCCATACCCAATCACCCTACTATCATATCCATTTCATTGTCATTCCCGAATTCGTACCAAACGGCCCCTAAGTCTCTGTAATGAGATAAAATTAAATCAACAAATGAAACGACATAATTTAATAGAAAAAAAGTAATTGGGTCAGTTTTGTGATCAGTTTGTTATGGATAAATTCCATCTTCTAGCAAACCTAAAAAGGTTTGGAAAAATAATAAAAACTATCATAAGAAAAAAAGAAAATTTTCTAAAAAGAAAATTGAAAAGAATAAAGAGAAAAAAGATGGTAGAATAAGAAAAAGATGGGAAAAAGAAAATTAATAGTTTGTAAAAATGTGGCAAATATGGTCACTATGCTAAAGAATGTTGGACTAAGAAAAAAATTAAAATCTTAATCTAGATAATAATGTGAAAGAAATGCTTTCAAAAATATTATTAAACTCAGATACAGAATCAGAAGATACTAGTAACACTAGTATAAGTGAAAACTCTGACAAAGAATTGGATGTTCTAGAAAATGAATCTATAATATCAGATTCAGATTCAGAATGCTTGTCATGTATCTTAGGACAATCTTGTCCTACAAAAGATAATAATAGTGAAGATGAAGGAAAAGAATTTTATAATATTCTATCACAATTTCAAGATCTAAATGTTAATGTTTTAATATTTTCCTAAAATTTATTTATGAACCTTTTACTAATGTTCTACATGAGATTTATGATAATGTTTCTCCAAAAGAAAATCAATTATATTATCTAAAGCAAGAATTGAATTTTATTACTATTGAAGAAAAACTTCAAAATCCTAAATTAGAGGATGAAATTGAATTGATTAAAAATCAATTTTCATTAGAAATCTGTAATGAACATCCCAATGCTTTTGGGAAATAAAGAAGCATATTGTTTCTCTTCCCTATGAGAATGATTTTGATGAAAAAAGAATTCTTACAAAGGCTAGACCTTGTCAGATGAATTCTGAATACTTAGAATTATGCAAAAAAAATTAAATCTTTATTACAAAAAGGATTAATAAATCCTTCAAAATCTCCTTGTTCTAATACGGCTTTTTATGTTAATAAACATAGTGAACAAGAGAGAGGAGTACCTAGATTATTAGTTAATTATAAACCCCCTTAATAAAGTTTTAAAATGGATTAGGTATTCTATACCTAATAAAAAAGACTTATTAGATAAATTATATGATTCTACTATATTTTCAAAATTTGATTTGAAGTCAGGACATTGGCAAATTCAAGTTGATAAATCTGATAGATATAAAACTAGTTTTAATGTTCTAATGGGACAATTCGAATGAATCGTTATGTCATTTGGATTGAAAAATGCATCTTCTGAATTTTAGAAAATTAATTAGTGGTATTTTTACCCTTTATAATGAATTTATTATAGTTTATATTGATGATATTTTAGTATTCTCTAAAGATATAGAAATGCATTTTAAACATTTAAGGATATTTAAATATATTATTGTTAAAAGTGGGCTAGTTATATTTAAGCCAAAAAATGAATTTATTTCAAACAAATGTCAAATTTTTAGGACATAATATAGAAAAAGGAAATATAATTCCAATTAATAGGAGTATTGAATTTGCTGAAAATTTTCCAAATGAAACTGCTGAAAAAACAAAGCTTCAAAGATTGTTTGGAAGTTTGAATTATATTTCTCCATATGATAAAGATATTGCCAAAGATATGGCCATACTTTATGAAAGACTTAAAAAAGCTCAAAATCCTTGGACAGAACATCATACTAAGGATGTACAACAAACTAAAAAAAGTAAAGTTAAAACTTTACCTTTTTTAATGCTTAGTAACCCAAATTGGGAAAAAGTTGTTGAAACAGATGCATCAGATGTTGGTTATGGAGGTATCCTTAACCAGATAAATCCTCAAACAAAACAAGAATATATTGTAAGATTTCATTCAGGAAAATGGAATAATTCTCAAAAGAATTATTCTACTATAGCTAGAGAGATTTTAGCTATAGTCAAATGTTTTTAAAATTTCAAGATGATTTATATAATAAAAAAGTTATTATAAAACCTGATTGCAAATCTGCAAATTTTATGTTTAATAAATATTTTAAACATGATGTTTCAAAACAAATGTTTGCTAGGTGGCAGACTCATTTAGCCCCATTTGATTTTGAAATTATATATAAAAAAGGGAAGAAAATAATCTTCCTAATTTCTTAACTCGTGAATATATTCAATGAATTTTACAGGAATGTCCTTCAGAGGAAGGGGAACTTCCTCTTATAGAGGAAGGGGTGGTAGAATTCTGGCTCAACATGGAAAACAAAAGCTTATAGCCGCAAATTTGTCACATGATAAAGAGTTCTAGGAATTTCTAGAATATAAGAAACACAAGGAAGGTAATACTCAGAAATATGATCATATTCCTACTTATTCCTCAATAGTTACTGAGGAAAAAGATGATGAAGAGAATATCTCTTATGCCATGAATGAAAAAACAGAAGTTACACTTCTGTTAGAGGAAAAAGATTTGAAATGGAAGAACAATCCATGGAGCATTATGGAAAGATATTTTGAAAATGCATCATATGCAGCTCGAACTTATAAGTTTCGAGAATACTATGAAAATATACTCATTAATAATGGGTGTGAGATCCAACATTTTACAACTGGACAGAAATAAGTTTATAACTTTTCTAAAATTGTTATAAAAAATATTATATTTATGAAAGAATGGGGAATATCTCCATATAGACAAAAACAAATTATGTTATTTATAGAATAAATCTCTCATTAAATATAATTTTTGGGATTATCAGGATGCTTTCTATAAAGTTTTCCTATATGAAAATTAAAAAAGAAAACATTCCTGATTTATTAAAATCTGTTCAGAAGTTTGTAACTTCGATATACCTATATTGTTTATTAGATGGTGGCAATATTATAACACCTTGGTAAGAATCTTACCTGATTGTTTCAAAGAAAAATTTGAAAAATTGGTGGTTTCACCAAAAATTCTTGAATTTCAAGAAAATGGTTTATGTGTGGAAGGAAAATCTTCCCTACATTTCTTTACAGATTCTCAATTCCTTGGATTTGGAAATGGACTCCAGAATTCGCTTATAGTGATGATATGATTCCCTGTATTAAAGGGGTTTTACATTCTAAAATCTGGGAAAAAAATGGTAAAACAGAAACCAGAATCAGGCCATATTTTTGGTATTGATACTATGTGTCATATTGATAATAATATTGAAAAATATGGAGAGCAAATTAAGCTCAGACTTAAGAAGGAATCTCCTTCTCCATTTGAGCATATCTCAAGAAAATTGAAATTGAAATCTGAGATTATGACCAAGAAAGAGATGATTCAAGAATATTTGTATGAAGTTAAGCGAGATTTGTACACTATGTCTCAAAAATCTAGCAAATCAAATGTGTCAATGTCCTCAGTGAATCAAGATATTGATTTTCAAGAGACACAAGATCCGAATGAAGGAGCTTCAATTGAAAATATTTTGAAGCTACGAAAGAAGTTTTAGTCGAAAATTTCAAAAGCAATGAAGAATCTTCCAGATCGAAATGAAAGCAAGATAGACAATCGGGAATAATCGAAGATAGCTGCCATGATGGTATATGAGGACATTTTGTCTCAAGGAAAAAAAATTCTACGACAAAAATATTTTCTTTGTTGACAAATATCATAATAATTTGTCATTTTATGTGAAATATTGGCAACAATAATTGTATTATGTGTTTACTTATTTTCTTCTCTAATGTATAGGCCTTTCATTTTTTAATTTTCTCTCCTCTTTTTGTCCATTTAAGAAGAGATGTTTGTATTATAAAGGAGGAGTCGAAACATAAATAAAATCTTTACTTTTAAAATTTCTCTTAGAAAAAGTTTCTTCATCAACCTTATTACAAGATACGAAGCTTATTTATTGTAAGTCTCTTTTATTTTCCTCTTTTATAGTTGGTTAAGTAAGTTTGTTAATTTAATTTTGTATTGTATTAAAAATGGTTAGCCTTATAGGCTAAACTCTTGTGTGATAAATTATGTCCGAACTATATAATTATCTTACAACTATGGTTTAGTATTGCGAAAAATGAAACTGATGTTATGATAAGAAACCGTTTCGTCCCATTTTTGCCTATGTGATTGAAAGCCGTTTTAGTATAAAAATACTAAAACCCTCTTCTTCTTTTTTTTACCGATAGTATCATATAGAGAAATTAAAAATAGTCGAATGACATAAATTTTATACATAACTATGAAATAAATCCATTCTATTTCTTATAGTGGTCTGATGGTGTATGCCGGAAGAATTTGGATGCAAAAGGGGTTGTGATATTTTAAGCCCTCCTGATTTTACAATGCTCAAATACCTGATCAACTGTAATTATGAGCTTTGGATGTTTAATTGACATGGGGGTACATATATCTCTTTTAGAAATCAAGATATTGATATACATAAGAAAACGCACTAGCATATAGTACTCTAATATCAGAAAAGTCTACATCATTAATGTATAAATAGATTATTTTGTGATGGACAGAGACGTGACATAGTAATAAATAGAGAGCCATTGATAATGATACATATAGAGATAGCACAAACGACGAGAGATAAGTCTAGTGTTTGATCATTATAACATTTGGATTTTCTATCTCGCAAATGGACCGTCTCACACAGATATAGTGTGAGAACAATTTGTACGACATTTAAAGAAAAATATATGAATTGGCGTGAAGTTTGAAAAACATGTGTAGAAGCCAAAGAAAAGGGTGTTTTGATTTATGAAATACTACTCCATGTGACCTCTCTCGAAAATGATAAATTATTACAAATAATTTATTTGTAGAATCCACAATTTTATACAACTCTATTTAATAAAGAGGTTCATATTCTACGGATGAAGGAATAATAAGGAAGTTAAATTTTAAAAATTAATTAACAATTTATATCATGTCATCACAGTAGAACACATAGTTTTTGCCCACAGTGTTGCAATTAAAGAGTAAATGTTAATAATCTGTTAAAGCCGTATAAATGTAGATCAGGTCAAAAAAATATAAAACTTTAATTTATTTCAAGATCTCAAAACAAAATAAAATAATTATAACACACAAATTTAGGACATTTCGTTCAGAAAATATAACGAGATTTCGTTATTCCTTCCTTAGCGATTGAATCATACTGGCGTCACGAGTTCGAATCCTATAAGTTGAGTGGGGTTTATTATGTGCGCAACTCGAATAACATGTGTCAGTATAGTGAACATTAAAATTAACGAGATCCGACCCGCCACGTGATCGTGAATCTGCGTGTCACGCTTACGAAATAGGAGAAATATTATTTTCAGTGGAAACCCTTCCGCCCCATTTTCATTTGGCTGCTGTCTCTTTAGATTTTTAATCCGTATTTATATTTATTATTTCTTGTTTCTACCACCCATGTGCCAAAACCCTCTATAAATAAATATACACTACACTCTCCACCTGCTGTTCTCCAGTCGTCTATCTGATTATTGCATTCATTGTCACGGAGCTATAAAGATTGACTTTCATTCTCTAACGTAACGATGGAGGCTGATGACTCCGTTCGCTCCTTCCTTAGAGATGTCAAGCGCATCGTCATCAAGGTAACAAGTTTGTATCCGTTGAGTTTCTATTCGTTTCATTTCAATCACATTGTTGTTTTGGCAAATTTGGTTTTATTGGAGATTGATTTTGCGAATTTTGTGTTTGTTGTTTTTCTATTGAGTTTTCTTTTTGTGGATTTGTGATTTGTCGTTTGTAGCAAACAAACGAATCGTGCTATCGCGATGAAAGTTTATTCGTGTTTGTGTGTGTGAAAGTTCATATAGAATGCACCGATTGAGAAAAGGAAGAAAGTCCGATAATTCTGAAGATGCCATTGACTTATAGCCTTCTTTGAAAATCTCGGCCTGCAGCATTTAAACGTTGTAGACACTATCCATTATTTACTTTCTACATGAACTTGTACTCTGCTTCCAGAATTTAAACTTTGTACATATGCACATGATTAGAAGATAAAACTAAAACGCACAGAACTAAGAGATTATGATTGAAACTGTTTACTAATCAACAGCAGAGTGACTGTTTTGGTCTTATATTCAATCTCGTCTTCGTGTTTCCAGCCTTTCGTATTTTGATTACTCTACTTTTAGTGGACAACATCCACCATGTTCTGTAATTGTGTTCTTTTTTTGGTAAAAAAACAAATAATTTTGGTAGGGGCATAGATGTTTATGCTAATAGCTAAATAAGACTGAAAATGAAGCGAAATCTATATATATTATTACTTAAACAAATGCCATTCTGGAACGAATTTCAAATAGCAAAACAAAAAATAACAAATTACTCCATTTAATATAGAAAGAAAAACAAAATTCACATTTGGAATTATTCAAGTGAAAAAAGCTGCAACTTCTCTTCTTCTTGAGTATGTATCGGCATCAGTGTGTAAATCATTATTATGATAAATGTTGTACTTGTACCATCAAGCGAGTTATTGAAAGTTAAGATTATGTATAACGCCCGGCTCCTTAAGATTCTGATGAGTTTTTCGTACCCCTGAAAATTTAGAGACAACTCTAGATTCCCATGGTTTTTCTTTGTTACATTTCTCCAGTGGATGGTTATGTATGACCTATCTTTTAGTGGAAGGGTACCAATGCCAATCAGTAGTCTTTTTTATGTGTGTGATTTAATTTACAAAACCTGCATTTACTTCTTTATAAAGCAAGTGCATGCTTTATTACTTTTGGAGCAGACATTTGATTGCCATTTTCCTTCCTGTTACATAAAAACCATTTTTCTTTTACATTTAACTTATTCTTCATATTCAAACCTCAAGGTTGGAACTGCAGTCGTCACGCGAGCTGATGGGAGGCTAGCTCTTGGAAGATTAGGCTCACTTTGTGAACAGGTGCTCAAAATTATGAAATACTTTTTTTTTTTCTCAAGTGCTAATACACCCACAAGTATTGTCCGATGCTTACATTTTTAAGATGCAAATCAATGCAGATCCACGAACTGAACAGTCAGGGATATGAGGTTATTCTGGTCACATCAGGTGCCGTTGGTGTTGGCCGCCAAAGGCTTCGATACAGGAAATTAGTCAACAGCAGGTTTTTTTACTATCCTTCACATTGGAGTCTTTGCCTCCTAAGAACATTCCAACAAATTTGTGTTTTGCCTCCTAAGAACATTCCAACAAATTTGTGGTCATAGTTTTGTTCAGTCTCCATAATCAATGTAACAGTTACCTAATATCTTAAGGTTCCGTGTATAGGAGCCTGCAAGTTTTGTTTCCAATAATTATTCAAAGTACAATATGAACCTCTATTTTACCGTTTTAATTTGTGGTCGTTTTTTGGTAGCTTCGCGGACCTCCAAAAGCCACAAATGGAACTTGACGGGAAAGCTTGCGCAGCTGTTGGACAAAATGGTCTAATGGCTCTCTATGACACTTTGTTCAGCCAGGTGAGAGTTGAAGAAAATAAATCTTCTGACAGTTATGCTAATTTTGTATATATCTAACTTAATCTTGAGTTTTCTGCTGTTGCAGTTGGATGTGACTTCAGCACAACTGCTAGTAACAGACAATGATTTCAGGGATCCTGATTTTAGGAGACAACTCAATGATACTGTTAAGTCTTTGTTGTCTCTAAAGGTGGTCCCAATATTTAATGAAAATGATGCAGTCAGTACCAGGAGAGCTCCCTATGAGGTGGATATTGCCTTCATTCCTTGATTTAACTTTGTTATAGTCTTCAAGAAAGGAACAGTTTCCTGTTCCACTTTTCAATCTACAAATATATGTGTTTTGCTTGCGTGGGAACTTGTTTGCGAAAGTGTTGCGTGAGCTTTCTTTAATTTCGTTATTATTTGAAGGGTATGGTTATTAGAGAACAGATTTTTGGAGCTATGTGTTTAAACTGTCTCTGTTTTGTTACGTTGTAATGTTCCTAGGAAAAAATATCATGAGTATAGTAGATAAGAGCACATGTTCACATCATTTTCCTCATATGGTTCTGGTTTGTAGGATGCTTCAGGAATATTTTGGGATAATGACAGTTTAGCGGCTCTCCTGGCACTGGAGCTAAAAGCTGATCTCCTTGTTCTGTTGAGTGATGTAGACGGTCTGTATAGTGGCCCACCAAGCGATCCACATTCCGAACTAATTCATACGTACATAAAGGAAAGGCATGAGGGCCTAATAACTTTTGGAGACAAATCACGAGTTGGAAGAGGGGGGATGACGGCTAAAGTAAAAGCTGCTGTTTATGCTGCTTATGCAGGCATTCCTGTTGTTATCACCAGGTATTCTGTTACCTGACAAATAACTTTTCTATCTTGATTATTTCTTACTTAACAAGCATAAAGTTTTAACTTAAACTAAATAGCTGATTTAATATTTAGTGCTTTTTTAGTTGCTATGGTTTATTTTTTTTGTTGCATTGACAAGAAAGTCTCTCTGATATTAAAGAACATTATTCCCTACTTTATAAGAGGAAGATATTTTGAACAGATGTCATAACAAGAACATCTTCTTACAAAATTTTCCTGTTACTCATGCACTACTTTTTGACTACTGATTAGTTCATTATCAACACATGAGTAAAGTAGCTTTTGTTTTGATTAGGGCAATGAATAAATCCATGAGGGTTGCTCCTTTTTCATTGCCCTTAAGCTTAAATTATGCATCTTAAGTTGACACCAATAGTCTTTTCTTCATTTTTCAAAACAATCTAATTCAGTGTAACCATGCACTTTGGTCATACCCAACAAAACTTAATGGTGGGATACATTGTTTCTGGTTTGGTAGTATTTCATTTTGATAAGAAATAATGTAAACTGTCTGTACGGCTGCTCATCTTATTACTCAAAATTATATTGAACTCTAGCCACTGCTGGTGAGTCATTAAAGGACAGGTGCAGTAGAAGAAAAGTTGCTCTCCTGATTCTTCCTCCTTTGTCATGATTAGCATCTTCCTATTGAGTTTTGAGTGTTTGATTTACTATTTTATTACAACTGCTTAGTTGTATGGAAATATAGAAACAATCTAATGGAACAAAATTTAACAACCCGAATACTTACTAAAAATTAAGTGGAATCTTGTCTTAGGATTATTCGCATCATGTGTTGCTTCTGGTAGTTGTCTTAAACATCTAGCAGTTACATTTAACATATCTTTTGCATGGTTCTTTTTTGGTGGGTCTGTGAGGTCACAAAACCAACCCTTAAAACCAGAAATTAGTCACTAGAGTTAAATATTGGAACTTTGTTTCTTTCACTTGAATTCAAGAACACTTAAACTGACACTGATTTTATGATTGTGTCCTGTAAGTAGTTCCATTCTCGATGAAAATAAGATTGCAGAGCTATCTTAAGTATGTTAAATTGTTAATTACAATCCTGAAAGTCTAAACAAACTTATGAATCCCATTCGTATACCTATGAAGATTTTTTAGATGCATCATACCATTTGATTGGGAAATTTGCTCCAAGATACAGTAGAAAAGAACTATACTTTTATGTAAGTCCAGATATACTATTAATTCGAGATATATATCAAAACAATGAAGGATCATTGATAGCAATAGTTCAGTTGACATAGAAATATGATGCATCGGGAAAAAAACATGTAATCTTGCATTTAAGCTGCTTTGGTTTTAGCAGATTGCCGCTCACTTCTCTACTCGCACCCTGACTATCTCTGGATATAGTGGTTTTGTAGCTGGAAATATATTAAAAGTTCTAAGTGGAAAACGTGTCGGCACGCTATTCCATCGGGATGCAAATAAATGGGTACCACTAGGAGAAGTTGGAGCACGCGAGATGGCAGTGGCTGCAAGAGAAAGTTCCCGGAAACTGCAGGTAATCAATTGAATAAGAATTCTTTTGATTTGTTAATAAACAATTAAACAAGCATGTTACAATTGTATGTGCAGGCTATGTCTTCTCAAGAAAGGAGTAAGATTTTGATGGACATAGCTGATGCATTGGAAGCTAGTGAGAAGCTAGTGACTGCTGAAAATGATGCTGATGTTGCTGAAGCAGTGAAGGCCGGATATGAAAAAGCTTTAGTGTCAAGGCTTGCCATGAAGCCTGGGAAGGTAAGATGATTCGACTATCTTTTATCTTTTGACCGAAGTGTTGCCACAAAACTCTCTTTTTAAGGGGTTTTATGATTTTTTAGGTTTCAAGTCTTGCAAATTCTATTCGTGTGCTTGCAAACATGGAGGAGCCAGTTGGTCGAGTTTTGAAGAGAACGGAGGTAAGTAAATGGGTTGCTTTCAAATCACATCACAAGTATAGTATTGGTAGGAGATAGCGTGAGTATGAAGTCATTCCAACTTCCTGGTGCTTTGTATCTGGAAAGTTTGCATCTGATAAGTTGAAAAAGCAGGATTTTATCAATTGCATAGCTTTTAAATTAAGGTTTGTAATTGTGAAGCTTATTTAAAAATGCCACCTAATATATTTCATAATCTGTAAAAGAAAGAGTAGTAGTGTTTTGTTTTTGAATAAGCAGACCTGAAACACTTTTGAGAATAATAGGAGTCAAGCTTAAGTAAACTGTGATCACACACTTGTATCATGTCTAGTGTATCCAGCGCTCTACACAGTTAAGCTAGACTACGAAAAGTTGAAACAATGTTCACAATTTGAGTGCTAGACTTCTGAAGATAAGTAAAACAATGTTCACAATTTGTAAATTCACAGTGAAATAAGCCACTGTAAATTCTCTTTAGTTGTCTTAAATATCTTGATAAATGATTAGGGATCAAAGAGCTACCTAGCCGGCTGGGCTTGCTACTTAATTTGCAAGACTTCTGAAGAGATTTTGTACAACAAATAGTTTGTGTTAAAAATCTTCGGAGGTGGATTATTAGGAGATAAGTTTGTGATTTTCCAGTATTCTTACTGCAGCTTTCAGAAGGATTCATCCTGGAGAAACTGTCATCTCCCTTGGGTGTTCTTTTGATCATATTCGAGTCCCGACCTGAGGCACTAGTACAGGTATGTTACTGCAAATACCTTCTTTTTGGCTCTTCCGCTTGCAAAATTTACAGTGTACTTTATTTTGATTATGCTGCTGAAATTTAGAAATTTAGAAACTCTCTCTTTCTCTCTTAATCTGATACCCATATTATTTAATTCAAATTCACATGAAGGCGCCTTTCAAAATTCAGTATTTAGGTTGAAAGGCCTTATTATTCTGCTTATTACCCCTCTGCTATTTTCTTTACCTTCAAGATTTGTTCTCTCTACCCTCCTCCCATCTGAAGTAGTGGCGCTGTTAAAATCACATCGTTCTTTTTAATAATATAATGAACTTGTCAACGTGAGAAATCCTCCTTTTATCTTAATCTGGACAAACCTCATGGACTTTCGTTTGCATTTAAACAGATAGCTTCACTAGCGATTCGAAGTGGGAATGGACTTCTGTTAAAGGGGGGCAAGGAAGCGAAACGCTCAAATGCAATTCTGCATAAGGTTAGATAATGTGAAATGTGAAGTTTTAGCATATTGCATTCTTCATGCTGGAATTTATAGCATCATCCATCGTATTTCAGATAATCACTTCTGCCATCCCAAAAAGTATTGGAGAAGGCCTTATTGGACTGGTTACGACTAGAGAAGAAATACCTGAGTTGCTCAAGGTGAGCTTTTATAGTGCTTAATTATTCTAATACCTTCTTCATTGGTAATAATCCACAATGTAAGAGTTTGAATTGAAGTTTATTTTTTGTGGCAAAGCTGGATGATGTAATTGACCTTGTGATTCCACGTGGTAGCAATAAACTTGTTTCTCAAATTAAGGCGTCAACAAAGATTCCCGTTCTCGGACATGCTGGTAAAAATATATCCTACTATTGTTGGCTTAAGTCTGTTCTTTTATTGGTCAAGCAATCATGAAAGTCTCATAAGTTATGGGGTTTCTATTTTCGCAGATGGAATATGCCATGTATATGTGGATAAGTCTGCTGATATGGAAAAGGCTAAGCAAATTGTTTTGGATGCAAAAACAGATTATCCTGCTGCCTGCAATGCAATGGTATGCCTTATTTTCTTTTTCTTTTCGAATCGGGGGAGGGGGGAATTGGTGATTAAACCACTCAATTTAATCAAGGTGATGAAGACACCAAGCTACAAAGCTATGGGTGTGACATACTTTATTCTTAAATCTTAATTATACTAATTTCCATTTCACAACTGCAAAATAATCTTTCTTTTGCTTTGAAGGAAACCCCTGCTTGTTCACAAGGACCTGGTTCAGACTGGCAGTCTAAATGAACTTATTGTGGAACTTCAAACCAAAGGTTGGGCATCTTCTTAACACCTCCAACTGGCCCCACTGAAAGATAAAAGAAATCATTTAGTCCTCTCTTGCATTAGTTAAGGGTTCTTAGGAGGTCATTTATTAAATAATACAAGATATGGCTAATACGGTATATGCTGCATCTTCATCACTAGGTTCAAAAATGTTACGGCACTTAGATGCTGGACCTTGCTTTAACAATCTTACATTTCATATAATCCCGCACATCCTACTGCTGACATTCACATTATTCTACAAAATAGCGGCATATTTGGAGCATTAAAGGTTCATCACTCTTTGATTGTAACGTTTTAGTTAGACTCACTGATCAGATTTATGGTAGCCAATGGTGCTCCACATTTTCGCACAAGGATTTGATAAATATTTAAGGGAAGGCGAAAGATTAGCATTGCCATTGTAATATAGCCCTGAAACGAGTTCTGTCTTTGGTCTTTACAATACTAGTATAATTATATATGCGTGTTTCAGGAGTAAAAATATTTGGTGGATCTCGGGCAAGCTCTTTACTGAACATTCCTGAGGCACATTCATTACACCATGAATATAGTTCTCTTGCTTGTACTGTCGAGATTGTGGATGATGTAAATGCCGCCATTAATCATATACATCAATATGGAAGGCATGTCGACTTTCAAGATCTTCAAAATCATCTTTGCTTTTACTTGTTCTCGTAGAAATGTTGCTTCTCATTTTTGTGCATCTTAAACAGTTGATACTCTCTTAATTGCAGTGCACATACCGACAGCATCATAACTGAGGACCATGAGACAGCTGAAGTCTTTTTGCGTCAAGTTGACAGGTAATGCCTGTTTCAATTAAATTACATTCAGCAATGAGATAAGAACAAATTTCTGGACCGAAAATACTAGATTGTATAACATGAGCTGTTTGACATTTCAGTGCTGCTGTGTTTCACAATGCAAGCACAAGATTCAGTGATGGCTTCCGTTTTGGATTAGGTGCAGAGGTATCTTATCTAAGTTCAACTCAGCCTGAGTAAAATCATTTACAGCTATCACAGTCTTTACCTAACGTATTCATTCAACAGGTCGGCATTAGTACAAGTCGAATTCATGCTCGTGGTCCTGTAGGCGTCGAAGGATTGCTCACAACACGATGGTATGATTCTTTAAACTAGTATTTCTTTCTTCTGTTCAACTTTGCTTGAACTTGATTGCTATTGTTATCTGATATAGGCTCGCCAGAGGAAGCGGGCACATCGTAAATGGCGACAAAGACATCGTGTATACTCACAAGGACCTGAATCTACAAGCATGAGTTGAATTAAACTGACGAAGTTTACCATCATTTATATAGGGGTGACAATAACATTGGCTGCTGCAGATGTCTCGTTGATCATCTGGTAGTCGGTATAGGCATATCAGTTTTAAGTGCCGGAGAGAGAAAGAGGGGTCACCCTACTGAGACTTGTTTGTGTAGTAATATTAAACAGATTCTAGTTCTAGATGATCCCAAATGTTGGTCTATGTTGATCCTTCATTTTTATTATTCAATTATCTCCTTAACATTTTTCATTAGGAATACTATATGATGTTAAGGTTTTCTTTTTACAGGAGTGGGGTTTACCAGGTCCGCACCTCAAGTAGCGCTGTTGGTTTTTCTCGTAGTATGAGTAAGGTTTTTAACAATTTTAATGTAACCATGCTAATTTTTAAGAAACTAAAAACCACTAAAGTATGGGAAATTTTTGTAAAAGATCTACATCACTATATGGGAATAAAGGAATGTCAATTTATATTTCCATTTATTACAAAAACATAAAAGTCCAAATTTTGGACGTTCTAATTTGAAAAATGATGTTGTCTAGAGCTGAATTGAAAAATACAATTCAAGAAAAGATGTCGAAGTTAATGAATAATTTGGCGTATCTAATCGTCTGCGTCTTTGAATAAAAAAGCATAGAAAACAGGTACAAAACATCACTTTTGCTCATTTTGTATTTCTCGCCTTTTTTTTTTTTTTTTTTTTTTTTTGCAGTTGGTGAGTTTGATAAAGGATCGAAGCATAGGAATCGGATTATCAGATTCAGATATAAAAAAATCAGCCCTTGTCGGGTCACCACTCTTTTCGACTATTCCCATAGCAGAGTGAAGGAGGAGCTGATTTTTTAGATAATTATAAGACGAATATTATTGGTTTGTTCGAAAGGGTCAGCAGAAGGGATTTCTGTTTTCTTGATTTTCAATCTTGTGGAGGAATGTTTTGAGTGAATTCACTCTCTCATCTATCCTGCGTGACTTATCGGTAAAGATTCAATCTTTACCTGGAAGAGGTTGTATATATATAATTGTATATATATAGCGAGAGAGAGAGAGAGAGAGATGAAGGAGCTGTTCGGGAGTCCAGGGAGAAAAAGTGGGCTGGTGTTAAGGATCGGACAGTGTTTGTCTGCTGGTGCTTCAATTGCGGTGATGGCCTCGGCTTCTGGCTTCTCTACTACTACTGCTTTTTGGTAATTCTTTAACCCATATTTTGCTAAGAAATTGTTTTCTTGTAGCTGATTTCTGTTCGTAGCTTCTTGTAGAATTGGGAAAGTGACTAGTGATTGCATGTGTTTGTTCAATCTTTATTATACCTGTACTAGATGGTGACATTTTCATAACAGAGGAGTTCCGGAAGTAGAAATTTAGAAGTTCTTGTTTTGGGCAACCTGTTAAATATGGTAAATAAGGAAGACTGCTGGGGAGAGTTATTATTTTGGCATTTCAATCAAAGCTATTCTTCAATTTATTCAATGAGGGTTTGATCAAACTCCTTTTTGATGGGGAAAGTACAATGTTACAAGAAGTGCTCAGCTCTCCCTTTGATTTGTTGGCTGATGCTTTTGGTGATGGTGAATTAAGTGATAGATCAGCTAGTTTAGTTTCCGAAGTTGATAGTTTTGACCGTCTCATGTCATGGAAGATGGCTCCTTTCGACTCTTATATGTAAATACTTGTGTGGCTACGAATGGTTTATACTTGAGTGTCTTGTCTTACTAATGCTGAAACATTTGTTCTGTCAGCTACTTAATTGCATCAATGGGGCTTCAGGTTTTATGGAGCTTTGGACTCATGTGCCTAGACATACATGCTTTGAGATTCAACAAGGATCTGCATACCAACATCATCGTGAGCCTCTTTGTTGTCGGTGATTGGGTAAGTAACATGCTTTCCATTCATTATTTCAACTGCTTTTACAAGTTCACATTGAATCTACAATTGAACAGAGTTATTGCTCCTTTCAATTATGTGAACCTACCTCGCAATGATGGCACATGTGGAAGTCAACTTTTATTTTCTTGTACATCTGCATGGACAACTAAAACCAAGGGGCCCCAAGCTTTAGTTTTTAATAACAATTCAATTATGGTTTTAGGTTCATTGAAGCAAATAATATTAGCTTAACCTACAGCTAAATCCTAGACTTATAGTTAACCCCAAATCCGACTCAATTGAAGCTCAGAAACGTAGGTAGTGACATATTGCAAATTGCCTGGATTGGATGCAGCCTATTGGATTCTGTTTATCTTGCATTGATGTTTCTGAAGAATGATTCAGATTTTATTTCTCTCAGAAAGCACTTTTAGTATCTTAGATTTTAAAGTGAAGGTATTTAACTATGAAAGAACGTATTGGAGAAAATTATGGAGTCACTTATATATTCCAGTAGAATGCAAATGTTGAATGATAAGCCGGACAACTTCTAGTTTATGCACTACTAATAGGTTTCTACAACTAAAACACAATTTTACGGTGCTACATTCACTTACTGCTTCACTGGAGTAGGACATTAAATTAACCGTTTTAGCATAACGTTGGGGTTGTCCGTAAATCACCAACGTTATTTAGCCCAGACATTGATTTCGTGCATATAGACTTATCAATAGGGGTTTCAAAACCTCTATACCTCATTCATTTTACAACTATATATCAAATTGATAAGTCTATATGCACAAAATCAATGTCTGGGCTCCAATCAATATAGAATTCAAGCCGTCTTGTTCTCGAGTTTGATGAACACAAACTCTTATTTGAATGTATTTTGGAGATGGCAGACAATTTTGCATAGTGGTTTGATTGTTTCCTAGTACTACTGTACACGGCTCACTCGAGTATGCTTTTTTTTTTTAAGAATGGTGTTCGATGGTCAGGAAAGCTTAATCCGCATTGATGACTAGAATATTACTGCATGATCTTATGAAATTATCAAGATTTTTCATGTGCATCCAAGCTACATACATGGAGACGCAGTGTTTCCCCTTACCTTGTTTCAACTATTTTTCTTTCCACAGAAGTTGCTCGAAAACTTCAAATTTCCGTTCCATTTTTCAGGTAACAGCTACACTCTCTCTTGCAGCCGCATGCTCCTCTGCTGGTGTTATGGTGCTCTTCAGTAGAGATACCGACATCTGCAAGTCGGATGCGAATTTGTCATGCCATATGTTTCAGATATCCATAGCTTTTGCTTTCATGTCGTGGTTTCTTCTTGCCATATCTTCTTATATCATGTTTTGGCTCGTGGCATCGATCTAAATACTTCTCTCTCGACACCTTTCCAACGCCATGGCTGCCTGCTCGTAGTGCCAAATGTATATATTCTCAGTTTTGGAAGAGTTTTTGTAAGAAACATTCACATTTTTCATTGCAATAGGGGTAGTGCAGCATCCAGTTTGACTGTAATGCAACTACATTGCTCCATTTCAAGAACTTTTAGACACTGATGTGAAAAATTTGGAGAACTTATGTTGATAAGCTACTTATAATGAATTGCTTTGTTCATCTTGCTTGAAGGGGATCAATTTGCAACTCAAGACTAGCCAAAAAAAATAAAATTGAAATTTAGTAGTTCAACTAAGTCGATCAAGACAGTTGTTTTTGTAGCACGCTTCAAACTTCTATAAGTATGTTTTGTGGGATTGGGAAGGGGTTTGAATCGCGTATTAAAACTTATAAAAATGGCCTCCTCTTTTTTCACAAACACTAGCCAAATTCGAATTTACCGATGAGTCCTGATCAAGGGCGTAAAACTACTATTTATATTAGTGGCCCTGAGCAAAGGATTCAAGAGATTATAATGTAGAAGAATGTAGGTTTTAGAAAGGGATAACTTATTTTCATGCACAATAGATTCAATAATTCACATCAGAGACTAACTTTTACAATTGGAAACTCAAAACTGGCAAGAAACAACAACACACTCATCCAAATACTGTAACACCATACCCCTTTTACATTACTATCTCTGGCTTCAAGATGCTGCACTTTATCTCCTTGTGAGGCAAAACAACTCCTCCATTGCTGTAAATTTCATCACACACATGAACATCTTCTCCGAGAATCGTCATGTTCTCCACCCGAGCCCATTGGCCGAGGGTCGAATGCCAGCCAATGATACTCGAGGATACACAGGCGTGTTTCTTGATGCGGACCCCACGCATGACCGTGCACCGAGACAGCCTCACACCCGGCTCGACAACACAACCGGGGCCGATTGCAACGTCCGGGCCAATCAAGCATCCCTCCCCAATTTTTGCAGTTTCATCCACCAACACATTTCCAATGATGTGAGATCCAGAAGCCAGTTTAGGAGATGATTTCTTCCTTAAGGAGTCCAGGTAAAGTCTTAGACCAGTGATGTAATCCTTAGGCTGTCCTATGTCCATCCAGAAACCCGGCAAGACCATCGCATACAGTTTTTGATCTGCAGCGATTTTTGGGAAGACCTCCTTCTCGATTGATGTGGGGCGTAATTCAATACGATCAAGCACTGAAGGGTTCAGAAGGTAAATGCCAGCATTGATCTTGTTGCCAACAAATAATGTTGGCTTCTCCACAAACCTCTCAACCTTTCCAGTAGATTCTTCCATAACAACAACACCATATTTTGAAGGCTCATCCACCTAGATCAACATATACAAACTACATTATGATCGATTTATTTGATTAAGATCTTTGTCCGAACTGTGCTATTAGAAATATTCAGTGTATCTAAAATGGTGTTACCTTGGTTACCATGATAGAAGCTTCACCTCCATGGGATTTATGGAACTTGATCATTTCTTTCAGTGGGTACTCACTGATAACATCACTATTAAGAACAAAAAAATGGCTCACCAGATTTATCTATCAACTTGTCCCTAGCCAAGGCAAGGGGACCCGCTGTTCCAAGAGGTTCAGTCTCTTGTGAACATGTAATCTTAATCTCAAGCTTTGCCTCAAAATCTTTCAAGAAGTTAAGCATTACCTGGAAAAGAAGGCTCCACGTTGGCCATTGTTAGTAAAGAACAAGATACATAAAGATCGTCTACCAGTGAAATTGCAGTTATACAACAGTCAGCGTGCAACTCACCTCTGGCTGATAATTGATAGCAAGGACTACTTCAGTTACTCCAATAGCCTTGAGGGCTTCTATCTGATATAATGAAAGTAGAATATTTAAACTGCATGATGGAAATACTTAGATTTAACACAGCATCTGGGCTAAAGGTAAGCATTAAGCATGAAATACATGTAGCATACGGGAAAATTGTAAAAAGGTTATAAAGCATTAAAATATCCTATATTATAAAGCTGTTCTCATATATGTTGACACTTTACTATGTTAGAACGAGAAAACAGTATCATTCGAAAAAAAGGGTACATTTGAGAAAACAGATTCAAAACTCTAGCTTAACAATTACTGGCAATAGACACAGATCACCACGAGTTTGAAGAATATTTTGGCTGCTTCTAAGAAAGAAATAAACAAAAGTAAGGCAGGATTTGAAACGGAAAAGAATTAACTTAACAGTACTGGCAATAGACACATATCTCACCATGAGTTTGAAAAATATATTGGTTGTTTTTAAGAAAGAGATAAACAAAAGTAAGTAGAATTTGAAACATAAAAGAATTTCTAAGATTCATCTCCCGCTGTTGTCAAAACCAAGACTACATATGCTAATTTTGGCATAGTTAGCTTAAAAGTGTGATCTATTCAAAAGTTTTTTTCTAAAAAAAAACGAAACTCTTCACAAGATTGAAAATAACATACCTGATGCAAAATCATGGGCTTGTTTGCGAAATCAACAAGTGGTTTAGGCACACTCAGGGTTAGTGGCCTCAATCTGGTCCCAAACCCACCAACAAGAATTAATGCCTTCATCCTTAGATGTAGAGAACTTTAATGGATAAACTTGATAACCTGAAATAAATTATAAGCTGAGAATTTGCCCCACTCTTCTTTTATGCATGTGAAGAATAAAGCTCCAAGAGTCTACAATGACATCTCTACTTGCATATGATGATAACTGTGTCGTGATCTAATCAATGTTGCTGTCTTCCATAACCGCCTTGCACTAAAATTGCTAAAAAAACAAGTCTACAAGCGCAGTTGGCAATAGAAATAATGCAAGAAATTAAAGCTGCAGTCGAGGAAATAGCCAGTCAATCCTTGCACACGTCATAACAAAAATCAACCCATTTGGTCAAGAGAAAAATGCCAAAAATGTTAGGCTGGAAAAAGAATAAGTTCCAGCTATACTACAGGTTGGCTCTCTCAATCAGAGTGAGATAGCGTCATTTTAGCACATAAAATGATATAGGTGTGTAGAGCGCACCATACCATAATTCCTAATATGGGAGAGCGTAAATTTGATCAATATCTTCGTAAAATATGGATCTCTTACTTGGCACTTTCTTTATGAAGCAAAGGAACAACTAAAAATAGATTATGAATGGTGCAATAGAACACCAGAAGGAAATTTCAAAACAATTAGGTAAAACGTATAAGGAAAAAGCATAGTGAATCTTTCTTCTAGAATCTAGACCTGGATTTTCGCTTGAAACTAGATCAGGGAACTCCAAAACAGTAAAGTCAAGAGTCAATAGCAGCTTCAAGTATAAATGTCTTAGAATAAGATCTACTACTTCAATAACTATCACAGAGTTCAGCAACTAGTAAACCATGACAAGTGAGAAAATGGGTCTTTAGAGGTAAAAGAAAATTAAGAAAAGGGCCTGTATTAAATAACACAGAAAAGCTTATCAATAGCTCAGCAATCAACTATATCGCCTCTTATACACATCCAACAGTAACTTGCAAGTTGCAATAGTAAACTAACAAATAGAACTTAATTGTAAAATACCAAAAATAAAACCAGAGGATACCTTAATCAAAATAGGTACGACATAAAAAAGATTAAAGGGACAAGAAGCATACTGATTGAATCTAGTTTGAGGCTCCTACTTTGGATGGCATGGAGCAAAAGGAGCCATTTTGACAAGAAGCAAAAGGCTCCTAATTTGGATGACAGGTAATTATAAAATGAATGTAAAAAAACAAGTCACAAAGAAGCAGTTGAGTTGGCAGCCAATCTAACAGTACCAATTATGATAATCACATTTGATTGGTATTGTAGCAAGAACAAGAGCGGTTCAGTTGAAACTATTATAAGGGGGCATTAATTATTTGAATAATAAGATTCTATATTTGAATTAACTACAGATGATCTGAAAAATAGAAAAGCAAAACTCGGTTCATATTTCATGAAATTGGGATGGAGCCCCCTAATTCTCCCCAAGAGTTAGAAGCCAATATTTGTGTTCTAGATTAGAATCTCAGCCCATTCACAAATCATGGAGCCATAAATTGTCATCACTTATCAGAAGATATTGGAGAGGAAAAGAACATTAGAAGCAGGTTTTCCATTCTGGAATCCAAATTCCTCAATTGCCCTACATTATCTTTCTTGTCTTAAATATGTTCTCCTTTATCTACACATCTTTACATTCCTCCTCTATACATATCATCTAAAGGTAGCCCATCACATTGCCTTCTGAATCCAGTCCCTTTTCAGCAATAACTTATTTCTTTCACCATCCTCAAATTAGCCAAGAACAATAGCACCTAATTTGACGTCTCTATGCATGGCTGAACACCCATAAGTACGGCCGGAGGCAAATAAAGTGATCTACCTAACAACATTTAATTCAGCATATAATGCAAAAGCTAAAATTCTATTCTCTACCGAAAACGGCAAAACATCCCACCAAAAAGAAGCCAAACCAAACAAAGAGAAAAATACATCAGCATTGCACATTTATATCCAAAAATTAACAGAAAAGGAAATGTTGAAAT
Source organism: Lavandula angustifolia (assembly GCA_028984105.1). Taxonomy (NCBI): domain Eukaryota; kingdom Viridiplantae; phylum Streptophyta; class Magnoliopsida; order Lamiales; family Lamiaceae; genus Lavandula; species Lavandula angustifolia. Next base: position 7,638,926 of record CM054812.1, on the reverse strand, counting down.
TCAACATTAACCGAAAATCGAACGGAAACCGAAACAAATAACAGCGCAAAAAGCCAGAGCGAGAGGATGAATTAACCCAAAAAAGATAACTTTAATTTGGTTTAGAGGCGATATAGGGCGAGGCAAGAAGCAAGTCGAATCCAAGCCCTTGTCAACAAAATCCCGTGCAATCTCCTCAGTTTACCACAAACCCCAACGATTTCTTGTATCGTCAGGGTCTCTCTCTGGTGGTGTCGGTAATGGCGTTTGTGGGTCAAGAAAGCTAGATATCTATATATATATATATAGATACAGATACAGATGTATTGTATCTACATATAACCAACTGCTGACGGCACGATTTCTTTTTTTTCGACGGCATTTAGCGAAAATAAATTCTCAAACTTAACGCTTTGCGAATTTTATCTTCAAACATTTTTTTGTTTTTTTGACCTCAACTCTTTATTTTTGCGATTTTAGTCCTACCGCGTTAGATTTTCCGTCAATTTAACCGTTAATTCAAAAAAAAAATTAAAAATGAAAAATTGAAAGGACAAAATCGAAAATTTTATTTACATGGACCAAAAATTGCACATAAAGAATGATTTAGGACCTATTTAACAAAATAAAACAGTTTAAGGACCGATTTCACAAATTCTGGACAAATAAGCTAATTGCTTCGGATCGACGTAGATTTTGCATTAAATTTTCGATTTTCATATAACTTTATTGCTTCGTATCAAATATAAGCTAACAAAGATTTCGTACCAATATAAAAATCATTTTATTCGAAATGCAAAATATATACTATGAATTAATCATTAAAAAATAAAGTTATTATCACTCAAAATTTTTACTTCAAAATAACCATTTAGATGCATAATATTTACTTCAAAATAACTAGAATACGAAGAGAATTGTGAATCCGCAATTGATGAGCTTGCTGACGAATTGTGGAGGAGGCCAACGACGAAGAACATGCCCTGGAGCTCGCGGCGGAAGAGGAATTGGGAGACGAATCCGCCGGCCGATGAACACGGGGACGAGGTAGATCCAGGGCGAGAAACGGCTAAGCCCGATCGTCACGCGGTGGTGGTGTTGGGGATTCGTCACTGCGGCTCTATGCAGAGAATGTGAATACGGGACTAACCTTATTTGCGAGTAGCTTTTGGCTTATTATAGTATTTGTAAATAAAACTAATATTTTCTCGTAAATTACGAACTAATACATATTTTCCTCGTATTCTATTATTCATGACAAATTATGAATTAAATGTTGTTTATAACATATTATTCATCGTAAATTAGAACCGATACATATTTTCCTCGTATTCATGTTATTTTGAAGTAAATATTACGCTCTAAATGGTTATTTTGAAGTAAAAAAATTTGGGTGATAATAGCTTTATTTTTTAATGGTTAATTCACATTATATATTTTGCATTTCGAATTAAATGTCGTTTATATTGGTAAGAAGTCTTCATTAGCTTGTATTTGATACTAAACAATAAAGCTTATATGAAAAATAAAAATTTAATGCAAAATCTCGTCGATACGAAACAATTAGCTTATTTGTCTAAAATTTGTGAAATCAGTCCTTAAACTATTTAATTTTGCTAAATAGGTCCAAAATAAGTCTTCATTTGCAATTTTGGTCCATATAAATAAAAATTCCGATTTTGCCCTTTTAATTTTTTATTTTTTAAAATTAAAATTGAATTACCGTTAAAATTGACTTTAAAATCTAACTAAGAGACTAAAATCGCAAAAACAAGGAATTGAGGGTCAAAAAAAAAAAAAAATGTCCGAGTACAAAATTCGCAAAAAACGAAGTTTAAGCGACTATTTTTACCAATTTGTGTTTTTCGACTCAACAAACCGAAATTTACGTACATTCATTTGGCAATTTTTTTAGCAATATTAAATAATTATGGTAATACAGATATTAATATCAAATATTAATGTATTATCAACATTTTTTAGTTTAAAAATTTATAAAAACTAAATAGAATATGCAAATTTCTCAAAAAATTATAAATTCAACTATTTTTTACGTGATAAACATCTTAACCTCTATGTTATCCCAATATGACAACTACCATCATTTTTATGTCTAAATAGGTTATGTATAGAAGAATTTGAGAAAAATCTACTAGTATATTTTCCGTCGAGTTTGTCATATAGTTTTTTAGTATAACTTATCTATCTATTTCTATTTTGTACGAATTCAGTTTTTCTATAATAATAATAAATAATACTCCTCCTGCACTATTAATATTTTTTATTCCTTTTGAAATGTCCCACTATTAATGTATTATTTTTTAAAATAGCAAAAATTATTTTTTGTTTCTAAAATTAGGTGGGGCCTCCTTATTCACTATCCATCTTACATTTTTATCCTCCATTTCTTTCCAAAAGCTTGTCTTTCAAACAATTATGCTCTTCTCCAAATTCAGAAATTATGATTTTTAATTTTTTGTAAATTTTATATCATTTCTTCAATTACAACATAAAAAAAAAACTGAAAAAGAAATCAATTATTTCAACTATATCTTAATAAAATTTAGAAGAATTTTCATTCATTCTCACCAACTATTACCCGAAAACTGTGTTCATTTTCTTAAAACAATTAAAACTCATAAAATCTATAATGTAAATAAAGCTTACTTAATCTCCATGACGAAAAAAAAAAAAAAAACTTTAATTGCATGATGTATAGAGTAAATAATAAAGTTACTTTAAAGGACAATTAAGAAGCACGTCCTTTAACTTGCATGCATCTTCTTAAATTTTTTATATTTGTTCAATAAATACTATTGCTTGACATGGAAAAAGGCCTAACTTTAGGCCATGACTTTTAGTTTTAAGTAATATTCACATTTTCCTTCCCTAAAATGCTCCATGGGAAAAAGTCAACTCTTTAATTTTCAATCTCTCTCCGTCTCCACAAACATGGCATAGGCGGACTAAGAGCATCTGCATCGCGTTGAAAGTTTGGCCATCCATCAGATGGATGATGAGTGCAATGTAAGAGGAGTGTGGATGGAGAGAGAATACATTACATCTAACAATATAAATGGAGAGAGGATATCATAGGCGTGATCAATTTTTCAACAAAATGGAAAGAAAGTGACATGAAGGTTGGCCCACATGTGTAATAGATATATAATCGTTAATTTGATGTTGTCAATTTTAATCCGTCGCAAAAATGTAGCCGTTAATTATGAGTGTGGATGTCAAAAATATAATTTTAACTTACAATTTTTTTCTATATATAGTGTAAGTATTGAAAACAAAAATCACACAACCTTACATTCTCATATCTTTACTAAAATTTTATTCTCTCTCTATATTGATTCTTTTCAAACTTTGCTACTATAAAAAATGGCTCAATATTCCTCTAGCGCTTCTAGTTCATCCAAGAATAACGAAGAGCAAATCAATGATCCAAATCCAGAATTTCGAAATGTGATTCGAACCAACTCCGAGTTACGTAATAGCGATGTGCATCACCAACTTCGACAAGACTTGGTTGAGCATATATATGGACTCGCTACAACAACAGTTGATCGATTGATATTTTGATGTACTTGTTCGTAATTTTTATTTTAAGTGTTGTATTGTTTAATTTTCCATGTTATTGCAAGTTTTTAAATTGTTTTTTTTACTTTCTTAGTATTTATTGTTTAATGAATTTATCTAAATTAATTAGTAATTTTTTTATTTTATAATTATTTATTTATTCGAAGAGTAATAAAAATATTATTATATATTTGTTGTTATTTAAATATAATGTTTGAAAAAATTAAAGTAGTGGGACTCAATAAAGTAAAAAATTATTTATATGGATGGATAAGGAATGTAGGTGAGTGCTTAAAAGTTGAGTGCTTAAAAAAAGTTCGACGTAGGGAGAGAGAATGCGATGGACGGATGATTAAATTGGGGAGGGGTGTGGATGCTTATTTCATTTGACTTTTTTAACGAGATGAAACAAAACCAGCTATGTACGCTAACACTATATATATTCAAAAGTTTGCAAATAACACATGAAAGTAAATATATTGGACGATCGCGGTATAATGTTTTAGTACATCTTCATAAGATAAAGTCTGGACAACTAAAATTATTTAGGAGAAAATGAGTTAAACCCCCTAAACTATTAACCCATGTGCAAAGCACCCCCTCATCTATTAAAAAGAGTTATTACCCCTCTCAACTATTTTTATATGCGCAAGTTACCCCCCGCTAAATAATCTGTTAAACTAACGGTCATTTCTTTTTCCCTTTACCCTCTTCCTCCTCCCCCTTTAACATCCATCAAGACCCTTTTTAACATCTACCATCAGCAGCCTTCGTCTTCATCGCTGCTCTCTAAACAACCTACGAACCCGTTGACCTTTGTTCAAGAATAGGCATGGTTGCAAGATTCTCTTTACTTTTGACAAGTATTATACCAAAGAACAAATAATCGGTTGCAATATTTGTCAACACCGCTAAAACATATTATATAATTATTCTTTAGATTCTTGAGTTTAAGGTGTAAAATTATTGCTCGTTTGTTTCTTTCCCATATCTATATCCTAAAGCAAACTAAAATGAATTGGAATGGAATTGTGGTTTTTTCTGTGATTTCTTTGAACCTCGAAATCGAGTATTTCACTATTGAAGATCATTTTTAACCTCAAAATCATTTTTTGTATACTAATTAGAAAATTGGCCACCAACATAAATGAAATAGAGAAAAATTCAAATCGAACTACTGCGTATCTTTCACAAAAGATGAAGGTTGTCATACTAGATGACATGCCTAAACAAATTAAATAAATTCATAAAGCAATTTAAAGAAGAACACATAAGTAAGGGCGAAAGAAACATCTTCAACGCTTCCATCCCTATTCTTGATCAAAGGGCAATGGGTTCCTAGGTTGTTTAGGGAGCAGCGATACAGGATGTAAAGGGGAGGAAGAAGAGGGTAAAAGGAAAAAAAAACATCCGTTACTTTTAACGGTTTATTTAACTGAGGGGACAAAACGCACATATAAAAATAGTTGAGAGGGGTAATAGCTCTTTTTAATTGGTGAAGGGGTATTGTGCACATATACCAATAGTTTGGGGGGTTTAACACATTTTTTCCAAATATTTATTCTTCCAATCTATTACGTTTAAACTAATATTTATATTAAGAAATATTTAGAGTAGTAAGTGAAAGATTGATAAATACTCTATAAGCGCACATGGTGATGGCAGTATGGGGAGCCTGGCAATTTGTTAGACTGTCTGGCCCTTTTCATGTCCCGGTTGATGAATATTGTGTTTTATCTTTTATTTTCTCCTTTTTGTGATATTTTAATACAATTATTTATTTAATTTATGTAAAAAATAATTAAATTGATACTATACACATATAATGTCCAAGATATTAGTATGATATATGAATATTGTACCCTGACTACGAAATACAGTCCCTATTGGAATGACGAGTGTATCAAAAGTCACATATTTGGATTCAGCCAACATCTTAAATTTGAGCATGTTAAATATCACTATAAGATTCTGCCAAATTCCTGACAGAATTTTCCGTCGGCATAGCGTAAAACTCCGTCGGCAAAATAAAATTCCGACGGATTACTGACTGAAAAATTCCGTCTGCTCCTGGGTGTCGGTAAATATTTGCCGACAGATTTTCATGTCCGTTGGTATATGCCGACGGAATTGCCGATGGAACTGGCGTCGACAATGCTACGTCGTCAAAAACGTCGGCGTCCCTTTGGCGACAGAATGCCGACGGAATTAGTCCGTCGATAGTCCCGACGGAAACGAGTCCGTCGGCAATTTGTAATATTTGAGGACATAATATTTTTAGAAAATCCGTCGGTAAGGTTGGCTAGTTCCGTAGGTAAATCTGTCGAGAACTTTTAATTTTTTAAAAATTTATTTATTTATTTCGTCAGTAAATCCGTTGGCAAAATGCAGAAATTTCATACAGCAATAGCTCTATTTTTTTCATTTTCCTAAACCTGTAACACCAATACCAATTAAACTCCAATTTCAAACAATTAACTACTTCAAAACACCAATTAAAATACGAAGAACAATATTTAAACACCAATTAAAATACTTTGTTATGAGTTCCGAACCAACAACAACATCTAAGTGTACTTTCTTCAAACACCAACATAAACATAAGTCTAAGTGATCATGAACGAGAAGTGGAGTTGTCATCATCTCGTCGACTGCTCTTCGCCTGCTGAGCTAGCACCTGCTAAATTAAGAGAGCTTGGTCTTGTAGCTGCTTTTGAAAAGCCTCCTCGGCATCGGCCGATCGCCCATGATAACACCAGACGTGGTAATCACGGATGAACCCGTTCTTCAAAATGTGATACTTTACTTCATGAGCCGTCAAATACGCCAAGTTTTTACATGATCTACAGGGACATCTGATGTTATCCCCATCCATGTAAGTCAGGTGACTACTAGGAAACTCAATAAAAGTCTCAAGACCCGCAATAAATTCTGGTCTATAACTGCGATCCGAAAAATAACTTCTATCCATCCAGTCACGACTCATTGTTGCGCGTTGATACTAATACGTATCTGTTAATGTAACTTACGCTTATAAAAACAATCAAATTCATCTTTATCGTACATTGAGCATGTCCGTATTTTCATACTTGGATGCTCAATATAAGATAGTTAGTCAGATGTTAGTTATCCGCTTGTAGTTATATATTTTTAATTGGTACGCTAAAATAACTTTCTTTGCAAACAATGAAATAGTCTTAAAATTATGTCTCTTATTACCTTGTCTATAATCATAAAGGTTGGAATAAAACCGGACGTTGAACGAACAAAACATAATACTAAAATACCTTTTCAAGTTATATTCTCTTAGGCACAATCAAATCCTTAAACCAAAGCACTTGCTCAATTCCTAGAAAATCTAAGAAATAGTTCGAGAATATAAGAGAGAGCAACTTAAGGAATGTGGGGGAAAGAAGAGATAAAATTATAGTGCTAACAATGGAATGGTTCCATATGTAAAAGTAGAGGGGAGATCATATGAGAACACCCCTTATAGTGAGAACTAGGAATATTTCACATTCGTTGGATTGAGATTATTGACGCTCCAAATTTTAGTTTCATTAAAGAATCTGTTTTGCAACTTTAAGGTTAATAATTTGCACAAAGGACTTTTTGGTAAACTTGAAATATTTAATTTATTTCTCAACCACCATTTATACAAAACCATTTCTACAACAGTTAAAAATGATATATTAAATTCCAGATTGATTAGTTTTATTATTTAGTTTAATTTCTATCATTTCGTTTTTTTTTTAATTCCAGATTCATTAAGGTTTCATTTTTTATGATTTTTTATTTATGTTTTTTAAAGATAAAATTATGCACTATTCTACAAAATAATGTGTACTATTACACAAAATAATATGCTCGATTATTTTCTGGTTTCCTTACCGACATATGAGTAAGTTTTGCTAAATAGAATGAAATCATCTAAGAAGCTAGTATTTTCTGGAATGTTAGCGTCTTCAAATATTATTTTTTATAATGCGTCAAATCAATAGTTTTAAACTAACAAAATTGTTGATGTAGCACCTTAGAAAAATATTGGTTCATAAACAACATCAACTTATAGCCTAATATTGAGAACTTAATCAACATAATACAAAAATCCAATATACTATCCAATTTTTCGCATTCAAATGACCAACTACTCTCAACATTTATTTTATTGGTTATCCCGCATTTCTCGGCATCCACATTCTTTAGTAAATTTTGTTCGTCTACGAGGAGATCTCGCATAATAATTTCCCCGCAAATATTGTGTAAAACACTAGTCAAATATTGCATTCAAAAACTCAATGAATAGTGCATAAGATTATCCATAAACGTGCGCTTTTTTCACTAATTGTGCATATTTATTATATTTCTTAAAGAAACAACAAGCTTCTAATTAATAAAACCAATGAATAGTGCATAATATTGTTCTTAAACGTGCAATTATTTTTCTCAACTATGCAGATTTATGTATCATAAAAAAGCCACAAATCATAGCAAGCTTGTGTAATGGAGCAAAAAAAGGTAAAAATGTGCAACAAAATATGATACACACTAAATCAAATAATAGTTCATAATTTTTGCCTTAAACGTGCATTTGTATATCAATAATTGTGCATAATTTAGTATTTATAAAAATAACTACATTCTAGACACTAAATCAAAGAATAGTTCATATTTTTTTGACTAAAACGTGCATTTGCATATCCATAATTGTGCTGAATTTAGCATTTATAGAACCCTAAACTCAATTCGACATCACCCAATATACATTCGCCAAGGATTTCATCATATGCCAAAAACCCTAATTGATTATGGGAAAGATACATTCTAACACAACAAAAACACTAATTGTATTTTCTATTTCATAATATGTGGAAAAAAATCAATAAATCGGTATATTAGAATTCGACAGAGAATTAAAAAACCCACAAAACGTGCATATAAAAAGGAATAAATTGCATACTTCACTTAATAATAAAATAAAAACCACAAAATCATATAGTTGTATAATATTTTGAAACCGCATTCAAACCTTTAAACTGTACAAAATTTCATAGTAATAGTTTATACTCGATAGCCAAAACAATAAGAGAAATGTGCATTTTAAGAAATCAAAACGTGCAGATTTCAACAACATAAAAAAATTTTAAAAAAATGAGATACTGAATTACTCTTACGAAATGCCCAAAAACATTAACAAACTTTGCGATTAGAGTAATTGGACATACAAACTAAGACCACCCATAAAACAATTTGGAGAAATATGATTCAGGAAAAATCAGATTATAGACACGAACAAATCCAGAAAAAAATACCCAATCGATTGAGACTAGATTCGGGAAAAATCGGTCCATTCGTCAATTAAAATATTTATATTAGACAATTAACAATGCATAAATAAATTAGATGTGGGTGTTTAATCTTAAAAAATCAATGTTTTTTGTCGCAATAAAAACACTTACCAACTAAAGTCGTGGAATTCTTGATGGGTGCCTACCAAGAGACGAGTAATGGACGAATTCTCGCGGATGGTTTCCGTGGAGTTATGGAGATGAATTGTGGAACCGCTAATGAGTGCGGAAGAGGAACACAGTGAAATAAAATGAAAAAAATGAATATGAATGGTTTTGGGTAGGGTTTGATTATTTTAATAAAAGCATTTTAGCCATATAACCTTTGTGCGAATTTTTATTACTAAAAAGTGCATTTCGGAAAAAAAAAATACAAAATCAAATCTGAGCCTTCTATTTTCATAATCTAAAGGATGAAAATTATTCTTATTTCTCACTTTAAGGAGTGTTCTTATTTGAACCCTCCCCTGTAAAAGTATGTTAGTATATGTATCTTCTCAAGGCAACATAAATTTGTTTCCATTTATTATGTCCAAACGACCTTTGGCAACAACATCATGCTTTCATGGCTATCAATCCCCCATCCTAATTCCCGAATCTAATTCTTTTATCACTTATTTGAGTCTAGAAGACCCATGTAAACTCTCATAACTTATAAGAAAATCAACAAGTGAAAAAATGTAAATTAACTCACTTCGAATTATGCACACTCTCCGTCAAGCCGATATCATCCTGTCATGAAAGCACGTTCAGGTTTGTGAGAAGTAAATAAGTGAGAGAGAGAGGGCTCATAAGAATTTTTACATTATCTTATGCATTGAAAAAACATAATTCTGAATCATGTGCATAATAGATTTATAAATAAAGATCCATAAATTTTAGTAAAATGAGCTCAACTACACATGCATCCAATAGATCTACCCACACAAAAATACTTATACAAGTGCTCACATCCATCAAAGATAACCCCATACTTGAGCGTCAGTTTGTAACGCCCCAATTTTCATAACTTAACAAGGGACGCTACTTCATACGTAACATGCATATTTCAACTCTTTCAAAACATTTTAATGAAAAATAATCATTGAAAAACTCAATTTATTTTCATACTCAGCGGAAGTCTTAAATAAAAATAACTACGACTACTAGTTCTCGAAAATAAAATGCACAGTTTATGATAAAACTAGTTTAATGCAATAATAAATTTCTTAAATTCTTCCTCACGTGACCATCGCCACCCACACCTCTACGCATCGACCGAGTCATTTCCTGAAAAATGTTAAGATGATAGGGATGGGTACGACTACTCAATTGAGAATACACTTATCGAAACTATATAATATATCAATATATTATGGAAAATTAGATCATGTAAGAATTACGTAGTCACACAGACCACCGAGTCAACTTCGACTCTAACATTTAAAACGGATCAACTTTGACCCGGTCAACTTCGACCATAAACATGTGTACCGATCAACTTCGATCCTGGTCAACTTCGACCACAAACATGTGTACCGATCAACTTCGATCGCGGATCAACTTCGATCCCGATCAACTTCGACCACGGTCAACTTCGACCATAAACCTTTATATCGATCAACTTCGATCGCGGATCAACTTCGATCCTTCCTTATCATGTCTGACATTAACTCATAAATATCGAACATAAAATATAATAAGGATAAATGTAGTGTAAAAATACTTCCCCACCTTAACCTTGATTTTGAATGAAAAACTATGCATATCAAATGATTAAATCCTGCGTGTCAATCCTAACATGAAAAGTTATCTTAATGACTTGTTCAAAGAATGTTATGTATGTATCAATAATTTATATAACTCATAAATGGACATATTTCAAAATAATCAAATAATCTATATTATAGATAATCTACTTATTAACATGCGATATATTAAGTATAATCTTACTTCTATTGACAATTCATTCGTGCATTTAGTAATTCGACAATTCATGAAATAAATTAATAAATTAATAAAATCATAAAAATCTTATCCAAAAAATTATAGACCCCTAACATGAACAACATATTACCTATTTCATCATAATAAAACTTATCATGGTCAATTATGCATTTAATAGTAACATGAAAACTTTTGTTTTTCAATCTATTGATAAAAGAATCTGGCACATCAAGAAATAAATTAATAAATAAATAGTAAACGTATCCTAAAAATTCTATATTTTTAACATGAATGACCTAACATGTAGTATATCCCATTAAAATTAAACATGGTCGAAAACAATGTAAAGAAAACATGAAAAACAATTTTCCTTTCAAGATCATGAACATGCTGTCAGAAACTGGCAGGTTATGAAGAATATTTTTAAGAAAATACTTATCATGCTTGTAAAAATAATATAGTATACTAGAAATACCTAGGAAGATGATCCTAAATTTTCAGGATGATATGACTATGGGAAGATGTGTAAATAATTATTGAAACAGTTCGCAAATATGCTGACATATTTTTGAAAATTTTATGGGATGCTATATTATGAGTGACTAAGGGGCATTTATAGGCCTATAAATCATTATCTAAAGATCCCTAATCATATAAGGTATCAAATATATTTTATCCATAATTATTTTCGTACTTATATAATTTATATAGAATTTAGTCTATCACTTACCATATAAGAGATTCAATAATAGTTGGATTAGGATATTGACACAATTAAAATAGATCCTAAAATATGAATATCACACATAAAATATCTATTATAATCATAAAACATATATAAAATTATCTCCTAATAACTTAATACAATAATAAATATTATATCCTTTTATGAATCCTAGTTGGTTTAGGAAATCCAAAATAAATAAATATTATTCTTGCCTAATAATTCTAACATGATTTCTAAATAATTAAATAAAAAAAATCATAATATGATATAAACAAACACATTCAAAATTAAAAATAAATTTACATAACAAAAATGATTTAACGAAAAATAACATAAATGCTTTAATTTTCATTTTAATTTCTAAGGCACGACTTACAGAACTAAAACACTTGATAACATACATGAATGGATATGCAATGCATTTGATTCCTTTTCAGAAAAGGCTCATCGTTGCAATACCCCATCATCACTTAATACAACTTATCCTTTTCACCCTTTGCCTCATGCGGCATATAAATACTAAATTCTCAAGATATATGATTTTATATTTTCTAGGATTATTTTCTAATTTCTGAAAAACTCCATGAGCACTTTAATTTCAACTATTAAAAAATATCCTTTAGAAAACCATAAATGATAAAGCTCAAAATTGGAAATTGAGAAGTTTACATGTTTTACATAACATATTATGCTCACTTATGTATACAAATATACACAAACAAGTGTCCATATATGAATATAAAGAAAAATGATCAAGAGTAAAAAACTAACCTTCGCTACCAAGTCATGATAGATATTCCCAATCTCATTTGATGGATAAGATACCCTTGACCTGTTGAACAAGTTATGTTAAAGAAGTTGAAGGCAACATATATTTCATCCCTTCAATTGGAGGTTAATGGGATTGATAAAAGGAACATAAAGATGTTTGGGTTTCAGTACCCGGGTAAAGGAAGGACTATATCTTCAATTGTATATTTCTCAGTAGCAATATCCTCCTCACTTATAACTTGTGCATAAGAATAGATCAATACAAATTTTCTATCATGATGAGACACACACTGCATTATTATATCACTATATCTTTTATTGAGCATCCAATTACATATAACTATCAAATATTGTAGACTTTGGCAGTGAAAAGTATGAATGCTTATTAAACATTTACTGGGAATATGTTCGGGTTGTTACACACTTACACGTGAATAAATTAATCTCACATAATCTTGACTAACCTATTAAATCTAAAACCAGACCTTCAAATATTGTATACATGGATTCGCATTGCTCTCAACAAATCTGATTCTGCCTTCACGAATAAAAAAGAACCACGGTAATATATTACTAACTTTTTCTCGGATTCTTTTTGTGGAAAGTTGAAGATACAACAAAAAAAAAGGGAGGAAGAAGAAGAACAACAAATTTCTTTCAACCATAGCATAAAAATCAAGCCATTTTCAACATACCTAAGAATGTCTCCACAAGTGCGTAAATGGGAAGTATGATTTTCCAAGTGGCACATGATTTTCCAAACTCAAGGAAGTGAGAATGTGATTAAGAACTTAGAAAAATAAACAATATGGCCAAGAATAGTAAGATTCAAACCAATTATTCAAAACAATCATCACCTAAATCTTTAAATTTCTTGAAGGAACATGAAGTACCTTGTAGATTCTTACTCTCCAAGTTAGTAGCACTAGAAGAACTGCCCCCTTTGATTCCACCGACCCCCCGCCCTTCCCTTTTCGTAGCAACCTCTCGCCCGGAGGCGGCGTTCGCAGCCCCAATTGGGCACCTCAAACTCCCACTTCTACCTATGCCTTTTAATCTGTAGAGGGAGGCTGGACAAGAAGGAACATGAAGTCTAGTGGCAACGAACGCCGGAAGTATTGAGAGATTGAGTAGATTTCTTCAGCTTGTGAGGTGCGAATCGGTGTATTGAGAGAAGGGGAAGGCTAGCTGGACGCCAGAAGTATGAGTATTTTGAATATCCAAAAATTTCCCTAATCTTATTTAAGAAAAGGAGACGGAATTGCCTACGGATAATCCGTAGGTAATAATAAAATAATTTTTTTTAAAATAAAAATTGTTTGACGACGGAATTTGTTCCGTTGGCATATTTTAAAGTAACAATCCGTCGGCAAATCCGTAGAGAAAAGTTTTGAATATTCAAAAATAAAAAGAAAATAAAAAAGCCAACGGATTTTGTCCGTCGGCAACTACTTCCGTCGGGAATCATTCGTCTCGTAGAAAAACACAATCCGTGGGTAATCCGTCGGGAAAATACAACCCGCTTTTTCTTTCCGTCACCAATTCGGTCGAGAATTTTGGATATTCTTGTAGTGTATGATTATCTTAACGCGATTTACAACTATTATACCGATATAGCATCTTGAATTGCGGTTATATATTTATGATCAAATTAAATAAAATGACTAGGTAAATCTTAATGCGAAAGCAAAATGCTAGTTAAGGTGAGGCATCACGCTTCAGGCTGTAAAACCATGTTTCTACATTATTCACAATTTGGTGATTCAACATGTTGACAATCATTCGTGGTGACTAAGAAGGGAAGCAACCACCAGTTCTTCATTTCCCCAACACAAATTCTAACTTTTAGATGAGTGATTTGCGAATGATTGGTTTTTAGGAAAAGTAGTAAGTATTCACGTGTGTAAGATTTATATTTATTTTAATTATTTTAAAACATATTTATAAGCACGTGTTGTAGTGGCCTCACGTGCTAAATTAGGTTAATTTTATAAAATAGATGAAAATCTGGCTACTTCGCAATTCTTTGGGTTAATATGGTTCCAACCAATAGAACGGATCAAAGTCAGTCATCCGCAAACTTAACGGGCTAAAAATAATTTCTTCATAGTAACATTTAATAATGTTTTAATAAGTCCAAAGCGAATATATTTTTTTTCAAGCCTAAGCATGAAGTTACATTTTGCTTAAATGCATTAGGAACTTAGGATTATTTAAGTGAGGCCCAAAATATAAACCCGAAATAGTACATTATGACTTACAGTGGCGTAGCCAGACTTTCGAGTTAGTGGGGGTCAACTACTAACACATCGCACCCTATATTGTATGTTGAAAAAAAATATAAATCGCACCATTATTTAAAAAAATGAGCATATTTTATAAAACATAAACACTATAATATTTCGAATTTTTATACTCCCTCCGTCCCACAATTCTTGTTCCACTTTCCTTTTTGGGACGTCCCACAATTCTTGTTCCATTGCCTAAAATAGAAAATTATTACACACACTTTATTTGAGGGCCCCACATCCCTACTCACAGCCAACAACTCTCCTAAAATACCGCGCCGAAAAGTTATGGAACAAGAAAGATGGGACGGAGGGAGTACATTTTAACTAAAAAAAAGAGATAAAAAGAAAATGAAGTGAGACGGAAAAAGGGGAGATAAAAATAAAAGAAAGAGAGTTTATTAAACGTACGCCAAAGAACTTAGAAGTTGTAGACATTTTAGCTAAAAATGAAGAGATAAAAAGAAAAAAGGAAAGAAAGAAGCAAAAATAAAAGAAGTAGAGATAAACAAAAAAGAATTGAGTTTTATAGAATGTAAATTGAACCTTTGACCTCCTACATAATACTATAGCTCTTAATCATTTAGCCAAAAAATCATATTCTAATTTACGTAGTTAATAATATTCTTACTCCAGTCGGGGCAGTGGCCCTAGTGCTGTTATCGAACCGAGCCGAGCCGAGCTTTGCAGAGGTTCGGCTCAATTAGTCCCTTATTGCACGGGCTCGAGTTCGGGCTCGAACTCGGTACGAGCTTTAAATATGGGTTCGAGCTCGGCTCGATAAAATTTTATGGTGTTCGAGGTCGGTTCGAAAGCTCGATTAAATGTAAGAATAAAATATTTTTTAATTTTTTAATTCAAGCTCGAAAGCTTGAATTCAATACAAAAGCTCGAATTCGGTACCAAAGCTCGAATTCAACTAAATCGGATCGATTTTCGAAATTCAAATTTTGAACTTGCGTCGGTTCACCAAAATAAATTAATTTACCGAAACTTCACTCAATAGGGATTGGCAATGAAAGGAGGGGATAGGGTTTATATAGAAAATATTGTTCTCAACTTCAACCCATTTTCGATGTGGGATGACGACACATTTTTGAAGTGAGAACAAAAGAAGTGCACAACTCCCACTTATTTTTTTCCACCATCCCACATCGAATATATATGAAAAATGAGAGACAACATAAGCCTATATATAACTATCTACTTCTTCCTTTTTTTCTTTAAAATTTTTCGTTAATTAATGAGAATTTTTTGTTAATTTAGTTAAAAATTTTACAAAGTTTAAATTGATTGGCCAATTTAAATTTATTTACTTAAAGTTTTATATTTAAATTATATTATGTTTTATTTGAGCCGAGCTTTAGAGCCGAATAGTCTAAGACTATTCGGCTCGAATAAATTGTCGAATATCAAATCAAGCTCGAGTTCGAGCTCGAGCTCGAATTTTTCAAATTCGAGCCGAGCCTTATCGAGCTCGAGCCCGAGCTATTCGAATAAAGCTCGGTTCGATAACAACCCTAAGTGGCCCCCACTTCCCACCCCCTCCCTACGCCACTGATGACTTAGGGGCCGTTTGGTAAGAATTCGGGAATGACAATGGTAATGGGTATAATAGTAGGGTAATTGGGTATGGGTGTGACTGAATCCTTTAATGGTGTTTGACATTTACTTGTGAATGAGTATGATAACCAAATATGATGTTTGGTTGTACTTAGGCCTCAATGGGAATGTATAATATTATGAATATTTTAATATTTTAAATAATAATGATATGAGTCTATTTTTTATTTTGTGAAATTTAATACAAAAATATTTTAATAAAAAGCTCAATATCTTTTATTTTGAGTATTTACAAAAAATTAATAAATATTTTAAAAGATAATTATAAAAATACTTTCTTACATTTTTTATGAGATTATCAAATATTTATTTTATAAAAAAATAAAGACATTTTTATAAATTATGTTAAGACATTTTTAAATAATAATGTTTACATTTGACAAAATTTAAGTTTTATTTAATATTCTTATTATGTTAACGAGATTATTGTATTTACTTTTAAATAAAATTAAAAACATTTTTCTTAATTATGTTTATTTTTTTCTTAATAATAATGTTTATTCTGAAAAAAATATAAGTTTTATTTAATATAATAATTATTTTTTTAATTATTTGAATTTTTGCTAAGTATTATAAATTAATTTTATTTTTTAAAAATAATGCATAAAAAATTAATTTTGATACTCATATGGGTTTGGAAACTTAAATCCAAGTAGATACATGGGTATGAGAAAACCCATACCTATTCGGGTATGAAACTCATAATAGAGTGTTGAAACCCACATACCAAACGTATTATATGAGTATCATTATTTCTCATTCCCATAGTAGGGCTGTAAACTCACATACCAAACGCTCCCTTAGTATGTTTTAAGCCCGTTTAATTATTTTTGGCGTAGATGCATTTTGGCGCGATTTGGTTCTACGAGTTTTCACTCCACGTCAGCGCAGAAAAGCAGTTAGCAGAGTAAATTTTTATTATAAATTACTTTTTTTTTTGTATAAATGAATTACTTTATCGTTTAATGACCGGGAAATTGTATTTTGGTGTAATAACTTAGCAAATTATATGCAATCAATTGTGTTGGATTCGGTCAAAATAAAAGTAAGGGGACATTTTAATACGGTTTTCTTATCTGCGTGTCCAGTAATATATAGAATATAATATCATTACCAGATATTTTCTTTTCAATACTTTTCTAATATAGTTCTTTAATCTGTAAATGTGTAATTTATTATTTTCAGGATATGTATTATTGATATTCTATTATTTTTAATTTTTAATTTGTTGTAAATATATTATATATATATACTTACCATATATTGTGATGACCATGTAAACCCTAAAAGCCCATGGGCCCATCTTGTACTCTATAAATAGAGGTCTCTACCCTCATAATAATATACTTCTATTTTCTCATTTTCTCATTCTCTCTATTATTCTCCCGTTTTATTTAGTTTATAACACGTTATCAGCACGAAAATGCTCTTCTTCCTAAAGAAGATATCCACGAATCGAAGGGCCGAAGGTATAATTTTCTCGGATCAATATTTTAATTGTTGTGTCTCGTCTCCATTCCATTAACTTTATTTATTTATTTATTAGTTACATATTCAATTAGAGTTAAAAAAAAAAAAAGAATGGAGTGATATTTTTGTACGGTAACATAATATGAAGATTTTATAAGATGTTCAAATACAATTTACTTTTATGGTGTCTGCTCTTATTATATTATTATCATTCTTGCTCCTGAAGTAGCACAATTAATAATCAATGCGAGATTATTATATGCTCTTATAGAGCAATTCATCGGCTTTATACATTACATGCTCTTGAAGAGCAATTGGAAAACATATTTTCAACATGTTGCTCCAGAAGTGGCACAATCAATATTCCTACAGAATATTACATGCTCTTGAAGAACATTTACAATTTATATTTCTACATATATATACGCTTTTACTTATTTATTTATTTGTTTATTTACTTTATGTTAAATCACAATTGTTGCTCCTGAACTAGCACAATCCATATTCTTGAAGAATCACACATGCTCTTAACGAGCAATTTAAATTTATTTAATGAAACGATTTAATTGTTGCTCCAGAAGTAGCACAATTTAATATTCTTGTAGAATAATACACACTCTTGAAGAGTTATTTATTTTATTTATGTATTTACTATGTACCCCAATTTTTTTTCTTCTGCATATTGTATAATATGTATATATATATTTACATATAATTTGTTGCTCTCGATGTAGCAACAATTAATATTCCTGAAGAATATTATATATTTTTTTTATGAGCAATTATATATTATGTCTTATTGATGGACATATCTTGGTTCTTGAATTATTATTGTTGTTGCTCCTGAAGTAGCACAATTGATATTCCCAAAGAATACGACACGTTCTTGAAGAACGCTTGAGTTTCTACAAAATATTAACATTTCGCCTGAACTATGTTAATATAGATTAAAATTGTTGCTCCTGAAGAAACACGATTGGTATTCCTGAAGAATACTACATGTTCTTGAATAACAATTCAAGCTCTCGATTTTGACGTTGATATATGTTCATATTAACTCTAATTGTTGCTCTTGAAGTAGCACAATTAACTCGGCATTTCTTAAAGAAAAATTCAATTGTTATTTGCTTAATTGTTGACGAAGTATAACCTCATGATAATGATGCATCATCGTTGTTTACTAACTATGATTTATTTATTTTTAATACCCATTTTATGTGAGTTCCATTCATTATTTTAATTATTGATTAATGACTATAGTAATTGATGGTATATTAAGTTAATATAAGTATTGGAAAGAGTTCCAATAAAAGTTTGATATAATTATGCAATTGAAATTAACATCTATTTCATGTTCCTAAAGAACAATGCCCATTTTTTTAAACAAATGATGTGAAATCTAGTAGATCTTGTAATTTGTAATTTATTGATTATATTTTTCTTGAATAAATATATTAAATTGTTGCTCTAGAGTAGCACAATTAAATTCCTGAAGAATAAATATATTGCGATAATGACATTTACCACATGCTTGTGGAAATGCCTCAATGAAAGAAATCTATTATCTTATTTACTATTCATTGCTCCTGAAGTAGCATAATTTATATTCCTGAAGAATATTACATGCTCTTAAGGAGCAACTCGTATCTTGAGTGATATATTTTTATTCTTAAAGAAAAAGAATAATTTATGTTTTATTGACATTAATTTGTACAAGTTTAACTTGTGCAGAGTTGCATGATGATAAATATCATCAAAATTGAGTTCGTTGCACTTGTTATACTTTGATTATTAAATTAATATTCCTGAAGAATATTATTAAATCAAATAAGTTTTTGTAAAACCTTACTCATGATATTAATTAGAAAATGATTAAAGCCTTATGTTTTAGGTATTTGAAAGAAGGACATCCCAAAAGGATTGACGCAAAATTATTAATTTTCCTTAGTCGTCATCTTCGTGATGATTTGAGATATTTTTATCTTTGAGTTACATTAGCTAAATGTAACATTATATCTAGAGCATCGAACATCATTGAATGCTCCCGAAGAGCATGTATCATTCTATCAAATGATACGAAATCAACTATCGAGTTTGCCCTTTTACTCTATTAAGTTTAGAAGGAACTTACTAAGTTTTAATGTATTTGTTGCAATGGATACCATATAGAAATAATATACAAATGTAGTGATTCTTTTGTATTTAGCCAGAAGCTAACAAAAGAAAAACTATCACACTACCACCTTGAATGTATTACACATTCATAAAAGCAAGTGAGACAAAACATGTCATGAATTGGAAGTTCAAAAGAGTTTTATGCTTTGACGTGATAAGTTTGGACATCTCGCAAGCAACTATGATGCGCAACAAAATTAAAAATTTATCTGAGCGCAAATAGAGATCTTGAAGAATCTTTACATTGATGTTCATGAATGCGTGATTTCTAGAAGAAATGAAGTAATTGTTAGAACTAATAGTTCAAATAATAAATAACTCAATTCCCTCAAGAAGAATTGTCTTGATAAAGCTAGCAAGTTTATTAAACTCCTAGTTCCTCCTGAAGAGGATTTATATTATATGGATTTCGAATTGAGATTAAATAATTAGTTGCTCATATTCATACTCAAAATGGTATTTGTCCGTATAAAAACAATCTCATATTAAGATTGTTATTATGATGAAATAACATTTCCAACATTAGTTGGAACATATGTCACATTTGGATTCCTGAGTAATCAATGTGAAATCTACATCCAACAAAAAACACAAGAAAAAACTAGTCACATTTGGATTCCCGAAGTAATCAATGTGAACAAGAAGTCGAAAGACTCACTTGCAAAATATTGCAAACCAACTTCTTGATGCTTTTAATTTTTGTATAAAAAAAGAAGTGACAATGCTATACATTTGCTGTAAATACCCCCACAATAATAAATGTCCCCGAAGGACAAGTATAAATGGTAGCAAATGAATATAAAATTCGTCAAAAATATGGTCGACCAATTGGTTTTAAAAGAAATTTTGTGTATAAGAAAAGGGGCACAAAATATGAACCAAACAATGACGATTATGATTAATCAATCAAATGAAGTTCCTGAAGAACTACAAGCGTCTGAAAATACTGAGATCTCAAAATATTGGAGAGATCAAATATCGTCGTGGACGCACGACAATATTTTCGCCTTTTAATATGACTCTTGAAATGATAAAAGAGGATCCTCAACGACGATCTATAAGAGATTGTCAAGATATAAATAATTGGCCAAAGAGGAAAGAAGTCATACAAGGTGAATTATAATGTTCCCTAAAAAGCCGGAAAAAAAAACATTTGGACCTGTAGTTCAAATCCGGAAAAATATTTCCGAATGATATAAATGTGTCTTTGTTAGAAAGAGAAATAAAAATTGCGAGATATAGGGCAATACTCGTAACACAAGTCTCTCTCAAAGATCGGGAATCAATTATGAAAACTCTCCCATAATAGACGCCATTATATTTAGAGTGTGATTAATCTACTTATGTCACAAAAGACTTGTTATGCGCCTTATGGATGTTATAAATATCTATCAATATGATTCACTAGATAGTGACATACATATGAAGATCCCTGAAGGATTTAACTTGCTCAAAGCATGTAAGTCAAAAAGATATTTTTAATTAGACTACAAAAGTCATTGTAAAGGCTGAAATAGTACAACCATATATGATATAATCAGAACGACGAGTATTCCCTGACAGAAGGGTACATAAATGATGACTTGAGTTTGATTGAAACTCCTGAAGAGCATAATACTTATATGTATACTCCGTCCAAATGACTTACATAAAGCAAATCATTATGGATTTATTTTATTCATTGATATGTTGATTTTATAATCCAACTCACATCCTTGTCGGCATTAGGGGGATATATGAAACATAAATAATAGAATGCAACAAATATCTCGTTGGATTAATTATTTAGATTCACACACTATGAACTAGAATTTCATCAAATTATTTAGTGCAAAAGGAGTGACTAAAATCTCATATACCTGTTGTATATGCACCATGAACGAACTGAAGTTCCTCATAGAAAATATAAATCAATTGATTCTCATTAGCACTAGAAGCGTGAAAGATTTATTGGTGCTAAGAGATAAGAAGTCCGCGGAATACAAAATTAGAACACATCACTCCAAATTTCTCTTGAATAGGATATGTGAATCATTATGTACAAAAGTACTTGACGAAATCAACCAATGCCTAAAGACGGAGTTAGAATCAAAAGACTTGGGTTGAACTAATAATTGTCTCGACCTGTAGATTGATCATCTCCCTGATGGAGTTACGCTAGTCGACCTACCTGAAAGGTCTTTAAAGATATTTTATTGTATCGCATCCACATACCTATCTAATGGTTGATTCAATCACTTGAAGTGGATGTAGACTCATTTAGACCTTTAGAAGATAACAAAGACGAGGACCAGAAGTTCCTTACTTATGTGCAATTGGAGAATTTGAAATGGTATTAACCATCCTTTGTTATTTTCGAGACAAATATGATATTGGTCTATTTATGAGAGTAATGATAGATTGACATATTTCATGCTATTCTCTATGAGAATAACTGTTGGGTGATGATTCCATCCTCAGCACTGTTACTCTTAGTGGGAAATGATTCGGTCTTAGACACTGATCTTAAGCTCAGTAGCCTTGTGCTCTGTACTTGTCTGAAGATTTGAAGATCCCAAAACCCCTATCTGATTGATGAACCATTCCATTGTATATGTTGTTTGTCTCTGAGGTTTCAGACTCAGTAGACACTCTGCTCTGGACAAGGCGCTCAGTAGCTTATCTGCCTCAGCACCAGTGTAGAAGACTCAGTGATACTTGGACTCAACAGGAGCAAAGATATCGAGAGAGTCGATTGAACCGAACTCACAGGAGTAGTTCATCGAACTCGTAGCCGATCTTCGCAGACTTATCTCACTGTCTATCTACCGAATACAAGGTCGACTCAAGATCGGCGCACAATCTTCCGAACTCGTCGATCTTTTTGAAATGCAATCAGCATAGTCATATACGAGGAAGAGAGAAGTCGCCTTCAATTAGCCTCGAAGTCCGTTCTGTCTCAACCACCTTATTCACCTCGACAAATGACAAGCATACACGTGTCATCCTACCTACTAAAGCCGCAAGTCAACACTTTCCTAAAAAAGGAGGAAAAGACACCGTTACCTACGTCAAAAAGAGCCGTTTGCTACCAAAAAGAGAGAGAGAGAAGAAGATCGTCTCCAACGGATCTATTTCAATCTCTCGCTCTATAAATAGAGGGATTCGTAACTCTTTGCCGCTAGCGTGTCTCGCAGAGTCGACTCTTTGCCGCACACGATTCGTAAGTACTGCTTGGTCTGGCCGAATCAGTTTGGTCCGACACCATCCCGAATAGGACTGTTCGTGTTCAAAGTTGAGAAATCGAATCGTGTATTCACCCCCCCTCTACACCTGACCGTACACTCGGGACCAACAATTGGTATCAGAGCAGGAGTTCCTTAAGACTCTTGTCACTTTGAGACTGGTCTATTCGAACGGATTCGGAGGAAAACGTTTTTCACTGCATATCACTCTACATTCATATCTTTATCTTCTATGGCTGATATGTCAGGTATAAGGATGGTACCCATGTTCTCGGTAGAGAATTATGGAGTATGGCGAGTCAGAATGGAAGCACATCTGACATCCCTCCACGATAGCATGACTGAAGTGCTTGAAGATGGACCTATCGTTCCCATGATCGATAGTGTTGTAACTCAAACTGAAGGAGGAGGAATGGTGACCGGGAAGAAGATTCCCAAAGATAGAAGTCTCTTCACTCCTGAGGAGAAGAAGCTTCACAACTTAGACCGTGTTGCCAGCAACGCTATACTGACCACCCTTAGTGATTCTTATCTTGGCAGGGTTCAGGAATGCAAGACTGCAAAAGAACTCTCGGGACGCCTAGCGCTACCGAGTCGGGGGACTCGAAGATTAAAGCTAACAAACTAGCGCCGGAACTCCAAAAGCCGGAAAGCTTGTCTCTCATGCCCGGTGACAAAATCGAAGATCCGAACGTCGATTTACCAACTGATGAACTCAATCAACGGGTCGGGAAAGACATTCAAAGAACCGAGAAATGAATCTAAAGATACCGAGGGCACCGCTTGGACGGACACCGGATACCTTTTGCCATTATATTGCGACATTCTGATTTATATGTTGTCTCTCCTGACCATATCTTTTCAGAATTATAGGCAGAGGAGTTTGAGTTCGACAGACCTCAAAGAAAGCTGAGAGCTGAAGCTGACACAAAGATTGACCATGCTTTCAAAGCGTCCGCCTGACAAAGATCTCCCGCGACGAGCAAGACGACGAGTAAGACTGAACCTTCACTCAATGATCTTCAAGAAGGAAGTCTCGCTCAGAAGTATGCGCTGCTCACTGTGAAATATCAGAAGGAGAAGGAGCGACGCAGAAAAGTGACTAAAGCCTATCGGGAAACGAAAGGTAAGTCAAATTATATGTCGAAACACACTCCCGACTCACAATCTTCCGAATACGTAAAGAAGGATGACTCGTAACCATCAAAGAATAGCGAAAGCAAAGAAGAAAGAGTCATCGCTTGCTACAATCGCAAGAAGCCGTGACATTATCAATATGATTGTCCTCGAGCTCGAAGTGCCGAACGCGCAAAGACGTAAGGCAAGGAGAGAGAAAATTTGCCCGAAAAGACAATCCTACATAGCGCGGCGAAATCTCGACGACTCGAAGAGGTCGACTCCTTTATGGATTCATCGGATGATGATGCAACTTTCATGGCCCTAGAGCTTGAAGTCGAAGAAACAACCGAAAAATGCCTAATGGCAAGCGAAGAGGATGAGGTAAACTCTCTTGAACCAGGCTCAATTCCTCTTCACATTGCACACACGACACTATTTCGAAAGTGCGATGAGAATTTGGACGTCGCGATCGCATACGAAGAACCGCTCGACGAACAAATTCGAGATGAGTCTGCAACTCGCAAGAAGACTCTTTGTGAATTGGATACCCCGAAAGTGGAGAATCGTAGACTTTCTCAGGAGAGTCGGGTTGCTACCGAGGCCGAAGGACTTGTGTTGAGACTCGGGGAGGAGATAAACTCTCCGATGGCCAAGTCTCAAGCATCAAGAAGATCGGATTTCGGTTTTGACCAATGACTTGACTCGTAAAGATACTGAACCGAGTCTGTCGAAGCAAGAAATGTCAGGACTTCAGACCGAGCACGACACACTGAAGCAGAGTGATGATGTCTGGAGGAGCCTGATGACTGAGAGGTACATGGGCGCCGAAAAGAAATTGGAGGCTATGCTAGCAAGCAACAAGCCAAAGCACTGCAAGGAAGGACTTGGATTCAGCCAGGGAGCTTCCTCGTCTGCCCCAGTACACTCAGAAGTGCGTCTTACTGATAGGTTTGTTCGAGGGGAAAGAATCAATGCAAACCCTCTGAATCCCTCAAAGAAAGAACAAACGAAGATGAAAGCACCTCATCCTAAGTATCGCACACCGACCGTAAGATCGCACTGCACACCCCGGTTCGACCAAGGGGGAACTAGCAGAGTTAAGTGGGCCGATCGGCATGGACCACCTCGGTTGACACATCCAGCTCGCATGGGTCATATTACTATGATCCTATAGTCGGAGGAGGTTCCAAGAGTCGAAAAAGAAGAACGCACAAAAGGCAAAGGTCGCCAGTCCACCGCTCGAAGATCCGACTCCCGAACCCGAGAAGCCTAAGAAGTCGGCCTCGACCAGTCCAGTGGTCAAGTTTGTTGACTCAAATGGAAAGAAGATGTCTGAAACCACCAGGGTTGTTAGACAAGTTTGGGTTATTAAAACTAACATCTAAGGACCCAAAATCAAAAATAAAGGGTACCTGAATATAATTCTGTTTTGCAGGTGCGCAGAGACCCATGGTATGTGGACAGCGGATGCTCAAGACATATGACATACCAAAGGAGTCTACTGAAGAATTATATCACCGAAGAAGGACCCGAGTGAAGTTCGGAGACAATGCAAAAGGCTATACTAGAGGATATGGAACACTCAGCATTGGAACTGCCAAAAGTTCCAAGAGTATCATATGTTGAAGGACTTCAGCATAACCTTCTCTCTGGAAAACAGTGTTATCAGGTTCGCGCAGAAAGAACATATATGTTGCTGACTGGAACTCAGTTGAACCTGAAGCTTGTCTGTTAGCGAAGAATGATAATCGAACGGGGTGGCTATGGCATAGAAGACTCAACCATCTCAACTTCAAGACGCTCAACAAACTAGCAAGAGACACTCTAGCAAGGGGGACTCGCCGAATGAAATATTCGAAGAAAGACACTTAGTGTGAAGCATGTCTGAAGGGAAAGCAAACAAAGAATCAAAATCCAACAGTTCCATCTCCTTCCACTGATGGAATCCTTCAGCTGCTACATATGGATTTGTTCGGTCCAGTCTCCCCAGTGACGATCAGAGGCAAGAAATATGCATTAGTGGCATAGATGACTACTCGCGCTACACATGGGTCATATTCATTGCCAACAAGTCTGACGTCAAAATAGAGTTACCAACGCTTCTAAAAAGGCTCAGCGTCGAGAAGAACACCAAGATCGAAAAAATACGTTCGCACGCAGGAACCGAGTTCCTTAATTCCATGGTAGAGGAGTTCTCGCCAGCGTAAGGCATAGAGCATGAGACTTCACCGCACGCACACCTCGGCAGAATGGAGTTGCTTGAACGAAAGAACGTAACTCTAAAAAGAGGCGGCTAGGACTCTACTCGCAGACTCATGACTCCCATCCAAATTCTGGGCAGAAGCTACTGACACTGCATGTTACACTCAGAACCGATCTTTACTGACGAAGCAGCATGGAAGAACACCATATGAACTATGGAACAGCAGGAAGCCTTCTCTAGCTTATTTCCATAGCTTTGGTTGTTCATGCTTTATCCACAATAATGGGAAAGATCAGCTGAAGACTTTTGATAGCAAGTCGATCGTGGAGTATTCTTAGGATACTCTCGGGTCAGCAAAGCTTTCAAAGTATTCAACTATCGGACTCTGTGTGGAGGAAAGTCCTCATGTTGTTTTTAACGAGTTTGCTACTGAAGACAGGAGCAATAACTCAAATTCTGAATCTGAGGACATTAGTAGACAACTACAGGATCTAAGCTTAAAGGACAAACTTGAAAAGATCCAGCTATGTTGGGATGATGATTCAGACGAAGAATGCAAGACAAATCTACCGAATCTCAACCAACAGAGCAAGTAGTCGAGCGCATTGATTCTCCCGAACGGAATCAATCCCGGGTAACTCAGTCGATGAGGAAACCGTTGAGGTAACCGAGACCACTACCGAGAATAACAACTCGGGGGGGGAACATCTAGAAATGTTCTCGAGTCGAATGCCCCCGAACCTCGGTGACTCGAGAGACCATACTCTTATCACCGAAATTCTTCAATCTCAGAATAGTACAACTGAAATGCCTAACTCACCTACTATCTGTGTTGAACAAATTTCAGATGAAGAGCTGAAACTTCGTAGATCGTGGCTCGATGCTCACACTTCTGATCTAATCATTGGAGATCCCTCAGCTAATGTCAAGACAAGATCCAGATTCTGTCAAGGAGAAAGCGCATTATTTTCCTGCTTCTTGTCTACTGAAGAGCCTCAGACCATTGAGGATGCATTAAAGGATGCTTGACCGGATCATAGCTATGTAGGAGGAGCCGAATCGGCTTACGAGAAACGAAGTGTGGGAGCTTGTAGACAGACCCCGTCATCAACATGTCATTGGAACCAAATGGGTCTTCAAAAACAAGCGAGATGAAAACAACGTTATATTAAGGAACAAAGCAAGGCTCGTGGCTAAAGGCTACTATCAAGCTGAAGGAATAGATTTCGATGAAACTTTCACTCCAGTTGCAAGATTGGAGGCAATTAGACTATTCCTAGCCTACGCAACACATCAAAGATTCGTAGTTTATCAAATGGATGTGAAGTCTGCGTTCTCGAATGGCGTGCTTGAAAGAAGAAGTCTATGTGGAACAACCGCCCGGCTTTCGCGGGGACATCAAGTATATAGACTCGTAAAGGCTCAGTATGGGTTAAAACAAGCACCCGTGGCTTGGTACGATACCCCGTCTCGAGTTTCTTCTTCGTAAAGGTTTTCGAAAGGCACAGAGACCGCACTCTATTCAAGCATTCGACCGGAAGAAGACTTATTACTTGTGCGGATCTACGTGGATGACATCATATTCGGATCAAAGAATGTCATCATGTGTCAACAATTTGAAAAGATGATGAAGGATAAGTTCGAGATGTCAATGATGGGAGAAATGAACTACTTCCTTGGTTTTCAAGTCAAGCAATCCGAAAAGGGAACGTTCATCAACCAAGGCAAATACACTCGAGACCTCATCAAAAGATTCGGCCGCACATCCGGCAAATCTATCAAGATCCCGATGAATACGAATATGAAGATAGATCTTGATAAAGAGGGAGTATCGATAGACCAAACCGAATATCGTGCTATAATTGGTTCATTATTATATTTAACGGCTACTCGTCCCGACATAACTTATGCCGTAGGTGTCGTGCTCGATTTCAGGCGAATCCGAGCAGAGCCATATGGACTCAACAAAAGAAGATTCTCCGCTTGTCTCCGAGGAACACCCGATACGGGTTTATGGTATCCAACTGATGATAATATTGAACTAATCGGCTATTCTCGATGCCGACTATGCAGGGATGTAGAATTGACCGAAAATCAACTTCGGGAACATGTCGGTTCCTTGGCGGCAAGTCGATCTCATGGTTTTCAAAGAAACAAGACTCGCAGCTACGTCGACTACCGAAGCCGAATACATGGCTGCCGGAAGTTGTTGCGCCCAAATCCTTTGGTCGAGACAAAGCAATGAGAGACTATGACGTCATTCGGAATGAAGTGCCAATCTTCTCGCGATAGTACCAGTGCCATTGCAATCACTCGTAATCCCGTACTACACACGAGATGCAAGCACGTGGACATCGACATCACTTCATTCGCGACCATGTCGAAAAGAAGGATATCGGGATGGAAAAGATCCATACCGACAAGCAATGGGCCGATATACCGACCAAGCCTCTAGCCGAATCCGTATTCGGGAGAACTTTCGGTAGAGCTAGGTCTGTTTGGACCCTACCGACCCCGGCCAGAAGAAGGTTTCATGAGAGGACCATTTCGAAGAAGTGGGGAATGTTCACTCTCGCATCGAATGTATTCGCACGTAGAGATTCATAAACCATCTACACGAGGTATCGGTGACTACTATGTTCAGCGACAGGTTTGCGTATCTCTACTCAGTAGTAATTTATATTACAGAACCTTGCTTTTATGACAAAGATTCAGCATGATATTAATATCTCTTGGTTTGTCTTTATTATTAACGAATCTCATTTAATGCACGACATTCCGTACATAAGCTTGCTGAACTCTGCGCGCATTTAATGCATGTCTTTTCACAGTTACTACTTAGACTATTTTACAACTGGCTTTGAATTAGGCGGCATATATGATCATTACCTATAATATATCTTCTAATCTTGACCGTCCATTCTATAAAGC
The DNA here is from genome assembly GCA_028984105.1 of Lavandula angustifolia. Lineage (NCBI taxonomy): Eukaryota > Viridiplantae > Streptophyta > Magnoliopsida > Lamiales > Lamiaceae > Lavandula > Lavandula angustifolia. The sequence goes on along the minus strand of CM054812.1, from coordinate 7,609,560 downwards.
AGTTTAATCACAACCTTTGATCAAATAACTGTTCATCTTCACGTTTGATATATATTTGATCATATCTTCTCAAACCGCCATTAGCATACTTCAAATCTTTCAAATCTGAAAAATCCGAGATTTGCAAAAGCAATCCTTAATTGCAACTTCATCTTCATATCTTATCTCGATTTTCTTGGTATGCCTATGAGAACTCAGTATCGTATTCTCCCGTATTTCTTTTGTTTTCGCGATCTCTGCGAAGCACCGTTCTAACTAAGAATCGATACGATAAATCTCTTGTAACAGTACTATGGCGGGTATTTTTGTAGATGCTCCTAACAACATGGAGGAGATCCTCAAAGAAAGGCCGTGTCCGGTGCGAACTGGGCCATGGAATTCGATGCTTGCGAGCTCGAATACATGGATGAAGTGTTTACATACCTCGAGGATCCGGTCCGGAAGAATTTCTATCGAGGAAGCCCACTTACTTCCTTCCTCGACAAGTGGCGAGATATATCTCGAACTCGATTCCGTCGAGGAGATATTGTGGCGAGTTTCCATTGCTCACGCTATTGGCGATGCGTCGAAGATTTTGAAGCGTATATCGATCAAGCAAGCACCGAAGAAGAGCTTCAATCTTCCATCCGAAGGCATCGCATTCTATAGGCTATAACGACGACTTCGTAGACGAATACCCGACGGTATTCTATGGCAAGCCTACAACCTTCGTAGCAGCCTTTCCCGAAGAACGCAATGCTACTTCGCCGTTCGAGCATTAGCCTACATCGTCACGCAGCTTGCCGACGAGCCAAGTCGCTCCTTCGATCAGGTCTCTCGACCTAAAATCCACTTGATGATGGCAATTTATGATTGTGCCAAGGTCAACTGGACCGAAGTTCTTCATCGGGGAATTTATGGCTCAAGCGTACCAAGTTTGACAAGCCCACGCGTACGCCGAGCGCAAAGAGGCAAATTACTTTATGGGCTAAAGTCGTCCGTTATGATTGAAGACTTCGTGGCTCGGAGCGATCACCTATGACGACAAGGAGTACTTCAACACAAAGAAAGTTCGATTTCACAACAGGATGCGGCCCTTCAAAGAATCGGGTCGAGCCCCTCACCGTGACTCAACAGATCGAGTCTCGAAGGCTACTCCAACGAAAAGGAGAACGCCTCCAACAAAAAATCCCAAAGGCACCGGCTAAGAAACCGAGGAAAGCCGGCGATGTGCCTCGCGAACTCAAGCCCCTGCCGAACGGGCCACTCAAGAAACTACTCAGCCCGCAGGCGATAGATGAATCCGAGTCTTCCGAAAAGACTCAATCGGTGGAGAAGGGAGTCTCCATCGAAGAACCAATAGAGATGGAACAAGGGGAGGCTACCGAAGCTCACAGTGAAGAAATTCAACGCCTTGACGGCCCCCTCGCAGTTCCTCCACCTCAAGAAGACGCCACCGCCGAGACTCGCACGTCTCCAATTGACTTGGAATCCGAGACGGCGTCCGAAGAAGAAACAATCGGGATGGAAGCGTCGGTGATTCTATCCGAGCATCCCGAGAAATTCTTCAACCGATTCCGGAGCTTGCCGACTACTCGGATCCGTTGCAAATTGCCAAATCGGCAAGGCTCCACATGTTGCCGCGACATCGAGAGTGGCCTCGTCTACAACGCTTAGTTCTTCACTACTCCCGTCGCCAGCCTTCATGAAGAAGAACCGAGACCGAGAGAACAGATAGGCTATTCCGAGCACGAAGACCTCGGTTCAACGGGACAATCCGAGGGCTGCGATGCCGGCTATGATACATGATCGGCGGCTTGCCTCCGCCCGAAGACCCTCGGATGGGTCGACCATGACGACCCACCCGGGTTATTCGAGCCCCCGGAAAGCTCGATGAGGGAAATCCCCGGACAAGGATACACTCACTTTTGCGAAGCTCCGCGTCCGCCCGGTATCCTTGGACTGCGAAGTCGACGGCCGGTACCTCGGCATCCACGAGCCCGCCGCTCTCTTGTTGGAATCTCGCATTCGAGGTAGCGCCCGCCCGCATCGTCGACGTTCCAAGTATGTGGCGAAGGCTATCAAAAGCCAAGGCACTCGAACCGTGCCCTCGCCAAGGCGAGCCCACAACGTGTGGAAGAAGACTCGCTGAGCCACCGCTTACCGAGCTTCAGTGGGCCAAGTCTTCTATATCTCAATCGGCCGCCCCCGATGTCTCTCGCGCTTATTTCAAATGCACTCGGCTCAAGAAGAAGACAAATTTGAATCTCAGCTCGGGATCTTTCGGAGAGCCAAGCCAAACTACTTGAGGAATTTCAGGCTTCCAAATTGGCTCATACTGAAGCTATTACTGAACAATCCCAAGCCACAGACATAAGACTTGATAATATTCAACTGGTCCTGGAGGATAAGATCTCTGAGAAGCTGAATGATTTTAAGGCTGCAACTTGAACTCTCCTACAAGCAATACGATGAAGCTCGACTTCGAGAGGAACGAGCCGCATGAGGCAATCGATGCACTTAAAGGATCAAATTCGCCGCCGTCAACCTCCTTCAACAGACTCCCCTCGAAAAAGGTACTTATCCCTACCCCGGCTGCTATTGATGATGCCAAAAAGGGGGAAAGTAAAAGAGGGGAGGAAAAGAGTACCGAGCCAGCAAAAGGCAAGAAACAGAGTACTGAGAAGCCTACTCCTACAACAACCACAAAATCTAAAAAATCTTCTAAGGGGGAAGCTACACTGAAGTCATCTCAGACTCAGACTCAGACGGGTGAGGCCCAGGGTGTCCCAGCTGCGAGCACAGCTGAGACCGGCCCAAGTGGCTCAGGATCCCAGGCTACTCATGCAATCCTGACTCCTACTGATATCATCAAGGAGGTTGCAGAGTTTGCTGAACAGGAAGAGGACTCAGATAGTGAAGAAGAGGTTCCTCTACCTCCACCTGTTCAGGGAAAAGGTAAGAAAATAATGGATCTCCCGACCCCTCCAGCAAAGAAGAAAACCAAGAGATATATTTCGCCGAGGAGGAGGCTCGGATAGCGGCCGATGAGAAGCTCGCTAGGGAGATTGCCGATGCTTGAAGCCGCCAACAAGCTAAAGTCTAAGCCTCGCTAAAGGAAAGACAAAGGCACCGGCAACGCGGTGGAAAGAAGAAAGCGCCGCTAGGTTGCCTCCCGAAAACTCATAATCGAGGATGATGAAGATAGGGAGAGGCAACAACAACAGCAAAAAGGCACTCAGCAGCAAGGTACGTCCAAAAATAAATCCAGTACCTCTGCTGACTCTGAACAAGCTCCTCAGAAGCCTCAAGAGCAAGATGCAGAAATTGAAGCAATATTCGCTCAGATGGAGAGATATCTCTACCGAGGAGAGGAAGCTAGACAGCTTAGAGGTCGCCGGGCGGAGGATACATTTGGCGGACCTCGAGGCACTCGAATCGTGCCGAGCAAGAGGCCAGCCTGAGGTTCCTTCGAAAGCTGACATTCCTTACCGATACAGAAGGTTCAGGAAGCCAACTGATCTGAAAACACATAGATGGCCGAGATCAGACGAATGGATGCCTATTCAATTCAATCAGAGATGGGAATCGGCCAAGATTGAGTTTATCAAGAGAAATTATTTCTGGAGATTCTGGCCTGAAATGTCTAAGATCGATGCCTACGTCGAGTGGATGGCCATATCGAACCCGATCTTTACCCATATTTGCACGAGCCGTAACCGAAGGGGTAGTAGTCGGCGTTCTCGAAGCAAGAATCATTCCTCCACCCGGAAGACAAGACGAATCAGCTCATCTCGGAGTGATTGAACAAGAAGTGAAGAATGCTTTGCGATGAACGAGGTCTAGAACAAGATGATCCGGACAGACTTCGCCGAATACTTGAAGCCGAGGAAGAACACGTTCGGAATGTATGGAGTCCCACCGCCCGAAGATCAATCTCAAGGTTTCATGAATAGGATTCAGCGAGTTTAAGGGTTCTCCTCCTTAGTTCTCTTCTTAGCTTAGCAAGATTTGTATTGTACTTAACCGATTATCATATATATACAATCTGTTTTTTTGGCTTTGACAACTACTTGTTGTCTAAATAGCCGTGTTTGATTTATGCTTTAACACTCGAATCATCAAGTGATTACGACACACACACACTTTGTTTATTTACTTGTCGGTTTTTGCTCGGTTAGATTTCGATAGTACTAGACTTTCATGGAGTTATTATTTCTCATAAAGGGAAATTGTTGCATGGGGAAATTGTTGTAAAGGGGGAAATTGTTCCGCTCCGTCTCCCTCGGTAGTCTAGCACTTACCGCACAACTCCACCGATCCTTCTTGTAATGATGTAAGGAGCTCGTTCCCGAGTAAGTTAGTGTTTAGCATAGATGATAGGTTTCTGCATCATCAAATAGGGGGAAATTGTTGGGTGATGATTCCATCCTCAAGAACTGTTACTCTTAGTGGGAAATGATTCGGTCTTAGACATCGATCTTAAGCTCGGTAGCCTTGTGCTCTGTACTTGTCCGAAGATTTGAAGATCCCAAAACCCTATCCGATTGATGAACCATTCCGTTGTATATGTTGTTTGTCTCGAGGTTTCGAGACTCGGTAGACACTCTGCTCCTGACAAGGCGCTCGCAGCTTATCCGCCTCGGCACCAGTGTAGAAGACTCGGTGATCTTGGACTCGGCGGGAGCAAGATATCGAGAGAGTCGATTGAACCGAACTCAACAGGAGTAGTTCATCGAACTCGTAGCCGATCTTCGATAGACTTATCTCATTGCCTATCTACCGAATACAAGGTCGACTCAAGCATCGGCGGACAATCTTCCGAACTGTCGGATCTTTTTGAAATGCACCGCATAGTCATATACGAGGAAGAGAGAAGTCAACTTCAATTAGCCTCGAAGTCCGTTCGTCTCAACCACCTTATTCACCTCGACAAATGACAAGCATACACGTGTCATCCTACCTACTAAAGCCGCAAGTCAACACTTTCCTAAAAAGGAGGAAAAGCGGCACTGTTACCTACGTCAAAAAGAGCCATTTGCTACCAAAAGAGAGAGAGAGAAGAAGATCGTCTCCAACGGATCTATTTCAATCTCTCGCTCTATAAATAGAGGGATTATTCAAGAAGAATACACCGAATGCACGAACCACAAAGCCAAAATCCGTAAAGCGATCAACGAGCAAAGAACCCAAAGAACAAAGTCTTAGCAAGAACTTGAAGAACAATCTTCCGGCGAAAGACTACATTCTAGCTCATAGGGAATCAAGCCGAACCGACATATAAAGCCTCTAGTATCCAAATCGACGTTACACGAACTCAAAGCTTACCTTCGGTTGTTCGTCGATCTAGAAGCTACTCTCTCATATTCCCTATCCCTTTAACCCTAAGCTCAACTGTTCTTATCTATAGCTTAGACGAAGGAGTTCATCTTTGAACCTCGATCCTTATGTATAAGGACTCCTTCACCGTTGGAGAAAGTTTGTCAAACACTTTAAGTTTGATCGTTGTAACCGAGACTTGGATCGCATAAAAACCAAGACGCGGCTTTGCCCAACGCGCAAGCCGACCGAGACTAACTCGGGATAAATAATAGCTTCCTCGATCTTTCGGGACAATGGGACGTAGGATTTGAGCGATATCCGAACCACTTTAAAAATCCGTGTTGTTTACTTACCGTTGCATTGATTTTACTATTCATACCGAACATCATTTCTTAAAATCAATCAATTGTCTCAAAGATACCGAACCGAATATCTCGGCGAACCGAGACTTTCATAAAACGTTTTCACCACTCAACTGATTTGGGCCTACACACATTTCCGCACGCTGAACTCTTACTGTAGATACTGAATTTCTGACTCAGTCAGCTAGCAGGTCTCAGTAGAGTCAGACTCTTTGCCGCACACGATTCGGAATGACTGCTTGGTCCGGCCGAACTAGTTTGATCGGACACCATCCCGAATAGGGTCTGTTCGTGTTCAAAGTTGAGAAATCGAATCGGGTGTATTCACCCCCCCTCTACACCTGACCGTACACTCGGGACCAACAATAACTAAACTTGTGTTGCACATATTAGTATAGACCTTGAAGATAACATTGAAAATTGTTATCTTGAGGGGAGTAACAAATTGTAAATAATCCTGAAGATTATACTGACTCCTAAAGGTCAAATGACCCTGAATATCAAATGATTGTACTCTTTTTTCCTTTCTAAGTTTTTCCCAAATGGTTTTCTTAGTTAAGGTTTTTAACGAGATATCCAATGCAACACACGAGTAAATGAGTCATTGAGATTGATTCATAAAAGAGCCAATGCAACACATGATCTCCAAAAGAGTGGCGGCATCAACATCCAGCAAATTCGTTCAAGTGACAATCTTGCGGATTCTTTTACAAATGCATTACCAACGTCAACATTAAAGAAGTTGTTACACAAGATCGATATGTGCCGACTCAAGGATCAAGAATGACTATATTGAGGTGGAGCAGTTGTACTCTTTTTCCTTCGACCAGTTTTTATCCCAAAGGGTTTTTCTGGCAAGATTTTAACGAGACAACAATCTCTTTTAGGATGGTCAATCAAGGGGGAGTGTTGTAAATATATTTTATATATATACTTACCATATATTGTGATTTACCACGTAAACCCCTAAGTTCTTACGCGCCCATCTTGTACTCTATAAATAGAGGTCTCTACCTTTATAATAATATACATCTATTTTTTCATTCTCTCTATTATTCTCCCATTCTATTTAGTTTATAACATAATTTTTAATTTTTAATTTTTATATAATCTGACGTAGCGTAATTTAGGTTTTTTACACCGCATTTACACAAAAAATCAAGATTTTAAGGGTGGTTGATTGTGGAAGTATTCGCATCACATTCACATCTATAGTTCCCATTTTCAGTTTTCCCCAAATTCAATCTAAAACCCTCCCTCTCTAAATCCACCCTAATCATTGAATTTTGCTCGAAAAGATCCACCAAATTCTCACCCAACCTCACTTCACACAGAAATTCAACCGATCAAAAACCCCAATTCACATCTCGAAACCTAAACTCCCGCAATTTCTTTCTAGGGTTTTCCATATCTGATCTTCGCATTCCCATGAAATGATCGTGAACACCGGGAAACCCAATAACACTCTCGACTCGAGCTCGAGATCGATAAATAAGACGGTGAATGGATCGCATAACTTCACCATCCGGGGTTACTCTCTGGCGAAGGGAATGGGCCCAGGAAAGTACGTTTCTTCCGACACTTTCAGCATCGGTGGCTACGATTGGGCGATTTACTTTTACCCCGATGGAAAAAACCCAGAGGATTCGTCGATGTATGTCTCGGTTTTTATCGCGTTGGCTAGTGAGGGCACAGATGTGAGGGCGTTGTTTGAGCTCGCTCTTTTGGATCAGAGTGGGAAGGGGAAGCATAAGGTGCATAGTCATTTCGATAGGGCGCTGGAGAGTGGGCCTTATACGCTGAAGTACAGAGGAAGCATGTGGTAATTTGTTTTGCTGTTTGATTGATGTTTTCATTTGTAAATAATTTATTTTCTTGGTTGATTTTTCTGAATGTTGTGATTAAGTAAACGAGAATGCTAGAATCTGTTAGACATATAAGATAGGGAGCCCTAACTTAACCTAAAACCCTGGATGTTTTGTTTATTTTGACTTTGTTGTAATTACCGATGATATCTGATCAATCTGAAATTATAGTATCAAAAGATGGACTTGTTTATTGTAGGAAGTGGAACTGTGATGTCTCTAACTTCTAGTTGTTTATTGCTTGCACACATCGTGTCGTTTAGCTTTTGTACGTATAAATGATATTACATTGCTAGTATTATCATTTTACTTGTCTATGCAGGGGTTATAAACGGTTTTTCAGAAGGGCTTCCTTAGAAACTTCTGATTTTCTCAAGGATGATTGTCTTTCCATGCATTGCACTGTGGGAGTCGTTCAGACTAGTGTTGAGGGACCAAAATTGTACAGTGTTCGTGTCCCCCCATCAGATATGGGCCAAAGTCTCAAGCATATGTTGGATACTCAACTTGGCTGTGATGTAGTTTTCCAAGTTGGAATGGAGTCATTCAAGGCTCATAAGTTAGTACTTGCTGCCCGTTCTCCTGTATTTAGAGCTCAATTCTTTGGACTGGTCGGAAACCCAAATAGCAACGAAGTGGAACTACAAGATGTTGAGCCATCTATTTTCAAGGTCTGTTTCTTCTCGTAATATTTACCACTTTGTTCTGGTGGAAATTCTGTGGGGCTGGTGCAAAGATTCTCGAGTTTCCAAAAAGTTGAAGATCACAAAATTAACCAAATTATCTCTTGTTATTCATTAGTTTTTGTCTGGATGATTCATGTTAAAATGATGTGATTTCATTAACCTTTCAAACTTTACCTTTTTATTTAAAGCAATCTTGTAGAAGCTGTCTTAGAATGTTATATAATTTGGTCAAAGACTTCAGCAGTCTGGATGATTAAATGGGATTACAATGTTTTCCTTGTATTTCGGGAACTGGTTGTAAGGTATTCTTTGACGTGTTATGTGGACTAAAACTATTAATCTCTTTGTCAGGAATAACTTATCTAAGTCCTATCTTGATTCGTGATAATCATAGTGAATGTTCACTAAGGGTTTTTCTAGTAAATTAATTGCATGAGACATCCAATTCTTCCCTAGTTCTTTATCAGTCAACTCAGTGAAGTTATGTGGTTATTTAACTTTTGCAGGCTTTGCTTCATTTTATTTACTCTGATGAACTTCCTGATTGCCATGAAATCATTAGTCCAACATCTACTTCTTCTACGATCATGATGCAACATCTGTTGGCTGCTGCTGACCGATTTGGTTTAGATAGGTTGAAATTATTGTGTGAAGAAAAATTATGTGAAGAGATCAGCCCTGAAACAGTGGCAACAACTCTTTCCCTCGCAGAGCAGCATCACTGCCCACAGCTCAAGTTCATATGCCTGAAATTTGCTGCAACACACTTGGGAGGTGCGTGTAGTCCATAGACCTGAGCGGTGCAATTTTTCAGGTCATGTTAATTATAATTTTTCAGTCTGTTGTATGCGAGCTGCTCTTGATGATGATAAATCTTCTTCATCCGAGATGGGTATTTTCTTTTTATAGTTTAGAACCCGAATGTGTTAAAAGCACACTTCTATGCTTCTTGTCTTTGTCTTTCTTGCGAAATGAAAGTGAAAAAAGAAGAATATAATAAGATAAGTAAAGTGTTATCATGACGAAGATAAGAGTACATACAGTTAGGATGCAACTTAAGATCAATAAACCAGTACATGAACATCAATCCTGGTTCAACTATTTTCTGCACATGTATAAAGCTAGATGCTATTTAGCATTTCATCTTAATAGTTCTATCCAAGCAAGTTTCAAGACATTTCGCTCAGGATGCAATTGTATAACGTGTCGACAATTATTTGATATGTCAGATGTATTCAATTTTTTGTAAGAGCAAAATCAATTATTTTTCTGTTTGTCACTTCACTACTAGACATGATGCATACTCATATCTTGTTCTCTTTGATGACTCTAAATATGGTATCATGCAGTAAGTCAGTCTACATGCATCTTGACCTTAGGTGAGCTGATTGAAAAAGAACCAGGTCAAGATTTTAGATAAGCAAGAAAATAGGTCTGATGTCTTCTAAAGAATGGGCAGGATGAATTGATAATTATCAAGCACAATCGATATACTTTATTCAGTTTCTCATGATAATAATGAATACACTTCAATGAAAATTCCTATGTGAGGCTCAAAACCTGAGACATTGATTGTGTTTCCACAGTCCGCTTTCTTGGATTCTTCTACTAGAAGTGGTTGCCAATTTTGGGCTAACATATACTCATATAGTAGCTACTTTATTCTTTCTTTATTAGTTTTGGTTTAATTTTCAAAATTTGTTTTAGCTGTCACACGCTGGTCTCGAGTGTATTTTGTGGTGATGTTCTGGTGTTGTTCTGAGGGGCATCTGATCTTGGTATTCGATATTGATGGATAAAGTCCATGGCGTCCAAGATTGCTATGTAGTGCTTTTACTTTCTTGTTCAATTTACTTCGTGTGATTCATTTGTAGTAACTGAACAAAATCATTCGCAGTAAGGAGAACAAATCTCGGAGTTTTAGGGTTGACGTTTGGTTGTTTAAGATGTATATATATTATTGGACTTGATCCAATTGCTTAATGCTTGGCTGGTGTAGTGTTCTTTGATGTGTGCGTATCATGATAAGTATTATGAAGGCAAACAAATTAGTGGAAATATGAGAGTATCACATTTTGCAGAAACCTCTATGTAGAGATGTGGAAATTATGGTCTCCTACATTTATCTTGAATAATTGTTCCGCAGAATACTAAACCTTTGTTTTTCTGTTGCAGTGGTGATGCAATCAGAAGGATTCAAACATATGGAACAGAGCTGCCCCTCACTGTTGTCGGAGTTGCTGGAAACCTTGGCTTCGGTGGATGAGAAGGCGAGTATTGTATCAGGTAAGAAAAGGAGTAGCAGCAGCATCTTCGGGCTGGATTTGGCAGCAGCAGATGATGTAGCGGAAAATGTAAATCCTATTGGTCGACAGCAGCGGAGAAGGCTCTAGTGCAGTGGTGTTACAATGCAGCCTATGGATATGCAGATTGAAGATGTACTGGGAATTAGGCTCCCCCTTGTGAAAGATGTCTGTCTTTAGTAGGCTATTTCTTTGTTGGTCTTTGTCCATATACTCTGATTCCTGACTATGAAACTCAGTTTCTTACATTAGTATCTTTGTTTGGTCTGCTTTTTCTTGTAATGAATTCATTCATGTTTTTACCAATGTGTTTTAAAATGTGAAGTAGTCGTCAAACAGAGTTAGAATGTGAACTGTAAAACTTGAATTTGAATACTTTTACTTGCTATATTTAGAGCGAGCGAGCGAGAGAGAGAGAGAGAGAGTCTGCCAACTGGCCCTTTGATTGTGATCATGTGCATTAAATGCACTATTTATTGTAGTTGCATCATGTTTAGCTTGCAAATATTATTGTGAAAAACCCAGAAAAGAAGAAAAGAATCAACAGACAAAAATGGAGATTCATGCATTCTTGTTGTGAAGTGGGTTGTTTGAAGAGTTGGCATTAGGCCAAAGAAATGCCCCAATCGCAAAGACTCGTTTCTGAGTCAAATCGCCGACGGCCGGCAGCCCGTAGTCGGCCAGCAGCCTGTCCACCTTCCACTCCGGCATGTCTTGATACTCCTTTTTCGAGTATCGTGGATAGTGCAGAGGCATTTTGAACTCTCCATTACTCCCCATCATATTCTCTCCCTCTCACTCACTACTTTGTTGCATTTGGTGATGTTGTGGTTGGCTTCTTATATGCATGCGGCTCAGGGTTGATGCATCAAGCGTGGTAATGTCCTGAAAACGTGATGATTTTACCTTCTTATGTTTATAGGAATTTCGTGCTTCTATTCTTAATCAACAGAACGTGTAACCCATGATATTATTAATCCAACTTATTAAGCTTCGGATATTTATGTTTCCCCTATTTAATTTTCTTGGTTCGTATCCCATTCTTCGGTCCAACTAGAGCTTTTTAGAGTTATGCAATTAAGAAAAAATTGGATTTTAAAGATCTAAACATGTTCAAGAATTTCAAGAAATGATTAATGAGGGCATGCTACATCATACTAGATCAAGATTGTGAACAATATCGCACTAGATGTAGCGGAAACCATACTAAAAATTAATTACATTAAACAAAATGAAAATTGTCAATATATACTGTACGATTAACGAATTATTTGGAATAGTTGATAGATGGTAGCTTATGATTGAAGGGTGTAAGTGGAGTGTCTGGGTGATGTAGCTTATAAAGAAGCTTTTCTATTTCAGACTTTAAATAGAGAATTTGAAAGCAGCTACAAACCAACTTCATCACTAGCTTATCTCTACCTATAATTTTCTGACAAATATATTTATAAATTTCTTTTATTCCAAAATTATCCTCCACCCTAATTTTTATTTAATTACTTACTGTATTTATTAATAACATCTCATAATATTTCTTGCATAAGAGTAAATTATTAATTTCTAGATTGTTTGAATTCAATTAAATTAAAGGGCGGTCTGTTGTGCACCTGGTTGCACCCAGGGGTCAAAAGATGATCCAATTTTGTGCCCGTTTATCGGGCCCAAGATCCATATATATATATAGGGATTATATAGAGAACCCCCTTATAGAGAGAAATGAGAACATCTAACTACCATAGATAAAGAGAAATGGATGGTGAGGATTCGTAGGGATTTATTCCATTTTGTTATTTTAATAATTAGAGGTAAGGCTCCATAAGGGTGTTTAGGGAAGAAATTGGGCAAAAGTTTAAATGAATGGATGGATCTTGTTCTCAACTCTATGACTAGAGGAGTGCTCTCAATTTATCCTCACATATATTTATTAAAACCTCCATATAGTAATACTGTATATAGTAATAATCTCATTATAGTAATAAAAAATCATGGTCCCAACCCGGAACCAGTTATAAATAGTAATAAACTCTACATTGTAATATTATATTTTTTTGCTAGGTACATCCTTAACAATTAACATCCATATAGTAATAAAATGCATTAAATTTCAAACATATTCATAGAATATCGAGAATTTAAATAACTATTTAACAAAAACTCAAGATAACATAAATTACTTATCTATAATTATTTGTGAATATAACTTGATTTTTTGTGTTAATATTGCATTGTTTAACTTTAATTTAGTTTTTTGGGTTAATTATTTTGTGTGCTCTAAATAATTATTCAACACAATTACCTTAGTTTTATTCATATTTTTTAGAATAGGGCATATATGAATGTACTTATAGACCCTATAGTAATATTTTTCTCTAGTACCGATGATATTATTGTATGGAAGTTTCACTATATATATACAAAACCCTAAATTTTACATCATTATCACTTCTCCTCACATCTCTTCTCTCTTCTCTCCTACGCCGCTTGTTGGTCCAAAGACGAGTCTTCAGGTGTAGGGGTGTGTTTGTGTGTGATACACATGAGTCCAAGTTTCAACTCAAATGTGAAAGTCAGTATTCGACTGAGTGTGCTACTGAGAGAGTCCGCGAGCCATATAAACTTTCAGATCGCATGGACAAAGTGATTCGAAATACCGAACACCGTCTACCGACTTCGGTCCAAGATAGTAAACTCGGTAGATGAATAAGTGCGAGAATGTGTAGGCCCGATTTTATGTCATCTCTTGTTTGAAAAACGCTTTTTTTTTTTTTTTTTTTTTTTTTTTTTTTTTTTTTTTTTTTTTTTTTTTTTTTTTTTTTCTGAAAACAGTTTCAGTTATGCTTTTGCGAGGATTCGGTTTATCGAAAATCGACTTATAAGTTTTAGCAAATCGGTTTATGCGGCGTGAATAGTAAGTCAATGAAATAGTACTGCAGCTTTTTAATGTAGTTCGAATACGCAAGATCCTACGTCTATTGTCCTGAACAAAGCAGGAGTTCTTGAATTTATTATACCGAGCAAGTCTCAGTCAATCTGTTCGCAGGACAGCATACAACCCGATTCATAAATAATTAGAAATTCTTTGAAGAGAGTGTTGAGATTTGCTGTTAATTCCTTTGACTGCCACACGTAGGAGCTTTTGATGAAATCTATTTTTATCTCCTCCCAGCTCTGGTTCAACGTCCATAGTATCCATTTATCACTGCGAGGATGAACAATATGCTTCAGATGATCTCTTGGTCCTCTGTGCTTGTAAGATTTTGATGTTGTAGGCACTTCTCTATCCTTATCAGGGATCCTTTCTCTAGCCTCTTTCTTTGTTCTTTCTATGAGAGCTTTAAGATCAGCTAATCGAATTCTCTCTCTTACTTCACTGATATGTCTGGCTTCAACAGTGATATCCAATCCTCGTTCGACTGCATCCCACATTTCCTTCTATTCAGCAAGTTGTCTCTTAGTTAGAGTAGTAGTGGGTGCATACTGTTCAGACGTTGACTCTGTTTCAGCATCAGAATCTTTCGCTTCAGGGGTTTGGACTTATAAACTTCTTTCGGCTTTTATGCTTGTTTGGCTTTAGTCGTCTTAGATCTGATCTGCCTAGAAATAGTGGATCTTGTCTTTCTAGGGACATTCGCAGATACCTTCACAGATTTCTTCCCAATCTTCTTATGTTCAGCTAAGGCTTCTTCTTGAGCTGCTAGATATTCAACATATTTTCTATCGTATGCCTGTTGCTCTTCTGGGCTCTTAAACTTCGGAGGGGGAGTAGGATATCGTGGAGCTTCCTTCTTGCCTTTAGCTTCATCTCAAATGAGCTCTTCTTCTATTGGCTCATCAACGAACTGAGCAATTTCTTTAATGGCAGCATGTGCTTATATATATTCAACTTTAATCTCTTTACTTACTCCTCTCCCCTTTTTGGCATCATCAAGTCTGGATATAAGGGTAGAGAGAGTAGTTACCTTAGTCTGAAGATTTTCGACAGCGAGATGAACCGTTCCAACTCTGGATTCAACATTAGATACTGCATCAGTGCTCCCATTCACTGTCTTGAGCAAATTCGATAGCCTTTAGCAGTTCAGACTTGGAGTTGTCAATCTTCTTGAGATAGTCTTCCACTAGAGTGATTGACTCTCGTTGAATTTCTTGACCCGCATTATGTTGTTCAGTCAATGCCTTAGAGACACTGTTTGAGATGAATTTGTTTCGCTCTTCATTTGTAGTCTTAAGCTCAGTTATAGCAGAAGTCAGTTTCTCAGTAAATGACTTCACTTGAGCTTCGAGGAGTTGCTGAAATTGCGCGGATAGGTCACTCTTTTGCGCCTCTAATGCCTTGGAGAGGATCATATCAGTATCTAAGACAATTGGAGGATTGAGCCTTTGTACTTCAGTGGTTAAGGCCTTCAGCTTCTCTGTTTGAACTTTTGTATACTAGGACCATTGACATGGACATCTTTGGCCAGAAGCCTGTTCTTGTGTCCCAGACATTTTAGTCCTTTGTTGGATGACTTAACTGAGACATGAGGTATATCTTCAGCTTGATAGCTTAATTCACTGAGTCTCTCCTCAGTTGTTGTGATCTTCTGCCTTGAGGAAGAAGGGGGGTCAGCAGCGATGACACCAGATGAAGGAGGTGGTGCATCATCGTGATCACTGGGAGATTTTCCCTCAGCAGATCCTCCCTAGTCTGCATCCCTGGGTGCTGAATCCTTATCAACTTCATCATCATCCATGTGAGGTGGTGGCGGAGTCTGAACTTCAATGCCACGTTTCTCACTTAGTAGGAAGAGCATGATAGATCTGAGATCATCCATCAATCGAATATCTGCAGGCTCCCCATAGCCTATCTCCTCCTGCAATTTTTTCTCTTCTGTCATAAGGGTAGGGACAGGTTTACTCTGAATAGTCTCGTCAAGTAGATCCCAAGAGAGGAATCTTATACGCATTAGTACCCTTGCCCGAATGACTATATCTACTAGATCAGGATTGTCTAGCATCTCTGGAATCTATTCGGCAATTTCAGTAAAAGCAGTATTTTTTCGCTCGTAGAATAGTTTCTGGTACTGACTCTTTAGTTGGAGAAACTACAGTCTGCTGAATGTCGTATTCGATGGGTTGTTCAGACTAAGTATCTTCTTAGTCTATTCTTTTGACTTTATCCTTCAGAGTGGCATCCTCCTTGCCAGACTCTGAATCTTAAATGTCAATGTGCTGAATGACAACAATAGGAGTGTCGTCTTTCTTAGCCAATTTTCTCTTCTTCTTGGCTTACTCTAGACGTGTCGTCTAAGTGGCTGGTATTGAACGCTTATTGACCATGCCACGTCCAATAGACTTTTCAGCTACAGTCTTATTCAGAAACTTGATAGACTTAGGATAAAAAAACTTGTGATCTACAAAGGCAGCATGGCCGACGCAATCATCTTAAATCAGTATGGAGACTCTGCTCCCATACAACAACTTCCCAATGGGTGAAAGGGTCAGATTCCCTTCATCATCGATTATGAATTTCTTGGACTGGGAATTGAATTCATGCATGAGGTATTATTGTACCCAATTTACTTTGATCCGGTCAACTATCACCATCATCAGATGAATCTTGATTCTGGATAGTTGGTCAAACGAGCCAGCGGAGCTCGTAAGCATGTGAAAGATAATGTACGGGAGCCCTCGGTACCCTAGTAGATGTTTGTTCTTGGCAAAAGCTGCATTGAACTCAATGTCTTTCTTCCATGTGAAGAGGCATAGATATGTGTTGATTTCTGTCTCTTTGTATCCTATAGGAGATACGCCTTCAAAAGGTAGACTGAAGCTTTCGATCAGGCGCTCCTGAATGTCCAACTGAGCGGGAGTCGGAATCCAAGTGTTAGGAGACACTTGCTTCTCATATGTGATGTACGTGATATCCTTGATGTTGTCAGCATCACGTCGCAAGTTGTAGTAGAATTCAACGACTTGGCGAGGAAGCCACAAATAAGGGCGTCTGGAGAGCAAACACTCAAGTCCAGAGATGGACAGAGCCTCATAGATCGACTGCATGTTTTGAATCTCACACTTCGAAAGGCCATGACCGGTTCGAACCGGACTCGTTGTTGGTCAAGATTTCTTTCATGTCGGTAGGAACAAGGATAATATTGTCGGGTGAGGTCGCCATAGATGATATTCTACAAAACGATGTTAGCACTGGAAAATAGAGTAAGTTAGTAAGTGCGGAATAGGAGTTGGAGATTTACCGAATGATTTAGTACTAAGAGTAGTAGGAACCAAAAACATGAAATTTATGCAGAGCACTAAGATTTCGATAATGGCGGAAAGTATGAAGTGAGATGATTAAGTAAGATATGTGTAAGATATGAATTTGAACGGTTTATTCAAGAGACAATAATGATTACCGTGCCCCTATAATCTTGACCTACGTATCTATCGCTAATAAAGTAAGGCGAGATGACATGCGTTAAAATATTTCACAATCGCATATATGGAATGTCGTGTTTTTAATGAAGACGATTTTATTAAAGATATCCTTTATGAATTAATGACGAGAAATAAATGTGATGCATGTACTGATCATTAAATACTGAGTTGAATAAGAAAACCTGTCAGTTGAACATAGTAGTCAGGTGATACCGCGGTAGCGATACTGATTGCATTCAATATTATATTCACGTTCACCCTTACTGAATGCTCATTACTGAACGAAGTCTGTAGAATCCAGTAATTCTAGTTCTACTGAGAGTTCTCTGAATCTGGTCTCAACTAGAGGTTTTGTCAGTATGTCAGCCCTTTGCTTGTCAGTATGGATTTTCTCCATTCTAATATCCTTCTTTTCAACATAATATCTGATGAAGTGATGTCTGATATACACGCGTTTGCATCTCGTATGAAGAACGGGATTCTGAGTTATTGCAATAGCAATGGTATTGTCGCAGTAGATTGACACTTCATCTTGATTGATATCATAATCTCTTAGTTGTTGTTGAAACCATAGGATTTGGACGCAACAACTTCCGGTAGCTATATACTCAGCTTCAATAGTAGACGTTGCTACTGAGTGTTGTTTCTTTGATAACTATGAAATGAGCTTGCTACTTAAGAACTTATAAATTCCCGAAGTTAATTTTCTATCGATTCTGCAACCTGCATAATCAACATCAGAATGTCCAATTAGTTCAAGATTATCATCAGCAGGATACCATAACCCCATGTCAGGTGTTCCCTTCAGGTATCAGAGAATATTCTTTGCTGAGTCAAGGTGACTTCGCTTGGGATTCGCATAAAATCTTGCGCATACACCTACGTTATAAGTTATGTCAGGTCTGTTGGCAGTTAGATATAATAAAGAACCAGTAATATCTCTATAATCAGTAGAGTTAACGGATGCTCCCTCTTTGTCAAGATCAATCTTCAGATTCGTATTCACAGGAATCTTGACTAGATTGCCAGAATCGCAACCAAACTTTTTGATAAGATCTCTGATGTACTTGACTTGATTTATGAATATTCCCTTCTCAGATTGTTTGACTTGAAGTCCAAGGAAATAATTCATTTCTCCCATCACAGACATTTCGAACTTTTCTTTCATCATCTTCTCAAATTGTTGACACATGGTCAAGTTTCTTGAACCGAAGATAATGTTGTCCA
The DNA here is from genome assembly GCA_028984105.1 of Lavandula angustifolia. Taxonomy (NCBI): domain Eukaryota; kingdom Viridiplantae; phylum Streptophyta; class Magnoliopsida; order Lamiales; family Lamiaceae; genus Lavandula; species Lavandula angustifolia. The sequence continues at coordinate 7,591,405 of CM054812.1, read as the reverse complement.
CATAGATCTGCACTAGGAGTATGTCATTGTCGACTTGATGCTGAATAGAGTGCAATCTACTGTTCCTTTTTGAAAACCTTTTTAAAATAGAAATTTTGATAGGGTATCGTACCAAGCCATGGGTGCTTGTTTTAACCCATACATGGCCTTTCCGAGTTTATAAACCTGATGTCCATGCTGAAAGTCAGGCGGTTGTTCTACATATACTTCTTCCTTCAGTATGCCGTTCAGGAAAGCTAATTTTACATCCGTCTGATATACTTTAAAATGTTGATGTGTCGCATAAGCTAGAAGTAGACGAATGGCTTCCAATCGAGTGACTAGGGAAAAGGTCTCATCAAAATCTATTCCTTCAGCTTGACTGTATCCTTTGGCGACTAGTCTAGCTTTGTTCCTGACGATGATGTTGTTTTCATCTCACTTGTTCTTGAAGACCCACTTGGTTCCAATGACGTGTTGGTGCTTTGGTCTATCAACAAGCTCCCAAACTTCATTTCTAATGAACTGGTTCAGTTCTTCTTGCATGGTGATGATCCAGTTAGCATCGTTCAGTGCGTCCTGTATGTTCTGAGGTTCTTTAGTAGAAAGGAAGCAAGATTATAAAGCGCTTTCTCCTTGGTAGAATTTAGATCTTGTTTTCACGCTTACTGTTGGATCACTAGTTATAAGACCTGAAGAATGAGAATCGATCCACAAATGTCTTTTTCTCGTTTCTTCTTCTTAAATTACTTCTACACAGGTGGTAAGATTATTAGAAATTTCTTTAGTACTGTTCTGGCGTTGAAGAACTTCAGTAATGAGGTTGGGATCTACTGAGTTCCCCCTGAGGTGTTATTCTCAGTGTTAGTCTCAATTATCAGTAGTCTTAGTAATGAGGGGCATTAAGCTCAGCAACGTCATTAGTTCCCCCTGAGGTGTTATTCTCAATGTTAGTCTCAGTTATCACTAGAGTTTCCTCATCGACCTGAGTTACCTGGGATTGATTTTGTTCAGTAGAATCAATCGGGATTCTTTCAGCGTTATCATTTAAGTTCAAATCTTGTAGCTTGCTGTTGACAGCTTCAGTATTTACCTTTGAAAGCTGTCGCATGTCCTTAGTAACAAACTCGTTAAATACAACATGAGGGCTTTCTTCCATGCAAAGTGTTCGGTAGTTGAAGACACTGAAGGCTTTGCTGACTCTAGAGTATCCTAAGAAAACTCCTTGGTCTGACTTGCTATCAGATACCTTTAACTGATCTTTTCCATTATTGTGGATAAAGCACGAACAACCAAAGATATGAAAATGAGAAATAGAAGGAATTCTCCCTTTCCACAATTCACATGGTGTCTTCATGTGTGCTTGTGTCAACAATGAGCGGTTCTGAGTGTAGCAGGCTGTGTCAGTAGCTTCTACCCAAAACTTTGATGGTAGACCATAGTATGCCAGTAACGTTCTTTCTGCTTCTTTAAGTGTTATGTTGTTTCTATCAGCAAACTCATTCTGCTGAAGCGTGCGTGCTGCTGACGTCTCATGCTGAATACCTTCAGTTTTGCAGTACTCTTTCATCATAAAGTTAAGGAATTCTGTGCCTCGATCTGAGCATATTCTTTATATTTTGATATCATTCTCTATGCTGAGTCGTTTCAGTAATTTAGGCAGTTCAGTCATAACATCAGACTTTGAGCATTCTCCATGTTCAGTTTTTCCTTGAACAAACCTTTCTGTCAGGTTGTCTGAGCCTTTATACGCTGAAGCTAATGCCTCGTTAGTGTACCCAAGTCCTCCCTTAGTGAAGGCTAGTCTTTGAGTTCGCAACATAGCCTCAAGATATTGCCCAGTCATTAAGGTTCTTCAAACCTCATCACTTTTCTTTAGCGTTTCGTAGTCAGCTCTGACTTGCGTAAGCTTCTGATTTAGACTGACAATTTCAGTGTCTTTCTCTGAAATGTCTTTGGTCAGGACTGAGATATGAACTTCTTGTAATTGAGATTTGGTCATCAGAGAGTTAATCTCTTCCCTCATTTGAATCTTCTCCTCCAATATTTCTTCATAGGTTAGAACCACGTCTAGAGGTTCTCCTGCACCAGAGCTTGTTCCGTGTGTGCTAGGTGAAGAGGAATTTATATGGAGATTAGAATTTACCTCAACCTCTTCTCCTGCCATTAGACACAGTTCAGTTTCTTTAATTTCGATTGCTATGAATCCGGCTTCATCATTTGATGAGTCCATGAAAATTTCTTCGTTGCTTGTGCAATCGATATCTCTCGGCTATGTAGACCTTTTGCCTTTTCTTGACAAATTTTTTTCGTCCGGCTGCCGTTTAGCATCGAGAGCTTAGGACACTCGTACCGATAATTTCTTGTCTCGTTTGTAGTTGTAACACGTTGACGTTATGCCCTCTCTTCTAGATGTGTCATCCTTTGTGTTGGCAGTAGTATCCATGTTCTTGCATTCATTTTGAGAATTAGATTCTTCTTTCTTTTTATAGTTATCATTCTCACCTTGAGAGTTCTTGGAAACTCTTTTTAGCTTTCTGAGCTATCATTCTCCTTCTGATATTTCACAGGTAGGAGAGCATACTGTTCAACAAGGGTATTAACAGTTGGAATTTGCATGGTGCTTGCTGCTGAATTACTTGCCACTGATGGACTAGCTTCTGGTGTGTTGACTGTTGCTTTATATGCATGATCCATTGAGATGTCAGCAGGAGCACTGAAGCTGGGTTGAGGGAGACTGTACTCGAATTCCTCAGCTTTGAGTTCAGAGAATATAAAATCAAGAGTAACAATATTAAGATCAGAACGTCTTAAATAAGTAGCAAATGAATAGCACTTGGGTCTAGTTAACCCCCGTAAGATCTAAGTGTTCATCTCCTTGTTGGTGAGCCTCTTTCCTAGCCTATTGATGACATTAATTTGATTTATAAATCTTGCGCTAGAGTCATCAGTTACTTCTCCTGGTATCATGCAAAAAGCTTCGAACTTCTATAGCTCCAGTTCTAGCTTGTTTTCTTTGCTTTGTGGAGTCTCTTGACTCAGCACGACTAGAGCATCCTATAGTTCTTTTGTTGTCTTACGGTCATGCACCCTTCCGAGATATGAGTCACTGAGCCTGTCTGTATGGCATTTCGTGCGACTCGGTCAAGGTTCTGCATCTTTCTTTCTTCTGGTTCTGGCACCTACTGCTCCTATAGCTGCAAATTCGATGTTGTCGATCATAGGAATGATAGGGCCTTTCTCGAGGACCTTTGTCATGCAGTGACGTTAGATGTGTCTCTATTCTTACTCGTCATACCGCTAGTTCTATACTGAGAATATGGGTACCATCCTAATACCTGACATATCAGACATTGTTGAAATAGTATAGGATGCAATGAAAGAAATGCAGATGTAGTAAAAAGCATTTTTCCGGATCTGTTAAAGTAGACCACTGTATTTAGAAAACGGCGATCAGAAGAACACCGCTCTGATACTAATTGTTGGTCCAGAGATGAGCCTTCGGGGGGGGGGGGTTTAATACACATGAGTCCAAGTTTCAACTAAAACACGAAAGTTAGTCTTCGACTAAGTGTGCTACTGTGCGAGTCAGCAAGCCATATAAACTTTCAGATCATGTGGGTAGAGTGATTCGAAATACCAAACATTGTCTACTGAATTTAGTCAGTTTATAGTAAACTCAGTAGAGGAATAAGTGCGAAATATGTAGGCCTGATTTTATGTCATCTCTTGGGAAAAATGTTTATTACTGAAAACGGTTTCAATTATGCTTTTGCGAGGATTCAATTTTAGTGAAAATTTGACTTATGAGTTTTAGTAAATCAGTTTATGCAGCGTGAACAGTAAATTAATGAAATAGTACGTTCACATGTTGTTTTTAAAGTGGTTCGGATACACAAGATCCTACGTCCACCGTCATGAACAAAGCAAGAGTTTTTGAATTTATTATATTGAGCAAGTTTCAGTCGTTCTGTTCCCAGGACATATACTTTAGTTATAGTCATAGCGACTTTACACAATTTCAAACACAGGGTTTGAGTTTCTCCAACTAAGAAGGAGTTCTTACAATAAGAACAATTCAATGAATATGAACTCCTTCAGTTTCTAAGCTTATGATCTAACAATGGTGTCTTAGAATAGAGATTGAGAACAATGTATCTCTAGAGAGAAGAACTATGACAGATGTTCTAATAGGTGAGTTCTCCATTGAGTGAGCTTTAAGTTTGCTAGAGGTTGTATGCTTGGTGTCCAGTTCGTGTCTTCATCTTTTTGAAGCTCGATCTCTATTTATAGTCTTGACTTGTGAATAGATCCATTTGAGGGAACCTAGACATGTGTAGAAAACGACAAGGAAAACAACCATCTTCAACTTTGAACGTTACTGTAGAGATTCTCTGTTGGGTGATGATTCTATCCTCAACAGTATTAGACTTTGTGGGAAATGATTCTATCTTCTGAACTGACCGATGCTCAGTAGCCTTAAGCTCTGAATTAATCTGAAGATTTGAAGATCCCAAAACCCTATCTTGATTGGTGAACCATTGAGTTGTAACCTATTTTTGTCTCTGAGGTTTCAGACTCAGCAGACTCTCTGCTCTGGTACAGGCACTCAGTAGCTTACCCACCTCCGCACCAGAAGTAGAAGACTCAGTAAATACTGGACTCAGCAGGAGCAGTATACTGAAAGGAGTCAGTCGAACTGAACTCAACAGGAGTAGTTCACTGTACTCAGAGTTGATCTTCAGTAAAGCAGACTTAGCAGAAGTTACCTACTGAATCAAGATCAGACTCAAGAACGGCCGACGCTTCTTACCGTCGAACTTTTGAAGGCAATCAGCATAGTCAAAGTACGAGGAAAGGAGAAGACAACTTCAAATCACCTCGAAGTCTGTTCTGTCTCAACCACTATTCCGAATCTCGACCAATGACAAGCAGACAACTGTCCTACACCTACTAAAGCTGCAAGTCAACAACTTTCCGAAAATGAAGGGAAAGGACATTGTCACACCGCCATGAAAGAGCCATTAGCTACCTAAAGTAGAGAGACAAAGGATCGTCGTCTCCAACGGATCTTTCCTAGTCTCTTCTCTATAAATAGAGGGATAAATCAAATTTTGAAGCACGTGAAAGAAAAATGAGAAAATGCGAAAGAAAAACGAGAAAATGCAGAGCATTCAAACGAGCAAAACCAAAAAGCCTAAGTTCTCCGCAAGAAGTTCGAAGAATCTATCTCAGGCGAAGAACTACACTCTAGCTCTTAGGGAACCAAGCTGAACCGAAAACCAGAGCCTCTAGTATCCAAACGATGATACACGAACCCAAAGCTTTATTCAATTGTTCGTCGTTCTAGAAGCCAATTCATTGTTCCCTATCCCTCTAACCTAAGCTCATATAGACATATCCATAGCTTAGACGAAGGAGTTCATCCTTGAACTGTTCTTTATTGTAAAGAACTCCTTCATAGTTGGAGAGTTGTTCAAACACTTAGTTTGATACCTTATAAACTGAGACTTGCTCAGTATAATAACTAAGGCCAGTGTTTGTCCAGCGTACAAACCAACTGAGACTACCTCAGTATAATAAATAGCTTCCTGATCTTTCGGGACAGTGGACGTAAGATTTTTGTGTTCGAACCAGTTTAAAAATCTCTGTGTCTCGTAGTTTACTGTTGCATTGATTTAACTGATCATACTGAAAATCCTTTATAAATCATTCAACTGAGTTTCAGCAAACCTAACTGATTGCACTAATCTACTGAAACAGTTTTAATAAAAACGTTTTTCCACTCAACTGAATTGGGCCTACACTATTCCGCACCACTGAACTCTATCTGCAAGATATCGAATTCGACTCTCGCTCGCCTAGCGAGATCTCAGTAGAGTCAGTCACTCTGCCGACACGATTCAGAACAGCATATCTGGTCTGCTGAACTTGTTCTGTACGACACTATCCTGAAAGGGACTGTTCGTGTTTTAAGTTGAGAAATCGGTTTCAGGTGTATTCACCCCCCCTCTACACCTGAAGGTGCTCTCGGGACCAACAATTGGTATCAGAGCAGGAGTTCTATAAGACTTTTGTTATTCTGAAACTGGTCTACTTGAACGGATCTGAAAAACGTTTTCACTGCATATCATTCTTCATTCATATCATCATTAAATATGTCTGATATGTCAGGTATAAGGATGGTACCCATGTTCTCAGTAGAGAACTACGGCGTATGGCGAGTCAGAATGGAAGCTCATCTGACTTCTCTCCACGACAACATGACAGAGGTTCTTGAGGATGGCCTTATCGTCCCGATGATAGATAGCGTCGTAACTCAGGATCCAGCAGATGGAGGTGGAATGGTGACCGGGAAGAAGATTCCCAAACATAGAGGTCTCTTCACCCCAGAGGAGAAGAAGCTTCATAACTTAGACCGAGTCGCCAGAAACGCCATACTGACCACCTTAAATGATTCCTACCTCGGAAGAGTTCAGGACTGCAAGTCCGCAAAGGAACTCTGGGATGCTCTAGCGCTACTGAGTCGGGGGACTCAGAAGATCAAGGCTAATAAACTTGCGCTGGAACTCCAAAAGCTGGAGAGGTTGTCACCCATGCCTGAAGACACTATTGAAGATCTCAACGTCAGATTCACAAATTTGATTAACTCAATCAACGGGCTAGGAAAGACATTCTCCAACCGAGAGATGAATCTCAAAATTCTGAGGGCACTGCCAGACGGTCATTGGACTCCTTTTGCTACTTTATTACGTCATTATGACTTAGATATTGTTACTCCTGACCATATCTTTTCAGAACTAAAAGTAGAGGAATTCGAGTTTGGCTTACCTGAACGGAAGCAGCGAGCTGAAGCTGACACTAAAATAGATCATGCCTTCAAAGCATCAGTCAGCTCAGCAGCTCTAACATCAAGCAAGGCTGAACCTTCACTCACTGATATACAAGAAGGAAGTCTAGCAAAGAAATACGCACTGCTTGCCGTGAAATATTAGAAGGAGAAGGAGAGGCGCAGGAAGCTCTCAAGAGTTGTCAGAGACTCTAAGGGTAAGAATGAATATACACCCAAGCGCACTCCTGACTCACATTCTTCTGAATGCAAGAAACAGGATGACTCAGCTTAGTCGAAAGACAGCGAAGACAAAGAGGAGAGAGTCACCACCTGCTATAACTGCAAAAAGCCAGGACATTATCAGTATGATTGTCCTGAGCTCGCATCGCTTGAACGAGCAAAGACGGAAAGCTCGAAGGGAGAAGTTCATCAAGAAGAGACAAGCATACATTGCTGGTGAACTCTCAGACGACTCAGATGAAGTCGATTCCTTTATGGATTCATCGGATGATGAAGCAGCCTTCATGACCTTAGAGCTTGAAAACGAAGAAGATGTTGAAAAGTATCTTATGGCAGGAGAAGAGGATGAGGTAAACTCTCATGAACCACTTAATTCCTCTTCACATTGCACACACAACACTCTTTCAGGTGCAGATGAGAATTTGGACGTGCGATCGCATATGAAGAACTGCTCGACGAACAGATTCAGATGAGTCTGCAGCTCAGTAAGACTCTTCAGGAATTGGATACCCTGAAAGTGGAGAATCAGAAACTTTCTCAGAAGAGTGAGGTTGCTACTGTTTCTGAAAGACTTGTGTTGAGACTAAGGGAGGAGATAAACTCTCTGATGACCAAGTCTCAGCATCAAGAAGATCGGATCTCAGTTTTGACCAATGACTTAACTCAGAAAGATACTGAACTGAGTCTACTGAAGCAAGAGCTGTCAGGACTTCAGGCCGAGCATGAAACACTGAAGAAAAGTGATGATGTCTGGAGAAACCTGATGACTGAGCGTTACATGGGCGCTGAAAAGAAGCTGGAGGCTATGCTAGCAAGCAACAAGCCCAAGCATTGCAAGGAGGGACTTGGATTCAGCCAGGGAACTTCTTCATCTGCCCCCGTACACTCAGAAGTGCGACTTGCTGATAGGTTTGTTCAAGGGGAGACAATCAATACAGACATACTGAACCCCTTAGCAAAGAACAAACAGAAGATGAAGACACCTCACCCTACATATCAACATTCTAACCAGAAGATCAACACCAAGACACCCCAGTTCAGTCAAGGGGGAACTAGTAAATCAAAATGGGCTGATCAGTATGAACCTCTTCAGCTGACACATCCAGCTCAGTATGGGTCATATTATTATGATCTGATAGTCAGGAGAGGATCCAAAAGTCAGAAGAAGAAGAAGAAAACCGCACATAAGGCAAAGGTCAGCAGTCCACCCACTCAGAAGATCAGGACTCTTGAACCTGAAAATCCTAAGAAGTCAGCATCGACCAGTCCAGTGGTCAGATACGTTGACTCAAGTGGAAAGAAATTGTCTGAGACCACCAGGGCCGTAAGACAAATATGGGTTACCAAAACTAACATCTAAGGACCCAAAATCAAAAATAAAGGGTACCTAAATATAATTCTGTTTTGCAGGTGCACAAAGATCCTTGGTATGTGGACAACGGATGCTCAAGACACATGACATACCAAAAGAATCTACTGAAGAATTATACAACTGAAGAGGGACCCAGAATCGAGTTTGGAGATAATGCTAAAGGCTACACCAGAGGCTATGGAACACTCAGCATTGGAACAACCACAGTTCCAAGAGTATCATATGTTGAAGGATTTCAGCATAACCTTCTCTCTGTTAGTCAATTTTGTGATAACTCGAAAAGAGTGATATTTGACGCTGGTTTCTATGATGTTATTGATAAATCCACAGTGTTATCAGGTTCGCGCAAAAAGAATATCTATGTAGCTGACTGGAACTCAGCTGAACCTGAAGCTTGTTTGTTGGCAAAGAATGATAACAAAACAGGGTGGCTGTGGCACAGAAGACTCAGCCATCTCAACTTCAAGACGCTCAACAAATTAGCAAGAAACACTCTAGCAAGAGGACTGCCGAATGAAGTATTCAGCAAAGACACTCAGTGTGAAGCATGTCTGAAGGGAAAGCAAACAAAGAAACAGAATCCACCTGTTCCATCTCCTTCCATTGATGGAATACTTCAGCTGCTACATATGGATTTGTTCGGTCCAGTCTCTCCGGTGACGATCAGAGGCAAGAAGTATGCATTAGTGGTCATTGATGACTACTCGCGCTACACATGGGTCATATTCATTGCCAACAAGTCTGACGTCAAAACAGAGTTACCAACGCTTCTAAAGAGGCTCAGTGTTGGTCCCGAGAGTAGACGAGTCTTCAGGTGTGGAATACACCTGAGTCAAAGTTCAGCAACGAGCGCGACAGTCAGTACTGCTGAACGCATGGGCAGAGAATCCTTCTACTGAGTACGGTCTGCGAATTCGATCGGTAGAACAAGAGTTCAAGACGTTTCGAAGTGCGGAAGAGTAGGCCCAAAAGAATATTTGTCTAAGTCTGAAAACACCGTTTTTATGCTATTTGATTTAAAGTCAGTTTTATGTAAGTGAACAATTAAGCAAAGCGACAATAAATCAACACAGTTTTTAAAGTGGTTCGGATATCAAACGATCCTACGTCCACTGTCCTGAAAAGATCAGGAGGCTATTTATTATACTGAGATAGTCTCAGTCAGCTTGTACACAGGACAAACTGCGGCTTGGGGATTATACTGAGCAAGTCCCAGTTTACACAGTTATCAAACTAAAGTGTTTGACAAACTCTCCAACTATGAAGGAGTCCTTTTACAATAAGGAACAAGTTCAAATATGAACTCCTTCGTCTAAGCTATGGATATTACAATAAGATCGGCTTAGATTAGATAAGGAACGAGATAGAACTCTAGAGAGAAGAACTATAAGAATATATCTATGAAAGATTAAGTTCTTCTCTGGATATGGCTTGAATCTTCTAGAGTGTTTGTTCGGTTGAGCTCGGTTCCTTGGATGTGTCCATCATCGTCATGATTGACCTCACATCTTCTGCTCTGCGTGAAAACTCTTCTCTATTTATAGAGGTGACCTAGGCATATGTCCATTGGAGAGGACGATGCCAAGTGTCACTCTATGGGGTAGCAAACGACTTTATTTGAATTACCGTAGAGTCCACTAACTTTAATGAAAGTGGTTGACTTGCGGCTTTATGTCGGAGACTCGCCACGGGCCGCTTGTCATTGGGTCGAGGTACGAGAGTGGTTGAGACCTATTCGGACTTCAAGGTGATACTGAAGCTGACTTCTCAGATGTACGACCTCGGACAACTCTACTGAATTGTTCTTCTGAAGTCCATGGTCAGTTAAAGTAACTGACCGACCGTTGCTGAGTCTGATCTTGATTCAGTAGATAACTTCTGCTGAGTCTGCTTTACTAAAGATCAACTCTGAGTACAGTGAACTACTCCCGCCGAGTTCGCTTCGATCGACTCCTTTCGCATATCGCACCCGCCGAGTCCAAGATTTACCGAGTCTTCTATCGAATGCACAAACTGTTGAACTTTAGCTAGTCTACTGAGTTCCTAACACGGTGAACTCAGTTAAGCTATAACAATATCGAAAGTCATCATCCAGCTAGGGTTTTGGGATCTTCAAATCTATCATAGTGAACCTAATTCCCAACACTCAGTGTCGAAAAGAACACCAAGATTGTCAAAATACGTTCAGATAGAGGAACAGAGTTCCTTAATTTCATGGTAGAGGAGTTCTGCAAAGCAGAAGGTGTAGAGCATGAGACATCTGCTGCGCGCACCCCTCAGCAGAATGGGGTTGCTGAATGAAAGAATCGAACACTCAAAGAAGCAGCAAGAACTCTACTCGCAGACTTATGACTCCCATCCAAATTCTGGGCAGAAGCAACTGACACCGCATGTTACACTCAGAACCGATCTCTACTGACAAAGCAACATAAGAGAACACCATATGAACTATGGAACGGCAGGAAGCTTTCTCTATCTTACTTCCATATTTTTGGTTGTTCATGCTTTATCCACAATAATGGAAAAGATCAGCTGAAAACCTTTGATAGTAAGTCAAATCAGGGAGTGTTCTTAGGATACTCCCGGGTCAGCAAAGCTTTCAGGGTATTCAACTATCGGACCCTTTGCGTGGAGGAAAGCCCTCATGTTGTTTTTAATGAGTTTACTACTGAAGACAGGAGCAATAACTCTAAATCTAAATCTGAGGACATCAGTAAGCAGCTACAGGATCTGAACTTAAAAGACAAAGTTGAAAAGATCCAGCTATGTTGGGATGATGATTCAGATGAAGAAACGGAAGACAAGTCTACTGAATCTCAACCAGCAGCACAAGTAGCTGAGCAGATTGACTCTCCTGAACAGAGTCAATCCCAGGTAACTCAGGTCGATGAAGAAACCTTAGAGGTAACTGAGACCACTACTGAGAGTAACAACTCAGGGGGAACAACTGAAGTTCCTAAGCTGAATGCCCCTGAAACTAGTGACTCAGTATATCACACTCTCATAACTGAATTACTTAAATCTCAGAACAGTACAACTGAAATGCCCAACTCACCTACTGTCTGTGTTGAACAAATTTCAGATGAAGAGCTGAAACATCATAGATCGTGGCAGGATGCTCATACTTCTGATTTAATCATTGGAGATCCTTCAGCAAATGTTAAGACAAGATCCAGATTCTGTCAAGGAGAAAGCGCTTTATACTCCTGCTTCTTGTCTACTGAAGAACCTCAGACAATTGAGGACGCACTGAATGATGCTGACTGGATCATAGCTATGTAGGAAGAGCTGAATCAGTTCACGAGAAACGAAGTTTGGGAGCTTGTTGATAGACCCCGGCATCAACATGTAATTGGAACAAAATGGGTCTTCAAGAACAAGCGAGATGAAAACAATGTCATGGTAAGGAATAAAGCAAGACTCGTGGCAAAAGGCTACTGTCAAGCTGAGGGAATAGATTTCGACGAGACTTTCGCTCCAGTTGCAAGATTGGAGGCAATCAGACTATTCCTAGCCTACGCAACACATTAAAGATTCAGAGTTTATCAAATGGATGTGAAGTCAGCTTTCCTGAACGGCGTGCTGAAAGAAGAAGTCTATGTGGAACAACCGTCCGGCTTTCAGCAGGGACATCAAGTATATAGACTCAGAAAGGCTCTGTATGGGTTAAAACAAGCACCCAGTGGCTTGGTACGATACCCTATATGAGTTTCTTCTTCAGAAAGGTTTTCAAAAAGGCACAGTAGATCGCACACTGTTCAGTATTCGACTGGAAGAAGACTTATTACTTGTGCAGATCTATGTAGATGACATCATATTCGGCTCAAAGAACGTCATCATGTGTTAGCAGTTTGAAAAAATGATGAAGGATAAGTTCGAGATGTCAATGATGGGAGAAATGAACTACTTCCTCGGCTTTCAAGTCAAACAATCTGAGAAGGGAACGTTTATTAATCAAGGCAAATACACTCGAGACCTTATCAAAATATTCGGTTGCACATCCGGCAAATCTATCAAGATCCCGATGAACACGAATATGAAAACGATCTTGATAAAGAGGGAGTATCAGTAGACCAAACTGAATTTCGTGCTATAATTGGCTCTTTATTATACTTAACAGCTACTCGTCCTGACATAACTTATGCTGTAGGTGTCTGCGCTCGATTTTAAGCAAATCCAAAGCAGAGTCACATGGACTCAGCAAAGAAGATTCTCCGCTATCTCAGAGGAACACCTGACATGGGTTTGTGGTATCCAGCTGATGATAATATAGAACTAACTGGTTATTCTGATGCTGACTATGCAGGATGTAGAATTGACCAAAAATCAACTTCAGGAACGTGTCAGTTCCTTGGCAGTAAGTTGATCTCATGGTTTTCAAAGAAACAACACTCAGTAGCCACGTCAACTACTGAAGCTGAATATATGGCTGCCGGAAGTTGTTGTGCCCAAATCCTTTGGCTGAGACAGCAGCTACGCGACTATGACATCATTTAGAATGAAGTGCCGATCTTCTGTGACAGCACCAGTGCCATTGCAATCACTCAGAATCTTGTACTTCATACAAGATGCAAGCACGTGGACATCAGACATCACTTCACTCGTGACCATGTCGAGAAAAGGATATCAGAATGGAAAAGATCCATACTGACAAACAAAGGGCTGATATACTGACCAAGCCTCTAGCTGAATCCAGATTCAGAGAACTTTCAGTAGAGCTAGGTCTGCTGGACCTTACTGACTCCAGTCAGTAAAAGGTTTCAGGAGAGGATCATTCAGTAAGGGGGGAATGTTCACTCTCGATCGAGTACAATCGCATGCGTAGAGACTCCGCATCCATCTACACGAGGTATCAGCTGACTACGATGTTCAGATGACAGATATAATGTCGAATATAACCGTGTCCGCTCCAGAAAATATGCAGGAAATCCTTGAGAAAGACCGTGTCTGGTGCGAACCAGTCATGGAATTTGACGCCTGCGAATTGGATCACATGGAAGAGATATTCTCTGCCCTCAGAGAATCAGGCTTAAAGGGGTTTCTGTCGAAGAAGCCGACTTTCTTCCTCCCGAGGCAAGTTGCTGAGCTCTACCTAATCTCAGACTCATTAGAAGGCGATATTCGTGGACGGTTCGTAGTCTACACCGTCGGTGATCTTACACAGACATCCATTGAGGTAAAGCAGATGTCGATTAAGGAAGCTCTACGTAGAAGCTTCGATCTGCCCAACGAAGGAGTCAGCATCGTTGGATATAATGATGACATGCTGGATGAATATCTGTCCATATTCTGTGGGAAGCCTACCGTCTTCAGAGCCGCCTTCCCAAAGAACACAATGCTACCTCAGTATAGGGCTCTGGCGTACATCGTGACCCAACTACTGACGAGCCAAGCCGGATCATTTGACCAAGTATCCAGGCCAAAGCTACAACTGATGATGGCTATATATGATAAGGCCAAAGTGAACTGGATGGAGTTCTTTCTCCGAGAATTTATGATACAGGCAGGGAAGTTTGACAAGGCTTCTTATAGACTTAGCGCCAAAGGAAAGCTCCTCTACGGGCTGAAGCTGTCTGTGATGATCCAAGACTAATGCACATCTGACAAGATAACATTTGCTGACAAACAGTATTTTAACGTAAAGAAGATAAGATTTCACAATAGGGCAGCAGCCCTTCAGCAAATTGGATCAGGTCCCTCAGCTCAGCAGTCAACGCCTCAGAAGACCACACCTTCTAAGAAGCGATCTCCTCAACCAAAAACGCCTAAGGCACCGGCAAAAAGGCTGAAGAAAATAAGGCCCGTCAAGCCTACTGAAGTAGAGGCAGAACCTGAGGCAAACAGCACGAACGGCCCGATGCGAAGAGATCGACGAATCAGAGTCTCCTGAAAAGACTCAGTCAGTGGAGAAGGCTGTCTCCACCGAACAAGCAGAAGAAGTGGACCAAGGGGTCCCTACTGAAGAAGTCCAGGGCGAAGATCTTCAAGCCCTGGAAAGCCCCCTTGATGTCCCTCCACTCAGCAGCCTCCCCTCTGCTGAGAAACAGACGTCGCTGATAGACTTGGAAGAATCGGAGACGGCGTCTGAACAGGAATCTGTTGGGATGGAAGCGTCAGCTATCCAATCAAGAGCATCCCAAGAGATCACAGAGCATATCCCGGAAATCTCTGGCCACGACGATCTAATACTTATTGCAAGACAGGCCAGATTCCATATGCTACTGAGGTTCCAAGAGTGGCACAACCTTCAACGCCTGATTATCCATCACTCCTGCGAACAGTTACATGAAGAGGAACTGAGGATCAGGCAAAAGATAGGCTACTCAGAGCCTGCTGACCTCGGAACCCTTGAAGACCTGAGGGCTGCCATGGTGGCCTTGCTGAACGATCGTCAGCAGGCATCCAGCTCAGCTCCCTCAGATGGGTCTGACCCCGATGGTCAGGACCCACCCCGTGATTCAGGCCCTGAGAAGCCTGATGAGGGAACTCACCAGGATAAGGATACTCATGCTACTACAGAATTACCTCTCAGTATCCTTGCTCCTGAGAAGTCAGCAGCTGGTACTTCAACCTCAGCAGAGCCTGCTCAGCTCTTGCTTGAGTCGACATTTAAAGTAGCACCCAGCCCCAAAGGCCGACGGTCGAAGTCAGTGGCAAAGGCTCTCAGAAGCCAGGGCACTCAGAACCGTTTACTTGCCCGAGCTGTCCACAAGACGTGGAAGCAGACTGCTCAAGCCACAAGCGCAGAGATTCAAGGGATGAGAACTACTTTGTCAGAATCAGCCGCCCCTGATTTCTCTTCCATATTATCTGAAGCGCTCGCTACTCAGAAAGCTGACTTCGAAGCTCAGCTCCGACAGATTCAGGAAGGCCAGAACAAGTTACTTGAAAATGTCAAGACCTCCCAAGCTTCTCATACTGAATCAGTCACAACCATATCCCAGGCGAACGAGCTCAGACTCAACACAATCCAGAAGGCCATGGAAGATAAGGTTGATGGAAAGCTGAAAGAATTCAAGGCAGCAGCCTATAAATCTCACAAGCTATACAAGGATGAACTGATCAGTGAGAAGAATGAGCTGCATGAGGCACTGACCAAGATCCATAACAAGCTTGACGAGCTGTTAGCCTCGTATTCTAGTCTGAACAAGAAGGTAACCACTCCCTCTCCCACTATAATTGCTGATGCCAAAAAGGGGGAAAGGATGAGGGAAAGGATGGCTAAGCAGACCCCAGCTGAAACTGAGAAATCAACCAAGGGGGAAGCCATCAAGGAAAAGGTACTGAAGAAGTCAAGGTCAGTAGCAGGAGCAAGCTCAACTCAGACAACAGCTCCTACTGAACCGACTGAAACTGGTGAGGCCCAGGGTATCTCGGCTGAAGTCGCAGTAGAGACTGGCCCAAGTGGCTCAGGAACCAGGGAAATGGCAACTCAGGCAACCCAAACTCCCTCTGATATAATCAAAGAGGTTGCTGAGTATGCTGAATTGGAAGATTCAGAAGAGGAAGAAGCTCCTCTCCCACCTCCAGTAAAAGGCAAAGGAAAGAAGATCCTGAAGCTCCCGACCCCTCCCTCCAAGAAATCTAAGCGATATGTCATGCGGAGGAGGAGGCTCGAGATAGCGCCGATGAGAAATTGGCTAGGGAGATAGCCGAAGCTGAAGCAGCCAACAAACCTAAAGCCAAGCCTGCTAAAGGCAAAACAAAAGCTCCAGCTCGCGGTGGGAAAAGATCAACAACTGCCAGGTTGCCTCCTAGGAAGCTAATACTCAATGATGAAGAAGATAGAGAAAAGGAGAAGCAACAATAGAAGTTGACTGAGGAGCAGGATACTTCAAAAGAAAAATCTTCTACCCCTGCTGACTCAGAAGAAGAGTCGCCTCATAAGCCCTCCTACACAAATACAAAAGAACAGGATGCTGAAATAGAAGCCATCTGGGCTCAGATGGATAGATACCTGTATAGAGGAGAAGAGGCAAGGCAAATTGAAGCTGCCAGACAGAGGATCAGAATGGCAGACCTAGAAGCACTCAGAATCCGAACTGAACAAGAAGCCAGACTGAGGATTCCTTCCAAAGCTGACATTCCTTATAAATACACGAAGTTCAGAAAGCCGACTGATCTGAAAATCTATAGATGGCCAAGGACTGATGAATGGATGCCGGCTCAGCACACTCAGCGATGGGAATGACTAAAGATAGAGTTCATCAAGAGGAATTACTTTTGGAGATTCTGGTCTGACAAGAAGAAGGCTGATGCTTATACTGAATGGACACTGCGAACTGACCCTGAGATGTACGCATGGATGCAGAAAGCTATGAAAGAGAATGCTGAAGTTCGTGTCCTAGAACCCAGAATACTGCCACCACCTCGAAGACTTGATGGATCTATACACTATGGGATTATCGAGAAAGAAGTGAAGGATGCTGCCGGAGCTAAATCTCTTGAAGAAGACGACCCAACAGACTTTGTTGAGATTCTGAAGCTGAGGAAGATCACCTACAGAATGTATGGAGTGCCCCTTCCTAAAACTCAATCGCAAGACTTCAAGGACAGGATTAGGCAATACAAACGATCTTAGCTTCTGTATTCTTTTATCTTTCTTAGTTTAGCAAGAGATGTAATGTACTGAACATTCTTCCCTATATACATATATCTCTGCTTTTTGGCTTTGACAATATCTTATTGTCTGAATAGCCGTGTTCTTTATGCTTAACACTCAGAATCACTGAATTGATTACTGACTCACACACTCACTGTTTGATTTACTTGTCAGTTTATTGCTCAGCTAGATTCTGTTAGATTTGCTGTAATTCGGGGGAAAATATTGTTAAAACAGGGAGAAAGTGCTTAGTCTCTATATAATCTTTCTGCCCTGATCCCCTCAGTAGTCTAGGACTTGAAGAACAACTCCACTGATTCTACTTGTAATACTTGTAAGGAGCTCTGTTTCTGACTAGTCATAGTATTAGCTATTGATTTCTGTTGATAGATTTTAATAGGTTTTGGCATCATCAAATAGGAGGAAATTGTTGGGTGATGATTCTATCCTCAACAGTATTAGACTTTGTGGGAAATGATTCTATCTTCTGAACTGACCTATGCTCAGTAGCCTTATGCTCTGAATTAATCTGAAGATTTGAAGATCCCAAAACCCTATCTTGATTGGTGAACCATTGAGTTGTAACCTGTTTTTGTCTCTGAAGTTTCAGACTCAGCAGACTCTCTGCTCTGGTACAGGCACTCAGTAGCTTACCCACCTCTGCACCAGAAGTAGAAGACTCAGTAAATCTTGGACTCGGCGGGAGCAAGATATGCGAAAGGAGTCAGTCGAACTGAACTCAGCAGGAGTAGTTCACTATACTCAGAGTTGATCTTCAGTAAAGCAGACTCAGCAGAAGTTACCTACTGATTCAAGATCAGACTCAACAACGGCCAGACAGTCTTCTGAATTGTCAGAACTTTTGAAGGCAATCAGCATAGTCAAAGTACGAGGAAAGGAGAAGACAACTTCAAATCACCTCGAAGTCTGTTCTGTCTCAACCACTATTCTGAATCTCGACCAATGACAAGCAGACATCTGTCCTACACCTACTAAAGCTGCAAGTCAACAACTTTCCGAAAATTAAGGGAAAGGACACTGTCACACCGCCATGAAAGAGCCGTTAGCTACCTAAAGGAGAGAGACAAAGGATCGTCGTCTCCAACGGATCTTTCCTAATCTCTTCTCTATAAATAGAGGGATAAATCAAATTTTGAAGCACGCGAAAGAAAAACGAGAAAACGCGAAAGAAAAATGAGAAAATGCAGAGCATTCAAACGAGCAAAACCAAAAAGCTTAAGTTCTCCGCAAGAAGTTCGAAGAATCTATCTCAGGCGAAGAACTACACTCTAGCTCTTAGGGAACCAAGCTGAACCGAAAACCAGAGCCTCTAGTATCCAAACGACGATACACGAACCCAAAGCTTTATTCAGTTGTTCGTAATTCTAGAAGCCAATTCATTGTTCCCTATCCCTCTAACCTAAGCTCATATAGACATATCCATAGCTTAGACGAAGGAGTTCATCCTTGAACTGTTCTTTATTGTAAAGAACTCCTTCATAGTTGGAGAGTTGTTCAAACACTTAGTTTGATACCTTGTAAACTGAGACTTGCTTAGTATAATAACTAAGGCCAGTGTTTGTCCAGCGTACAAACCAACTGAGACTACCTCAGTATAATAAATAGCTTCCTGATCTTTCGGGACAGTGGACGTAGGATTTTTGTGTCCGAACCAGTTTAAAAATCTCTGTGTCTCGTAGTTTACTGTTGCATTGATTTAACTGATCATACTGAAAATCCTTTATAAATCATTCAACTGAGTTTCAGCAAACCTAACTGATTGCACTAATCTACTGAAACAGTTTTAATAAAAACGTTTTTCCACTCAATTGAATTGGGCCTACACTATTTCGCACCAATGAACTCTATCTGCAAGATACTGAATTCTGACTCTCAGTCAGCTAGCAGATCTCAGTAGAGTCAGTCACTCTGCCGACACGATTCAGAACAGCATATCTGGTCTGCTGAACTTGTTCAGTACAACACTATCCTGAATGGGATGTTCGTGTTTTAAGTTGAGAAATTGGTTTCAGGTGTATTCACCCCCCCCCCTCTACACCTGAACATGCTCTCGGGACCAACATTCTCTCTTTTTTCTGTCTTGAGGGCAGCTTTTGTCAGAGTAAGGTATAGTGCGACAACTCCTCATTAGTCGAGGTAGAATGGTAGGTTGGTCTTGTTCAAACTCCAAAGCAGATGCTGAGTTGACTTCCTCTGATACCTCGGACTGAGTTATCTTCTACTGACATTCATCTAAAAAGTTCAACTTCATGTCTTTTTCCTATCTATCCATTCAGTATGTTCTAACTAACCATACTGAGTTCCAATGTTGTGTCCGTCCCACTGACAAAGATCTACTCTACTGAATCTATCAGCTATTGAACTCTAGTTAGCCTACTAAGTTCTTAAAATGCTAAACTCAACTAAACTATTATATTACCTGGTTCATCATTCAATTAGAGTTTTGCGATTTTCAAATCTTATCATACTGAATCTCATCCCAACATCGCTCACACTTTCTCCCCCTTGATATTCTTCATTTCTCATCTTGATTTTCTCCATCACCATTGAAAATCAACGAACTTAATCATCCCAGTGGAATCCTGCTCCGAGGCCCGTGAGGATCTGATGGAGCTCCGTCGCTGAAATCTTGTTGTCGCGACGTTGCCTTTGCAGAAGGTGGCGAACTCCTCAAGGTTGATTTGGTCGCGCTGGTCGGTGTCGATCTCCTGCATCATCCACGTCACCTCGTCGGCAGAGGTGGCTGTTCCGGGAGCCTTCAACACGTTGCCGAGCTCCTCGACGGAGATCTTCTCGTCGTTGTTGGCGTCGAAGCGCTCGAACACTTTGCGCACCTTGCTGTTGTCTTCAAGGTACAATGGTGGTGGCGTTCGCTTTAGTGTTTGAAGGTTCATTGGTCACCATTTTTGGAAATGATTTTGTTTTATTTTATCTTTTTATGATGGATAGTGATGGAAATGATCTCGCTTTAACATTACATAATTTATCTAGATTCATTAATTATTTTAGGTAGATTTTGTTGACTAAATCATTGAACGGTGGTTTCGTATGATTATTGGATAAAAGTGGCACGTTCCTTAATTATATTATTATTGACACCATCCTTCATTTCGTTGCAACAATTGACACTCTACTCCAAGACAATTGATACAATAATTGACACTTTTATTTATTACGATTGACACTTAGAGGAATATTTCTGGTTGTTATGCTGATCATATTTTGTTGAGTAAATCACTGAACGATGGTTTCTTTATCAAAGGACGCTGCCTTGAAAAAGGGGCCCATACCCGCCCCATAGACCCGCAGATCTTTTAAGTATTATTCTTTATCTAGGACCCGAACCCGTCCCGCCGCCTTGGAAAAGGGTCCCGAACCCACCCTATGGACCCGCAAATCTTTTATGTATTAATAAATTTTAACTAATATGTTTGTACAAGGATTCGAACCCAAGTCATCCGAGATTAATTAATACCCTTAATCACTAGACCAACAATCCATTTGTAAAATTTAGATAAATATAAAAGATATATAATCTTAAAGTCTTATTTTATACCTATTTTAATTTAAAACATAAATAAAAAAATTTAAGAAAAATGATAAATAAGACAAGCACTCTAGTTTCATCTCCTTTTCTCTTTTCTAATTCTTTAACTACTTTTAATTTATTAAATGTTTATGTATTTTGATTATTTATTATTCAATAATGTTTTATAAATCATACTCAAGATAAAAATGTGTGTAAATTGTACATTTCATTTTCGAAAGTTGATTTGATAATTGAATTGAAAATTCTAATTTATATAATTTGAATAGGAGGAAAAAACACTTTTGCATATACGAATTAACTTAGTTTATTTTTCGAAACACAAACAAATATTTTGAAGAGGTAGATGCTAACACTAGTATATAAAAGACTACTGATTTTTAATTCATAAAATGCTTAACTGAATAAAAAAGATCAATGAATAATAAGAGTGGTTCTTTCACTTGTTATAAAAAGTTTTCAATTATAATATTATAAAAATGTTAATTTCATTTTCGACATACATACTCATTACAAATTTGATTATAATATATAATTTGAAATCTAAAAGCTATTTTTTTGTTAAATTAGTTCATAAATTTCTAAAACCTAAGATATTCTGCAAATGATAATTTTGTTCAACGCAAATGATACTTTTCTTTGAAACAAATGATACTCTACAAAAGACACTTTTCATAAAAAACAGATGACACTTTTGTTTGAAAATGATGATACTTTACAAATGACACTTTTGTTCGAAGCAAATGATACTCTACAAATGATACTTCCGGATACAGTGATAGTAGAAAGTGTTCAAAACGAAAATAAAACTTTTATTTTGAAACAAATGATCTAATTGGTGGTGGGGCGTCGCTACCTAGGGGCGGGACAGGTCTGATGCAGGAAACAGACTTGTGTGGGTCAGGTAATACCCGCCCCATCGCGTGCGGGGCCGGGACGAGTTCGGGTCCTTTTGACATCCTTAGATAAATGACACTTTTGGTTCACAAGAATTAACACTTCATTCCTAAAGAAAAGATAATTTTTCAAAACAATTCACATTTTTTTTTTCAAAATGACACTTTTGTTTGAAACCTAAAGATATTCTACAAATGACACTTTTATTCAATGCAAATGACACTTTTGTTTGAAGCAAATGATACTCTATAAATGACATTTTTCATAAAAAACAAATGACACTTTTGTTTGAAAATGATGATACTTTACAAATGACATTTTTGTTCGAAGCAAATGATACTTTCGGATGCAGTGATGGTAGAAAGTGTTCAAAATGAAAATAATACTTTTATTTTGAAACAAATGATACTCAATAAATGACACTTTTATTCACAACAATGATATGTCCATCGTTACAATAATTAGAATTTTTCTACAAAAAGTTTAAAAAATTAAAAATAAAAGATTAATAATGTCAGCGGACGCGGTCTAAGTAGGGAGGGTAATTAGGTCGCAATTGGGCCAAAAGGTTGTCGGTGCGCCTAAGTTTTCGTGTTAAATTAATTCTTCGCACGTATCTGTAAGTTCGATTAGTTTATGATTTTCAATTGATTTTTGTAAGATAGGCATGTTTTTAATATGTTAATATCATAATATTAAAAATAATATTATGATATTATCAATTAGCCCCTAATGACTATGTTACACAATTGATTAATAATTATGTTACATGACAATTATGAAACTGAATCATGTTCCATGTTATGTTAATTATATCGTTAAATTACATGGTCATGAAGTTGCCATTATGACAAACGAAATGTATAATAATTATTCTGATTTTATCATAAAATTTCCATTATGTTGCATTATTTAATTATAATTAGAAATTTAGGTCTAATTCACCACAATCAAATCGAGATTTTTACATGGAATACCTCAAAGATTACAACTGAAAAATGCAATTAATCCATCCTCCCAATCCAAGGATAAAGAATTATAATAACTAAGTATAAATACATTAACTTGTGAAAACTTCGAACCAAACTTAAGACGATGAAATTCGAACAACTTCGAATAACTGGGCACATAAATGGGTGAGTTTCGGCAAGCCAATTATTCACGATACTTATATACTTAAATATACAATATTATATCGTGAATAATGGCTTTACGTCATTGGCTCCTCAAATCCACCACCACAACACTGACATTATCCGTCGACCGCCGTGCCAAGGCCAGCCTCGTCAACAAAATCGACGCGTCGGAGCAAGCCTGATACGAGCTCTCCCCGGCCACCGTGCATTCGCTAGGCGGCGGCGCTTTCCGCGACTGGAGGCACATGCGCGCCACGCCGCAAGCAGTTTGGTCGGAGACTACGTCCCACAGCCCATCGGTCGCCAGAATCAAGCACTCGTCCTCCACCGTCCGATCCGTAACGGTCACCTCCGGCTCCGATATCACGTACGGCTTCAGATAACTATCTCCTAAAGCACGTGACATTGCTAAGACTCCGAGCACTCTCGCACCGTCCCAGTATATTACCCGGCCGCCGGCCTCCTCGATGCGGCGGAGCTCATCCGGTCTATCCGGCTGCAAAACAAGCAGAAAAGACAAATTCCAGTTCAGATTATATATTTAATGTAATTGTACAAGGATTTCATGATTCGGGGAAAAATTGATTAGAAGCCAAACCCTACCTTATGATCTACCGAGAGGGGGATTGCGACGCCGTTTCGGCAGAGGAGGGCGCGTGAATCTCCACAATTGGACACGATAATCTTCTCCGGCGAGACTACAGCGACTACGGCGGTGGATCCGACGGAATCGCGCTGCGGCGTCTGCATCTCGCAGCGGCATCTGGAGGTGGAGGCGCGGCCGCTCGACCACTCCGACACATCCTCATCCATCTTCATGAAACTCCTACCCATCGTCTCCTCCCACGAAGAATCGCCGCCATTCACGTACTCGTCTCTCACTATCTCATGCATCCGCTCCTTGCACCTCCTCGCCACATGCGAGCAGCCATGGCCGTCGAAAACTCCATAGAAGTGCAGTCCGGCGGGAGTAAAGGAATCTCGGCCGCAGAAGAAGGGGCGGATCGCGACGGCGTCTTCCATATCTCTCCTCCTCCCGCAGACGGAGGTCACCCCAAATCTCGGAAACTCCGAATCATCATCATCGTTAGTCTTCGAGCGCTTCTCACCGCTTGCGAGCTCATGAAGCTCTCGTCGCCTCTTTCTTTGCGGCGGCGCCACCGCAGAATCGGCGAGCTCGAAGTTCAGACGATGAATCTCCATTCTGTTCCTTGATTTCGAACTATGCTCAACGGGAGTAGGCGTCTGCGTCTCAATTACACCAGCCATTACAAAAACTCTCCTAAATTTATTCGTCCTCTGAATTGTTGTGGTAAGAAGCAAGGTAAAAACAAATGAAAAGAAAGATATACAAATCCGCATTTTGTACAGGGTAGGGGGGGAGTAACGGGTAGCTGCCCGCCACCAAATTGGGCAGGAGAGATGATCTGGGCCGTTGATAGGAGGGGACGATGAGATGTAGAGTGTACACGAGTTCGGGGAAGTTAAGGGGGCAATAATAAATGGTACAAATGGGGGCCTGCTGTCTCGACACGCAGTCCCCTTCTAACTGGGCCCCGCTTGCTTTTAAGGCCTAACAATTAATCGCAATGCTTTTTCCCTCTTGATTTTCGCCACGTAGAACTACTGCGGCGTTTGATATTCCTCACACTGCCACGCGCGCGTCTCCAAAATATAACAAACATTGAAAGTCCATACAAGATGAATCTACTCATGCATTTGTCTTATTAATTAATAGTACTCCATCCGTCCCGCTAATTCTCTCCCAGTTGACTTCGGTATGAAGATTAAGAAATTTTAGTTTATTGTGTATTTTATGAATTTTAATTGTATAAAGAAAATGACACAGTTTTGGAGGAGTGGTTGGTGGAAAGAAATAAGAATTATTCAAATTTTTGCAAGGCTAGTAAAAGGCAATCGATTTTTTTTTAATATTTTTTTTATATTGTATTTGAAGAAATAATCTAAAGTTTTCAAAAAGATAAAAATCATAATTTTTTGAGTTCGGAGCGGAACATAATCGAGTGAGAGATAGATTTTTGAAGAGAGAGAGAGTATAAGAATGTGGGGGTTGAGTAGTGAATAAGGGGGACCTACTTCATTTTATGTTTAAGAGTATTTTTTACTATTTTAGGAAAAAAGGACAATAATAGCGGGACAGCCCGATGATGCAAGTAGGATAGTAATAACGGGACGGAGGGAGTAATATATTACTATATGACACAAGAGAGTACAAATTATGCATCAAATAACTCTGTTAAAATCTTCATCGCAGATATACATGTCTGAACATGACAATAAGATACTAAAACGAATTTATAGGTCATTAATTTAGAAGATATATTATTGTTACAAATATTAGAAAAATATTAGTATTGCAATTCAATATATACGTTCATACAAGATCGATCTCACGTACAACTTTATTTTTTCTTATTTTCCTTTTCCTCTTCATCTACTTCCTTGTTTCATCTACCCTTTTGTTCGCAGCTACTTAAAATCGATTGCATGAGAGTTACATCCTTCAATTTATGCTTCTTTTATTTCATTTATCTTGCCTCATTTTTCTTTCTTAATTGTCTCGTGCATTTTGCCTAATTGAAAAATGATAACTTATTAAACATAACTATAATTCTTTTTTTGGGATCTATTAATTTATATATAATTTTTAACTCTCTTTAATAATTATATAGTAAATAAATAAAATAAGATGAATGAGACGGAATTTAAAAAATGAAGAAGAGTGAGTGTGAGCGGTTGAATGTGCGAGTGGAGGTTGAGAAATGGGAAAAGAAAGACGTGATGGAAGGAAAGAGAAAAATTGGACACGTAGGGGACCAAATTTCAACTCCGTCCAGCAGAATATCTGCCTTCCCTCCCTCACCATGACGCGTGTTCATCTTTCAACTACAACTCTATTTCAATCATATATATACTCTATAAATTAATAAAATATTTACTCTAAATCTTGGCAAAAGATCATTTGGGCCAAATTCGGTAGATCACTTGGTGGCCCACCAATCACGCAACGCCATGCGTGTATTGGTGGACCATCTTTTTATAATTCAAATATTTTTTAAATGGTAACACGGCCTATCAATGCACGCATGTCATTACGTGATTGGTGGGCCACCAAATAGTCCTCTGGATTTGAGCCCGAAGATCCGAATTGCTAAATCTTGTCCGTGTTTCCCAATTAATTCGATTCTTGTTCCACCAAGATCTGATGCAGCTAACGCCAGGTGGACTTTTTTCTTTACATACTCTATTTTTCTTTTTCTATGGAGGTTAATTGTAAATTGAATTGAAATTTTTCAATGAGCGTATTTATAGAGATTTGCAGACTGCAGCAGCCTTTGAAACATGATAAGTAAACTTCGGTACTAGTAGTTGACAATCATAAAGAAGAGGTAAGATTTGAGATATTTTTGTATTGTACTCCCTCCATCCCATTGGAAACGACGCGTTTCCAATGGGCGCGGGAATTAAGAAAGTAGATAAAGTAGGTGAGAGAAATGATAAAGTAGGTGAGAGAAATAATAAAATATGATAAAGTTATTTCCTTTTTTGGAAACGTGTCGTTTTCAATGGGACGGCCCGAAAAGGAAAACGTGTCGTTTCTAGTGGGACGGAGGGAGTAGTAAATAAGATTTACCATATAATATGTAAATTCTAGCGGTCCATAAACCTATCTCGTGTCGGCCCTTTATCCCATCTTGTAATTTATAAATAGAGGTCTCCACCCTCATAATAATAAACATCAATTGATTCTCTTTATTATTCTCCGCATTCTTTTTTAGTTTATAACACGTTATCAGCACGAAGGAACTCTAAAAAAAAAAAAAAAAAAACACGTTGTGGGAGGTATAATTTTTTCCAACACCTTTCAATTTTTTTCGTCAAACCACTTTTACAAGTGGTATTATATTTTAAATGTAAATTATTTTTTCTCAAATCACCTCTCGTTTTTTTTAATTAATAAAAAAATGATGTAATTATTTTTCTCAAATATTTATATTGATAATAATTATGATAGTTATATTATCGTACATGGTTTAGATAAGTAAATCAATCACTTATTTTGAATCATGCACTTCCTTTGAGGAAATCATTATATTTATTGTCGCTCCAGAAGTAGCACAATATACTAATATTCCTGAAGAATATGACATGTTCTGAAGAACAATTGAAAAACATAATTTCAACTTGATTTGGTGCCCCAGAAGTAGCACAATCAATATTCCTAAAGAATATTACATGCTATTGAAGAGCATTTACTCTACGCTTTTATTTATTTATTCGTTTATTTGATTGTTTGTTTCTTTATTTATTTAATGTTAAATTACAATTGTTGCTCCTGAAGTAGCACGATCCATATTCCTGAAGAATATCATATGCTCTTAAAGAGCAAATCAAACTTATTCATTGAAATGATTTAATTGTTGCTCCAGAAGTAGCATAAATTTAATATTCTTGAAGAATATTTCACACTCTTGAAGAGTTTTTATTTATGTATTTACAATTTATTTATTTTTTTCTCTGCATGTTATAATATATATATATATATATATATTATAGGCATATAATCTTAAATTATTGCTCCCGAATTAGCAAATAATTAATATTCCTGGAGAATATTAATGCTCATGTAGAACACTTTATGATATAGGTGATATATATTTATCCCTGAGGGAAAAAACATAAGTCTTTATAGACATTAATAAAAATTATTTTACTTGTGCAGAGTTGCACGAGTGGGAAATATCACCAAACTTGAGTTCGTTGCACTTGACATATCCGACAAAAATTATATGTCATGGATTGTTGATGCCGAGATTCATTTGATCTCAAGGGGTCTAGGAGAGACTATACAAGAAGGAAACACCGCATCTCCGCAGGATCGCGCAAAGACACTGATTTTCCTTCGTCACCATCTTCATGGTGACTTAAAAAATGAGTATCTCACCGTCAAAGATCCATATGAATTGTGGAACAACCTTAAAGAGAGGCTTGATCACCAAAGGACTGCTATCCTTCATAAAGCTCGATACGATTGGTTGCATCTTAGACTGCAAGACTTCAAATCTGTGAATACTTATAATTATGAATTGTTCAGATTTAGCTCTGCAATGAAACTATGTGGAGAAACAATCACTGATGAAATGATGTTTGAGAAAACATTCTCCACATTTCATGCTTCTAATGTTCTCCTACAACAACAATATAGGGAGCGAGGTTTCAAAAAGTACTCTGAACTAATATCTTGTTTATTAGTTGCCGAGCAAAATAATGAATTGCTAATAAAAAACCACGAGTTAAAACCCACCGGTTCCTCTGCATTGCCTAAAGCCAATGCGACACATGGATATGGTCGTGGAAACCAACATGGACGTGAGCGCGGTCGTGGTCGTGGGCATGGATGCCGACATAGGAATCCCGACCATGCAACCTCGAGCAACAAAAGGTCTAAGACATCCAAAGATCACAATTCATCTAACAAGGAGGAAATATGTCATCGATGTGGCATGAATGGGCATTGGTCGCGTACCTGTCGTACGGCAAAGCACCTTGTGGATCTGTATCAGAGTTCAATCAAGGGAAAAGTAAAGAAGGAGACCAATGTCCTTGACTATGACGGTTCGAGTAATCCAACAACTCACTTAGATGTCTCTGATTTCTTTAATGACTCAAACGACAACATAGATGGCTTGATTGGTGGTGGTGTTTTAGAAGACAATTGATGAAGCTTTTGACATATTTAGCTTTTATCGTTAACCTTTGTCACGCAATTCATTTCATTTGCTTACACAACTCTATCTTAGTATTGTTATTGTTTTTGAAACTTATTATTCTTCTTTGGATTATTGTCGATTTCCTTTAACTGATTAGGAAATTATTTTCTTGAAAAATAATGTCTCAGAAAATGCAAATGAATCATTGTGATATCTGTTTAGCCGATAGTGCCACCACACACACCATTCTCTAAGATAAAAAGTATTTTAAAAAATTAACATTAGCTGAAGATAATGTTAATACTATATCTGGTGCATCGAACATCATCGAAGGCTCCGGAAGAGCTTGTGTCATTCTACCAAATGATACTAAATTAATTATAGAGCATGCCTTATATTCTAGTAAGTCCAGAAGAAACTTACTAAGTTTTAAGGATAGTCGCAGCAATGGCTACCACATTGAAACAATGTCAGAAGGTAGTAACGAATATCTATGAATAAATTCTTTTGTATTTGGCCAGAAGCAGATCAAAGAAAAATTATCAACACTACCATCCGGGATGTATTACACATTTATCAAGGTAATTGAGACGAACCATGTCATGAACCCGAAGTTCAATGACTCAAAAAGTTTTTTGCTTTGGCATGATAGATTTGGACATCCGGGAGCAACTATGATGCGCCGCATCATTGAAAACTCATGTGGACACAATATAAAGAACCAAAAGATTCTAATAACAAATTAATTCTCATGTGGTGCTTGTGCGCAAGGCAAGTTAGTCATTAGACCATCCTACACGAAGGTCAATATAGAATCTCCATCATTCTTGGAAAGAATTCAAGGAGATATTTGTGGACCTTTACATCCATCATGTGGACCATTTCGATACTTTATGGTATTGATTGATGCTTCTTCTAGATGGTCCCATGTATGTTTGCTTTCTAGTAGAAATGCAGCTTTTGCTAGACTATTTGCTCAAATAATAAAATTGAGAGCTCAATTCCCAGACAATCCGATTAAGAGGATTCGCCTCGATAATGCTAGTGAGGTTCAGTCTCAAGCATTTAATAGTTATTGTATGGCTATTGGGATTGAGATTGAACACTCGGTTGCTCATGTTCATACGCAAAATGGTTTAGCAGAAGCGTTCATTAAACGTCTTCAACTTATTGCTAGACCATTACTTATGAAATCATAACTCCCAATTTCGGCTTGGGGTCATGCCATTTTACATGCTGCATCATTAATTCGGATTCGGCCAATAGCCAACCAACAACATTCCCCAATGCAAATTGTATTTGGTAGAGAACCTGATGTTTCTCACTTACGGATTTTTGGTTGTGCTGTTCAAGTTCCAATTGCACCCCCACAACGTACAAAAATAGGTCCCCAACGAAGACTTGGGATATATGTTGGATTTGATTCGCCCTCGATCATAAGATATCTTGAACCTTTAACGGACGATTTATTTACTACACGTTTTGCAGATTGTCATTTTGATGAAATGACATTTCCAACATTAGGTGGAACCAACCTACATCCAGAAAAGCAAAAGGAAATCTCTTGGAATGAAAAAACTTTATCACATTTTGATTCCAGAAGTAATCAATGTGAACAAGAAGTTGAAAAAATAATTCATTTGCAAAAGATTGCAAATCAAATTCCTGATGCTTTCATAGATACAAGAAAAGTGACACTATCTCACATACCAGCTGCCAATACACCTGCTAGAATTAGTGTCCCTGAAGGACAAACAACAATGGTAGCAAATGAATCTAATGTCTGTAAAAAACGTGGTCGACCAATTGGTTCCAAAGATTCCGTGCCTAGAAAGAGAAAGGCACAAAACACGAACCAAACAATGACGAAAATCATTGATCAAAATAATGTAGTTCCTGAAGAACCACAAGCGTATGAAAATCATGAGATCTCAATAAATTACTTATCTTCTAATAAGATATTGGAGAGAGAAAATATCATCGTGGACGATAAATTCGCCTTTAATATGGCTCTTGAAGTTCTAAATGAGGATTCTGAACCGCGGTCTATTAAAGACTGTCAAACTAGACATGATTGACCAAAGTGGAAAGAAGCCATACAAGGTGAACTAAATTCCCTTGAAAGCCGAAAAACATTTGGACCTGTAGTACAAACTCCGAAAAATGTTATCCCTGTAAGATACAAATGGTTCTTTGTTCGAAAGAGAAACGAAAACCATGAAATTACGAGATACAAAGCCAGACTCGTAGCACAAGGTTTTTCTCAAAGACCGGGAATTGATTATGAAGAAACATACTCTCCGGTAATGGACGCAATTACATTTAGATTTTTGATGAGTATAGTTGTGTCAGAAAGACTTGATATGTGCCTAATGGACGTAGTAACTGCATATCTATACGGTTCACTAGATAGTGACATATACATGAAAATCCCAAAAGAATTTAAATTGCCTGAAGCATATAAGTCAAAACCCAAAAGCATGTTTTCAATTAAACTGCAAAAGTCGTTGTATGGGTTGAAGCAGTCTGGCCGTATGTGGTATAATAGACTTAGCGAGTATCTCTTGAAAGAAGGGTACAAAAATGATGATGTTTGCCCTTGTGTTTTCATTAAGAAAACTGACAATGGATTTGCAATCATATCAGTTTATGTAGATGATTTGAATTTAATTGGGACTCCTGAAGAGCTCAATAAAACTGCTGAATATTTGAAAAATGAATTTGAGATGAAGGATTTAGGAAAGACAAAATTTTGTCTTGGATTGCAAATTGAACATGTCCCTGAAGGACTATTTGTTCATCAATCCTCATACACAGAAAAAGTCTTAAAACGGTTTTATATGGATAATGCGCATCCATTATCATCACCAATGGTCGTTAGAACACTTGATGTGCATAAAGATCCATTTCGACCTATTGAAGATGGCGAAAGGATACTTGGTCCCGAAGTACCATATCTTAGTGCAATCGGAGCATTGACCTATTTAGCTAATTGCACAAGACCAGATATAGCTTTTTCTGTCAATCTCCTTGCAAGATATAACTCTGCACACACTTTAAGATATTGGAATGGTGTTAAACACATTCTACGTTATTTGAAGGGTACTATTGACCTTGGATTACACTACCCTAAAGGTTCTGATTATTCTATAGTAGGGTATGCAGATGCAGGTTATTTATCCGATCCACATAAAGTGAAGTCACAAACTGGCTATGTTTTTATACGTGGAGGAACTGCTATATCTTGGAAATCCGTTAAGCAAACCTTGACTGCAACATCCTCAAATCATTCTGAAATAATTGCAATCCATGAAGCAAGTCGAGAATGTGTGTGGTTACGGAATATGACGAGTCACATCCAAGAGTCATGCAGATTGCCTTCTTCAAAAGACAATCCAACGGTGTTATATGAAGACAATGCCGCTTGTATCACACAATTGAAGGGAGGTTACATCAAAGGCGATCGGACAAAGCATATTTCTCCCAAGTTTTTCTTCACACATGAACTTCAAAAGAATGGCGATATCGACGTCCAACAAACACGTTCGAGTGATAATCTAGCAGACTTATTCACAAAGGCATTAATGACGTCAACATTCAAGAAGTTGGTACAGCAGATAGGCATGCGCCGATTCAAAGATCTATAATGATTATTTTGAGGGGGAGCAGCTGTACTCTTTTTCCTTCGACCAGTTTTTATCCCATTGAGTTTTTCTGGCAAGGGTTTTAACGAGGCAACAATTTATATTTAGGGATGGTTCATCATGGGAGAGTGTGGTAAATAAGATTTACCATATATATGATGACCATATGTAAACCCTAGCCCCATAAGCCCATCTCGTGTCGACCCTTTAGCCCATCTTGTAATCTATAAATAGAGGTCTCCACCCTCATAATAATACACCTCAATTCCTTCTCTCTATTATTCTCCGCATTGTTTTCTAGTTTATAACAATAATATTGTTAGGTTATTCAATAATTTACTCTATAGTTAAATTATTGAATATAGAGAGTAATATCATACAATATAGAGAGTGATATCATATTTAACTATAATATTGACCTGAAGATTTTAGATTTATCTTTATACTTTTATTTTTTAACCAATTAATCAAATTAATATATTATAAAAATATCACATAAAATTAGTCTCTATATAATATGTTAAATTATTTATAGCTAAGTATTGTGTTATTTGAATTTTACGTAATTAATATATTTTATGTTTTTAGTATATTGCATTAAGAAATTTTTATGAGGTTTTTGGAGATTAAAAAATATCATAAATCGTTTAAGATTGAGTTTTTAATTGATTTTGAAAATAATGATTTAAAAAATTATAATAACTAGAAACAAGAAATAATAAATTTATATATATAGTATTTGGATCTAATAAGAACTAAGAGTTTTTATGAGAATAAAGAACCATTTTTGACCTTAGATTAAGATAAATCAATGGTTAAGAATTAGTGTTGATTAATTAATAATTTTCTTAATTGACGGTTTTATTAGAGATCAATTTGGTAAACTTTGATTTTTTAGTTAATTTGTTTATGCCCCCCCTCTTTTTTTTTTGTTTCAACCGGCCTATAAATAATGTGAATTTAGTATGAGAAGTTTTTGTATAAGGTAAGTTAATTAAATTAAATTTATTTATTTTATTAAAATATTAATGCATACAAATAGCGACCAAATACGGATTGATTTATGCGGCCACTTCTAATAAATAGTGTTTTTTTATAGTAAGTCATGCAATTAAATATAATTACTATTTTAAACTTGCTTACATGCGTATCGTTATAGTTTTTTCATATTTAATTAAATAAAGATTTTTTCACAAGTTCTTTTAATTTACGTTGTATAATATTTTTTTAAAGTTATTTGAATGATGCATAATTCAATTATATTTCGATGCATTTATTGAACTTATACATGCATGTATATTTTGATAGTCTTTTGTTATATTTCCATGCATATTATATGAAAGTCACCATGTTTCATCCATCAAATTGCTGATTTATACTCCTTCCGTCCCGCTATTACTGTCCTCTTTGGTTTCGGCCCGGAGATTAAGAAATTTTGTTTAAGTGTGTGTTTTATGAGTTTTAATTGTATTAAGAAATGAGCACAATTTTCGAGGAGGGTTTGGTGGAAGAAATACGAATTTATCCAAATTTTTACAGGGCATAGTTGAGGCAATCGATTTTTTTTTTCATATTGTATTTTAAGAAATAATCTTAAGTTTCCAAAAAGTTAAAATTCATAAATTTCCGAGTACGGAGTTGAACGAAAATCGTGTGAGAGATAGATTTTTAGAGAGTGATAGTATGATAATGTGGGATGAGTATTAAGTATGAGGGGGCCCACTTCATTTTTTGTTTAAGAGTAGTTTTTTCTATTTTAGGAAATGAGACAGTAATAGCGGTACAACCCGATTATAAAAGTAAGACAGTAATAGCGGGACAGAGAGATTATTATGCACCAAACGATATAAAGTAATGCAAATCTAACAAATTATGATATGCATAAAAAATAGTGTTGGTCCCGAGTGTACGGTCAAGTGTAGAGGGGGGGGGGTGAATACACCTGATTCGATTTCTCGATTTCGAACTTGAACAATCCTATTCAGGATGGTGTCCGATCAAAGCATGTTCGGCAGACCGGGCATACTGTTCGAATCGAGTTAAAGGCTAAGAGTACCGACTCAGCGAGATTCGCTAACCGACTACGTCGAGTCCGTATCTACGGTAAGAGTTCGGTGCGCGGAATAGTGTAGGCCCAAATCAGTTTTTGTGAGAAAACGTTTTAAGTCTCAGTTCAGTAGATTAAGAGTTCAGTATGCTGAGACAGTTGATTGATTTTAAATATGATGTTAAGTATGAATAGTAAAATCAATGCAACAGTTAAGAAAGCATAAGAAGAGACACGGGATTTTTAAAGTGGTTCGGATATCGCTCAAATCCTACGTCCACTGTCCCGAATGATCGGGAGGCTATTTATTATCCCGAGTTAGTCTTAGTCGGCTTGCACACCGGGCAAAGCCGCGTCTTGGTTTTTATACGATCCAAGTCTCGGTTACAACACTATCAAACTTAAAGTGTTTGACAAACTTCTCCAACAGTGAAGGAGTCCTTATACAATAAGGATTGGGTTCAAATGTGAACTCCTTCGTCTAAGCTATGGATATAACAAGTGAGCTTAGGGTTAGAGGGATAAGGAACGAGAATGTAGCTATCTAGAGCGACGAACAGCTGAGGGTTTAGCTATAGATTCGTGTCAGTCGCTTGGATACTAGAAGCTTATGTCGGTTCAGCTTGGTTCCTTTTGAGCTGGATGTAGTCTTTCGCCGGAGATAACTCGGTTGTTTCTTGCGGAAGACTTAGTCGTTAATTTCGCTCGTTTAAATGCTCTCTCGTGTTCTAGGTGCGCGCATTCTCTAGTTCTTCAAATCTTGAATGATCCCTCTATTTATAGAGCAGAGATTGAAATAGATCCGTTGGAGACGATCTTCTTCTCTCTCTCTCTTTTTGGTAGCAAACGGCTCTTTTGGTGTAGGTAACAGTGTACTTTCCCACCTTTTTAGGTAAAAGGTTGACTGCAGCTTTAGCAGGTGAGAAGACACGTGTATGCTTGTCATTCGTTGAGGTGGATGGAGTGGTTGAGACAAAGACAAACTTCGAGACGGATCGAAGCCGACTTCTCTCTTCCTCGTACATGACAATGCTGATTGTCTTTCAAAAGATTCTCGACAGTCCCGAAGACTATCCGCCGTTGCTTGAGTCCGACCTTGTATTTAGTAGATAGATCGCCGAGATAAGTCTATCGAAGATCAGCTCCGAGTTCGATGAACTACTCTCGCTGAGTTCGGTTCAATCGACTCTCTCGATATCTTGCTCTCGCTGAGTCCAAGATCATCCGAGTCTTTCAGATATCTTTGCTCCCGTTGAGTCCAAGTATCACCGAGTCTTCTCGCACCGGTGCCGAGGCAAATAAGCTGCCGAGCGCCTTGACTAGAGCAGAGTGTCTACCGAGTCCGAAACCTCGTAGACAAATACGAATACAAAGGAATGGTTCACCAATCGATAGGGTTTTGGGATCTTCAAATCTTCTCAACGGTTCGTAGCACGAGGCTACCGAGCGTGATTCAAGATAGAAGATAGAGTCATTTCCCACCGGTATGATCATGCCGAGGATTGAATCATCACCCAACAATTTCCCCCTATTTGATGATGCCAAAACCTATCATCTATGTCTATCAACTATGCTAAACACTAACTTACTCGAAACAGAGCTCCTTACAAATATTACAAGTAGGATCAGTGGAGTTGTCTGGTAAGTGCTAGACTACTGAGGGAGACAGGGCAGAACAATTTCCCCCTTTACAATAATTTCCCCCATGCAACAATTTCCCCCTAAGAGAAATAATAACTCTCCGAAAGTCTAGTCTATCAGAGATCTAACCGAGCAAAAACTGACAAGTAAATAAACAAAGTGTGTGAGTCAGTAATCACTTCAGTGATTCTGAGTGTTAAAGCATAAAGCAAACACGGCTATTTAGACAACAAGTAGTTGTCAGAGCCAAAAGAAGATTTGTATATATATAATAACTAGTTCAGTACATTACAAATATTGCTAAGCTAAAAGAAGAACTAAAAGGGAGAACCCTTAAACTGCTGAATCCTATTCATGAAACCTTGGGATTTATCTTCAGGCAGTGGGACTCCATACATTCTGAACGTGTTCTTCCTCAGCTTCAGGTATTCGGCGAAGTCTGCTGGATCATCTTGTTCTAGTCCTCTGTTCAACGCAACATTCTTCACTTCTTGTTCAATCATTCCGAGATGTACTGAGTCGTCTTGTCTTCTGGGTGGAGGAATGATCCTTGCTTCAGGAACGCTGACTACTACCCCTTCAGTTACTGCTCTGTGCATATATGGGTAAAGATCAGGTTCAGTATCCACTCGACATAGGCATCAGCCTTAGACATTTCGAGCCGTAATCGCCGAAATAATTTCTCTTGATAAACTCTATCTTGGCCGATTCCCATCTCTGATTGAACTGAATAGGCATCCATTCGTCTGATCTCGGCCATCTATATGTTTTCAGATCGTTTGGCTTCCTGAACCTTCTGTATCGATAAGGAATGTCAGCTTTCGAAGGAACTCTCGGCTCGGCCTCTTGTTCAAGACGCTTCCCGAGTGCCTCAAGGTCTGCCAAATGTATCCTCTGTTTGGCAGCCTCTATCTGTCTAGCTTCCTCTCCTCTGTAGAGATATCTATCCATCTGAGCAAAGATTTCTTCAATTTCTGCATCTTGCTCTTGAGGCTTCTGAGGAGCTTGTTCTGATTCAGCAGGGGTACTAGATCTAGATTTGGATGTACCCTGCCTTTCAGTACTCTTCTGCTGCTGCTCCTTTTCTTTTTCTCTGTCCTCTTCATCTGTTATGATGAGCTTTCTCGGAGGCAGTCTAGCAGTTCTCTTTCCTCCTCTAGATGGGGCTTTAGTCTTTCCTTTGGCGAGCTTAAACTTTGGCTTGTTAGGCGCTTCGGCCTCTGCAATTTCTCTGGCCAGCTTCTCATCCGCAGCTATTTGGGCTTCCTCCTCAGCAGATATGTATCTTAATCTCTTTGCTGGAGGGGTTGGAATTTTAAGCTTCTGTTTGCCCTTGCCTTCTTGAACTGGTGGTGGAATAGGAGCCTCTTCTTCTTCTGAGTCCTCCACCGCCTGTTCAGCGTACTCAGCAACCTCCTTAATAATGTCTTTGGGAGTCTGGGTTGCCTGAGTAGTCTGCTGGGGTCTCGAGCCACTTGGGCCGGTTTCAGTGTGCTCGCAGCCCGAAACACCCCAGGGCCTCACCCTTCTGAGACTGAGTTTGAGTCAGCTTCTCAGTACTCTTCTTTCCTTCCCTTTTTCCTTCACTTTCCCCCCTTTTGGCATCATCAATGAGCACCGGGGTAGGGACTAGGACTGACTTCTTCAGACTTTTGTAGGAGGTTGACAGCTCATCAAGACGATCGTGGAGCTTAGTCAGAGCCTCATGGAACTCGTTCCTCTCCATGGTAAGGTTTTCCTTGTACTGCTTGTGAGAGAGGTCGGCTGCTCCCTTGAAGTCTCTCAGCTTCTCAGTGATCTTGTCTTCCAAGGCCAGTTGGATATTCTCAAGTCTTTGTTCAGTGGCCTCGGATTGTTCAGTGATAGCGTCAGTATGAGCCAGTTTAGAATCCAAAAATTCATCTAGTAGCTTGGCTTGGCTCTCCTGAAAGATCTTGAGCTGAGCTTTGAATTTGACTTGCTGCTGAGCCAACGCTTCTGAAATAAGCGTGGAAACATCAGGGGCGGCTGATGAAGAGACAGAAGACTTCAGCCCCTGAAGTTCTTTAGTCGTGGCTTGAGCAGTCTGCTTCCATGTCCTATGGATAGCCTTCACAAGATCTCGATTTTTGATCCCTTGGGCAGTTAAGGCTTTTGCCACTGATCGAGATCTCTTTGCGGTCCGGGCCGGGCTCGCTTCGAAAGTCGATCGCAGCAAGAGCCGAGCGGGCTCTGCCGAGGACGAAGCACCGGCCTTGGACTTCTCGGGACCAAGGATACCGAGAGGTGGAGCAGTTTCGGTATGGGTATCCTTGTCCCGTGGATGTCCCTCATCGAGGCTTTCCGGGGCTCGAATCACCGGGTGGGTCGTCATGGTCCGACCCATCCGAGGGTCTTTGGGCCGGAGGCGTGCTGCCGATCATGAATCATGACCAGGCATTGCAGCCCTCGAGATTGTCCATTGAGCCGAGGTCTTCGGGCTCGAATAGCCTTATCTCATCTCTTGGTCTCAATTCCTCTTCATGCAGCTGCGACAGGAGTAGTGGAGGACAAGGCGTCGCAGACGAGGCCACTCCCGATGTCGCGGCAACATGTGGAGCCTTGCTTGTTTTGGCGATGAGCAACAAGTCTCGAGTAGTCGGCAAGCTCCGGAACTAGTTGCGAATTTCTCGGGACGCTCCGGATATAATCACCGAAGCTTCCATCCCGATTGATTCTTCTTCGGATGCGGTCTCGAAACTCCAAGTCTATGTGTGAAGTCTCGCTCTTCGGTTGGAGGGACCGAGCCGAGTGGAGGGACGAAAAGGGGGGCCGTCTAGGCGCCGAATATCTGCGCTCCGAGCTTCAAAAGCATCCCCTTGGTCCCTTTCGGTGAAACAATCTTCTCCATCGACCGAGTCTTCTCGAAGACTCGGACTCATCAACCAGGTGCATGGGCCGAGTAGTCTTCTCGGGAGCCCGTTCGAGGAGCACTTGTGGAACCTCCTCGGAGGCCGGCACCTCAACGGCTTTCTTCGGTTTCTTTGCCGGTGCCTTAGGAGTTTTAGCGAGAGGGGTTCTTTTCTTTGTAGGCGTAGCTGCTAGAGACTTTGATTGCGGAGAGACTGGCCGAGGGTCTTGACCCTATCTCGCTGAAGCGCTCTTTGTCTTGTTGTGAAATCCGACCTTCTTCACATTGAAGTACTCCTTGTCACCGTAGGTGATAGGCTCGAGATCCACATAAATCTTCGATCATGATGGACGGTTTGAGTCCATACAACAATTTGCCCTTTGCGCTCGGCATGTTCGATGCTTTGTCGAACTTAGCGGCTCGAGCCATGAATTCTCGGAGAAAGAACTCCGTCCAATTTATCTGGGCTCGGTCGTATATGGCCATCATCATCTGAATCTTAGGCCTCGACACCTAGTCAAACGACCCTGCTTGGCTTGTCAGTAGCTGCGTCACTATATAGGCAAGTGCCCTGAACTAAGGCAACATGCTGTTCTTCGGAAAAGCAGCTCTGAATGTAGTGGGCTTTCCATAGAAGACGGTAAGGTATTCATCAACTCGGTCGTCTCTGTACCCGACTGTACTGGTCCCTTCGGAGGGCAGATCAAAACTCCGGTTCAAGGCATCCTTGATGGACATTTGCTTCAGCTCCATAGTGGCGTTTTGGATAGAATGGGCAACAAACCTTGCCACTATGTCTCCAGACACTGCGTCTGAATTCAAGTACAGCTCTGCAACCTGTCTCGGGAGGAAGAACGAAGGCCTCCTAGACAGAAATTTCTCCAGCCCTGACTCGCGCAGAGCTGAGAAGATCTCATCCATGTACTCCAGATCGCATGAATAGAAATCCATGGTGGGTTCAAACCACACGCGATCCTTCTCCAGAATGTTCTGCATATCCGCTGGAGATATCATAGAGATATTGGTTTCCGCCATTGTACCTGTTACATGAAGTTGTTATCAGTATCGATTTTTTTTAAATAAACCTTTTTATATATGATACTAATCAATAATGATCAACACATAAGTAACTACATGTAGGCATACCGAGAATTTGATCGAGGTGAAAGTAAGCAAATGAGGGTTTTTGCACAAAGGTATTCTCGGATATTTTTCGGAGGTAAGATATGATCGAAATGTTAAGTGCGAATATGGCGGTTCTTAAGATTTGATCTAAATATGTACATGTCTAGAAGATGAACAGTTATCGATCTAAGGCTGAGTTTAAACCTACTTTATGAGATGGACGGTTAAGATTCAATATTATAAAAGGTAATGATCACAAAAGCCGTCTAAGTCAATGCAAGTTGTAAACATGCCTAAAGAGTAACTATGATAAGACATGCATTTAATGCGCACAGAGTTCAGCAAAGTTGTGCATAGAATGTCGTGTATTAAATGTAATCTGTTATCAATAAATGACAAACTAAGAGATATTTAAATCATGCTGAATCTCCATAATAAATGCTTATCATTGTTGCATTAGATACTAGAGTGGAGATACGCAAACCTGTCAGCTGAACATAGTAGTCAGCTGATACCTCGTGTAGATGGTTTTCTGAATCTCTACGTACTGAACTTACTCAGTACTGAGAGTGATCATTCCCCCTCACTGGAATGTTCCTCTCCTCGAAACCTCTTATTACCGACCGGGGTCGGTAGGGTCCAAAGCAGACCTAGCTCTACCGAAAGTTCTCTCGAATCGGATTCGGCTAGAGGCTTGGTCGGTATATCGACCCTTTGTTTGTCGGTATGGATCTTTTCCATTCCGATATCCTTCTTTTCGACATGGTCACGAATGAAGTGATGTCCGATGTCCACGTGCTTGCATCTTGTGTGAAGAACGAGGATTCCGAGTGATTGCAATAGCACCGGGTATCGCGCAGAAGATCGGCACTTCATTCCGAATGACGTCATAGTCTCTCACTGTCTCGGCCCGGAGGATTTGGGCGCAACAACTTCCGGGAGCCATGTATTCGGCTTCGGTAGTCGACGTGGCCACCGAGTGCTTGTTTCTTTGAAAACCATGAGATCGACTTGCTTGCCCCAAGGAACCGACACGTTCCTCGAAGTTGATTTTCGGTCTATTCTACATCCCGCATAGTCGGCATCGAATAACCAGCTTAGTTCAATATTATCATCACCGGATACCACAAACCCATGTCGGTGTTCCTCGTAGATAGCGGAGAATCTTCTTTGCTTGAGTCCATATGACTCGCTTGGGATTCGCCCGAAATCGAGCACGCACACCTACAACATAAGTTATGTCAGGACGAGTAGCTGTTAGATATAATAAAGAACCAATTATAGCACGGTATTCAGTTTGGTCTACTGATACTCCCTCCTTATCAAGATCGATTTTCATATTCGTGTTCATCGGGATCTTGATAGGTTCGCCGGATGTGCAGCCGAATCTTTTGATGAGGTCTCGAGTGTATTTGCCTTGGTTGATGAACGTTCCCTTTTCGGATTGCTTGACTTGAAAACCAAGAAAGTAGTTCATTTCACCCATCATCGACATCTCGAACTTATCCTTCATCATCTTTTCAAATTGCTGACACATGATGACATTCTTTGATCCGAATATAATGTCATTCACGTAGATCTGCACAAGTAATAAGTCTTCTTCCAGTCGAATGCTGAATAGAGTGCGGTCTACTGTGCCTTTCGAAAACCTTTCGAAGAAGAAACTCGAGACGGTATCGTACCAAGCCCCGGGTGCTTGTTTTAACCCGTATAGAGCCTTCCCCGAGTCTATATACTTGATGTCCTCGCCGAAAGCCGAGCGGTTGTTCCACATAGACTTCTTCTTTCAAGCACGCCGTTCGAGAACGCAGACTTCACATCTATTTGATAAACTCGAATTGTTGATGTGTTGCGTAGGCCGGGAATAGTCCGATTGCCTCCAATCTTGCAACCGGAGCGAACGTCTCATCGAAATCTATCCCTTCGGCTTGATAGTAGCCTTTAGCCACGAGTCTTGCTTTGTTCCTTACTATAACGTTGTTTTCATCTCGCTTGTTTTTGAAGACCCATTTGGTTCCAATGACATGTTGATGTCGGGGTCTGTCTACAAGCTCCCATACTTCGTTTCTCGTGAACCGATTCAGCTCTTCTCGCATAGCAATAATCCGGTCCAAGCATCTTTAAGTGCATCCTCAATATTCCGAGGCTCTTCGGTAGACAAGAAGCGGGAAAATAATGCGCTTTCTCCTTGACGTAACTGGATCTTGTCTTGACATGTGCTTGAAGGATCTCCAATTATAAGATCGGCGGTGTGAGCATCTAGCCACGATCTACGATGTTTTAACTCTTCATCTGAAATTTGTTCAACACAGATAGTAGGTGAGTTAGGCATTTCAATTGTACTATTCTGAGATTGAAGTAATTCAGTAACAAGAGTATGATCTACTGAGTCACCAGGTTCAGGGGCATTCAGCTCATGAACATTACTAGACGTTCCCCCTGAGTAGTAATTCTCAGTAGTGTTGGTCTCAGTTACCTCTACGGTTTCCTCATCGACCTGAGTTACACCGGGATTGATTCTCGTTCGGGAGAATCAATGCGCTCGCCTACTTGCTCAGCGGTTGAGATTCAGTAGATTTGTCTTCGGTTTCTTCGTCTGAATCATCATCCCAACATAGCTGGATCTTTTCAGATTTGTCTTTTAAGCTTAGATCCTGTAGCTGCTTATTGATGTCCTCAAATTCAAAATTTGAGTTATTGCTCCTGTCTTCAGTAGCAAACTCGTTAAAAACAACATGAGGGCTTTCCTCCACGCAAAGAGTCCGATAGTTGAATACTCTGAAAGCTTTGCTGACCCGAGAGTATCCTAAGAATACTTCCTGATCTGACTTACTATCAA
Source organism: Lavandula angustifolia (assembly GCA_028984105.1). NCBI lineage: Eukaryota > Viridiplantae > Streptophyta > Magnoliopsida > Lamiales > Lamiaceae > Lavandula > Lavandula angustifolia. The sequence continues at coordinate 7,548,882 of CM054812.1, read as the reverse complement.
AAGTCTTCAATGATCTTTTCCCATTATTGTGGATAAAGCATGAACAACCAAAAATATGGAAATAAGATAGAGAAGGCTTCTCGCCGTTCCATAGTTCATATGATGTTCTCTTATCTTTGCTTTGTCGGTAGAGATCTATTCTCGAGTATAACATGCGGTATCGGTAGCTTCGTCCGGAATTTGGTTGGGAGTCCCGAGTCTGCGAGTAGAGTCCTAGCTGCCCTCTTTTAGAGTTCTCGTTCTTTCGTTCGAGCAACTCCATTCTCGCCGAGGTGTGCGTGCAAACGAAGTCTCATACTCTATTCCTTCGCTTGCGTAACTCCTTTACCATGGAATTAAGGAACTCAGTTCCTCTGTCTGAACGTATTTTTCTGATCTTGGTGTTCTTTTCGACACTAAGCTTTTTCAGAAGCGTTGGTAACTCTGTTTTGACGTCAGACTTGTTGGCAATGAATATGACCCATGTGTAGCGCGAGTAGTCATCTATGACCACTAATGCATATTTTCTGCCTCTGATCATCACTGGGGAGACTGGACCGAACAAATCCATATGTAGCAGCTGAAGGATTCCATCTCGTGGAAGGCGATGGAACTGGAGGATTTTGATTCCTTGTTTGCTTTCCCTTCAGACATGCTTCACACTGAGTGTCTTTGCTGAATACTTCATTCGGCAGTCCCCTTGCTAGAGTGTTTCTTGCAAGCTTGTTGAGCGTCTTAAAGTTGAGATGGCTGAGTCTTCTGTGCCATAGCCACCCCGTGCGGTTGTCATTCTTCGCCAATAAGCAAGCTTCAGGTTCAGCTGAGTTCCAGTCAGCCACATATATGTTCTTTCTGCGCGAACCTGATAACACTGTTTTCCCTGTGGATTTATCAATAACATCACAGAAACCAGCGTAAAAAATCACTCTATTTGAGTTATCACAAAATTGACTAACAGAGAGAAGATTATGCTGAAGTCCTTCAACATATGATACTCTTGGAACTTTGGCAGTTCCAATGCTGAGTGTTCCATATCCTCTGGTATAGCCTTTGGCATTATCTCCAAACTCAATTCTGGGTCCTTCTTCAGTGATATAATTCTTCAGTAGACTCCTTTGGTATGTCATGTGTCTTGAGCATCCGCTGTCCACATACCATGGGTCTTTACGCACCTGCAAAACAGAATTTTATTCAGGTACCCTTCGTTTTTGATTTTGGGTCCTTAGATGTTAGTTTTCATAACCCAAATTTGTCTAACAACCCTGGTGGTTTCAGACATTTTCTTTCCATTAGAGTCAACATATCTGACCACTGGACTGGTCAAAGGTGACTTCTGAGGCTTCTGAGGTTCAGGAGTCCTGATCTTCTGAATTGGTGGACTGCTGACCTTAGCCTTCTGTGTGGTTTTTTTTTTCTTCTGACCTTTGGAGCCTCTTCTGACTATAGGTTCATAATAGTATGACCCATACTGAGCTGGATGTGTCAGCTTTGGAGGTCCATACTGATCTGCCAATTTTAATTTGCTGGTTCCCCCTTGATCGAACCGGGGTTTCTTGGCACCGATCTTCTTGTCGGAATGCTGATGTGTGGGATGAGGTGCTTTCATCTTCTGTTTGTTCTTTGCTAGGGGGTTCAGTATATCTGCGTTGATAGTCTCCCCTCGAACAAATCTATCAGCAAGCCGTACTTCTGAGTGTACTGGGGCAGATGTGGAAGCTCCTAGACTGAATCCAAGTCCTTCCTTGCAATGCTTTGGCTTATTGTTTGCTAGCATAGCTCCTAATTTCTTCTCAGCACCCATGTACCTCTCAGTCATCAGGCTCCTCCAGACATCATCACTCTTCTTCAGTGTGTCGTGCTCGGTCTGAAGTCCTGACATTTCTTGCTTCAGCAGACTCAGTTTAGTATCTTTCTGAGTCAAGTCATTGGTCAAAACTGAAATCCGATCTTCTTGATGCTGAGACTTGGCCATCAGAGAGTTTATCTCCTCCCTGAGTCTCAACACAAGTCCTTCGGCCTCAGTAGCAACCTGACTCTCCTGAGAAAGTCTCTGATTCTCTATTTTTAGGGTATCCAACTCCTGAAGAGTCTTGCTGAGCTGCAGACTCATCTGAATTTGTTCGTCGAGCAGTTCTTCATATGCGGTTGCGACGTCCGAATTCTCATCTCGCACTTTTGAAATAGTGTCGTGTGTGCGGTGTGAAGAGGAGTTAAGTGGTTCATGAGAATTTACCTCATCCTCTTCGCTGCCATCATGCACTTTTCAACGATTCTTCAGCTTCAAGCTCTTAGGCCATGAAAGCCGCATCATCATCCGATGAATCCATAAAGGAGTCGACCTCTTCCGAGTCGTCCGAGATTTCGCCAGGCTATGTAGGATTGTCTTTTCTGGGCGAATTTCTCTCTCCTTGCCTTACGTGCTTTGCGCGTTCAAAGACTATCGAGCTCGGGACAATCATACCGATAATGTCCCGGCTTCTTGCGGTTGTAACAAGCGATGACTCTTTCTTCTTTGCTTTCGCTATTCTTTGATGGTTCTCGAGTCATCTTTCTTTCGCATTCGAAGATTGTGAGTCGGAGTGTGTTTCGACATATAATTTGACTTACCTTTCATTTCCCGATAGGCTTTAGTCACTTTTCTCGCGTCGCTCCTTCTCCTTCCGATACTTTACAAAGAGCAACGCATACTTCCGAGCGAGACTTCCTTCTTGTAGATCATTGAGTGAAGGTTCGGTCCTTACTCGTTGTTTTGCTCGTTGCTTTGGAGATGCTTTGTCTTGACCGATGCTTTGAAAGCATGGTCGATTTTTGTGTCGCCTTCGGCTCCTGCTTTCTTTGAGGTCTGTCGAACTCAAACTCCTTTGCCTGTAATTCTGAAAAGATATGGTCAGGAGACACAACATCTAAGTCAGAATGTCGCAATAGAGTGGCAAAAGGTGTCCAGTGTCCATCCGACAGTGCCCTCAGAATCTTCAGATTCATCTCTCGGTTGCTGAATGTCTTTCCCAGCCCATTGATAGAGTTCATCAGATTGGTAAATCTGACGTTTAGATCTTCGATTTTTTCCCCGGGCATGAGAGACAAGCTTTCCAGCTTTTGGAGTTCCAGCGCTAATTTGTTGGCTTTAATCTTATGAGTCCCTCGACTTAGTAGCGCAAGAGCATCCCAGAGTTCTTTAGCAGTCTTGCATTCCTGAACCCTGCGAAGATAAGAATCACTAAGGGTGGTCAGTATAGCGTTTCTGGCAACACGGTCTAAGTTGTGAAGCTTCTTCTCCTCAGGAGTGAAGAGACTTCTGTCTTTGGGAATCTTCTTCCCGGTCACCATTCCTCCTCCTTGAGCTTGGTCCTGAGTTACGACACTATCGATCATGGGAACGATAGGTCCATCTTCAAGCACTTCAGTCATACTGTCATGGAGGGATGTCAGATGTGCTTCCATTCTGACTCGCCATACTCCATAATTCTCCACCGAGAACATGGGTACCATCCTTATACCTGACATATCAGCCATGAAGAATAATGATATAAATGTAGAGTGATATGTAGTGAAAACGTTTTCCCTCGGATCCGTTCGAATAGACCAGTCTCAAAGATAACAAGAGTCAAAGAACTCCTGCTCTGATACCAATTGTTGGTCCCGAGTGTACGGTCAGGTGTAGAGGGGGGGGGGGGGTGAATACACCTGATTCGATTTCTCAATTTCGAACTCGAATAGTCCTATTCAGGATAGTGTCCGATCGAAATGGGTTCGGCGGACCGGCATACTGTTCGAATCGAGTTAAAGGCTAAGAGTACTGACTCAGCTGAGATCTGCTAACTGACTACGTCAGAATTCAGTATCTACAGTAAGAGTTCAGTGCGCGGAATAGTGTAGGCCCAAATCAGTTTTTGTGAGAAAACGTTTTAAGTCTCAGTTCAGTAGATTAAGAGTTCAGTATGCTGAGACAGTTGATTGATTTTAAATATGATGTTCAGTATGAATAGTAAAATCAATGCAACAGTTAAGAAAGCAGTAAGAGACACAGGATTTTTAAAGTGGTTCGGATATCGCTCAAATCCTACGTCCACCGTCCCCGAATGATCGGGAGGCTATTTATTATCCCGAGTTAGTCTCGGTCGGCTTGCACACCGGGCAAAGCCGCGTCTTGGTTTTTATACGATCCAAGTCTCAGTTTACAACACTATCAAACTTAAAGTGTTTGACAAACTTCTCCAACGGTGAAGGAGTCCTTATACAATAAGGATTGGGTTCAAATGTGAACTCCTTCGTCTAAGCTATGGATATAACAAGTGAGCTTAGGGTTAGAGGGATAAGGAACGAGAATGTAGCTATCTAGAGCGACGAACAGCTGAGGGTTTAGCTATAGATTCGTGTCAGTCGCTTGGATACTAGAAGCTTATGTCGGTTCAGCTTGGTTCCTTTTGAGCTGGATGTAGTCTTTCGCCGGAGATAACTCGATTGTTTCTTGCGGAAGACTTAGTCGTTAATTTCGCTCGTTTAAATGCTCTCTCGTGTTCTAGGTGCGCGCATTCTCTAGTTCTTCAAATCTTGAATGATCCCTCTATTTATAGAGCAGAGATTGAAATAGATCCATTGGAGATGATCTTCTTCTCTCTCTCTCTTTTTGGTAGCAAACGGCTCTTTTGGTGTAGGTAACGATATACTTTCCCACCTTTTTAGGTAAAAGGTTGACTGCAGCTTTAGCGGTGAGAAGACACGTGTATGCTTGTCATTCGTTGAGGTGGATGGAGTGGTTGAGACAAAGACAAACTTCGAGACAGCATCGAAGCCGACTTCTCTCTTCCTCGTACATGACAATGCTGATTGTCTTTCAAAAGATTCTGACAAGCCCGAAAGCTATCTGCCCTTGCTTAATCTGACCTTGTATTCCGTAGATAGACTGCCGAGAAAAGTCCAACTAAAGATCGCTCTGAGTTCAGTGAACTACTCTCGCCGAGTTCGGTTCAACTGACTCTCTCAATATACTGCTCCTGCTGAGTCCAGTATCACTGAGTCTTTCAGTATACTACTCCTGTTGAGTCCAGTATCACTGAGTCTTCTGCACTGGTGCTGAGGCAAATAAGCTACTGAGCGCCTTGACTAGAGCAGAGTGTCTACTGAGTCTGAAACCTCAGAGACAAATACGAATACAAAGGAATGGTTCACCAATCAGATAGGGTTTTGGGATCTTCAAATCTTCTCAACAGTTCAGAGCACGAGGCTACTGAGCGTGATTCAGTATAAAAGATAGAGTCATTTCCCACCAGTATGATCATGCTGAGGATTGAATCATCACCCAACAAATAGTGGTACATATTAATACATCAAATACTATGAAATTATACATGTCAAAAGTAACAATTTTGATTTCAAGTAACATATGAATTTTAATCTAACTATTAATAATACAACAAAAAATAAAAATTGATGCCCACCCATACATGCATCAAATTTAACGAAGCCAACGATGCAGTGTTGGGATTCAACAAATTCAACGATGCATCATGCATCAAATTCAAAACTCAACGATGATATGCCCATATACGCCCGACTTTGTCCCGTTGGGATGTAACAATCAGTATTGGAGAAGATAGATCAACGATGCATCGGCTGTTTGATGCAGACAGAATAGATCCAAGATAAATGATGCAGGCGGCAGTTTGAGTCCAAGTTGCGGCAGAAAGAAAGTTTTTGGTGGTGGAGGAAGGAGGAAAGGAGGCGGCTGTTTGATGTAGGGAATCAATCTAAGATTGAGACTGATGCACCGGATTCTAGCACAAAGAAAGTTTTTGGTGGTGGAGGAAAAAGGAGAGGAGACGGGGAGAGAAGGGTGTGCGCATGATGTAAGTTGTGGGAGAGAGAAAAGGGTTTTTGTTGTGTCTTGTATGCATTTTACCTAATTATCCTCAATGCATTGGAAATATGTTGCATGCGTGCAACAAAAATTCCATATTTGTAGAATTAATCATATCCGTCCAATAAGTAAGATGTACGGTTTGGGGGGTGAATACATCTGAATCCAAGTTTTAACTCAAAAGCGAAAGTCAGTCTTTAACTAAGTATGCTAATGAACGAGTCAGCAAGCCAAATGAACTTTCAGATCGCGTGGGCAGAGTGATTTCAAATACCGAACACTGTCTGCTGACTTTAGTAAGTCTACAGTAAACTTAGTAGATGAATGAGTGCGGGATGTGTAGTCCCGGTTTTATATCGTCTCTAGTTGAAAAATGTTAATATTGAAAACAGTTCAGATCATGCTTGTGCGTAGATTCAGTTTTTCTGAAAATCTGAATTATGAATTTTGGCAAATCAGTTTTATGCAGCGTGAACGGTAAATAAATGAAATAATAAGTGCACTGGAAGTTTTTAAAGTGGTTCGGATACTCAAGATCATACGTCTACTGTCTTGAACAAAGCAGGAGTTCTTGAATTTATTATACTGAGCAAGTCTCAGTCGATCTGTTCACAGGAAAGATTCTCTAGTTATAGTCTTAGCGACTTTACATAGTTTCAAACACAGGGTTTGAATTATCTCCAACTAGAAGGAGTTCATACAATAAGAACAATTCAATTAATATGAACTCCTTCAATTTCTAAGCTTGTAATCTAACAAGGGTGGCTTAAAATAGAGATTGGGAATAGAGTGTCTCTAGAGAGAAGAACTATAACAGATGTTCTATGAAGTGAGTTCTTCAGTGAGTGAGCTTTAAGTTCGCTAGAGGTTGTGTGCTTTGAATGCTTGGTGTTCCCGATCATATCTTCATCATTTGAAGCTCGATCTCTATTTATAGTCTTAACTTGTGAATAGATCCGTTGGAGGGAACCTAGACACGTGTAAAAAGTGACAAGGAAAACGATCATCTTCAATTTTGAATGTTACTGTAGAAATTCTCTCTTTTTCAGTCTTGAGGGCAACTTTTGTCAGAACAGTGTACAGTGCTGGCAGCTCCTCTTTGGTCGATGTAGAATGGTAGGTGACGCTTGTTCAAACTCCAAAGCAGATACTAAGTTTACTTCCTCTAATTCCTTGGACTGAGTTAGTTTCTACTTACATTCTTCTGAAAAGTTCACCTTCATGCCTTTTTCCTGTCCATGGATCTAGTAGGTTCTAACTAACCATACTGAGTTCCAATGCTGAGTTCGTCCAGCTAACAAGGATCAACTCTACTGAGTCTATCAGCTACTGAACTCTAGCTGGCCTACTGAGTTCCTAACATGCTGAACTCAACTAAGCTATTACATAAACTGGTTCATCCTTCAGCTAGGGTTTTGTGATTTTCAAATCTTATCATACTGAATCTCACCCAATAATTTCCCCCTATTTGATGATGTCAAAACCATTACAACATAATTTCCCCCTATACTACAAAGGAGAAAGATATAGAATCTAAGAACCAAGGGAGAAACACTTAGACTGATAAGCAACGGGTGAGTGTGTGTTTTGATCACTGAGGTGATCAGATGTGTTAAAAGGTAAATACAACAAAAAAATAGTGAAAGATTTCATAGATGAGTAGAGAGTTACAGTTACAGAAATCTTCTATCACTAGAAATAAAAGAAACAAAGTCAACTCCTCTTCTTGAATTGCAGGAGCTTCGCTTTGAAAGCAGTTGACTTAGCTTTTGGAACTTCAAGACTATATGCATGATATCTATTAGTTTTGAGGGTCTTGATGTGTTCCAGATCTTTAGGATCATTCAGAATTAAAGCTTTCCTGAAAATAACAAATTTGATCTCATCCTTTATCTCTTTGAGAGTTTTGGATTCAGGTGCTTTTAGCAGAATACCTTCTCTCTCCAGAATGGTCTGTACTTCAGCATACAAATCCGGATTATAAGTCATCAGGAATTCTTTGAAGAGTGTATCTGGATTTATAGTTAATTCCATTGATTTCCACACGTAGGAGCTTTTGATGAAGTCTATTTTTATCTCCCACCATTGCTTTAGCGTCCACGATATCCATTTATTAGTGCGAGGATGAAGAATATGCTTTAGATGATCTTTCGGTCTTCTACGCCTGTAAAATGAAAGCACTTCTCTGTTCTTTCCCTGAGTGATTTGAGATCACTAATCGAATTCTTTCTCTTGCTTCACTGATTTGTCAGGCTTCAGCAGTGATATCTAATCCTCGTTCGACTGCATCCCATATTTCCTTTTGTTCATCGAGTTGTTTCTCAGTGAGAGTAGAAGTAGGAGCACGTTGTTCAGAAGTAGTCTTAGTTTCAGAATCTTTTATTTCAGGAGACTTCAACTTCTGAGTTTGTTTCGTCTGAGTTTCTACTTGTTTTGCTTTATTTGCCTTGGATCTGGCCTGTCTCGAAATAAAAGATCTTGTCTTTCTATGGACAGCAACAGATACCTTGATAGCCTTCTTCTTTCCAATCTTCTTTTGTTCAACTTTTTCTTCTTCTATAGTAGTTAGATATTCAACATACTTTCTATCATAAGCTTGTTGCTCTTTTGGGGTTTTGAACATCTTAGGAGGTGGCGTAGGAGATCTTGGAGCTTCCTTCTTGCCTTTAGCAACATCCTGAATGGAGCTTCCTTCTTGCCTTTAGCAACAGCTCCAACAGATACCAATTGCTGGTTCTGATTATTATCTTCTTCCCTTGTATCTTCTCCTTTCCCTTTAGACATCTGTCTATCTACCTCATTCTTAGTCCTTAATTCTTCATCTTTGATTTCTTTACCTATTCCTTCCCCCTTTTTGGCATCATTGAGCATAGTGATAAAGGTGGAGACGGCAACAACTTTGCATTAAAGATTCTCTACTGCTAGTTGAACTGTGCTGACTCGGGAATCCACATCAGCAACTCCATCAGTATATCGCTCCCATTCACTATCGGGAGCAGTTCTGATAGTCTCCAGTAGAGTAGACTTTTGAGCATCGATTTTATTCAGATAATCTTCCACTAGGCTGACTGACTCTTTCTGAATTTCTTGGCTGGCAGCAGCTTATTGAGTTAGAGCCCGATGAACGCTATTAGAAACAAATTTGTTGTGTTCCTCATTAGCTTGCTTAAGCTCAGTGACAATTGAAGCCAGCTTCTCAGAGAACGAGTTAGCTCGAGCTTCTAGGAATTCCTTAAACTGCGCGGATATATATCAGTTTTCAATGCTTCAAGTGCCTTTGGAGAGGGTAAGATCTCTGGTACAATTGGAGTACTGACCCTCTGTACTTCAGTGGTTAAGGCATTCAGCTTCTCTGTCTGAGTCTCAGTATAATGGGACCACTTAATGTGAACATCCTTCGCGAGAAGTCTGTTCTTGTCCCTTTGTCATTTCAAGCCCTTGTTAGTACTCTTGGCAGAGACATCAGTGATGTTCTAGGTTGATAACAAGAAGAACTGAGTCTCTCGTTAGTAGTAGTGATCTGCTGCTTAGAAGAAGATGGAGCAACAGTGATTACACCAGATGTAGGAGGTGGAGGTGGTGCATCATCATCTTGATCACTGGGATATTTCCCTCAGTAGATCCTCCCTGGTCTGCATCCTTGGGTGTGTGTTCAAGATCATCTTGATTGGCTTGAGTCTTTGGCTGAGTGGGCTGTTCAGTTTCGTCCTTCAGACTCAAGAGCATGAGCATAGCGGATCGAAGCTCATCCATTGATGATATATCTGCTGGTTCTCCATAGCCAATCTCGTCTTTGAGAGTCTGTTCCTCAAACATCAGAATCAGGATAGTCATAGGTCTGCATTGCGCATTTAGTACTGAGTAAAGTAGGCTGACTGAGGTTTCAGCTGAAGGGATGTCAGCTTGGGGGCTTTGATTGAGTTTCCTCGGAGTCAATCCTCTTTACCTTATCTTGTAGAGCAGCATCCTCCTTACCAGACTCTGAGTCCTGTATGTCAATGTGCTGAGTGATGATATTGGGTGTGTCATCGTTCTTAGCCAACTTTCTCTTCTTCGTGGCTTGCTATGGACGTGTCAACTGAGTGACTGGTGCTAAAGGCTTATCAACCACGCCACGTCTAATTGCCTTCTCAGTAGCAGTCTTGTTTAGGAATTTGACTGACTTAGGATCGATGAATTTGTGATCCGTAAAGGCAGTAGGACCGGTGCAAGCATATTTGATTAGTATGGAGAGTCTGCTCCCATACAACAAATTCCCAATAGGGGAGAGGGTCAGGCTCCCTTTATCATCGATGATGAACTTCTTGGACTGAGCATGAAACTCATGCATGATGTACTGAACCCAGTTTACTTTGACCCGATCAACTATCACCATCATCAGCTAAGGTTTAATCTTAGATTGTTGGTCAAACGAGCCAGTGGAGCTTGTAAGCATGTGAGATACAATGTACGTGAGCCCCCGGTACTCTGGAAGTAATTTGTTCTTAGCAAAGGCCACCTTGAACTATATAATTTGTTCAATTCGAGCTCCTTCTTACTGAACGTAGTTGGTCAGCAGATTCTTTTGATTTGTCATATGTCTTGAGCATCCGCTATTCACGATCCAAGGGTCCTTTAGCACCTGCAAAATAAAAACAAATTCAGGTACCCTTTGGGTTCAGGTTGGGTCCTTAGAGGTTAGTGGATTTTGGGATCAAAATCTGTCTGATAACCCTAGTGGTTTCAGATTTCTTTTTGCCCTTGTTGTCAGCTAATATCTCTGCTGAGCTGGGAGATACTGACTTCTTTTTCTCATGAGGTTCAGGTTTCTTCTTCTTCTTCTTCTGTTGAACCTTTGAGCTTTTGTTTCTGGGCTCATATTAGTATGATCCATACTGGGCTGGATGAGTGTGTTGTAGATGGCCATACTGTTCTGCCCATCTGAGTTTCTTGGTTCCCCTGAATTAGATCTGGGTGTTCTGGGGCTTGAATCATGAGTCTTCTTCAGGTAGCTGGGCTGAAGTGCTTTCATCGTCTGTTTGTTCTTTGTTTGAGGGGTTGAAGATTCAGCACATTGGGTTCCTCCTTGGATAAATCTGTCAGTCAGTTGATCTGAGTTTTTCTGTCCTGAAGTAGTTGCTTCATATGTATAACCAAGTCCTTCCTTCGTAGAACATGGTATCTATGATCTCATCAACTTTTCAAGCTTTTCTTTAGCTCCTAAGTATTGCTCAGTCATTAAGGTACTCTAAACCTCATCGCTTTTCCTCAGAGCTTCATACTCAGCTCTGGCCTGTGTAAGCTTGTCCTTTATACTGTCAATTTTAGTTTCTTTCTCTGAGTTGTCTTTGGTTAGAACTGATATCTGACAATCTTGTTGTTGAGACTTAGTCATTATAGAATTTATCTCTTCCTTCTGTCTCAAAACAATTCCTTCAGACCCAGTAGAGTCCTCACTCGTCATTGAAGTCTCTGATTCTCAGCTTCCATTTCCTGAAGTGTTTTACTGAATTGATTGCTCATCTGAATCTGTTCCTCCAACAGTTCTTCTTATGCAAGAACCACATCCAAGGGTTCACTTGCAATAGAGCTTGTGTCGTGTGTGCATGGTGAAGAGGGGCATGTATTAGAATTAGAGTTTACCTCAGCCTCCTCTCCAACCATAAGGCATAGTTCTGTATCCTTTTCAACTTCGATTGCCATGAATGCTGCTTCATCATCAAATGACTCCATGAACAGCTCTTCATCACTCGAACAATCGGATAGCTCTCCGGCTATGTAGGCTTGCCTCTTTCTAGTGAACTTGTCTTGCCTGGCTTACCTTTCTACTCTTCCAGCTGCCCTAAGCTTTAGGCATTCATATTGATAGTGTCCAGTCTTTTTACAATTGTAACACGTTGAGCTTCTGCCTTCTTTTCTTGGTGTCTCATTCAGTCCAGTGCTGACAGTCTCCGTGTTTCTGCATTCAGGTAGAGATATAGATTCACCTTTCAGATAAGCATTTTCTCTCTTACCTTGATTGCATTTTGAAGCTTTCTTCAACTTCATTCTTTTGAACTTCTCCTTCTCCTTTTGGTATTTAACGACAAGGAGAGCTTATTTCTTAGCGGTTGGGATCGTCATAGAACTTCCAGCTGATTGACTTGTTACTGAGTGTGGGTCCCGAGATAAACGTTCAGGTGTAGAGGGGGGGAGGGGGTGAATACACCTGAAAACTTTCTCAACTTAAAACGCGAACAGTCCCTTTCAGGAAGATGCCGTACTGAACAGGTTCAGTAGACCAGATAAGTTGTTCTCAATCGCGTGGCAGAGTGACTGATTACGCTGAGGCCTGCTAGCTAACTTAGGTCAGAATTCAGTACCGTTCAGATGAGGTTCAGTAGAGTGCGGAAACGTGTAGGCCCAAATTCAGCTAAGTTAGAAAACGTTTTTAGAAAAACTGTTTCAGTATATTAGTGCAATCTTTTAAGCTTTGCTGAAACACAGTTGAATGATTTTGAAAGATATTTTCAATATGAACAGTAATCAATGCAACAGTAAAAATAGAGCACACAGAACACAGAGATTTTTAAAGTGGTTCGGATCCAATAATCCTACGTCCACTGTCCCGAAAAGATCAGGAGGCTATTTTATTATACTGAGTTAATCTCAGTCGGTTTGTGCACTGAACAAACACTGGTCTTGAGATTTATACTGAGCAAGTCTCAGTTTACAAGGTATCAAACTTAAGTGTTTGACAAACTCTCCAACTATGAAGGAGTTCTTTACAATAAAGAACTGTTCAAAGATGAACTCCTTCGTTCTAAGCTATAGATATGGTCTATTGAGCTTAGGTTAGAGGGAAGGGAACGAGAAAGTGGCTTCTAGTACGACGAACGGTTAAGTATAAACTCTGGGTTCGTATTCAGTCGCTTGGATACTAGAGGCTTATGATCTGATTCAGCTCGGTTCCCTTTGAGCAAGTATGTCGCCTTTCGCTTGGAATAACTCTTTGAAGTTCTTGCAGAAAGCTTTAAGTCGATTCTGAGTTGCTCGTAAATGCTCGTGTGTTCTTGTATGTGTTGTAAGCTTCGATTTGAAATCTTCCCTCTATTTATAGAGCAGAGACATGGATAGATCCGTTGGAGACGACGATCCATGTGTCTCTCTCTTTTGGGTAGCTAACGGCTCTTTCAAAGTATGGTGACAGAGTCCTTTCCCTCTATTTCCGGAAAGATGTTGACTTGCAGCTTTAATCAGAAAGTAGACAGTTGGCCGCTTGTGATTGGTCGAGGCTGAAGAAAGTAGGTGAGACAAACATACTTCAAGGTAGATCTGAAGCTGACTTCTCTATACCTAGTATGACTCTACTGATTTGACTTATGAGATTTCCTAACAGTCAGAAGACCGTCTGGCCGTCGCTGAGTCTGATCTATGTTCAGTAGCATACTCCTGCTGAGTTCAGCTCTACTGAAGATCAACTCTGAGCTCAGTGAACTACTCCTGCTGAGTTCAGTTCCTCTGACTCCTTTCAATATACTACTCCTGCTGAGTCCAGTACTACTGAGTCTTCTTCTCATGGTACTGAGGCTGATAGTCTGCTGAGGAACCAGCGGACAGAACTGAACACCTGAACCATGTAGGAAGGATGTCTACTGAGTCTGAAACTCTCAGAGAAAGAGCAAACAAATATAACTGAATGGTTCATCAGTCAAAGTAGGGTTTTGGGATCTTCAAATCTACTGAGCACTAGGCTACTGAATCATCTCCCAACAATTTCCCCCTATTTGATGATGCCAAAACCTAACACTACAAACTGTAAGAAACAAACTCCTTACAAATACTACAAGTAGAATCAGTAGAGTTGTTCTTCAAGTTCTAGACTACTGAGGGAGTATAGGGAAGAGATATCAGAACCTATACAGAAATCTAACAACAATTTCCCCCTTTCTAACAACAATCTCCCCCTATAAATCTTATACAATCAGGAAAGAATCTAACAATCTAAGTAAAAACAGACTGACACAAATATATTCAGTGAGTGTGTGAGTCAGTAATCACTTAGGTGATTATGAGTGTTAAGCATAAATAACAAGGCCATGAAGACAATAAGATATTGTTAGCCCCGAACAACAATGATGTTTTATATATCAGAATATTCAGTACAGTACATCAGTTGCTATTCTAGAGAAAAGAAAAACAAGATACAAAGAAGCTAACAAGTATTTCCTGAACTGCTGGATCCATGCTTTGAAATCTTTAAACTTCTCTTCCGGCAACGGCAATCCATACATTCTTAACGTGTCTCTTCTGAGCTTCTGTATCAACAACATATAGCAGGATCTGACTCATCAAGATCATGGGCTTGGACTGCACTTTTGACCTGTCCTTCTATAACACCAACATGTAATGAACCATCGAGCTTCAGTGGAGGGGGCAGTGGTCTAGGAGCTGGGACTCTGGCATCTATCTTTTCTGCTAGGGCCTTCTGAACTCTGGCATATATCTCAGGATCGCTTTTCAGAAGCCACTGAGCAAAAGCTGTAGCCTTATGCATGTCAGGCCAGTATCTCCAGATGTAGTACCTCTTGATAAAGTCATCTTTAAGCGTTTCCCACCTTTGAGTCCGCTCCCATGGCATCCATGTATCAATTCTAGGCCATCGGTGAATTTTGAGATCAGTAGGTTTCCTGAGTCTTCTGTATTTGTAGGGAATCTCAACCTTCTCAAGAACCCTCTCTCTAGCCTCTTTCTCAGTCCTGATCTTAAGAGCTTCTAGATCTGCGAGTCTGAGCCTCTCTCTAGCTTCACTGATCTGTTTGGCTTCAGCTCCTCTGTCTAGATATCTTTCCATCTGGTCCCATATTTCTTGCATTTCTTGCTCTTGAGCTTCATAGAACATACTCTTGCTCTTCTTCTGAATCAACAGGTGTTTGTGACTTAGACTTAGATCCACCCTGCTGACCAGACTGTTGCTGCTGCTGTTCTTTCTCTTTCTCTTTATCAGCTTCGTCGCTGATTTTCAGTTTCATAGGGGGTTGCCTCGATCCATGATTCCTTCCCCCTTGAGCCTTAGTCTTGCCTTTGGCAGGCGCTTTCTTAGGCTTGTTAGCAGCCTCTGCCTCAGCTATCTCCCTTGTGAGCTTTTCATCAGCTTCAATCTGAGCTCTTTCCTCAGGAGATATAAACCTTCTGGTTCCTTTCTTAGGTGGGGTTGGGAGTTTCAGAATTTTCTTCCCTTTACCTGTCACCGGAGGAGGTAGAGGAGTTTCCTCCTCATCAGAGTCCTCCTCAACATATTCAGTAACTTCCTTAATGATTTCGCTTGGAGTCTGTGTTGCTGAATCTCTCGTTCCTGAGCCGCTTGGGCCGGTCTCAGTAGGCACTACATCTCTTGCTACTGAGACACCCTGGGCCTGACCTGGGGTATCAGTAGGAGCAGATTGTTGAGTCTGAGTTGCTCCCTTTACTGACCTGGTCCCCCTTGGTGCCTTCGGTATCCTTTCCCTTTCCCTTTCCCCCTTTTTAGCATCAGCAAATGGGCCGAGGGTAGGAACCTGCACCTTCTTATTTAGACTGTCATATGCAGAGGCTAGCTTATCCAAGGCGTCCTGCAGTTTCACGAGTCGTTCGTGGAGTTCATTCCTCTCATCAGTTAGCTCTTCTCCATACTTCTTATGAGAAGACTCCGTCTGAATAGTTTGCAACTTCTGATCCATCTTCTCTTCCAGAACCTTCTGAATGTTCTGAAGTCTGAGCTCTGAGGCAGGGAAGATATAGATTCAGCATGAGCTGACTGGGCTGCTTGATAATCTTCAAGAAGTTTTGTCTGACCAGCTTCCATCAGCTTCTGTTACTTTTCAAATTTGGCTCTCTGAGTGGCTAAGGCGTCTGTCAGTATGGTAGAGAAGTCAGGAGCTGGAGTGTTCTGAATTGACGTGCGGAGCTCCTTTATCTCCTCACTCTGAGCTTGAGTAGACTGCTTCCACGTCTTGTGGACGGCTCGGGCAAGAAGTCGGTTCTGAGCACCCTGACTTTGGAGGGCCCTGGCCACAGTCTTGGAACGTCGAGTTTTCGGGCTGGGTGCTACCTCAAAAGCGCCCAACAGAAGCTGTACTGGGTCCACGGTCTGTGAGGTACCAGCCACCGACTGACCTGGTGGGAGGATGCTGAGTGGGATTTCAACACTTGTTGTAGGTGGGGCTTCCTCCTCCAGTTGAGAGCCCTCAACAGGCTTCTCAGGGCCTGAATCATGGGGTGGGTCCTGATCATCGGGATCAGACCCATCTGAGGGAGCGGCTGCTGAAGCTGGAACTCTATCGTTCAGCAAGGCTAACATAGCCGCTCTCAGATCATCCATAGAGCGAGATCCACAGGCTCGGAGTAGCCTATCCTCTCGCAGATCAGTATCTCCTATTCGTGAAGCTGTTCGCAGGAGTGGTGTTGAATGAGTCTATTCAGAGTAGACCATGCCTGGAACCTAATCAGAATGTAAAGCCGGGCCTGTCTGGCCAAAGTGACTAAGTCGGAGTGACTTGCTATCTCAAGAATGGCTTCTGAGACTTCTCGGGAGGCTCTAGATTGAAGAGCTGAGGCCTCCATCCCGATGGTCTCTGCTTCTGACGCTGTCTCCAAATCTTCGATTTCGATCGGAGACGTCTCTTTCTCAACAAACGGAATGCTGATAAGAGGTGGAATGTCCAAAGGGGTCTGAGTGATAGGAGTGACAGGTTCAACTCCTGCCCCTTGTTCCACTTCCTCTCCCTTTTCAGTGGAGACTGCTTTCTTCACTGAAGCAGTCTTCTCAGATGACTCTGCCTCATCTCTCAGTTGCAGGGGAGTTACAACTACAGCTTTACTATCCGTCTTCTATTTCTTGGTCGGTGTTTTCTGAGCTGTTTTGGGTGGTGACCTCTTCTTGGAAGGAGTAGAGGTCTTTTGAGAGCTTTTCTTGGGCTCAATAGGCCCTGAGCCGATCTGTTGAAGGGCTGCTGCCCTGCTCTAGGAATCTGACCTTCTTGGGGTTGAAGTACCCTTTGTAAGCATAGATAGTGTGGTCAGCCCCACAAACATCTTCTATCATGACCGTCAGCTTTATTCCGTATAGTAGCTTTCCATTGACAGTCAGACACTTAGAGGTCTTATCTAATTTTGCTGCCTGGGTCATGAACTCCTTCAAAAAGAATTCAGTCCAGTTGATCTGTGCATGGTCATATATCGCCATCATCATCTGAATCTTCGGTCTGGACACCTGATCGAATGACCCAGCCTGGCTAGTCATTATCTGCGTGACTATGTAAGCCAGTGCTCTGTACTGAGGCAACATCGCATTCTTCGGGAAGGCAGCCCTGAACGTCATAGGCTTGCCGCAAAAGATCTCTAGATACTCGTCCATGAGATCGTCCTTGTAACCAACTGTGCTGAAACCGGTGCTGGGAAGCTAAAAGCTCCACTGAAGAGCTTCTCTAATGTGCATCTGCTTAATCTCCGATACAGCACGAGCGGGATCTGCTACACGATGAATGACGAATTGTCCTCAGATATCACCATCTACGAACTCAGAGTTCAGATAGAGCTCTGAAATCTGTCGCGGAAGGAGGTAAGATGGCTTCCTGGACAGAAAGGCTTCCAGCCCTGAAGCCCTCAGCGCTTCAAAGATCTCCTCCATGAAATCCAATTCACACGCGTCGAAGTCCATAATTGGCTCACACCAAACACGGTCTTTCTCGAGGATTTCTGTCATATTGACCGGAGTGATGACTGATCCTGTCATGATTTTAATCTGCAAAAGAAAGTATCAGTATTAAAGAAAGAATATTATCAAGAAATCTACGTGATACTGAATATGCATGAGATTTACCATAGTAATTTCTGAGAGGTTTTAATGGAAGTTTGCAAATGAGTATACGCTTTTTCTCAGAAAATTTCTAGGGTTCAAAATTGTAGAGTAAAATGGCGGTTTTCTAACTTTGAATGTGTTTTATATCTTCCAATCTTTTCACAATTACAGTTCACTGCGTACTTGACTTTCAAGCCGTAGCTTGCTGGTTTTTCCATCATCCAATCCACAACATATGATCAAGAAGATGAACAGTTATTAATCCACGGTTCAATTTAAATCTGTTTTATGAGATGGACGGCTAAGATTTAATGTTATAAAATAGGTAATGATCAATGTAGCTGCCTAAGTCAAATTACAGTTGTATATAGCCAAAGAAGTAACTTGATTAGACATGTATTTAATGCGTCGTAGAGTTCATCATACTTAGCATAGAATGTCGTGTATTAAATGTAAACCGTTATATTAAATGACATTTTTTAAGGCATTGAATACGAAGCTGAATCTGAATCATTAATGCACAAAATATTTCATTGGCTACTAAGTAGAGATACGCAAACCTATCAGCTGAACATCGTAGTCAGCTGATACCTCGTGTAGATGGTTGTTGAATCTCTATGTACTGAATAAGTTCAGTACTGAGAGCGAACATTCCCCTTGCTGAATGCTCCTCTCCCGAATCCACTTACTGACTGGAGTCAGTAGGGTCCAACAGACCTAGCTCTACTGAAAGTTCTCTGAATCTGGCTTCAGCTAGAGACTTGGTCAGAATATCAGCCCTTTGATGGTTAGTATGGATCTTCTCCATCCTTATATCCTTCTTTTAGACATGATCACGAATGAAGTGGTGTCTGATGTCCACGTGCTTGCATCTAGTATGGAGTACAGGGTTCTGAGTGATTGCAATCGCACTAGTGCTGTCGTATAAGATCGGCACTTTATTCGGAATGACGTCATAGTCGCGTAGCTGCTGTCTCAGCCAAAGGATTTGGGCGCAGCAACTTCCGGCAGCCATGTATTCAGCTTCAGTAGTTAATGTCGCTACTGAATGCTATTTCTTTGAAAACGATGAAATCAGCTTACTGCCAAGGAACTGACAAGTTCTAGAAGTTGACTTTCGATCAATCCTACATCCTACATAGTTAGCATAAGAATAACCAGTTAGTTCAATATTATCATCTGCTGGATACCATAAACCCATGTCAAGTGTTCCTCTGAGATAGTAGAGAATCTTCTTTGCTGAGTCCATGTGACTCTGCTTAGGATTCGCTTAAAATCGAGCGCAGACACCTACAGCATAAGTTATGTCAGGTCGAGTAGCAGTTAGATATAGTAATGAACCAATAATAGCACGAAATTTAGTATGGTCTACTGATACTCCCTCTTTATCAAGATCAATTTTCATAATCGTGTTCATTGGGATCTTGATTGGTTTGCCGGATGTGCAACCGAATTTCTTAATGAGGTCTCGAGCGTATTTGCCTTGATTGATGAATTTCCCTTCTCAGATTATTTGCTTTGAAAACCGAGGAAATAATTCATCTCTCCCATCATCGACATCTCGAACTTATCCTTCATCATTTTCTCAAACTGTTGACACATGATGACGTTCTTTGAGCCGAATATAATGTCATCTATGTAGATCTGCACAAGTAAGATGTCATCTTCCAATCGAATGCTGAATAATGTGCGGTCTAGTATGCCCTTCTGAAAACCTTTCTGAAGAAGAAACTCAGACAGGGTATCGCACCAAGCCCTGGGTGCTTGTTTTAACCCATACAGAGCCTTTCCGAGTCTGTAGACCTGATGTCCCTGCTAAAAGCCGGGAGGCTGTTCTACATAGACTTCTTCTTTCAGCACGTCGTTCAGGAACGCAGACTTCGCATCCATTTGATAAACTCTGAATCGCTGATGTGTTGCGTAGGCTAGGAATAGTCTGATTTCCTCCAATCTTGCAACTTGAGCGAAAGTTTCATTGAAATCTATCCCTTCGGCTTGACAGTAGTCTTTTGCCAAGAGTCTTGTTTTGTTCCTTACTATAACGTTGTTTTCATCTCGCTTGTTCTTGAAGAGTGTTGGTCCCGAGAGCACGTTTAGGTGTAGAGGGGGGGGGTGAATACACCTAAAACCTATTTCTCAACTTGTAACACGAACAGTCCCGTTCAGGAGTGTGCCGTCTTGAAAGAGTTCGGCGAGACCAAATAGGCGTTCCCGAATCGTGTTAAGGCAAAGAGGTACTGACTCTTTTGAGATCTGCTAGCTGACTAAGTCAGAATTCAGTATCTTCAGATGGAGTTCAGTGGTGCGGAAATCTGTAGGCCCAAATCAGTTGAGTGGAAAAACGTTTTCTTAAAAACAGTTTCAGTTCAGAAGAGTGAATCAGATAAGTATGCTGAAACTTAGTTGAATGATTTTAAAGATATGATATTTAGTATGAACAGTTAAAATCAATGCAACAGTAAATAAGAGACACAGAGATTTTTAAAGTGGTTCGGATGCACAGGATCCTACGTCCACTGTCCCGAAAGGTCAGGAGGCTATTTATTATATTGAGATAGTCTCAGTCAGCTTGTACACAGGACAAAGCTGCGTCTTGGAATTTATACTGAGCAAGTCTCAGTTTACAACGGGTATCAAACTAAAGTGTTTGACAAACTTCTCCATCTATGAAGGGGTCCTTTTACAATAAGGATAAGGTTCAAAGGTGAACCCCATCGTCTAAGCTATGGATAAATTCAGTTGAGCTTAGGGTTAGAGGGATAGGGAACGAGAAAGTGGCTTCTAGATCGACGAACAGCTGAGTTGTAGCTTTGAGTTCGTGTATCGTCGATTTGGATACTAGAGGCTTTTATATCTGTTTAGCTTGGTTCCCTAAGAGCTAGAGGGTAGTCTTTCGCCGGAGAATGTTCTTTAAGTTCTTGCGAAAGACTTATGCGATATTCTGTTTTTGCTCGTTTTTTCGTTTTCTTGCTCGAGAGTATGTTGGCTCGTTCGTTGCTTTTTGGCTCTCTGATTCTTCCATGAAAAACTTGAATCATCCCTCTATTTATAGAGAAGAGATTAGGAAAGATCCGTTGGAGACGATGATCCCTTTATCTCACTCTTTTGGTAGCTAACGACTTTTTTGAAAAAGGTGACAGTGTCCTTTCCCTCCTTTTCCGGAAAGTTGTTGACTTGCAGCTTTAGCAGGTAAGGACAGGTGTTGGCTTGTCATTTGTCGAGGTTTTGCAGAGTAGTTGAGACAGAACAGACTTCGAAGCATAATGAAGCTGACTTCTCTCTTCCTCGTATTTGACTATGCTAATTGTTGTTCAAAAGATCTGACAGTTCAGAAGACTGTCGGCCGTTACTGAGTCTGATCCTGTAGAGAGTACTGAATTTACTCTACTGAAGATCAGCTCTTAGTTCAGTGAACTACTCTGCCGGAGTTCGGTTCCACCGAGTCTTTCGATATCTTGCTCTGCCGAGTCCAAGACATACCGAGTCTTCTACATCCGGTCTTGAGGCCGATAATCTCTTGACCGCCCGAACCGGTGCGAGTGTCTACCGAGTCCGAATCCTCGAGAGAAAAAAACAATTACAAAGGAATGGTTCACCAATCAGATAGGGTTTTGGGATCTTCAAATCTTCATGGGATCACTCAGGGTATAAGCCTACCGAGTGCATTTCAAGACGGAAGATAGAATCATTTCCCACTATGTAAAACCGTGCTGAGGACTCGAATCATCACCCAACAATTTCCCCCTATTTGATGATGCCAAAACCTAACACTATCAAAAAAATCTAACACTATCTATGCTATCAAAGCACTAAACTTATACAGAAACAGAGCTCCTTACATTATTACAAGAAGAATCAGTGGAGTTGTTCTGCAAGTTCTAGACTACGAAGGGAGCGGAGCGGGGAGTCGAATAAAAAGATTAAGCATAACCCCTGTCTTAACAATTTCCCTTATTACAAGGAAACAATTTCCCTCTATAACATATCAGCTAGTCTAACAGAATCTCAGCAGCTACTGACAAAAGATCAACAAGTGAGTGTGTGTCAGTAATCACTTCAGTGATTTTGAGTGATAAGCATAAAAAACAGAACATGGCTTATAGAGACAATAAGGTATTGTCAAAGCCACAGAAAGAGATATGTATATCAGATAAAGAAAGTTCAGTACAGATACATCTCTTGCTAAGCTAGGAAAGTACAAGAAAAGTCTAAGAACTATGAACGCTTGTACTGCTTGATCTTGTCCATGAAATTTTGCGATTGAGTCTCGGGAAGGGGCAGTCCTTACATTCTGTAGGTGTACTTCCTCAGCTTCAGATACTCAGCGAAGTCTGCTGGCTCATCTTCTTCAAGTCCTTTGTGTGCGGCGAAGATCCTTCACTTCCTTCTCTATCACTCCAAAGTGAATAGAATCATCAAGTCTTCTTGGTGGTGGCAGAATTCTGGGTTCAGGAACCTTGCCTTCAATGTTTGCTCTTACAGCATTTTCCTTGTAGGGATATAAGTCCGGTTCAGTGATCATCATCCATTCCACGTAGGCATCAACCTTTGTCTTATCTGACCAGAAATTCCAAAAATAATTCCTCTTGATGAATTCTATTTTCTGTGATTCCCATCTCTGAGTGAACTGAGCAGGAATCCACTCATCCGTCCTAGGCCATCTCTGAATCTTCATGTCCGTTGGCTTCCTGAACCTTCTGTATTTGTATGGACTATCAGCTTTGGAAGGTACTCTCAGCCTAGCCTCTTGTTTAGTGCGGATTCTGAGTGCCTCTAAGTCTGCCATATGAATCCTATGTCTGGCAGCTTCTATCTGTCTCGCCTCTTCTCCTCTGTAAAGATACCGATCCATCTGAGCAAAGATGGCCTCGATCTCAGCATCTTGTTCTTTTGAATTTATGTATGAGAGCTTCTGAGACGACTGTTCTTCTGAGTCAGCAGGGGTACTAGATTTGTCTTTAGATGTACCCTGCTTCTCAGTACTTTTCTATTGTTGCTGCTGCTCCCTATCTTCATCATCCAGAAGTATCAGTTTTCTGGGAGGCAGCCTAGCAGGAGCTTTCTTCTTTCCTCTACGAGCAGGAGCCTTAGTTTTGGCAGTTGTAGTTTTGGCCTTAGGCTTATTCGCTGCTTCAGCTTCTGCTATCTCCCTGGCTAGCTTTTCATCAGCTGCGATCTGAGCCGCCTCCTCCTTACTTATATATCTCTTCAGTTTCTTGGAGGGAGGGGTCGGGAGTTCCAAGGCTTTCTTGCCTTTGCCTTCTACTGGAGGTGGGACAGGTGCCTCTTCCTCTTCAGAATCATCCTCCTCAGCATACTCAGCAATTTCTTTGACTATATCCAACGGGGTCAGAGTTGCCTGAGTTGCTTGTGTTCTGGTTCCTGAGCCACTTGGGCCAGTCCCTGCTGGGATTCCAACAGAGACACCCTGGGCCTCACCAGTCGGTTCAGTGCTTGCTCCAGCCACTGACCTTGTCTTCCTTGAAGACTTTGGTGCCTGTTGCTGAGCCTTCTGGGTTTTCTCTCTTCCCCCTTGCTTGATGGCTGCTTTTCAGGTGTCCTTTCCTTTTCAGGCTTCTTATTCTTTTCCTCCTTTTTGGCATCAGCAAATTGAGCCGGGTTAGGAGCAGTTACCTTAGTGTTTAGGCTTTTGTAGGATGCTGACAACTCATCAAGTCGAGTGTGGATCTTGTTCAGCTCCTCGTGCAGCTCATTCTTCTCATTAATCAGTTCATCTTTGTATTTCTGGTGAGAAGTGTCTGCTGCAGCCTTGAACTCATTCAGCTTCAGACTGACCGAATTCTCCAGAGCTTTCTGAATAGATGTGAGACGGAGCTCATTGGCCTGAGATAAGGTGGAGACTGACTCCGTATGAAGGGACTGAGAGGCCTTGAATTCAGCAAGTAGTTTAGCCTGTCCCTCCTGGAATAGTCTGAGCTGTTCTTCAAAGTCAGCTTTCTGCTGGGCCAGTGCGTTTGATACGATGGAGGAGACATCAGGGGCGACTAATTTTGACAATGATTTCTTCAGCCCCTGAAGCTCTGCACTAGTGGCCTGAGCAGTGTGCTTCCATGTCTTGTGGACAGCCTTGGCAAGGGCACGATTCTGAGTGCCTTGGCTTCGAAGAGCCTTTTCCACTGACTTTGAGCGTCGACCTCTGGGGCTGGGCGCTACTTCGTAGGTCGACTCCAGCAAGAGCTGAGCAGGCTCTACTGAGGACGAAGTACCAGCCGCCGACTTCACAGGAGCAAGGATACGCAGTGGTAGGTCTGGTTGAGTAGTTGTATCCTCGTCTTGGTGAGTTTCCTCATCAGGCTTCTCAGGGCCTGTATCATGGGGTGGGTCCCGACCGTCGTGGTCGGAACCCATCCGAGGGGGCAGAGCCGGTTACTCTTGTCTATCATTCGGCGAGGGCCAATATTGCGGCCCTCGGATCGTCGAAGGTTCCAAGGTCGGCAGGCCGGGAGTAGCCTATTCTTTGCCTTAAGAACTGCTCCTCCTTATGTAGCTGGTTGCAGGAGTAGTGTAGGATGAGGCGGAGCTGAGGATGCCACTCCTGAAACGTTAGGAGCATGTGGAGCCTGGCCTGCTTGGCAAGCGATATCAGATCAGGATGGCCAGTAATCTCCGGTATGAGTTCAGTAATCTCTCGGAATGCTTGAGATCGGAGAGCTGAAGCTTCCATTCTGATCGATTCCTATTCAGACGCCGTTTCTGAATCTTCAATGTCTATGGCGGACGTCTGTTTCAGCAGATGGCAAACTGCTGAGTGGAGGGATGTCAAGGGGACTGTCCAGAGTCTCCAAATCACCACTCTTGACCTCTTTAGTCTGAACCCCTTGGTTCACTTCTTGTGCTTGTTCAGTGGAGACGGCCTTCTCCACTGAGTGAGTCTTTTCAGAGGACTCAGATTCATCAACCAGCTGCAGTGGTTGTGTCTGTTCAGTAGGGATCTCAGGAACTTCAGCAGTAGCCTCTGATTCAGTAGGCACGTCAGTGAATGTTTTCTTCAGACGTTTGGTCGGTGTCTTAGGAGATTTTGCTTAAGGAGACCGCTTCTTCATGGGCGCGGCCTTCTGAGGCGGTGTCTGCTGAGCTGAGGGTCCTGACCCTATTTGCTGAAGTGCTGTGGTGCGGTTCTGGAACCTGACCTTTTTCACATTGAAATAAGTCTTGTCGTGGAAGGTGATCTGGTCATCGCCGTAGAAATCTTCAATTATTACTGAGAGCTTGAGCCCATACAATAATTTTCCTTTAGTGCTCAGTATGAATGAGGCTTTGTCAAACTTGGCAGCCTGGACCATGAATTCTCGGAGGAAGAATTCAGTCCAGTTAATCAGGGCACGATCATGTATCGCCATCATCAGCTGAATCTTTGGCCTAGATACCTGATCGAAAGAGCCGGCTTGGCTCGTCAGCAGTTGAGTGACTATGTAAGCCAGTGCCCTGTACTGAGGCAGCATGGCGTTCTTTGGGAAGGCCGCTCTGAAGGCCGTGGGCTTCCCACAGAAGACTGAAAGGTAGTCATCCACCCGATCGTCCAAATACCCAACGGTGCTGACTCCTTTCGAGGGTAGGTTGAAGCTCCTCTTCAGTGCTTCCCTCACTGACATCTTCTTTATTGTCATGGCAGCCTCACCGATTGTGTGAACGATGAATGTTCCGATGATATCGCCCGCTACTGAGTCAGAGTTGAGGTAAAGTTCAGCGACTTGCCTTGGGAGGAAAAAGGTTGGCTTCTTGGAGAGAAACGCCTCCAATCCAGATTCGCGAAGGGCCGCGAATATCTCTTCCATATACTCCAGCTCGCATGCATCAAATTCCATGACTGGTTCGCACCAGACACGGTCTTTGTCAAGGATCTCTTGCATGTCTTTAGGGACGATTATAGAGAGGCATGTATCCGCCATTATATCTGTTACAAGAAACGTTGTCAGTATCGAGTTTGATAAAGTAGTTATTACGACGATGCTGAACAAATAATAGAATAAAACTATAACAGATATACAATCATACCAATGAAAAATCTGAGTGTTTATAAAAGGATTTGCAAGTAGGGTTGCTAGAGAGATCTCGGATTTTTCGAAGTTGAAAAGATTTAAGTATGCTAATGGCGGTTTCAAAGATATGATCGAATATTTATATCTAAGAAGAAGATGGACAGTTATTGATCTATGGTTGAATTTAAACTTGCTTTATGCGATGTGCGGTTAAGATAGGATGACATATATAGGTAATGATCAAATAGCCGCCTAAGTCAAAAGCCAGTTGTAATATGCCTAAGTAGTAACTATGATACGACATGCATTAAATGCGTGGCAGAGTTCAGCAAACTTATGTATGGAATGTCGTGCATTAAATGTAAGCCGTTAATATTAAATGACAATTCATAAGATATTTAATACGATGCTGAATCTGAACAACAAATGCATATTACTGTTTTATTGGTTACTACTGAGTAGAGATACGCAAACCTTGTCATCGAACATCGTAGTCAGCGATACCTCGTGTAGATGGTTGTTGAGTCTCTATGTACTGAAACTATTCAGTACTGAGAGCGAACATTCCCCCTTACTGAATGATCCTCTCCTGAAACCTCTTACTGACTGGGGTCAGTAGGATCCAGCAGACCTAGCTCTACTGAAAGTTCTCTGAATCTTTCTTCAGCTAGAGGCTTGGTTAGTATGTCAGCCCTTTGTCGATCAGTATGGATCTTTTCCATCCTGATGTCCTTCTTTTCGATATGGTCCCGAATGAAGTGATGTCTGATGTCCACGTGCTTGCATCTCGTGTGAAGTACAGGGTTCTGAGTGATTGCAATGGCACTGGTACTGTCGCAGAAAATCGGCACTTCATTTTGAATGACGTCATAGTCGCGTAGCTGCTGTCTCAGCCAAAGGATTTGGGCGCAGCAACTTCCGGCAGCCATGTATTCAGCTTCAGTAGTTGCCGTGGCTACTGAGTGCTGTTTCTTTGAGAACCATGAAACTAGCTTGCTGCCAAGGAATTGACGTTCCTGAAGTTGACTTTCAGTCAATTCTACATCCTGCATAACCAGTTAGTTCTATATTATCATCAGCTGAATACCATAAACCTATGTCAGGTGTTCCTCTGAGATAGCGAAGAATCTTCTTTGCTGAGTCCATATGACTCTGCTTGGGATTCGCCTGAAATCGAGCGCAGACACCTACAACATAAGTTATGTCAGGGCGAGTAGCTGTTAGATATAATAAAGAACCAATTATAGCGCGAAATTCAGTTTGGTCTACTGATACTCCCACCTTATCAAGATCGATTTTCATGTTCGTGTTCATTGGGATCTTGATAGGTTTGCCGGATGTGCAACCGAATCTTTTGATGAGGTCTCGAGTGTATCTGCCTTGGTTGATGAACGTTCCCTTTTCAGATTGCTTAACTTGAAAACCGAGGAAATAGTTCATTTCTCCCATCATTGACATCTCGAACTTGTCCTTCATCATTTTCTCAAATTGTTGGCACATGATGACATTCTTTGATCTAAAGATGATGTCATCCACATAGATCTGCACAAGTAGTAGATCGTCTTCCAGTCGAATGCTGAATAGAGTGCGGTCTACTGTGCCTTTCTAAAAACCTTTCTGAAGAAGAAACTAAGATAGGGTATCGTACCAAGCCCTGGGTGCTTGTTTTAACCCATACAGAACCTTTCTGAGTCTATAAACCTGATGTCCCTGCTGAAAGCCGGGCGGTTGTTCCACATAGACTTCTTCTTTCAGCACGCCGTTCAGGAACGCAGACTTCAC
Organism: Lavandula angustifolia; assembly: GCA_028984105.1. Lineage (NCBI taxonomy): Eukaryota > Viridiplantae > Streptophyta > Magnoliopsida > Lamiales > Lamiaceae > Lavandula > Lavandula angustifolia. The sequence continues at coordinate 7,521,467 of CM054812.1, read as the reverse complement.
ATCCATTTGATAGACTCTGAATCTTTGATGTGTTGCGTAGGCCAGGAATAGTCTAATTGCCTCCAATCTTGCAACTGGAGCGAAAGTCTCATCGAAGTCTATTCCCTCAGCTTGACAGTAGCCTTTTGCCACGAGTCTTGCTTTGTTCCTTACTATGACGTTGTTTTCATCTCGCTTGTTCTTGAAGACCCATTTAGTTCCAATAACATGTTGATGCCGGGGTCTATCAACAAGCTCCCAAACTTCGTTTCTCGTTCTAACGCCACGAAATCTTCAATATAAAATGCATTGCATATCTATTCATGCATGTTATCAAGTGTTTTAGTTCTGTAAGTCGCGCCTTAGAAATTAAAATGAAAATTAAAGCATCTATGTTATTTTTCGTTAAATCACTTTTGTTATGTAAATTTATTTTGGATTTTGAATGTGTTTGTTTATTTAGAAATCATGTTAGAATTACGAAGCAAGAATAATATTTATTTATTTTGGATTTCCTAAACCTACTAGGATTCATGAAAGGATATAATATTTTATATTTGTTTGAAATTATTAGGAGATAATTTTATATTAAATTTTATGATTAAAATAGATATTTTATGTGTGATATAAATATTTTAGGATAAAATCTAGTTGTGGTTATCCATATCCTAATTTATCTAGGATTGAATGTTTTATATGGTAAGTGATAGAATAAATATTATATAAAATATATAAGGACGAAAATAAATATGGATAAAATATATTTGATACCTTATAGGATTAGGGATATTTAGATAATGATTTCTAGGCCTATAAATACCCCTTATTCGCTCATAATATAACATCACATAAACTTTTCGAAAATCTGTCAGCATACCTTGCGAACTGTTTCAAGAATTATTTACGTACCTTTCCGGCATCACATCATTGTGAAATTTTAGGCAAAGCTTCCTAGGTATGTCTAGTATACTCAAATAGTTTTGTATAATTTTTCAAGCATGCTAAGTAATTGTTTAAAATTGTTATTCGTAACCTGCCAGTTTCTGACAGCATGTTCATGATCTTGAAAGGAAATTGTTTTACATGTGTTATTTACCTTGTTTTTGATCATGATTAATTTTAATGGGATATAATACATGTTAGTTCATTCATATTAAAAATAAAGAATTTTTAGGATACGTGTACTATTTATTTGTTAATTTATTTCTTGATGTGTCCGATTCTATTATGTCAATTCTTTGGTTGTTAAAATGTTTAGGTTTCATGAGAACAGAAATCTGTCCTGCAATTCTACATTTTCTGCCGTGAGTACCAGGCCAAATGGACGATCTTATATTACTTTAAAAATTCCATAAAAATTATAGAGACAAACTCTAGGATGTCTTTAAGATTTCTGTAAATTTTGGAAGTTTTTAAATAAGTATTTATATTTTTAATGAATTTATACTTTTACACTACCGTGAAACCATGCATCAGGGATAGGGCTTAGGAAAATGTTTATATCTCACTCCACAAAAATGTTTTTGACTTGATTCTTTTTCCTAAATAGTCTAAACACGTAGGGATATGTAGAAATATTTATTTAGTATTTTTAACGTATGTGTATGAAAGCAGTTTAATACAAATGTCCGGGTAGTCAGTCGGAGCATGCATTTTCGTATTCTGATTTTGGTAGAAACTATTCTGTATTTTATGAAGTTGTTACTTATCTATACAGATTGAAATTTTGATATGATATTTCTACGTATGTCTCCTAGATATGTTTTAAATATTAGAATTTTTAAGATATGTTTAGTTCCCGAAGCTTATTGTTAAAGGTCAGTAGGTCATAAACCGTCTTTGTTGACGCAGTAGATACTGTTTTAGTTATAACTCTTAGATGACTTATTATTTTGATATGAAACCAAATATGGTATGTTTGAGACTCATTAAGGAATCTATATGTGGAAAATTAAAATTTATGGAATAAATTCATGTTCTGTGGAATGTTTTTAAAATAGGTATTCTGCACAAGTTAATATAGAACATTGAAACCTAGTTACACTAATGAGCACATGTATATATATATATGATATTGTTTGTAACCTAATGACTATGAGGTATTGTTGTATATGTGAAATACGTACATGACTTTCATGAATCATTAGAATTATTAATTTCCATGTTTAGGATCGGCACGCAAGAATTAAACATCTGATATCTATTATTTTTCATCAAGTCGAGGTTAAGGTGGGGAATGTTACCGTTTATCTTTATTATGCATTGTGCTCGATATTACATGTGATTATGACAGGCATGAAAGGAAGGGTCGAAATCGGACCCTAGGATCGAAATCGGATCCTAAATAAAAGGAAGGGTCGAAATCGGGCCCTAGGATCGAAATCGGATCCTCTATGAAAAATCGGTCAAAATCCGACCGTCAGTCGAAATCGGACTGTTTGAGAAGTTCATGTGGTATGTGTGGCCGAGTATATCTTTGCATGATCTAATTTTCCATGTTTTATCGGTGTGATATATAATTTTGGTAAATGTGTACATCTCCCACTGAGTAGTCGTACTCATCCCTATCATTTTAACATTTTTTTCAGGAAATGACTCGGCCGATGCGTAGAGGTGTTGGTGGTGATGGTCACACGAGGAAAGATTTATGAAAGCCCTATCCCTGATGCATGGTTTCACGGTAGTGTAAAAGTATAAATTCATTAAAAATATAAAGACTTATTTAAAAACTTCCAAAATTTACAGAAATCTTAAAGACATCCTAAAGTTTGTCTCTATAATTTTTATGGAATTTTTAAAGTAACATAAGATCGTCCATTTGGCCTGGTACTCACGGCGTAAAAGGTAGAATTGCGGGACGATTTCTGTTCTCATGAAACCTAAACATTTTAACAACCAAAGAATTGACATAATAGAATCGGACACATCAAGAAACAAATTAACAAATAAATAGTACACGTATCCTAGAAAATTCTATATTTTTAATATGAATGACCTAACATGTATTATATCCCATTAAAATTAATCATGATCGAAAACAAGGTAAATAACACATGTAAAACATTTCCTTTCAAGATCATGAACATGCTGTCAGAAACTGGCAGGTTACGAATAACAATTTTAAACAATTACTTAGCATGCTTGAAAAATTATACAAACCTAAGTGAGTATACTAGACATACATAGGAAGCTTTGCCTAAAATTTCACAATGATGTGATGCCGGGAAGGTATGTAAATAATTCTTGAAACAGTTCGCAAGGTATGCTGACAGATTTTCGAAAAGTTTATGTGATGTTATATTATGAGCGACTAAGGGGTATTTATAGGCCTATAAATCATTATTTAAATATCCCTAATCCTATAAGGTTTCAAATATATTTTATCCATATTTATTTTCGTCCTTATATATTTTATATAATATTTATTCTATCACTTACCATATAAAACATTCAATCCTAGATAAATTAGGATATGGATAACCACAACTAGATTTTATCCTAAAATATTTATATCATACATAAAATATCTATTTTAATCATAAAATTTAATATAAAATTATCTCCTAATAATTTAATATAATAATAAATATTTTATCCTTTTATACTCATCCCTATCATTTTAACATTTTTTTCAGGAAATGACTCGGCCGATGCGTAGAGGTGTTGGTGGTGATGGTCACACGAGGAAAGATTTATGAATGTCATTATTGCATTAAACTCTGTGCATTTTGTTTTCGAGAACTGATAGTTGCATTTGCTTTTATTTTTATTTAAGACTTCCGCTGAGTATGAAAAAAAAAAATCATAAGTTTTGCAATGGTTCTATTGAATGAAAATGTTTTGAAGAGTTGAAATATGTACGTTAAGCATGAAGTAGCGTCCTTAGTTATGTTTTGAAAATTGGGGCGTTACACTCGTAAACTGATTCAGCTCCTCCTGCATGGCTATGATCCAGTCAGCATCTTTTAGTGCATCCTCAATCGTCTGAGGTTCGTCAGTAGACAAGAAGCAAGAAAATAATGCGCTTTCTCCTTGACAGAATCTGGATCTTGTCTTTACACTTGCCGAGGGATCTCCAATAATTAGATCAGCAGTGTGAGCGTCTAGCCACGATCTACGATGTTTCAGCTCTTCATCTGAAATTTGTTCAACACAGATAGTAGGTGAGTTAGGCATTTCAATTGTACTATTATGAAATTGAAGCAATTCAGTAGTGAGAGCATGATCTACTGAGTCACCAGGCTCAAGGGCATTCAGCTGAGGAACATTACTAGATGTTTCCCCTGAGTCGTTATTCTCAGTAGTGGTCTCAGTTACCTCTAGGGTTTCTTCATCGACCGGAGTTACCTGGGATTGACTCTGTTCAGGAGAGTCAATCTGTTCAGCTACGTTTTATGCCTGGTTGAGATTCGATAAACTTGTCTTCGGTTCCTCATCTGAATCATCATCCCAACAAAGCTGGATCTTTTCGACTTTATCTTTTAGGCTTAGATCCTGTAGCTGTCTACTGATGTCCTCAGATTCAGAATTAGAGTTATTGCTCCTGTCTTCAGTAGAAAACTCATTAAAAAAAACATGAGGGCTTTACTCCACGCAGAGGGTTCTATAGTTGAATACCCTAAAAGCTTTGCTGACCCGGGAGTATCCTAAGAACACTCCCTGATCTGACTTGCCATCAAAGGTTTTCAGCTGATCTTTCCCATTTATTGTGGATAAAGCACGAACAACCAAAACTATGGAAATAGGATAGAGAAGGTTTTCTGCCGTTCCATAGTTCATATGGTGTCTTCTTCTGTTGCTTTGTCAGTAGAGATCGGTTCTGAGTGTAACATGCAGTGTCAGTAGCTTCTGCCCAGAATTTGGTTGGGAGTCCTGAGTCTGCGAGTAGAGTTCTGGCTGCCTCTTTTAGAGTTATGTTCTTTCGTTCAGCAACTCCATTTTGCTGAGGTGTGCGTGCAGCTGAAGTCTCATGCTTTATTCCTTCAGTTTTGCAGAACTCCTCCACCATAAAATTGAGGAACTCAGTTCCTCTGTCAGAACGGATTTTGATAATCTTGGTGTTCTTCTCGACACTGAGCCTTTTCAGAAGCCTTGGTAACTCTGTTTTGACGTCAGACTTGTTGGCAATGAATATGACCCAAGTATAGCGCGAGTAGCCATCGATGACCACTAAAGCATATTTCTTGCCTCTGATCGTCACTGGAGAGACTGGACCGAACAAATCCATATGTAGCAGCTGAAGGATTCCATCAGTGGAAGGAGATGGAACATGAGGATTTTGATTCCTTTTTTGCTTTCCCTTCAAGCATGCTTCACACTGAGTGTCTTTGCTGAATACTTCATTCGGCAGTCCTCTTGCTAGAGTATCTCTTGCAAGTTTGTTGAGCGTCTTAAAGTTGAGATGACTGAGTCTCCTGTGCCATAGCCACCCCGTTCGGTTGTCGTTTTTCGCTAACAGACAAGCTTCAGGTTCAGATGAGTTCCAGTCAGCTACATATATGTTCTTTTTGCGCGAACCTGATAACACTGTTTTCCCTGTGGATTTATCAATAACATCACGGAAACCAACGTCAAATATCACTCTATTCGAGTTATCACAAAATTGACTAACATAGAGAAGATTATGCTGAAGTCCTTCAACATATGATTCTCTAGGGACTGTGGCAGTTCCAATGCGGAGTGTTCCAAATCCTCTTGTGTAGCCTTTAGCGTTGTCTCCAAACTCGATTCTGGGTCCTTCTTCAGGGATATAATTCTTTAGTAGACTCTTTTGGTACGTCATGTGTCTTGAACATCCGCTATCCACGTACCATGGGTCTTTGTGCACCTGCAAACAGAATTATATTCAGGTACCCTTTATTTTTGATTTTGGGTCCTTAGATGTTAGTTTTGGTAACCCAAATTTGTCTTACGACCCTGGTGGTCTCAGACATCTTCTTTCCACTTGAGTCAACGTACTTGACCACTGGACTGGTCGAAGCTGACTTCTTAGGCTTTTCGGGTTCAGGAGTCCGAATCTTCTGAGCTGGTGGACTGCTGACCTTTGCCTTTTGTGCGATTTTCTTCTTTTTCTTCGACTCTTGGGTCCTCTTCTGACTATAGGATCATAATAATATGACCCATACTGAGCAGGATATGTCAGCTGAGGTGGTCCATACTGATCAGCCCATTTGGATTTGCTAGTTCCCCCTTGACTGAACTGGGGTATTTTGGTACTGATATTCTTGTCAGAATGCTGATGTGTAGGATGAGGTGCCTTCATCTTTTGTTTTTTTTTTTTGGCTAGGGGATTCAGTATTTCAGCATTGATTGTTTCCCCTCGAACAAACCTATCAACAAGTCGCACTTCTGAGTGTACGGGGGCAGATGAGGAAGTACCCTGGCTGAAACCAAGACCTTCCTTGCAGTGCTTGGGCTTTTTGCTTGCTAGCATAGCCTCCAGCTTCTTTTCAGCGCCCATGTACCTCTCAGTCATCAGGTTCCTCCAAACATCATCACTTTTCTTCAGTGTGTCGTGCTTGGTCTGAAGTCCTGATAGTTGTTGCTTCAGTAGACTCAGTTCAGTATCTTTCTGAGTTAAGTCCTTGGTCAGAACTGAGATCTGATCTTCTTGATGCTGAGACTTGGCCAACAGAGAGTTTATCTCCTCCCTGAGTCTCAACACAAGTCCTTCAAACTCAGTAGAGACCTGACTCTCCTGAGAAAGTCACTGATTCTCCACTATCAGGGTATCCAATTCCTGAAGAGTCTTACTGAGCTACAGACTCATCTGAATTTGTTCGTCTAATAGTTCTTCATATGCTGAGCTGACGTCCAGATTCTCATCTGCACCTGAAATAGTGTCGTGTGTGCAGTGTGAAGGAGAGTTAAAAGATGCATGAGAGTTTACCTCATCTTCTTCTCCCCGCCATCGACACTTTTCAAGTACTTCCTTCAGCTTCAAGCTCCAAAGCCATGAAAGCAGTTTCATCATCTGATGAATCCATGAAGGAGTCGACTTTTTCTGAGTTGTCTGAGAGTTCGCCAGCAATGTAAGCTTGTCTCTTCTTGGCAAACTTCTCTCTCCTTGCTTTGCGTGCTGCCCGTTCAGCACTACTGAGCTTAGGACAATCATACTGATAGTGTCCTGGCTTCTTGCAGTTGTAGCAAGCGATGACTCTTTCTTCTTTGTTTTCGCTTTCTTTTGAAGGTGCTAAGTCATCTCTTTTCCTGTATTCAGAAGTGTTCGAGCCAGGAGCGCGTTTTGGTGTATATTCGGACTTACCTTTTGTTTCTCGATAGGCTTTAGTCACTTTTCTGCACCTCTCCTTCTCCTTCTGATATTTTACAGCGAGCAACGCGTACTTCTGAGATAAACTTCCTTCTTGTATGTCAGTTAGTGAAGGTTCAGTTTTGCTTGACGCGGGAGATGCTGTGCTGACTGATGCTTTGAAAGCATGGTCAATTTTGGTGTCAGCTTCAGCTCGCTGCTTCTGTTGAGGTCTGTCGAACTCGAATTCCTCTGCCTGAAGTTCTGAAAAGATATGGTCAGGAGTAGCAATATCTAGATTAGAATGGCGTAATAAGGTGGCAAAAGGAGTCCAATGTCCATCTGGCAGTGCCCTCAGTATCTTGAGATTCATTTCTCGGTTGGAGAATGTCTTTCCCAGCCCGTTGATGGAGTTCATCAGATTCGTAAATCTAACATTTAGATTTTCTATTTTGTCACCAGGCATGAGAGACAAACTCTCCAGGTTTTGGAGTTCCAGCGCAAGTTTGTTAGCTTTGATCTTCTGAGTCCCTCGACTCAGTAGCGCTAGAGCATCCCAGAGCTCTTTTGCTGTCTTGCATTCCTGAACCCTGCCGAGATAAGAATCACTAAGAGTGGTTAGTATGGCATTCTTGGCAACTCGGTCTAAATTGTGAAGTTTCTTCTCCTCAGGAGTGAAGAGACTTCTGTCCTTGGGAATCTTCTTCCCGGTCACCATTCCTCCTCCAGCTGCTGGATCCTGAGTCACGACACTATCGATCATAGGAACGATAGGTCCTTCCTCAAGTACTTCGGTCATGCTGTCGTGGAGGGAAGTCAGATGAGCCTCCATTCTTACTCGCCATACACCATAGTTCTCTACTTAGAACATAGGTACCATTCTTATTCCTGACATATCATACATGTTAAATAATGATATGAATGAAGAATGATATGCAGTGAAAACGATTTTCCGGATCCGTTCAAGTAGACCAGTTTCAAGATAACAAGAATCTTATAGAACTCCTGCTCTGATACCAATTGTTGGTCCCGAGAGCACATTTAGGTGTAGAGGGGGGGGTGAATACACCTAAAACCTATTTCTCAACTTGTAACACGAACAGTCCCGTTCAGGAGTGTGCCATACTGAAAGAGTTCAGCAGACCAAATAGCTGTTCTGAATCGTGTTAAGGCAAAGAGGTACTGACTCTTTTGAGATCTGCTAGCTGACTAAGTCAGAATTCAGTATCTTCAGATGGAGTTCAGTGGTGCGGAAATGTGTAGGCCCAAATCAGTTGAGTGGAAAAACATTTTCTTAAAAACAGTTTCAATTCAGAAGAGTGAATCAGATCAGTATGCTGAAACCTAGTTGAATAATTTTAAAGATATGTTATTCAATATGAACAGTTAAAATCAATGCAACAGTAAATAAGAGACACAGAGATTTTTAAAGTGGTTCGGATGCACAGGATCCTACGTCCACTGTCCCGAAAGGTCAAGAGGCTATTTATTATACTGAGATAGTCTCAGTCAGCTTGTAGCGTCTTGGAATTTATACTGAGCAAGTCTCAGTTTACAACGGGTATCAAACTAAAGTGTTTAACAAACTTCTCCATCTACGAAGGGGTCCTTTTACAATAAGGATAAGGTTCAAAGGTGAACCCCGTCGTCTAAGCTATGGATAAATTCAGTTGAGCTTAGGGTTAGAGGGATAGGGAACGAGAAAGTGGCTTCTAGATCGACGAACAGCTGAGTTGTAGCTTTGAGTTCGTGTATCGTCGATTTGGATACTAGAGGCTTTTATATCTGTTTAGCTTGGTTCCCTAAGAGCTAGAAGGTAGTCTTTCGCCGGAGAATGTTCTTTAAGTTCTTGCAAAAGACTTATGCGATATTCTATTTTTGCTCGTTTTTCCGTTTTCTTGCTCGAGAGTGTGTTGGCTCGTTCGTTGTTTTTTGGCTCTCTGCTTCTTCCATGAAAAACTTGAATCATCCCTCTATTTATAGAGAAGAGATTAGTAAAGATCTGTTGGAGACGATGATCCCTTTATCTCACTCTTTTGGTAGCTAACGACTCTTTTGAAAAAGGTGACAGTGTCCTTTCCCTCCTTTTCCGGAAAGTTGTTGACTTGCAGCTTTAGCAGGTAAGGAGTGTGCTGGCTTGTCATTTGCCGAGGTTTTGCAGAGTAGTTGAGATAGAACAAACTTTGAGGCATAATGAAGCTGACTTCTCTCTTCCTCGTATTTGACTATGCTAATTGTTGTTCAAAAGATCTAACAGTTCAGAAGACTGTCTGCCGTTACTGAGTCTGATCCTGTAGAGAGTACTGAATTTACTCTACTGAAGATCAGCTCTTAGTTCAATGAACTACTCTCGCCGAGTTCGGTTCCACTGAGTCTTTCAGTAACTGCTCCTGCTGAGTCCAGTACATACTGAGTCTTCTACATCCGGTCTTGAGGCCGATAATCTCCGACCGCCCTGAACCAGTGCGAGAGTGTCTACTGAGTCTGAATCCTCAGAGACAAAAACAATTACAAAGGAATAGTTCACCAATCAGATAGGGTTTTGGGATCTTCAAATCTTCATGGGATCACTCAGGGTATAAGCCTACTGAGTGCATTTCAGTACGGAAGATAGAATCATTTCCGACTATGTAAAACCGTGCTGAGGACTGAATCATCACCCAACAAAGACCCATTTAGTTCCGATCACATGTTGATACCGGGGTCTGTCAACAAGCTCCCATACTTTGTTTCTCGTGAACTGGTTCAGCTCCTCCTGCATAGCTATGATCCAATCAGCATCCTTGAGTGTGTCCTCAACTGACTGAGGTTCTTTAGTAGACAAGAAGCAGGAATATGATGCGCTTTCTCCCTGACAAAATTTGGATCTTGTCTTTACACTAGCTGAAGGATCTCCAATAATCAAGTCAGAAGTGTGAGCGTCCAGCCACGATCGACGATGTTTCAATTCTTCATCTGGAATTTGTTCAATACAGATAGTAGGGGAGTTAGGCATTTTAGTTATATTATTCTGAGATTGAAGTAATTCAGTTACGAGAGTTGGGTCTACTGAGTCACCAGGTTCAGGGGCATTTAGCTAAGGAACTTCATTTGTTCCCCTTGAGTTATTATCCTCAGTAGAGGTCTCAGTTACCACTTGGGTTTCTTCATCGACCTGAGTTACCTTGTATTGACTTTGTTCAGTAGAGTCAATCTGTTCAGCTACTTCTATTGCTGGCTGAGATTTAGTTGTCTTATCATCAGTTTCCTCTTCTGAATCATCATCCCAACACAGCTGGATCTTTTCAACTTTATCTTTTAGGCTCAGATCCTGTAGCTTCTTACTAATGTCCTCAGATTCTGATTTTGAGTTTATGCTCCTGTCTTCAGTAGCAAATTCATTAAAAACAACATGAGGGCTTTCCTCCATGCAAAGGGTCCGGTAGTTAAAAACTCTAAAGGCTTTGCTGACCCGGGAGTATCCTAAGAAGACTCCCTGGTCTGACTTGCTATCAAAAGTCTTTAACTGTCCTTCCCATTATTGTGGATAGAGCACGAACACCTAAAAATATGGAAATAAGATATGAAAGGCTTCCTGCCATTCCATAATTCATATGGTGTCTTCTTGTGCTGCTTCTTTGAGTGTTCTGTTCTTCCTTTTAGCAACCCTATTTTGTTGAGGCGTGCGCGCGGCAGACGTCTCATGCTCTATGCCTTCAGTTTTGCAGGACTCCTTTACCATTGAATTCAGGAACTCAATTCCTCTGTCTGAACGTATCTTTATAATCTTGGTGTTCTTCTCGACACTGAGCTTTTTCAGAAGCGTAGGCAACTCTGTTTTGACGTCAGACTTGTTGGTAATAAATATGACCCATGTGTAGCGCGAGTAATCATCAATGACCACTAAAGCATACTTTTTGCCTCTGATCGTCACCGGAGAGACTGGACCGAATAAATCCATATGTAGCTGAAGGATTCCATCAGTGGAAGGCGATGGAACAAGCGGATTTTGTTTCTTTGTTTGCTTTCCCTTCAGACATGCTTCAGACTGAGTGTCTTTGCTGAATACCTCATTTGGCAGCCCTCTTGCTAGAGCGTTTCTGGCTAGCTTGTTGAGCGTCTTGAAGTTGAGATGGCTAAGTCTTCTGTGCCAGAGCCACCCCGTTCTATTGTCGTTCTTCGCCAACAAACAAGCTTCAGGTTCAGCTGAGTTCCAGTCAGCTACATAGATATTCTTTTTGCGCGAACTAGATAAAAACGTTTTCCCTGTAGATTTATCAATGACATCACAGAAACCAGCGTAAAAAATCACTCTATTCGAGTTATCACAAAATTGACTAACAGAGAGAAGGTTATACTGAAGTCCTTCAAACTCGATTCTGTAGCGGTTCCAATGCTGAGTGTAGCATTGGAACTGGAGCGGTTCCAATGCTGAGTGTTCCATAGCCTCTGGTATAGCCTTTTGCATTGTCTCCAAACTCGATTCTGGGTCCTTCTTCAGCAGTATAATTCTTCAGTAGGTCCTTCTGGTATGTCATATGTCTTGAGCATCCGCTGTCCACATACCAAGGGTCCTTGTGCACCTGCAAAACAGAATTATATTTAGGTACCCTTTACTTTTGATTTTGAGTCCTTAGATGTTAGTTTTGGAAACCCAAATCTGTCATACGACCATGGTGGTCTCAGACAGTTTCTTTCCACTCTGATCAACATACTTGACCACTGGACTGGTCGATGCTGACTTCTGAGGCTTCACAGGTTCAGGAGTCCTGATCTTCTGAATTGGTGGACTGCTGACCTTTGCCTTCTGAACGACTTTCTTCTTCCTTTTCTGACTTTTAGATCCTCTTCTGACTATAGGATCATAGTAATACGACCCATACTGAGCTGGATGTGTCAGCTGTGGAGGTCCATATTGATCAGCCCACTTAACTCTGCTGGTTCCCCCTTGACTGAACTGGGGTGATTTTGAGCTAATCTTCTTGTTAGAGTGCTGATAGCTGGGATGAGGTGCCTTCATCTTCTGTTTGTTCTTTGCTAGGGGGTTCATGATCTCAGCATTGATAGTCTCCCCTTGAACAAATCTATCAGCCAGCCAGTTCTCTGAGAGTACAGGGGCAGATGAGGAGGCTCCATGACTGAATCCAAGTCCCTCCTTGCAGTGCTTAGGCTTGTTGCTGGCTAGCATTGCCTCAAGCTTCTTTTCAGTGCCCATGTACCGCTCTGTCATCAGATTCCTCCAGACATCATCACTTTTCTTAAGCATTTCATGCTCGGTCTGAAGTCCTAACAAATCTTGCTTCAGTAGACTTAGTTCAATATCCTTCTGAGTTAAGTCATTGGTCAGTACTGAGATCTGATCTTCTTGATGCTGAGACTAGGCCATCAGAGAGTTAATCTCCTCCCTGAGTCTCAACACAAGTCCTTCTGACTCAGTAGCAACCTGACTCTCCTAAGAAAGTCTATGATTCTCCACTTTCAGGGTATCCAACTCCTGAAGAGTCTTACTGAGCTGCAGGCTCATCTGGATCTACTCATCTAATAGTTCTTCATATGCGATCGAGATATCCAGATTTTCTACTGCACCTGAAATAGTGTCGTGTGTGCAGTGTGAAGAGGAGTTAAATGGAGCGTGATAGTTTACCTCATCCTCTTCTCCTGCCATGAGACACTTTTCAGCATCTTCTTCAAGCTCTACGGCCATGAATGCCGCTTCATCATCTGATGAATCCATGAAGGAGTCGACTTCATCTGAGTCATTTGAGAGTTCACCAGCCATGTATGCTTGACGCTTCTTGATGAACTTCTCCCTTCGAGTTTTACATGCAACTCTCTCAGCAGTACTGAGCTCAGGACAGTCATATTGATAATGTCCTGGCTTCTTACAGTTGCAGCAGGTAGTGACTCTATCTTCTTTGGTCTCGCTATCTTTCGACTGAGCTGAGTCCTCTTGTTTCCTGCAATCAGAAGTATGCGATTCAGGAGTGCGCTTGGGTGTATATTCTGACTTACCCTTGGAGTCTCTGACGACTCTAGAGAGTTTTCTGTGCCTCTCCTTCTCCTTCTGATACTTCAGGGCAAGCAGTGCGTATTTCTTAGCTAGGTTTCTTTCTTGTAGATCACTGAGTGAAGGTTCTGCCTTGATAGATGCGGGAGCCGCTGTGCTGACTGATGCTTTGAAAGCATGGTCGATTTAAGTGTCAGCTTCAGCTCGCTGCTTCCTTTGGGGTAGACCGAACTCGAACTATTCAGCTTTTAATTATGAAAATATATGATCAGGAGAAATAATATCAAGGTCATTATGTCTCAGCAATGTAGCAAATGGAGTCCAATGTCTGTCCGGCAGTGCTCTCAATATCTTGAGATTCATTTCTCAGTTGGAGAATGTCTTTCCCAGCTCGTTGCTGGTGTTCATCAGATCTATAAATCTGGCATTAAGATCTTCAATCGTGTCGCCAGGCATGAGAGACAATCTCTCCAGCTTCTGAAGTTCCAGCGCCAGTTTGTTTGCTTTGATCTTCTGAGTCCCCCCGACTCAGTAGCGCTAGAGCTTCCCAGAGTTCCTTCGCGGACTTGCAGTCCTGAACTCTTCCGAGATAGGAATCACTCAGGGTGGTCAGTATGGCATTTCTAGCAACCCGATCTAAGTTGTGAAGTTTCTTCTCCTCATGGGTGAAAAGACTTCTATCTTTGGGGATCTTCTTCCAAGTCACCATGCCCCCTCCTTGTGCTGGATCCAGGGTTTCGACACTATCAATCATCGGAACGATAGGTCCGTCTTCCAGTACCTCTATCATGCTGTCCGGGAGGGAAGTCAGATGTACCTCCATTCTAACTTGTCATACTCCGTAGTTATCTACTAAGAACATGGGTACCATCCTGATTCTTGGCATATCAGACATTGAAAATTGTGATATGAATGAAGAATGATATGCAGTGAAAACGTTTTCTGGATCCGTTCAAGTAGACCAGTTTCAGAAAACAAGAATTTTAGAGAACTCCTGCTCTGATACCAATTGTTGGTCCCGAGATAAACGTTCAGGTGTAGGGGGGGGGTGAATACACCTGAAAACTTTCTCAACTTAAAACGCGAACAGTCCCTTTCAGGAAGATGCCGTACTGAACTGGTTCAGTAAGACCAGATAAACTGTTCTGAATTGCGTGGCAGAGTGACTGACTTCACTGAGGCCTGCTAGCTGACTTATGTCAGAATTCAGTACCGTTCAGATGAAGTTCAGTAGAGTGCGGAAATGTGTAGGCCCAAATTCAGCTGAGTTAGAAAACGTTTTTAGAAAAACTGTTTCAGTATATTAGTGCAATCTTTTAAGCTTTGCTGAAACATAGTTGAATGATTTTGAAAGATATTTTCAGTATGAACAGTAATCAATGCAACAGTAAAAACAGAGCACACAGAACACATAGATTTCTAAAGTGGTTCGAATCTAACAATCCTACGTCCACTGTCCCGATAAGATCATGAGGCTATTTTATTATACTGAGTTAGTCTCAGTCGGTTTGTGCACTGAACAAACACTGGTCTTGAGATTTGTACTGAGCAAGTCTCAGTTTACAAGGTATCAAACTTAAGGGTTTGACAAACTCTCCAACTATGAAGGAGTTCTTTACAATAAAGAACAGTTCAAAGATGAACTCCTTCGTTCTAAGCTACATATATGGTCTGCTGAGCTTAGGCTAGAGGGAAGAGAACGAGAATGTGGCTTCTAGAGTGACGAACGGTTAAGTATAAACTCTGGGTTCGTATTCAGTCGCTTGGATACTAGAGGCTTATGATCTGATTCAGCTCGGTTCCCTTTGAGCAAGTATGTCGCCTTTCGCTTGGAATAACTCTTTGAAGTTCTTGCGGAAAGCTTTAAGTCGATTATGAGTTGCTCATAAATGCTCATGTGTTCTTGTATGTGTCGTGAGCTTCGATTTGAAATCTTCCCTCTATTTATAGAGCAGAGACATGGATAGATCCGATGGAGATGACGATCCATGTGTCTCTCTCTTTTGGGTAGCTAACGGCTCTTTCAAAGTATGGTGAAAGAGTCCTTTCCCTCCATTTCCAAAAAGATGTTGACTTGCAGCTTTAATCAGAAAGTAGACAGCTGGCCGCTTGTCATTGGTCGAGGCTGAAGAAAGTAGGTGAGACAAACAGACTTCAAGGCAGATCTGCAGCTGACTTCTCTATACCTCGTATGACTCTGCTGATTTGACTTATGAGATTTCCTAACAGTCAGAAGACTGTCTGGCCGTTGCTGAGTCTGATCTATGTTCAGTAAAATACTCTTGCTGAGTTCAGCTCTATTGAAGATCAACTTTGAGCTCAGTGAACTACCCTTGCTGAGTGGTGATCGTTGTTTTGCACCAAATAATCCTCTGCAAAAATAGAGAATTATATCAGTATAGTTTACAGGGTATCGAACACAGGGAACGGAGGACTAGGTATATTGTTTTCCTACTTATCTTGGGTTTGGTTAGCAACCACGCAAATTTTAAGTATTTATCTAAACTAAGAAATTATAAAAACTGAATTAAATATAAAAACTGGAAACTGAAATAAAACTGTCTTAACTAGCCAGATAAGAGATGGGTCCAGCAGAATATTCACACACACGTAATTCCAATCATCGGCACATAAAATGAATTAATCTCATGAATCAACTAGTTATAGATTACCGTAACTTAAACTGCGTAATCCTTACTCCCACTTACTTAGTCGGTAACCGCCATGTTGGGCATCGAAACAGTTACTTCCCTAATTTAGCTACAACCTACGTTGTTGGGCAATCAATAGATTTAATAGCTAAACAGCTTTATCGATCTAAGGGAGCCTAGTATAGGAGCCTACTCGTATGTTGGGCATCTAATAGTCTCCTACCGGTTTAATCCAACTATTCTTTCGAATAATTTCGCTACTTACCTAGCCTTGTTCCACGAGAAACGATGGAAGTACTAAGTTAGCTACAGACTAAATAACCTAGGGTGATCAAGCCTAAATTACTAGCCAGATTAAATAACTCAGAATTAACCCGAAACCCTTTGATTAATTATAAGAACCTAAACCTCATGTACTATTCACGTGTGCGTTTACATCCTGTCGGACCACTAAAATTTTAGCTACTCATACTACTGTCCTGACTGCACAGATAAGACACCCTGCAAATCAGAACATGCACCATTTGTAACTCTAACCCTAGCATGCACGTAAACGAAATTAAACTAAAGATAACGAACTATAAACTGAAAACAGATAATAACAGAATCTTAAACTAACATAAACTAATTTAAAAACGAAAATTTAAACTAGATTAAAGGTACCAAAGTATTCAGGTTTTCGAAACAGAAATAAACAAGAACCGAAAATTAAACAAGAATGAAACTAAGCTAATATCCGAAACTGAAATACGAAATATAAAGTGTTTGTTTCTTCAACATTAAACTACTGATTTCATGAAGTAAACGGAATGGATGGTGGTGTTCTTCTCGGCGGTCAGTGATTAGCTTTGGCAGTGCGGCGATGGTTCGGCGGCTTCGACGGTTCGGCGGCAAGTGATCGGATCGAAAGGATGAGTCTCCAAGGGTGGAAAGGTATGCACGGCGCTGTATTCGTGTGTAAAAGCTCTGATTTTCGTGCTTCAATCCTCCTTTTATAATACCCTAGATCATATCTAGGGTTTCTTCTTTGATAAGGAAAGGATTTTGATAGATATGGAAATATCTAATCCTTCCTTATCTTCTTCTTTCCTTCCTCTCTCTTTCCTTTCTTGATCCTTTTCTTTCCTTCTTTCTTCCTTCGACCAAAACCGCTCAAAATATCCTCATTCCAGCTGTAATTCGCGTCGCCACCTCATCTCTTGGTGTCGTGCCAAATCAGCTCATTTTCTGCATAACTGCCAACAAATACGTCTCACCTGCACAGTTAAGAGACCTTTTCGGACAGAAATAATTAGGTACGAAATCGACTCATCAAATCTCCTTACACTTGAGCTATACTCGCCCTCGAGTATAAGAAGAGCAAAAGATAAGTACCTAATTATTTTTTGTCTTCCCCAAGACCCAAGACTCAAAATAAAAGACTCAAAACTCGAACAAGAACAAACAAGACTCGACACGAAAAAAAAAATGACGACGGACTCTCACAACAAAGACAAGAAGCCATACCAATCAATTCGAAATTCTCTGCACCAATTCACTAGCCAAGCAATGTCAAACCATGCAATCATAATCTCATCCAACAAGCAAACGATGCAAATTTCGAAACTAAGCACATATATTTCAACTTGGTCAAAATCTAAACAATGCGGATCTCCTCAAGTTTCACTCTACACTCAACTAATCTAGGTCCGGTTCAAGCCACTCAAAGAAAACAATCCACGTAATCACGATAAGAGATCATCACAATAGCAATATCAAGGAGGTCTTTCTCATTCGGTTGTAATGGGGCTTAGGACTTAGACAATTTGATGTTGGTAAGGGCCCTAGGGGTACTAAGCTCCATTAAAATTCAGATTAAGTGTTATGCATATAAAACTCTCTCACTGTGCGCGGTCAAGTCGACAAAACTCCCACCACTTAGAAAATTTACATCCATGCTACAAAATCAATACTATGCACCTACTTATTTATTCTTTCTTCTCTGCCACGTATTCTTATTAAGAGTTTTTTTTTTTTTTTTAATAAACTTCGTGGCATAAACTCTCTTTCAGCAAACTGGGCACAAACTGTTTCAATTGTACAGACAGAACACTTTCAATTCTGCTTATATTGAGCAGTTTTTTTATCCCATCTGATTCTTTCGCAGCATGTCTATACTGGGCAGGTAGAAGATGTATGTAATTCACTTCAGATTTTAACTATCTCGCACAAAAGAGTTCGTAAAACATGCAATAACACGGGTCAAGAGAAAGTTTAAAATGGCCTTGGCTAAGATTTTACTAACTTAAATCAAAGAAATTCGGTCAAGGCTCAAATTGGTTCACTAAGGGATAATTTTGGGTAGGAAATATTTTGTCGCGGCCGTGTGGCTTAAAAATCCCTAGTGCCTCCTATCATTTATCATAAGTGATTCAAACATATTGCGACTTTGTGGATAAACACTCTCAAAAGAATAGTAGGAAGTGTCCTACTTTAAGGCTCAAATCTAATTTAAGTGAGTGGTTATAATATTTCGATCCAACAAGGTTTATTTTTCGTCATCCCAAGTTACATACACATACGTGCCTAGATCTACTCTTCACAAAGTTCACAAGCTAGCATATTGAAAATAAAAGCATAAATAAGACAAGCTTGATCATAGAAAACGGCACTTCGAAAATCAAAAATTTTGGCATGCTTCGACACAAAATACCCCCCTCCTTACACTTAAACCTTGCTCGCCCTCGAGCAAGAGAGAAAAGACAAAACAAGGGAGAAGGCATGACAAAATAAAGACACAAACACCCTCCTTACACTTGATCCCTACCAAGTGTAAGAACAAGAAAAACACATAAAAACAGACTCAAAAACACAAAACAAAAAAGACACAAAAACGAAAATAAAATGGGGGAAGACAAGTCACCGGTCGCCTCGCCTGGGCAGGCGAGGCAGTCTGCTCATAACTGTGCGGCGGAGGCGATCTACTCTGCGGCCAAGGGAATCCAGATCCGTCCTTAGCGTCTGCACTGTATCCTGTCCTGCAGAAGTAAAGGCACTCGAGACACGAGGTCCCGGTGGATAAAACTGGATCTCCCGGTTAGGCAGTTGGTACAGAAGGCGAGTGTGCCTCAACAAAGACCAATCAAACAAAGATGGTGGATCTACCCTAGTCAAATAACCGGCATCTTGAACGATAAAGTTACGTTCAATGAACGTGGCAAGAAGATGGCATAGAGTCATGTGACGGACGGTATGACTAGCAATGATAAACATATTATGAGCAATCCACCAACCTAAGTTAACGAGTCTCCTATTAACCATGCACCAAAGAAAATACAACTCGTTTGCACTCACCTTTTCAAAAGATGTACTCTTTCCAGTCAAATTGTGGGCTAAGTATTGATGACACATGCGAAGGGCGGGATCCTCTATAAAACTAACATGTGAACCGGAGGTAACAAACTCATCCGGGTCGCTTGGGGCGAGAAGCCTCCACGCGGCCCGTGAACCTATATAGCTCGGATCCTTGCTTGGTATACTATGACAACCCATCTCAAAATGACCTAAGTAATAATCATCGAAAGTGCAAATACCTAATCTAGCATTCCACTCAGCAACACTCATATGATAAGTTCCACCAAACAATCTAAACTCAATACACGGAGTAACCAAATCTTTATCACCCTCAAAATGAAAAGTATTAAAGAACTCACTTGCAACCTCTTTATAGCACGGATAATGATGCGACTCAAGCAACCATGACCAACCAATATTTCGAAAATATTGAAAGAAAGGTGCGATGATACATGCCGTGCGAAGGAACGTACGGTCAAGGAGTCGGCCACTTCGGAAATCTTTGCCCTCGCGCTCTAGGAGACGCAAATTCATGTACTCGATCTCAAATTGAGAGAGTGCATGGACGGCTGCCGGTGAGTCAATACGGATAACCACTCGGTTTCCATACTCCGCCTCTCGTGGAAGGGCTGAAGAGGATTCGGAATCGGCAAGAGACAAATAATTCATGTTGAAATCGTCTTCGAAGTTGCCATCGTGATCATCGGACTTGTAGTCCAAGTCTTCTTCCTCTTGGCTTGGCAACTCCGCACGCAAGCTCTCGCTCCAATTAACTCCCTCATAGTAGTTGAGTGGTGGTGGTGGATGTTGAAACTCGAGGAATGGCAACCACTCGTATAGAGTTTGTGGCGATTGGAGAGGCGGATTTGACGAAGAAGCACCATCCGCGCGACTTGCTTTCGGTTTCCGGACCCGCGAGTGATGTGGTGGAGACGGAGGAGGCGTCGGCTCAGGCGTTGGCTGGGGTGTTGGTTGTGGCGGAGTAGGTTCACGCGGCGGTTTCTGCGAGGTAGCCGCGCCGGTATGCCTTCGTAACCGTCGGCGAGGCGGTTTTGGCGGCGAAGTGGACTCCGTTGCATATTGTGCTCCGGCATCAACCTCCATGTCTTGCGGAGCCATTTTGACATAAGCGAACTCCTCCGTTGGTTGTGGTTCGTTCTCAAGTTGAGGAACGACCGGAGTTGGTGTAGGATCCCGGTGGGGAGCGGCGGCATCGCGGCGTCTTTGAGTCTCGGGATCAGACTGGACGGCAGCCAACCAACGGGCAGCAATGGACAAGCCGGACTTCTTCTTCTTTGGAGGCATGGCGGTTATCTCTCAACTGTGCAGGGAGGAGGAGTCTTGGAGAAGAAGGTAGTTGTAGAGAGAGAAGTAGTGGGCGGCGGATTTTTGGGAGGGAAGGGATTTGAATAGTAACAAGTGGTAGGGTTCGGTCCCTTTCCCTCCTTTTATACATATGAATTTTGCAATCGGGTCCTCTCAGTTATACAGTTAAGAGATTCGGTCCCTCTCTTATTGCAATTCGGCCCCCATCTTTTTCTCCACTTCAATTGACTCCAAATGTTCGTCCTCTAAGCAATTGAGTCCCTAAAATTCGCCTCCTTACTACAATTGGGTCCCTTGGTATTTCTGAAAATTGCAATCAAGACCCCTTAGTCTTCTTCTCTTTATCTTCGCTCCTCCAACTCTTTCTTCTTGCACTTTAAACACCAATTCCATACTTAGCTAAAATCTGAAAAATAAAAGAAACAACACCAAGCATAAAATCAAACTAAAAATACGAAATCAAAGAAAAATCGGAAAAATAACGGGTTGCCTCCCGAAAGCGCCTCTCTTTAGAGTCTTCGGCTAGACCTGCTCTTCCAAGAGTCAAATATAGGACGGAATGGACAAGCTCTGCTCATCCACATCTTCTATCATTGCGGCAGCATGATAAACCTTCAGGCGATGACCATTTACAGTGAAAGTCTCGTCTGAGTCCATTTTTTGTATCACCACTGCCCCCACTTTGGCCGTACGGGAATACACCCGGAATGGACCTATCCATCTTGAGCGGAGCTTTCCGGGCATAATGCGTAAGCGTGATTGGTAGAGCAATACAAGCTGGCCCACTTCAAAAGTCTTCATACGGATCATTTTATCATGCCACGCCTTTGTGCGATCTTTGTATCTCATAGCCGCATCATAGGATTCTAACCGTATTTCTTCAAGCTCTTGAAGCTGATATTTCCTCTCCTTAGCACTTTCGGTCGAGATCCATATTGATTTTCTCATGCGCCCACCGGCCTTGTGTTCCAACTGTACAGGCAAGTGACATAATTTACCGAAAATCAATCTATATGGAGACATACCGAGGGGAGTTTTATAGGCTGTACGGTAAGCCCATAAGGCGTCGTCTAGCCTCATACTCCAATCTTTCCTTGATAGATTGACCGTCTTCTCCAAAATAGACTTAACTTCTCGATTTGACACTTCAGCTTGCCCATTCGTTTGTGGATGGTAAGCGGTAGAAACTCGATGGGCTACTCCATACTTCTTCATCAACGACTCTATGGTACGGTTGCAGAAATGTGTTCCTCGATCACTTATGATGGCTTTTGGTATGCCGAATCTGCAAAAGATGTTAGTTCGAAGAAACCCTGCAACCACTTTAGAGTCGTTAGTTTTTGTAGCCTTTGCCTCAACCCATTGAGAAACATAATCAACGGCAAGTAAAATGTACATGTTACCATTTGAACTAGGAAACGGACCCATGAAGTCCATACCCCATACATCAAATATCTCACAAAATCTCAAAGGTTTTTGGGGCATTTCATCCTTCATAGATATATTCCCGGTCATTTGACAACGTGCACATGACTTACAGTACTTATAGGCGTCAAGGTGTAAGCTCGGCCAAAAGAAACCCGCATCCAACACTTTCCTTGCGGTTCGTTTTGGTCCGAAGTGTCCTCCATAAGCGGATGAATGACAATGGTGAAGGATGTCGCCTTGCTCTTCTTCTAGAATGCATCTTCGGATAACCTGATCAACTCCCACTTTCCAAAGGATTGGAGAGTCCCAAAAGTACTGCTTACACTCGCTCTTCAATTTTGCCTTTTGGGCATGAGTGAACTCGGGTGGAAGCTGCTTAGAAGTCAAGAAATTCACAATATTAGCAAACCAGGGTAATTTAGAAGTGTTACCCACGACTTTTAGCAATTCTGTTTCAGAGTTGTCTTGACTGGGCAGCCGAGACACTTTCTGGACTCCAACTGTAAAACACTGTGCTGGCAGAAGCTTGGCAAGGCTGGACACCGTCTCGCGAACAACATATAAATGCTCTTCGGGAAAAATCTCCTTAATCGGCACTCCGTCGTCTTTTTGAATCAATCGGCTCAAGTGATCTGCCACATAGTTTTCAGCTCCTTTCTTGTCCTTAACTTCCCAATCAAATTCTTGTAAGAGAAGAATCCATCGGATAAGTCTCGGCTTTGTTTCTTTCTTGGCAAGGAGATGTTTGACGGCAGCATGATCGGTATACACTATGATTTTTGAGCCAAGTAAATAAGAACGAAACTTGTCGAAGGCAAAGACGATAGCTAACGGCTCCTTCTCCGTGGTGGAATAGTTGCTTTGGGTTTGGATTTAATGTCTTGGATGCATAATATATCACATGACTCTCCTTTCCATTTTTTCTGTCCCAAAGATTGCCCCGATCGCACATCGAAGCATCGCACATAATCTCGAATTGCTTATTCCAGTTCGGGGCTTGCATCACAGGGGCTGTTGTAAGCTTGCCCTTAAGGATAGTGAAGGCCTCCTTACACTTAGTATCGAATTCAAACTCGACATCCTTGTGAAGTAGGTTTGTTAGTGGTTGAGCGACTTTTGCGAAATCCTTTATGAAACGCCGATAGAAGCCGGCGTATCCTAAGAAACCACGAACTTCCTTCGTATTTATCGGATATGGCAATTTTGCGATGGCCTCCACTTTTGCCTTGTCGACTTCTATTCCTCTTTTAGAAACGACGTGACCGAGTACTATTCCTTCGGTAACCATAAAATGGCATTTCTCGTAATTCAATACCAAATTCTTCTCAACACAACGAGCTAGGACTTTGTCGAGGTTCTTCAAGCACGAAGTGTAAGAGTCACCGTAAACGGTGAAGTCGTCCATGAAGACCTCTATGCACATCTCGATGAGGTCCGAGAATATGCTCATCATGCATCGTTGAAAGGTGCCCGGCGCATTGCATAATCCAAACGGCATTCTTCGGTAAGCAAACGTTCCATATGGGCATGTGAACGTCGTCTTATCTTGATCTTCTTCTCGCACTTGGATTTGGAAATAGCCACTATATCCATCCAAGAAGCTAAAATAAGCTTGCCCTGCAAGTCTCTCGAGCATCTGGTCGATAAATGGAAGCGGGAAATGGTCTTTACGCGTCGCGGCATTGAGCTTCCTATAATCGATACACATGCGCCATCCCGTCACTAAGCGCACCGGAACCAACTCGTTCTTCTCATTCTTGATAACTTGGAATCCGGACTTCTTGGGCACAACGTGTACAGGACTTACCCACTTGCTATCCGATATGGGATAGATAATACCCATGGATAAGAGCTTTAATACTTCCTTCAACACGACCTCTCTCATGTTCGGATTGAGTTTCCTTTGATGGTCTCGGAAAGGTTTGCTATCCGGCTCCATGAGGATGGAGTGTTCACATATGTCGGGACTAATGCCGGTAATGTCGGCTAGAGTCCAACCTATGGCCTTCTTGTGCTTCTTCAGAATTTCCAACAACGCCTTCTCTTGATCTTCATCAAGCTCTTTATTAATGATGACGGGCAGTGTCTCATTCTCTCCGAGATAGGCATATTTCGATTTGTTGGAAGTGGCTTAAGCTCCGGTTTTGGTGCCTTGATGATTGACGGCAACAGCTTTTCGTAAGCGTCTGTATGGGCAGTTGAGACATACTGCCGACAGTTTGTAGTTCTGGAGTTGCGTACAAAGCTGAGATGCTCTCTCTGATTTCTTCGTCTCTCATACCTTCGAGGTCTGCTTCGGTCAGTCCTTGAGTCAAGGTAACTTCCATTTTGTCCTGCACCACATACGTCTCAAGATATTCTTGGACAATTTCATCAATGGAGTCAGTAGAAAAAGCTTTCTCATTTTCATGATCGTAGGGTTTCTTAAGTGCTTCAGATATTTTATGAACATAAGTTTCATTATGATATGCCACACTTATTGAACCTTCATCCACATTAATTATTGCCTTTACAGTCTTTAAAAACGGTCTACCTAATAACACTCCTGCAGTTCCTTCAACTTGCTTATCATTTGTATCAATCACATAAAAATCAGCAGGATAGACAAAGTTGTTGATTCTGACCAAAATGTTTTCAAGTAAACCAATTGGAGCAATGCATGACCTATCTGCTAATTGAATAATCACCTTAGTGGATATTAACTTAGCTCCTACCAATTGATTATATACAGATAAAGGCATAACATTTATAGATGCTCCTAAATCACACATGGCTTGTTTAATCATGACATCACCCATTAGACAGGGCAGTGTGAACATACCTGGGTCGGCACATTTAGCCGGAAGCATCTTCTGTATAATTGCTGATGCTGTGTGATCGAACAAAACCTTACCAGACTTGGGAACTTTTCCAGCTATGAAGTCCTTCACAAATTTCCCGAACTTGGGAATCTTTACGGCTTCAAGGAAAGGGATATTTATTTCCAACTTCTCGAACAACTTCATGTAATCCATGCTTTCCTTGTTTGGCGTTCTCTTCCTTTCTAAAGCTTCGGGGAAAGGTGGCGGAATCAGATTTTCATGCTCGGCGCCGGTTTGGACGTGCTCCTCATCTCTTTCTTGTTCTAGTCTACATGTTCTTGACCGATGGTAGAGGGCGTTCGGCGAGCCTTCTTCTTCTCTGCTGACTTCTCTAGGTGTCTTACCTGTACAGTCGGGCTAGGTAATTCTTTCCCTCCACGCAGCGTAATCTGATTGCGGTTGTGGGCATTAGGATTCTCGCCGAGTTTGAGCTGGAAGCTGTCCTTGGGAAGTCTTTATTTCTTGTATTGCAGAACTTAGCTTATTCATCTGCTTAGCCAAATTCTCCATCGTAGCTTGCTGATCCTTCTTGGTCTGATTAATTTCCCGCTGCATTTGTTGTTGAAATGCGGTGGTATCTTTCTGCGAAGAAACCATCTCGGCCAAGAGTTTTTCTAAAGGGCTCTGCTGTTCCAACTGGGCAGGCTAGGCGTTCTGCTGCTGAAAATGGGCAGGCTGGGCGTTCTGCTGCTGAAATTGCCTCTGGTGCGGGGGTCTATACGTCTGCTGATAGTTGTTATGATTAGGAGGATTGTATGGCTGCTGATAGCCATGTTGCTGCTGATATGGTTGCTGAAATTGGGTTTGAGGCGGATTCCTAGGCTGAAAATGCTCCTCCGGTTGCTTCCAACGGAGATTCGGATGAACCCCTTGTTGTCCGCTCCAATTTCCTACAGCGTTTACTTCTTCTACCGGACATTGCAGCGACGTATGTCCCTTTTCTCCGCATGCTCCACATGCATGATCGGCATTTGATCGACTTGGAGTAGGAGTGCTCTGCTTGAGTAACAAGTCGAGCTTATCTTGTAACAAGCTGAATTTTGCCTCCACTTTATTATCAATTTCATCCATGTAATCGGAATGAGACCAATTTACAGCTCTCCTTGTTGGTCTCGGCCCTTTATATTGCGAGGTAGACTCCGCAAGCCCTTCAATTATGTTCCTTGCATCTTCGTAAAGGCTTGTGTGGAAATTTCCTCTTAGACCGATATCAACCATGGCCTTTGCTTCGTCTGTCATCCCTTGATAGAAAATCTGTAGAAGCTCCACATCCGAATAGCCATGGTTCGGACAACTATCAACAAGTCGTCCGAATCTCTCCCAGTATGCACCGAAAGTTTCATCCATTTCTTGAGCGATCCCGGAAATCTGCTTCTTAAGTGCATTTGTCTTCGATTGCGGGAAATACTTCTTCAAGAAAACGGTTCGCATTTGGGCCCATGTTGTAATTGTATTTGGCTTTAGACTTGAGAACCATGCTTGTGCTCCATCTTGCAGTGTGAATGCATCCAGATTGCCCAGCCTGTGCAGATTGCAGACTTGGTTGAACGAGGCCAAAAAGGAATTGGGATTCTCGTTCGTTCTTCCATAGAACTTCGGCATTGCAGCTACCATATTCAACTTGACATCGATTTGCTCAGTAGTTGTGATTTGAATTGGACCAGGAAGGTCCGCTCCCATGTCAAGTGATCCGGTATTCATCCTCAAGGGTTGAGGATTGTGCACTTCGTCCTCCATCTCTTCTGATTCTGATTCTGAGCTGGTTACTAGAGTATTATGAAGTGTTTTGTCGAACCTAACAGCTTCTGGTTCGGAGTCGCTGGTCTAATCACCGGCGTACGTTACGTCTTCCGACCGGGCGGTTAAGACGTGTTACGCCTCGGACGAGAATCCGTTGCTTTTGCGGCTTTGTCCTCTTCCTAATCCTCTTTCTTTGTTTTCTCGACCTCTCGGATCAAATATGAGGTTAGGTTTGGAAGACCTGCTCATGCAACGCTAAAAAGAACAAAAGATTAGTAGAAAACAATAAAACTAGATAACACCGTTCCTCGGCAACGGCGCCAATTTGGTGATCGCTGTTTTGCACCAAATAATCCTGCAAAAATAGAGAATTATATCAGTATAGTTTACAGGGTATCGAACACAGGGAACGGAGGACTAGGTATATTGTTTTCCTACTTATCTTGGGTTTGGTTAGCAACCACGCAAATTTTAAGTATTTATCTAAACTAAGAAATTATAAAAACTGAATTAAATATAAAAACTGGAAACTGAAATAAAACTGTCTTAACTAGGCAGATAAGAGATGGGTCCAGCAGAATATTCACACACACGTAATTCCAATCATCGGCACATAAAATGAATTAATCTCATGAATCAACTAGTTATAGATTACCGTAACTTAAACTGCGTAATCCTTACCCCACTTACTTAGTCGGTAACCGCCATGTTGGGCATCGAAACAGTTACTTCCCTAATTTAGCTACAACCTACGTTGTTGGGCAATCAATAGATTTAATAGCTAAACAGCTTTATCGATCTAAGGGAGCCTAGTATAGGAGCCTACTCGTATGTTGGGCATCTAATAGTCTCCTACCGGTTTAATCCAACTATTCTTTCGAATAATTTCGCTATTTACCTAGCCTTGTTCCATGAGAAACGATGGAAGTACTAAGTTAGCTACAGACTAAATAACCTAGGGTGATCAAGCCTAAATTACTAGCCAGATTAAATAATTCAGAATTAACCCGAAACCCTTTGATTAATTATAAGAACCTAAACCTCATGTACTATTCACGTGTGCGTTTACATCCTGCCGGACCACTAAAATTTTAGCTACTCATACTACTGTCCTGA
The DNA here is from genome assembly GCA_028984105.1 of Lavandula angustifolia. Taxonomy (NCBI): domain Eukaryota; kingdom Viridiplantae; phylum Streptophyta; class Magnoliopsida; order Lamiales; family Lamiaceae; genus Lavandula; species Lavandula angustifolia. The sequence goes on along the minus strand of CM054812.1, from coordinate 7,493,798 downwards.
CTGCACAGATAAGACACCCTGCAAATCAGAACATGCACCATTTGTAACTCTAACCCTAGCATGCACGTAAACAAAATTAAACTAAAGATAACGAACTATAAACTGAAAACAGATAATAACAGAATCTTAAACTAACAAAAACTAATTTAAAAACGAAAATTGAAACTAGATTAAAGGTACCAAAGTATTCAGGTTTTCGAAACGGAAATAAACAAGAACCGAAAATTAAACAAGAACGAAACTAAGCTAATATCTGAAACTGAAATACGAAATATAAAGTGTTTGTTTCTTCAACATTAAACTACTGATTTCATGAAGTAAACGGAATGGATGGTGGTGTTCTTCTCGGCGGTCAGTGATTGGCTTCGGCAGTGCGGCGATGGTTCGGCGGCTTCGACGGTTCGGCGGCAAGTGATCGGATCGAAAGGATGAGTCTCCAAGGGTGGAAAGGTATGCACGGCGCTGTATTTGTAACGCCCCGACCCCCACGAAGGATCACAGAGGTCGGGTCGCTATGGAAGAACAATTTAAAATACATTTTCATACACTTAATCGAGATGTTGGAAAGTCTTTCATTTTAAAAGCAACTTGTTATTAGATATAATTCACTCGCAGAAGATCGGTTTGGTTTGAAGCATTTAACATAAATACGGAAGCGTACTGTGTCTTAAGTAAAACTAAAGCATAATTATCTTTTAAAAGTATTTCAAAAATTTCGAGAGGATAGTTTCGAGCGTGACCAAAAGCAGGATTAAACCATTTTTCCAAAATTACAAAAGATCATATCATCAACTCATCCTCAGCCCGTCTCCGTCGTCCCTGCTGCTCAACCTGAAAACATTTTTAAAATAATTTGGGGGCTGAGTACTAATGTACCCAGTGGGTAAAGCAGTTTGAAACACGTTTAAAAAAACAGTTTATCCATGCATGAGGTATGACTTGGAGGGTTTTAAAAAGGAAACTGCTCCAAGCATACAAAACATTTATCATTGGGTGCGCACATCTGTGTCACATTTAACCGTTACTCTTTACGGTGAGAACCCTGGCCCCTAGAATCGTAGTTCAGGGGGTTTCACTTACTTATGTGGGAACCCTGGCCCCTAGAGTCGTAACTCAGGGGGTCCCACTTACTTTCCCGGGAACCCTGGCCCCTAAAGTCGTAACTCAGGGGGTCCCGTATCTTGGTTAGCACTTAGTGGGGATCAGTCCACTAGTAACTAACAACGTGTACACAATCATTGATTAATGTTTTAGATTAATCAAGGATCTCGATCGATCTCAGGAGCATTAAACAGTATAAATGCACAAAAACTTTCATGGATAAACCGTAATTTACAGAGTTCATTAACTCAAAGATAACTTTTACATAAAATATTACCCACCTTGCGTTCTATCGATTTGAAAGATGCGAAGTACGTCTCCGAGGTTAAGGTTCTTCCACGCGGGGTCCTACAACAATAACCTACTTTAAGTAACAATGTTCGCATCTAACGTAAATGTACAAATTCGTGGTTCACCGGCGTTACCTAGTCGGCATCTAGCTAGACTAGGTCAGATTCTACATCGAAATTTTTGTAAAAAGGGCTCTATTTTCAAGAATTCTATAAATCGTGATATAGCACCATAAATTCCCATATTTTACATGAATGATCCTTCTTGAGCCTAGTTTATTTATAAATTGGTTTCACGGTAAAATAACAAATCTATAAGGAGTTATAACTTAGACATTGTTCGTGGTTCAAATCTGGGACAGAGTCCGCCTTTGCTAGTCTAACCTACGGATGAGGGGTCAATAGTACTCCTAAAATCATGAAATTTTACGAAGCTGGAGTGGACATGCATGAAAATAACATATCAAAATTTTACTAGATTCCGATGAGTGACGAATCCACAGAAGACCGAGTTCTGACCGCAACTTTACTTAGTATTGAGACAGGGTTCCGATCGGTAAGCTAGGTTTATGCAATAAACTGATTTTTCATGAGTCGATATAAATTATAACAAAAATAGTTTCAGATAAACCTACGAGTCTAAAATATTTTAGAAAAAGAATTGACCAAAAATCTGTATCGTGGCACAAGTTGAAAATATTTCATTAGGACCTGTCCTGCATGCGCTGTCCTATGGTAGCGAAAGGAAATAAATTCGAATTAAAATATAAAACCATATCCAAAATTTACCAAACTTTACAGGAGCTTTAATAACGTCCTAAGGCTCATCCCACCTATTTTTGTGAAATTTTAGAAGTAGAAAAGATGCAGTTTCATGGTCCAGTAACAACCGGTTCCGCAAGGGCGATATTGGTGTTTTTAACAAGGTTCGTCCATTTGAGCATGCAGTCAAACCAAGACATTAAGGATGACGAAATGCAGCAATTCCTATCCTAAGAACAGCATAACGTTGGTATGATTCCTTGCATGTGGCATGCAAGGGCCTAAATCGGAGTAGGGTCACACGAAAGGGAAAGGTGCGAAAGATAATTAATAAACGATCCTAACAAGAGATCTGTACATGCAGTTGATTTTCTTCACCTTGTCTAATGATTTAACTAATGGAGTGTATAACCTTAACGACAACCCGCAACTCATTCAATTTAGCTTCAATTCTCCAAGTACACACGCTGTTATCTCGATATACAAATAGGTAATTAAGTCATTTGCCAATGCATGCAGCACACTAACTGAACCGAGAGGTAAGTAGTACATTTCGACATGCATATGTTTGCAGTACGAAGAAATTCCAACAGCGAGGTAATCATATCGAGATCACTTACGAGATTCGCGAGGGGGGGGTGAAGTCTTCACTCCGATCCGACTTCGTGCGCGAGAGAGAGAGTGACAGAAGGTTCGTCTTTTCCCTTGTCTCGCAGGGGTTCCTCAAGAACGACGCGGTTGGAGACTTGCAAGTATTTCTAGAGTGAGTGTAGAAATTTTCGAACTTGATGGGAAGATAGAAACGGAGGTTATAAGAGGTGAAAATCATGCCTAAGGTGGGGTTTAAATGCATGCAGTGAGGTGATGGCCACTCCATCCTTCTCTCTTCACGTGGAGGCAACTCTCAACAAGTGTAAGAAGGCTTAAATCTTTAGTCTTTCTTTTCCATAAGTGACATGGCTATGGGCTAGGTAACGTGAGGAAGGGAACTACAAGTTCCTAGGCATGTTGGGAGATACAAAATCAAGGGAAAGGTGATGACATGATCGAGCCTAGTTATAGAGGTGGGATTATTAATTGTTATCTCCTTATAAAATCATAAAGATAAGTATTAAGGTGGTAATTCCTATTATAAGGTTTTGATTTAATGGTGAACGAGAGATAAAATTTTACTCGACTCCCGTAAGGGTTCTATAGGTCGCCGCAAAACTAAGCATTTACTAATAATAATAATAATAATGTGAATTATCCCGGTATATAGATACGAAAACACGGGTTATTACACCCCCTCTCCCTTAAATTAAATTTCGTCCTCGAAATTTGCGTACATCTACAAAAGTAGATCGGGATATAGCGAATTGATTTTCTCCTCCATCTCCCATGTAGCTTCCTCTTGATCATGGTGATTCCACAACACTTTCATTAAGGGAATTTGTTTATTCCTCAATACTTGAACCTTGAGGTCAAGGATTCGTATTGGTCTCTCTCTTCGTAGCTTAAGTCCGGGTTCAGTTGTACCTCCTCATGTTTGATCACGTGTTCAGGGTCATAAACATACTTTCGGAGTTGAGATATGTGGAAGACGTTATGTGCGACTCCGACGTTTGGTGGCAAAGCCAATCTGTAAGCCACAGAACTGATCTTGTCTAAAATTTCGAAAGGGCCTATATATCTCGGGCGTAATTTACCCTTGTTCCCAAAACGCACAATCCCCTTTGAAGGCGATACTTTGAGAAAGACGTGATCACCAACATTGAATTCCAATTCCGTGCGGCGTTTGTCAGGATAGGATTTCTGTCTATCTTGAGCTTCTTGATCTTTCCTTTAATTTCCCGGACCTTTTCTATCATTTGCTGCACTAATTCTGGACCCAACAACTTCCTCTCTCCGACTTCGTCCCAGTACAGTGGGGATCTGCATCTCTTTCCGTACAGTGCTTCATACGGTGTCATACCAATGGTCGTCTGATAGCTGTTGTTATAAGCAAACTCTACTAATGGTAGTATCTCCTCCCAATTGCCACCTCTGTATGTGATTATAGCACGTAACATATCCTCCAATACTCGAATTGTCCTTTCAGACTATCCGTCAGTCTGGGGATGGTAAGTTGTACTGAACTTCAATTCCGTGCCCATAGCCCTCTGCAAACTAATCCAAAACTTCGAAGTGAATCTGGGATCCCTATCTGAAATAATTAACACTGGCACTCCGTGTAATCGTACTATCTCCCTGATGTAGATTCTTGTGAGCTTCTCCAATCCAAAAGTCATTTGAATTGGTAGGGAATGTGACGACTTGGTTAAACGATCTACTATAACCCATATGGTCGTATTCCCGCGGCTGACTTTGGTAAACTGACGACAAAGTCCATATTGATGTGTTCCCATTTCCACTCCGGTATTGGTAAAGGCTGCAATGTACCGTACGGCCTCTGGTGCATAGCTTTCACCTGCTGACAGGCAAGACAACGTTCTACATACTGTGCTATATCTTTCTTCATTCCGTTCCACCAAAAGTTTTTTTTCGTGCTTGATCACGTACTTGGAGTCGTATATATATTCTTTCGGAGTTTAGAGTCGCGTAAAGCATTACCAAGTATTCGCTAGTCATCCGAAAACTACATTCTCTAAATATCCATCTCCACGATCGCTCACACTTATCTTCCTCAAATCGAATCTAGTTATTATGAATATGATTTAACCTATTCGAATCGAGTACATAAGAATAATGTCTCAAAAGAAAGAGTGTCATGCATACATAAATCGAAGGATACCGTCAATGAGTTAATAATTGCCGGTGATGAAGTGATGAGATGAGTATTATGCAAAGATAATACCAACTTACACCGATTAAATCTTTGAAGGAAAGAGTTTCAAAGATGAATTAAATAAATATCCCAACGCGATCCGAAACAAATAGTCAGAATAATCATAGGAATCAAGCATCAAGATGGATAGTAGTCAATATAACAAGGCTCAAAAGAACATTCTTTGGGTCCAGAAGAAAAGGGTAACACTATTAATCATGTATTTTGTCACATGATACTTCAATCAAATGATAATGAATATATGTAATGATAATTAACAGTAATCAAGTATCGAGATAGATTCTTAGGAAGATATATCATTAAATGAGTCCGACTATATTGTCAAATGAAGGTATTTGAAAAGGAAAAGGGTTTTCAATATCTGTATATCAAAGGATACCCTCAATGAGGTCAACATGATATAGGAAATGATAATCATCCATAATAAAGCAATGAGATGAATTCTGAGAAAAATCTGAAACCAAAGGATTTCGGCTACATCATCAAAGCAAAAGATTTCAAGTATGAATCAAAATAAATACTTCGACGAGGTTAGAAACAACTTGTTGAATAATCATCAATGATCAAACTACATGATGAGTTGTGACCAATATAGAATGAGAGAAGGTCAACTATAGAGAAGAACATGAGTATCGGTTCAAAGGAAAGGACGACATTGCCAATTTGTACCAATGATATTTTCAACAGAGTTCTAACAAATACATAGAAATATCATCTCGGATCAAATATCAATATAAATGGTGGGCGAGCTTAGCACCAAGGTGGCATAACTCTTCAGTCAAAAGAAAATGAGTAGAAATACACAACAAAAGGAATAACCCTGTCAATCTTATAGTAAAATATGATTAGTTACTAGTTTAAATAGTTGTGCGTCTACTCCTTCAAGTTGAAGTCTTCATCCTGTCCTTTTTCCTCATCGTTCAAATTCGAGTGTCCGAAATGTATTAGGGGTTTATCCTATGATATCGTAAAATAGTTGTGTCTCACTTGTGCCTTTGTCTTTGCATCATGGTGTTCAACATCGTATGATCGTAACCGACTATTTTAAGCGTATTAATTTCTTGGAGACGCTCCGATGAAACTACTCTGACTCTGCCTGCACTCTTGAGGGATCATCAGTTGTGATATCATTAGAAAAATTCTAATTCGTTTCAAGCGTTGTGCCTTAAAATCGTATCTACCTCTGTGTTCGATCGTGATGAAGTAGCGCTCAAGGTATCCATGCGATTCTTGTATTTAGTGGAGATCATTTTATATCAGCCTTGCAGATAGTGTAGTGGAAGAGCCTTCGCTTGAATAGAATCTCGACGATTGGTAAATACATTAGTGAATCGTGTGTAAGTGTATCACGTATTTGAGTCTTTCTACCAGCTTCTTATTTCCGAGGTTCTTGATCGACGAGACTGACGCATCTTGTGGTCTTTAGTGTCACCGCTTAATTCGTCTCAATACGTTTATTCTTGCAACGTGGTTCTCTGACGTGGTAGTGTTCTTGTCTTCTGAAAAGAACGATCTTAAAATATCATATGCGTAACACAAAGTGAAATTCGACTAACTCCTATCCGCTATAGGCATTCTATGTCTTATCTACTATTTCAATGTCGCTTAGACCGACAAGTTATTAGGGTCGAAAACCCTATCATAACATTATCTACTTGTGGTTCTCTTATTATGGAAAGATCATACATTGTCTGAACTTCTAACTTCTTAGCCATAATGTTCTAAGAAATCCAATATGGCAAAATTCATTGATCATTCTTTAATCATTCTAATCTATATACTTAATACAATCATCATACTAACTAGCGACTAAATATAATTGGTTTTCCTTAGAAGCTGAAATGACTCAATGTTCGGAAAACTCAAGATGAAAACTTTCAGAGACAAGGATTATGGGCTCATATTCCCAAACATGACAAAACTTTGTTACAAAGTTGAAAATCTTGAGTAGTATTGATATTATCACAATCTTTCTTTTGAGGCGGTGTGTGAACTCCTCAAAATAATAGACAAATTTTAAAATCTAGAGATTCTAGTCTAGACTCGCAAGAAAATTGCTTCAATATCAGAGCGAAACAAAATACTCTGATATTAATCATGGTAGAAATATATTTGGTACTTCTCAAAGAAAAATGAAGCATTTTAGGACATAATTATCAAGATGCATTGTTGAAAACAAATTACAACAACACATAACAAAGTGTAAAGACGAACACGATTATGGGCAGTTGATTACAAATAAATCGCCTCTAAGAAAGTCTTTACAATGTATTTACCTTGTTCAAGAAAAGAATATGATCTTAAAGGTCAGTCTGGGCTACCGAACACAAGACCCAACTCGACTGTCAAATATGTTTGGAAGATTGGGGTTGAAAGAAAAACTTGACGGCTTAATAAACCAGTCAAAGGAAATAAAACGAGTTAAGTTATCCTAACTATCTATTGAGAATCTAATGGTGATCCGCAATAATCTTTATTCCTATCCTCCTTACTCCCGTTTGTCTAAAAATATTAATATATAGTCTCTTGAAGATAATGAGATATCGTAAGAATTTCACTCGTGCCTCCTTGATTTCGTAAACGTATCAGTTGCGGTTATCTACATGTGTATCGTCAGTAACTTGTCAAGCATAAGTAATTATTTCGACAGCTCTTGACCGACTCTAGATACGGTAGCATTTCTCTGGGAATGATAATCGAGAAAAATGTTCATGTCGTTAGCATTTTTGGCTCTCTACGGCAGTGACATACTCATTCTACCAAATATTGGAAAACCTCACGCTTCGTGACGATCCGTCTAATACATAGTATTGAAGTGGGCAAGGTAGGGCCCTATGGATCCTATTGTTATAAGTTGAAATCTTCTCATAATGCAAAAACAATCTTCGTATTCGTGAAGTATACGTTAGCTTACTCATTTCTTTCTGTACCGTATACACAATTGTGTGATGATGCGAAACCAATCTTGAATCGTAGTAGATCATCTAAATATCTAAAATCATTACTTCTATGTTCATCCGTTAAAGCACGAACACTTAACCATTCTCGTCTTAAGGTGTTCTACAATCAAGCCATAAGAGCCACCAACTTCATAGTTAACTTTCATTAACGTATATCCTTAAGACTTGCAAAATAAATCAATACTTCATTTCTTTTGATCATCACATGCTTTCCTTCATTTCTTTCAACTTGTATTGGCACATAAATCCAACACAATGGAACATAACATTTATTATGAAATCAAATCATAATATAATCATATACTTTTCTGAAACTTCATCACATGAGCTAAAAAGACTCGGTGGAAAACATATTCTTCTGGTCGAGTGGACTCTCCCAACACGACAATATTCATTCTTTTCATAATTCCATACTTTGCGCACCATAATAAAATCTCTTTTAGAACATTTAAACATACCTTGGATGAGAGCAGTGCGACGGCGAGCTGAGGGTTTTGCTTATGTTACAATTCTAGACAAACTGACATTAAAAACATTTCGACCACAGAGCCAAGAACCAGGCTCTGATACCATTTTGTAACGCCCCGACCCCCACGAATGATCACAGAGGTCGGGTCGCTACGGAAGAACAATTTAAAATACATTTTCATACACTTAATCGAGATGTTGGAAAGTCTTTCATTTTAAAAGCAACTTGTTATTAGATATAATTCACTCGCAGAAGATCGGTTTGGTTTGAAGCATTTAACATAAATACGGAAGCGTACTGTGTCTTAAGTAAAACTAAAGCATAATTATCTTTTAAAAGTATTTCAAAAATTTCGAGAGGATAGTTTCGAGTGTGACCAAAAGCATAATTAAACCATTTTTCCGAAATTACAAAAGATCATATCATCAACCCATCCTCAGCCCGTCTCCGTCGTCCCTGCTGCTCAACCTGAAAACATTTTTAAAATAATTTGGGGGCTGAGTACTAATGTACCCAGTGGGTAAAGCAGTTTGAAACACGTTTAAAAAAACAGTTTATCCATGCATGAGGTATGACTTGGAGGGTTTTAAAAAGGAAACTGCTCCAAGCATACAAAACATTTATCATTGGGTGCGCACATCTGTGTCACATTTAACCGTTACTCCTTACGGTGAGAACCCTGGCCCCTAGAATCGTAGTTCAGGAGGTCTCACTTACTTATGTGGGAACCCTGGCCCCTAGAGTCGTAACTCAGGGGGTCCCACTTACTTTCCCGGGAACCCTGGCCCCTAAAGTCGTAACTCAGGGGGTCCCGTATCTTGGTTAGCACTTAGTGGGGATCAGTCCACTAGTAACTAACAACGTGTACACAATCATTGATTAATGTTTTACATTAATCAAGGATCTCGATCGATCTCAGGAGCATTAAACAGTATAAATGCACAAAAACTTTCATGGATAAACCGTAATTTACAGAGTTCATTAACTCAAAGATAACTTTTACATAAAATATTACCCACCTTGCGTTCTATCGATTTGAAAGATGCGAATTACGTCTCCGAGGTTAAGGTTCTTCCACGCGGGGTCCTACAACAATAACCTACTTTAAGTAACAATGTTCGCATCTAACGTAAATGTACAAATTCGTGGTTCACAGGCGTTACCTAGTCGGCATCTAGCTAGACTAGGTCAGATTCTACATCGAAATTTTGGTAAAAAGGGCTCTATTTTCAAGAATTCTATAAATCGTGATATAGCACCATAAATTCCCATAATTTACATGAAAGATCCTTCATGAGTCTAGTTTATTTAAAAATTGGTTTCACGGTAAAATAACAAATCGATAAGGAGTTATAACTTAGATATTGTTCGTGGTTCAAATCTGGGACAGAGTCTGCCTTTGCTAGTCTAACCTACGGATGAGGGGTCCATAGTACTCCAAAAATCATGAAATTTTACGAAGCTGGAGTGGCCATGCATGAAAATAACATATCAAAATTTTACTAGATTCCGATGAGTGACGAATCCACAGAAGACCGAGTTCTGACCGAAACTTTACTTAGTATTGAGACAGGGTTCCGATCGGTAAGCTAGGTTTATACAATAAACTGATTTTTCACGAGTCGATATAAATTATAACAAAAATAGTTTCAGATAAAACTATGAGTCTAAAATATTTTAGAAAAAGAATTGACCAAAAATCTGTATCGTGGCACAAGTTGAAAATATTTCATTAGGACCTGTCCTGCATGCGCTGTCCTATGGTAGCGAAAGGAAATAAATTCGAATTAAAATATAAAACCATATCCAAAATTTACCAAACTTTACATGGGCCTTACTAACGTCCTAAGGCTCATCCCACTTATTTTTGTGAAATTTTTAGAAGTAGAAAAGATGCAGTTTCATGGTCCAGTAACAACCGGTTCCGCAAGGGCGATATTGGTGTTTTTAACAAGGTTCGTCCATTTGAGCATGCAGTCAAACCAAGAAATTAAGGATGACGAAATGCAGCAATTCCTATCCTAAGAACAGCATAACGTTGGTATGATTCCTTGCATGTGGCATGCAAGGGCCTAAATCGGAGTAGGGTCACACGAAAGGGAAAGGTGCGAAAGATAATTAATAAACGATCCTAACAAGAGATCTGTACATGCAGTTGATTTTCTTCACCTTGTCTAATGATTTAACTAATGGAGTGTATAACCTTAACGACAACCCGCAACTCATTCAATTTAGCTTCAATTCTCCAAGTACACACGCTGTTATCTCGATATACAAACAGGTAATTAAGTCATTTGCCAATGCATGCAGCACACTAACTGAACCGAGAGGTAAGTAGTACATTTCGACATGCATATGTTTGCAGTACGAAGAAATTCCAACAGCGAGGTAGTCATACCGAGATCACTTACGAGATTCGCGAGGGGGTGAAGTCTTCACTCCGATCCGACTTCGTGGGCGAGAGAGAGAGTGACAGAAGGTTCGTCTTTTCCCTTGTCTCGCAGGGGTTCCTCAAGAACGACGCGGTTGGAGACTTGCAAGTATTTCTAGAGTGAGTGTAGAAATTTTCGAACTTGAGGGGAAGATAGAAACGGAGGTTATAAGAGGTGAAAATCATGCCTAAGGTGGGGTTTAAATGCATGCAGTGAGGTGATGGCAACTCTATCCTTCTCTTTTCACGTGGAGGTAACTCTCAACAAGTGTAAGAAGGCTTAAATCTTTAGTCTTTCTTTTCCATAAGTGACATGGCTATGGGCTAGGTAACGTGAGGAAGGGAACTACAAGTTCCTAGGCATGTTGGGAGATACAAAATCAAGGGAAAGGTGATGACATGATCGAGCCTAGTTATAGAGGTGGGATTATTAATTGTTATCTCCTTATAAAATCATAAAGATAAGTATTAAGGTGGTAATTCCTATTATAAGGTTTTGATTTAATGGTGAACGAGAGATAAAATTTTACTCGACTCCCATAAGGGTTCTATAGGTCGCCGCAAAACTAAGCATTTACTAATAATAATAATAATAATGTGAATTATCCCGGTATATAGATACGAAAACACGGGTTATTACAGTATTCGTGTGTAAAAGCTCTGATTTTCGTGCTTCAATCCTCCTTTTCTAATACCCTAGATCTTATCTAGGGTTTCTTCTTGGATAAGGAAGGGATTTTGATAGATATGGAAATATCTAATCCTTCCTTATCTTCTTCTTTCCTTCCTCTCTCTTTCCTTTCTTGATCCTTTTCTTTCCTTCTTTCTTCCTTCGACCAAAACCGCTCAAAATATCCTCATTCCAACGGTAATTCGCGTCGCCACCTCATCTCCTGGTGTCGTGCTAAATCAGCTCATTTTCTGCATAACTGCCAACAAATACGTCTCACCTGCACAGTTAAGAGACCTTTTCAGACAGAAATAATTAGGTACGAAATCGACTCATCACTGAGTTCAGTTCCACTGACTCCTTTCAGTACACAGCTCCTGCTGAGTCGAGTACTACTGAGTCTTCTTCTCATGTTACTGAGGCTGATAGTCTGCTGAGGAACCAGCGGACATAACTGAACGCCTGAACCATGTAGGAAGGATGTCTACTGAGTTTGAAACTCTCAAAGACAGAACAAACAAATACAACTGAATGGTTCGTCAATCAAAGTAGGGTTTTAGGATCTTCAAATCTACTGAGCACTAGGCTACTGAATCATCTACCAACACTGAGGGACTTTCTCCTGGTGTCCTGATTGTTGCCTTATAAGAATGATCCATTGGCACTTCAGTCTCTGCATTTTGGGCATGTGGAAGATTTAACTCAAACTCCTCTGGTTTTAGTTCGGAAAATATATAATCAGGAGTAACAGAGTTTAAGTCAGTTCTTCGCAAATAAGTAGCAAAAGCGTACCAGTTGGGCCTATAAAGAGCCCTTAAGATTTTAGTGTTGATCTCCTTGTTGTGAATGTTTTTCCTAGTCCATTGATGATTTTGATATTATTCGTGAATCGGACGCTGAAATCATCAATTGACTCTTCGGGTATCATGCAAACGTCAAAAGCTTCTGCAGCTCCAATTCCAGTTTATTCTCTTTGATTTGCGAAGTTCCTTGGCTTAGTACTGAGAGAGCATCCTAGAGCTCTTTTGCAGTCTTGCAGTCATGCACCCTAACGAGGTATGAGTTACTGAGCGTAGTCAGTAATGCATTGCGTGCAACTCGGAAGAGATTGTGCAACTTTCTCTCTTCTGGTGTAATGAGGCTTTTATCCTTGGGAACTTTCGGGCCGGTTCTGGGACCTATTGCTGCTATGGTTGTAAGCTCAACGCTGTCAACCATGGGAACAATGGGTACTTTCTCCAGGACGTCAGTCATGCTGTCATGCAGCAACGTTAAGTGCGCCTCCATGCTTGCATGATATACCGCGTAGTTTTCTACTGAGAACATGGGCACCGTCCTTATACCTAAAATATCAGACATTTTGAAGAATATGGTATAGGATGCTATGGAGAGATGCAAGTGTAGAGAAAACGGTTTTTAAGGATTCGTTCGAGTAGACCAATTTTTAGAAAATGATGATCAGAAGAACACCGCTCTGATACCAATTGTTGGTCCATAGACGAGCCTTCAGGTGGGGGGGTGTGAATACACCTGAGTGCAAATTTCAACTCAAATGCGAAAGTCAGCACGACTGAATGTTGCTACTGAACTAATCAGTTGGCCAAATAAACCTCCTGGATCGCGTGGGCAATGATAACCTTCAACTGAGTTCTAGCTACTGACTTTAGTCAGTGAATAGTATGTTCGTCTCAGTTTGAAAAACCCGTTTTATGCTGATTATTTAAAAGTCAGTTTTATGTACTATGAACAATAAATAATGCAACAGTAAAAACGACACAGAATTTTTAAAGTCGTTCAGATACACAGGATTCTACGTTCACTGTCCTGAACAAAGCAGGAGTTCTTGAATTAATTTATACTGAGTAAGTCTCAGTTGATCTGTACACTGGACATATGCAGTCTTGTTTGCTTATACTGAGCAAGTCTCAGTAAATCTGTGCACTAGACATATATCTACTTATAGTCATAGTGACCTTACAGTTTCAACCGTGAAGGTTTTAGTTTCTCCAATTATGTAGGAGTTCTTACAATAAGAACAGTTCAGAAACCTAAACTCCTTCGAGTTTTCCAAGCTAATGATTTTACAATAAGCTTGCTTAGAATAGAGAAAGGGAATAGATTAAACTCTAGAGTGAAGAACTAGAAGGGATATCTCTGTATGCAAGTTCTTCGTTGGAATTGAGTTAGAATTTGCTAGTGCGTTTGTTCGCTTGAATGCCTGTGTTCGCGTGTTGTCTTCTCTGCATAAAGACTCTTCTAAATTTATAGTCTCGACGTATGAATTGATCCGTTGGAGGGAGTCTTGACACGTGTAAAAAATGATAAGGAAACGACCATCTTCAGTTTGAAAGATACTGTAGAGACTCCCTTCTTTTCAGTACAGAAGCAGCTTTACGTCAGAGCAGGTACAGTTCTGGTGGCTTCTCATTGGTCGAGGTTAGCGAGTAGGTGAGAGTTGTCCAAACTCCAATATCATGGTGAGTTGACTTCCTCTGATTCCTCAGACCTTTTACTAAATTGTCTCGTACTTCCATTCTTCAGAGATTTTAGCTCGTGGCTTGAATTCCTATGCAAAATTAGTAGGTTGTAGTAATCCCAACTGAGTTCTTGATGCTGAGTTTTTCGGCTGAACGACAGATGATCTACTGAACTCTACCAGCTACTGAACTCTAGCTAGCCTACTGAGTTCCTAACATGCTGAACTCAACTAAGCTATTACATTATACAAGGTTTATCATTCAGCTAGGGTTTTGGGATCTTTAAATCTTATCATACTGAATCTCATCCCAACATGTCCTAAGTCTGGCTCCACTACAGGAATACGACTCTCGTTGAAGTTCCTTGGTGGACTATTATGATCCTGCAATTGATTTATAAAACTATGTTATTACTCAGTAATTTATATAGTTCGAGAGTTGCATGTAGAATAATAGGTTATTAAGATAGAGGACTAAGTTCAAATATACCACATCATCGTCCCACCGTGCAGTTGAGTCATCCCGGTGTGCAGTTGAGTGTCGGGAACCCTCGGGCTCAGGCTCGGGCTCGGCTTGGTGCAAGGAGGAGTGGTGGGAAGCTTTGGGTGCTGCTCGATGCAAAGAGGAGAAGTGGCGGGAAGCCTCGGACTCGACTCTATTCGACGTGGAGCGTCTAAAACCCTTAGGCTCTACTCAGTGCGAAGAGGAGCAGCGGGAACCCTCGGGCTCTGCTCGGTGCGAGGAGCAGCGGGAAGGCTCAGGCTCTGCTCGGTGCGAAGAGGAGCGACAGCAAGGCTCAGGCTCGGCTCGGTGCAACGTGGAATGTCTCGAACCCTCGGGCTCGGCTCTATGAGAATAGGAGTGGTGGGAACCCTCAGGAGCGGCTCGGTCTGAGGTGGACCCTTTCTTCAACCCCATACTCTTCAAGACTTCGTCCAGATAATCTACAGTTTTAGGAGGGCCATTTTCTCCACGTCTTTTGCACATTTCTTCCTAAACTCGGCTTCATTAAAATTTGGAGGATAATTGGAATCATTATCTTCCACATACAATTTTCCTTTTGTACGGTGGATCGTCAGGTACCCATCCGTGGTGACAACGGAGGGGACACTTCCCTTGCTCTACCATGTGGCCTTGGGATACCCATGTCCCTCGCAGCCTCAGAACCAAATAATACCGTCTGAGGCTGACGGTAATGCACCCCAAGTGGTTGTCTGAATTGGGTGCTCAGATACCAACGTGATTCCTGTTCAAGTCCAGTAACTAGGAATGGGAAACATTCAACATTCTCGTCAAAGAAGCCATATAATTGATCTTTCTGTAGCGGAAAGTACCACCTTAACAAAAGGGGGATAACATTTGTATTGACAATGCTCCCGGTACAGGCCCCAAGTGAAGGGATAGCTTCAAATGTCCAAATCTGCAACAGAATGTATCAGTAATTAGTGTATACTTCGCTAGTATGACGAAATTCGTTTATAATTACCTATATAGCCCATATGGGCCTGGCGAAATTGTAGTTGCTCCCTTGCTCTTTTTCTCAACGGTATGTGCTGCTTATAGTACATTAATGCTTAGTATGTATATGTACCCCATGGAAATCCACTCCATCTCTCCAGGTCATCTACCAACACCCAAACGAACTCATCCACCAACCTCAGCTTCAGGGCACCTATAATCATCAAGTAAAGCATTAGAATTTTAGCCACCTTGATGTAATCTAATGCCAATGCATCTGCGACCATCTGGTTCTTGAACACGACATACAACTCCTACACACTAGGCCTTTTCTCATCACATAAGAGAGACCGCACCACAATGCACAATGCATCATGGTCAGCAGTGGGGTCGAAGGATGAAGAGCCCATGCACAGTTGGATACTAATACAAACTCGGAGGGACCAAATGAAAGGAGTCCCCTGCTGATTTGGAACCACATGCAGCCATCCACCGCATTGTCCACGGTTACCTCGCGGCACATCATTTGATAGAGAGCCTTACTAGCAGTCCATCTACTACCCTTCCACGGCATGATGTGTCCAAACGGACTCGTCCTACATAATTCATCCAATAGTTCCTGCCCACCTACTACAAGCAACGTCGCTCTAATATCCCCTATCATTAAATCCTTCCAATATGTGGTTAATGTTGGATAGACTGTCCTGCAATCGTACCTAACCCACATCCAGTTACCCTGCAGTAGTTCAAAAATAAATAGACAGAGAACTTAAGACTTTAAAACACGTTAGCACTACATAAATACATGTTCACACTTCGCCCTAAACCGTTACATTAATATGCGACGTATTATGCGAAGAAATAAAAAACTTAGAACCTAATCTAACAAAAAAAAGGTAATATTTAGTCTGAGTACTATACACTATTTCAAATCAAACTGCTTCGAAGTTATATATTGTGATTATTCATGAACCACAAACTAGTATTACAAATGCAATTATGAATAACCTAGTTTTTTGAAATCATACCCTAGAAAGCCGATATGAACATGAAAAACTCAATGAAATCATACTATTCTCCGGTAAATGACTTGTTCATACATAAAATGCTTTCGTGTTTTATAAGTATCTTAACGCTACTCAAATAAATCTTACTACTATATTTTATACATAAACAAAAAAACTATAATATAATCATAGGTATACCGTGAGTTAATTATTTTATGTTATTCACGTAAGTTCACATATAGATTAAGCTAATCTCATACTTATATATCTATTATCCACGTAACATATTAAGTATATATTAAAATATATTATTATATTATCCATTACATATTAAATTATATAATAATATAATATTATTATATTATTCAATGTATACTGAAGTATATATATTCTCGTGACTTCACATATATAATAACCTAATTAACAAACGTACCAATCTGACACGGACTCATGTTGCCCATATGAACCTATGGCTACTGCCGGTAGATTGTAATACCAATCTCAATAATTATATCACTAATAAATATAGTGAACCTACACTTACGGAACCTACACTTACGGAAATAATTATATCACACCAATTCTAGCAGATAATAAAATAAATAAATATTAACACTACTAGAATAAGACATTCATTACTATCATAATTATTTCCCTAATAATATTATTGTAAGAGATTTGGTAAATTTAATTCTCGTCTAAATACATGCCAACTAAATTTTTTAGTTTACAGTAAACTCTTGTTGACAACTAATTTTTTTAATTTAAGGTAAACTCATGCTGCCCATATGAACTTACGATAAACTGATCATGCTGCCAACAGATTTTTTTTATTGGGGTCATCTAAATTTTTTTAATTACAACATCTAATTGTAATTTTTTTCCTGCCGCCTAATTCACTACTTGTCCATGACATCATGATAACTCAATAATATGATTTGTCACTTTTTGGTGAATTTACTAAAATGTATGCATAAATTAATACTACCTCCGTACCACTATTTCTAACACACTTCATTTCAATACGAAAATTTAGGTAGCATAGTTTAAGTAGAAATTTTATGTGGCCCACCACACCTCTCTCCACTTTACCTCACTAATGACAAACTCACTAATGATTTCTTCAATATTTTTCCTATTCTTTCTCATAAAAGTTCTTATTCAAGTTTACATTTAATTTCCTGGAATAATTGTTCTATTTAATTATAGTTAAGTACTAACCATTACATTAATAATCACATAATATTTCTGGAATAATGGCGTGCAAATGGAAGATCAATATCTATTTCAGTTTCAAAGACAAAGGACTCAATCTCCGTTTTTGGAACATTGTTGGTCTAGAGACGAGTATCAGGTGTAGAAGGGGGTGGGGGGGAAGGGGAGGGTGGGGAGGGTGAATACACCTGAGTCCAAGTTTTGCTCAAACGCGAAGGTCAGTATTTTACTACGTATGTTACTGAACGAGTTCAGTTGCTAATTAATCCTTCTGATCGCGTGGAAGAGTGATTCAACGACTGAATCCTTTCTACTGACTGATGTCAGTACTGAGTAATTTAGTAGATGAATAAGTGCGGAATTGTGTAGGCCCGGTTTAAGTTCGTCTATTTGAAAAACGTTTTTATGCAAACCAAATCAGTTGGCTAGTGCAGTTTTAAATCTATTTTACTGAAAATATGATTTTGCAAGCAGTTGATAAACAGATGCAATAAAACAGTAAATGACACGTGTAATTTTTAACGTGGTTCGGATACGCAAGAAACTACATCCACAGTCCTGCCGAACATGAGTTCTTGTTGATTAATCTGAGCAAGCCTCAGCAAGTTTCTGTACGCTGGACATAACCTTCAAAGTTATAGTCTTTAGTGTCTTTACAAGATCAAACCAAAGTTTGAAGGGTTTCTCCATCAAGGAAGGAGTTCATACAATAAGAACGTATCACTAAAAGTGAACTCCTTCAAGTGTCTAAGCTTAAGATCTAACAAGGTTAGCTTAGAAAAGAGATCGGGAGAAACTCTATCGGGAACAACTCTAGATTGAAGAACTGCTAGGATATCTCTAAGATTTCTAATTCTTCGCTGGATGTAGCAGTAAGCTTGCTAGAGTGTTTGAGTATGTGTTATTGAATTTCTTGCGTCTCTATTCCCGTTGTTCCTCGTTTTGACAACTCTTCAATTCTTGAAGATGATCTCTTTATATAGTTTTGACCCCTGCATAGATCTGTTGGAGGGGAGCATGCCACGTGTCACAAGACTCCAAGGAAAATGACCATTTAATTTGAATGTCGCTATAGAGGGTGTTTGGCTTTCTGTGCATGAGAGCAACTTTTGTGTCAGAGCATGTAAGCTTTGCTTGCTTCTCATTGGTCGAGGTATGGCGGTAGGTGAGACTTGTCAGACATCAGTCTTCTAGCTGAGTTAACTTCCTCTGAACCTCGGACACTAAGTGTTCCTCTACTGACATCCGACTGATAAAGTCATGCTATCGATTTGCCTTGTAAGGTCTACAACTGAGTTGCAGCTCATTCAGTAGATCAAGGATGATCATACTGAGTCTTCTTTCTGAGTCGGCTGAAGAGTGATCTTCTACTGAGTGCTTCCAGCTACTGACTTGAAGACAAACAACTGAGCTCTTATACCGACAGAGCTCTACTGAACCGATAACAGACATGGGGTTTTGGAACCTTAACTTCTCTACTGGAGTTCTGTCCAACAACTTACCCCTTACATGACTTAGATAAACTAATCTAGAAATATCAAAGCAGGACTAGCCTATTACATCATGTCGGTTCATCACACACTCAGGGGTTTTGGGATCTTCAATTCTTCCTTAAACCATTTATACAATAATTACTCAGTATTAGAGTTAATAAATCATCTCCCAACAATTTCCCCCATCCACTTACTCATATCCCTATAATTTCCCCCTAATTGATGATGCCAAAACCATTAACCACTAACGACTGAAAGAATTACAACACAGATTAACAGTTACACAAGGGCACATCAGAAGAAATTAAGTATAGTGAGTGTGTGTTGATCACTTCCGTGAGCAGTCGTGATAATGAACGACATAGCCATAAGATAATGAGTGGTTGTCTAGCCAAGTGAAGTACTGATTTCATTGATAGAGACATGGTTACATATACATCAGTACTACACTACCAAAAGAAGAAAAGAGAAGGGAAAAGACTGAAAGACGGCTGAGTCTGCTGCTTTTACGATCTGAACTTTTGAATCCTCGATTTGAAGTCAACCTACTTGGCCTCTGGAAGTTCTAGCCCATAGGATTTGTAGATGGCTTCCCTGAGACGTTTGATGTGTGGAAGATCGCATTTCATCTGGGAGGACAACTTGTTGCGCTCCATGGCTATCTTCACCTCTTTCTCTATCTCATTCGTGCAGATGTTACCTTCAAGAGTCATGGGGGGAGTCAGACTTCTGAATGTAGGCACTTTCAGTGACATTCCTTCCTTATGAAGATTCATGATAATCTGAGCACAGAAGTTAAGATCAAACTGATACAATAACGGATCAAATAATTTGTCTACTAGAACGTCACCTGGATAACATTGCCATACATAGTAGCCTTTTATGAAATCTTCCTTCAGACTCTCCCACTGCTCATTCAGGTTCCATGGGATACACTTTTCAGTACGACGGAATAGAGGTTTCCTGAGATGTGGCTTCTGTCCACTGCGTCTGTAGAATTTAGATGTAGTTAGGATATCTCAACTCTTAATTGGAATGGCTTCCCTGGCTGCTTTTTCAGTTCTGGCAATTTGCTCTGCCAGTTCAGCCTTTCTCAGTCGATCTCTGGCTTCAGCTGTGAGCCTTTCCCTGGCTGTAAAGTCGAGACCTGTCTCAACTACGTCCCATAAGGCTTTCTCTTTAGTAATCTGTTTAGCTGTAAGTTTAGGAGCTTTTTTCTATAGCCTTTCGGATAGTGGCAGCTTGTCAGTATCAGACTCCTCAGTAGACTCAGAAGCAGATTTTTCAGTTGGCTTCTACTGAGTCCTTTTCGGAGTGGTCTGCTTATGCTGAACTTTCTTCAGCTGAGCCTGAGTCCTTGACTTCCTTGCCATAGGGGCTTTCGGCTTCCTCGTCAACTTGGTCTCTTCTTCTTTTCTCACTTCGTGATCCAGTTGAGCCTGCAGCTGCTGAGCCATCAATTCATCATAAGCCTGTTGTTCTTCCTTATCTTGAACTTAGCGATGGAGGGGGAGAGATCTTAGTAGCTATCTCTTTGCCATGCCACTTCGGCACTATTGGCTCCGTCTCCTCGATGAATTTGGCTATTTCATCAATGTGTGCCTGAGTTGAGGAACCTTCACCTGATCCTCTAGCTTGCACTGCCAGCTGTATAATTTTCTCTTGAGGCTCTGTCTGGCCTTCAGTAGCCTTTTCCTTCTCCTTTCCTTTGGGGAGAGGGTGACCTGTTTTGTATATAATGTGCTCTCTCCTGATCTCCTCAATCTCTTCCATTTCTTCCCCCTTTTTCTCTTCCCTATCCCCCTTTACTTTCCCCCTTTTTGGCATCCTCAGTCAGGGTCAGTAGGGTCTTGATAGGGACTACATCAGTTCGTAGGCTGTAGAGATAGTTCTTGATTTGGGTGAAGGAGGAGTTGAGGTCCTCGACAAAATCACAATATTTGTCCCTATCCCTTTCGTGATCAAGGCGGATCTCTTTGATAAGGGTATCAGTATGGGCTTTGTGCTGTAGTAGAGATGCGTCTAGTAACCTCTCGAAGTCCGACTGGATGAGGTCGAGAGCTGTGGCTTGTTGAGTAAGAGCTTGAGCCACACTAGATGATACAGCTCTGTTCCTCTCATCCATCGTCTTCTGGACTTCAACCATTGCTGCAACCAGCTGCTCGGAGAATCGTTTGGCTTGAGTTTCATGCAGCTGCAGGCACTAAGTGTCTAAGTCCGTCTTCTGAGCAGCTAGCGTTGTCTCGATGATCTCCTGAATGTTTGACGTTGAAGTTTCAGAGACCTTCTTGACTTCTCTAGCGAGGGCATCAATTCTCTCTGTCTGAACTTTAGTGTACTGTGCCCATTTCAGGTGCACATCCTTAGCCAGGAGACGATTTTTGTATCCTTGCGTCTGAATTGATCTGTTGATGCTGCTCTTGGATACAAAAACTATAGGTTTTATCTGATAAGATGAGCTACTGATCCTTTGCTCAGAGGTTGCGAGTTGTTGTTGTCTAGATGAAGATGCAACTGGGGCGGCGCCAGATTGAGGAGGTGGAGGTGGTGAGTCTCCCTTCTCGCTGGGAGTTTTGCCCTCAGCAGAGTCTCCCCACTCTGCATCCTTGGGTGCTGCTGGGTCATCATTGGGAAAAGTGTTCTTGGCAGGCGAGGAGGCAGTCTTCTGCTCATGTTAATATAGCATGGCTGACTTCAGATCCTCAAAGGAAGCAATGTCTGAGGGTTCCCCAAACCCTATCTCAGACTGCAATTGATGCTCCTCTGCCAGTAGAGTGGGCACTGAGTATGATGTATAGTCTCTTCCAAAATGTCCCAGTTAAGGAACCTCAACAGCATCTGAGTCCTTGCTCTGACTGCTACATCCACCAAATCCCAATAGTTGGCTATCTCAGGAATTTGTTCAGTGACCTTAGCTTCAGCTCTAAGCTTGGTCAGCTGAACGGTGATTGGTAGCTCTAAAGAAACTTCAGTAGTTGGATCAGCATCATGCTCCAACTGAGTCTCTTCAGTACCGACTCTCTGAACTTTATCTTTTATCGTGGCACCATGCTAGTGTCCGAGTCCAGTATTGTCTCCACTTTTGGAGGGGGTGGAGAATCAGCCTTAGAAACTTCCTTCTTCGATAGTTTCTTTCGCTTAGGCTCTTCGGCTCGTGGAGCCAAGTTAGTAGGTGACCTTTTCAGTACAGTTCAACGACCGATGAACTTTTCAGCAGTAGTCCTCATTATTAAATTTACTGGCTTCTTGTCGAAGTACTTCATATCTTCGAACGAAGCTTTTGAGGACACTGAAGCTTGGATCAGTGCTAAAACTTTAGTCCCATACAGTAGTTTGCCTATCGACGATAGTCTTCTCTCATTGTCATCGCCATAGAAAAATTTCTGCGACTGAGCTATCAGTTCTATAAGGAAGAACTGAGCCCAATTGACTCTGACTCCATCCACTATAGCCATCATAATCCGGAGTCGAGGCTTGGACAGCTGATCCAATGATCCAGCTGCACTAGTGAGGATGTGGATGATAATGTAAGCCAGGCCTCTGTATTCTGGTAGGAGCTGACTTTTGGGGAAAGCAGCTTTGAAGGATATGTCATCCCTCCCGTAGAAACACCTAATATAATGGTTGATCTCGACTTCTTTGTATCCGACTGGAGAAACGCCTGAGTCAGGAAGGCTGAAAACTCTCGCCAGCACTTCAAGAATATTGATGTGGGCAACACTCTCTTCCCACTTCTGTAGATAAGTTTCCTTCAAGTATTTCACTGCAGTGACTTCTGTATCGGTATCCTCAACATGACGCAGATTGAAGTAGAATTCAACCACTTGTCGAGGAAGACAAGCTTTCGATTGCTTCGTTAGGAGCATCTTCAGGCCAAATGTCTGGAGAGCGATGTAAATATTCTCCATATAAGGGAGTTCCGATATGTGGAACACCATCGTTGGCTCGAAACAAACTCTGCCCTGGAATATCTCGTCTATATAAGTAGGAGTTTGAACTATCTTTGATTGTGACGCCATTGGATCTAGAATCTCAAAACAAGTGTTAGCACTTGAAAATAGAGTAAGTTAGAATTGCAGAGAAGATATGAGAAATTTACCGTAGGTTAAGAGCTTAAGAAAGTCTTAGATGCAGTTATGTTCAGAGCTCATAAAATTCGGAAAAGGCGGGAATATCTGAGAAGAATAAGCAAGAAGATTAAGTATGATTTGAATACCAAGCAGTTTTCAGATCTGACAGTTATGATTTAATCTCGCTTTATTATAGACGGTTAGGATTTAATGTTATAAACGAAATGATTACTTAGCCGCCTATAATCTCGACCTACGTAAGATTTACAAATTGGAATAAGGTGAGATGACATGCATTTAATGCGATACAGTCAGTTCTTAGGATGTCGAGCTTTTAATGAAAATCGTTTTACTGAATGCATCCTTTAAGAATTAATGGCGTGAAATAAATGCGAAGTATGCCACTGAATGTAAATACCGAATTTAACACTTAAATCTGTCAGCTGAACATTGTAGTCAGCTTATACCACATGTCGGTGATACCAATTGGTGATACCAATTGTTAGTGATACTGGAGGTTCAGTATTTATCTCACGTTCCCCCTTACTGAGTACTGTATGGTTCACCCTACTGAACCATATACTGAGTCTGACTAACTGACTTATCGTACTGATCCATTTACTGACTCAGGTCAGTAGGATCCAGTAGACCCAGCTCAACTGAGAATTCTCTGAATCTGTTCTCAGCTAGCGCCTTGGTCAGTATGTCTTCCCTTTGCTTATCAGTATGATTTTCTCTATCATGATGTCCTTTTTCTCGGCATGGTCTCGGATGAAGTGGTGTCGGATGTCCACGTGCTTGCATCTCGTGTGAATAACTGGATTCTGAGTGATTGGAATCGTGATGAGTCATTTTTGTACTTAATTATTTCTGGCCGAAAATTGTCTTAATTGGCCAATCAGGGTACTTGCAGTGGCGAAAATGCAGGTTTTTAGGTGATGACGTGGCAAGTGACTTGGATGTAATTTGGCACGTAATTATGATTAAAAGGCCGCGAGATTTGCTGAGGTGTCCGTGGAATTCGATGGAGAGAAATATCTCTTGATCATATTCGTGATGGATAAGGAATCTATCCAAATCCTTTTCCTTATCAAGGAGGAATTTAACCTAACTTAGGGATCAAGAAAGGGAGTATATAAAGTAGAGAAGGAGGACAGAAAAGAGGAGCTTTTGGATTCCCACGTTCATACACGTCGTCACTTCCATATTCACGAAGAAACCGTAAGTCCCGATTTCATTTCCGTCCTCCGCCGATCAAGCCGAAGCCGAATCCATAGCGCTGATCCATTCCGTTCAAGATTCCAAGCCGTTCGTAGTTATTAGGAGAAGAAACACTTTATTTTTGTTGGTTTGTTCGTTTATGATTCCGAAGTTGAATGCTAGTTTTAATTTCCATTTACTTCTCGTCGTTCTAGTTTAGTTATCGAATTTGTGTTTAAAACTCTTGTTCTATTTTAATTCAAGTTTCTAGTTCAGTTTCGTGGGTTTAAATATTATGTTATTTTGAGTTTTAAGTATTTTAAGTTTCGTGCATGTTAGATCTAGGGTTACACGTGTTTTCGTTTCTGATCTGCGAACTGTCCTGCTTGCACAAGCAAGACGCCTGCATGAGTAGCTAAGTTTTAAAGGGTCCGGCGGGATGTGAAACACACACTAATCAGTACATGAGGCTTAGGTGCGAATGATTAATCAAGAGGGTTTCGGGTTAGTTCTGAATTAATTAATCTGACTAGTAATTTAGGCCTGATCACCACATGTTGCGCAGTCTGTAGCTAACTTAATACTTCCATCGTTTCTCGTGGAACAAAGCTAGGTAAGTTGCAAAATTATTTGTAAGAGTAATTGGATTAAACCGATAGGAGACTATTAGAGGCCCAACATACGAGTAGGCTCCTATACTAGGCTCCCTTAGTTCGATGAAGCTGTCTAGTTATTAAATCTATTTATTGCCCAACAACGTAGGTTGTAGCTAGATTAAGGAAGTAGCCGTTTCGATGCCCATCATGGCGGTTACCGACTAAGTAAGTGGCAGTGAGGGTTGTGTCAATTTAATTACGGCAATCTATAACTAGTCGATTCTTAAGATTGATTCATATTAAGTGCCGATGATTGGAATTACGTGTGTGTGAATATTCTTTGGACTGTTTCTTAATTGCCCATTCAATACAGTTTTCATTTCGGCTCAGTTTTTATAATTTCCTAGTTTAGTAAAATCCCAAACTTGTGTGATTGCTAACCAAAACAATAGATAAGTAGAAAAATAATGTGTCTAGTCCTCCGTTCCCTGTGTTCGATACCCTGTAGACTATACTGATTTAATTCTTAGATATTTATAGGATTATTAGGTGCAATACAACGATCACCAAATCGTATTGGTGGAGTCATAGTAGATGGACACTTCATCTTGAGATATACCATAATCCCGCAGTTGTTGTCAAAGCCAAAGGATCTGGGCACGATAACTCCTGACAACCATATACTCAGCTTCAGTAGTGGATGTTGCTACTGAATGATGTTTCTTAGAGAACATGATACGAGCTTTCTGCCTAGGAACTGACAGGTTCAGGAACTTTACTTTCGATCTATCATGCATCCTACATAATAAGCGTCAGAATATCCAGTTAAAACAAGATTATCATCAATAGGATACCATAACCCTGCATCAGGTGTCCCTTTAGGTATCGTAGAATATTCTTCGCTGAGTCTAGATGACTCCGCTTGGGATTCGCCTGAAATCTCGCACATACACCTACAACATAAGTTATGTCAGGTCTGCTTGCTGTTAAATATAGTAAAGAACCAATAATAACTCTATAATCAGTTGAGTTAACAGAAGCTCCCTCTTTGTCTAGATCGATTTTAAAATTTGTGTTCATGGGGATCTTGACTGGCTTGCTTGATTCACAACCAAATCTTTTCTGGAGATCTCGAGTGTATTTGGCTTGGTTGATGAACATTCCCTTCTCAGATTGTTTTACTTGTAAAGCAAGGAAATAGTCCATCTACCTCATCATTGACATCTCGAACATCTCCATCATCATCTTCTCAAATTGTTGACACTTGGTCACGTTTCTGGAACCAAAGATGATGTTGTCCACGTAGATCTGCACCATTAGGATGTCATCTACTGACTTGATGCTGAATAGAGTGCGATCTACTGTCCCCTTCTGAAAACATTTATGAACTAGAAAGTCTGATAGGGTATCTTACCAAGCCATGGGTGCTTGTTTTAACCCTTACAAAGCTTTCCTGAGTCTGTAAACCTAATGTCCCTGCTGAAAGCCGTGCGGTTGTTCAACGTAGACTTCTTCCTACAGTACGCCGTTCAGAAAAGCTGACTTTACATCCATCTGATATACTTTAAATCTTCTAGGAATAGAAGAATGGCTTCCAATCTTGCGACTGGAGTGAACGTTTCATCAAAGTCTATTCCTTCTGCTTGACAATATCCCTTGGCAACTAGTCGAGCTTTGTTTCTAACTATGATGTTGTTTTGATCTCGCTTGTTCTTGAAGACCCATTTTGGGCCTATGATGTGCTAATGTCTTGGTCTATCAACAAGCTCCGAGACCTCGTTTTTTACGAACAGGTTCAGCTCCTCTTGCATTGCAATGATCCAGTCAGCATCATTCTTTACATTCTCTATCAACTAGGTTCTTCAGTAGACAAGAAATAGGAGTATGAAGCGCTATCTCCTTGACAGAATCTGGATCTTGTCTTTACACTTGCTGAACGATCTCCAATGACGATATCAGAAGAGTGAGCATCTAGCCATGATCGTCTTGCCTGGTCTCTTCTTCTGGAATTACTTCTGTACAATCAGTAGGAGTGTTAGGCATTTCAGTAGTACTATTCTGCGACTGAAGCAATTCAGTAAGAAGGTTAGGATCTACTAAGTTCCCAGGTTCAGGGGCATTTCGCTCAGAAACGTCATTCGTTCTCCCTAAATTGTTATTCTCAGTAGTGGTCTCAGTTACCACTGGGGCTTCCTCATCGACCGTGGTTATCTGAGGTTGATTCTGTTCAGTAAAATTAATCAGGTCGGCTACATTGCTTGTGGGATAGGTCTGAGTTTCTTCTTCATCTAACTCATCATCCCAACAATGCTGGATCCTTTCAGTTTCATCAGTTAGCTTGAGATCATGTAGCTTGGTGCTGACATCTTCAAGATTTAACTATTTACTCGATTTTTCTATCCTCGGTAATAAACTCGTTGAATACAACATGAGGGCTTTCCTCCACGCAAAGGGTCTGGTAGTTAAAGACCCTGAAGGCTTTACCGACCCTGGAATATCCTAAGATCACTCCTTGATCACACTTGCTATCAAAGACCTTAATTGAACCTTTCCATTATTGTGGATAAAGCAAAGACATCCAAAGATATGGAGATGAGAAATATAAGAAATTCTCCATTTCCATAGTTCATATGGTGTCTTCATGTGTTGCTTTGTCAGTAGTGAGCGGTTTTGAGTGTAACAGTAGCATCGGCCCACAACTTCGAGGGCAATCCAAAGTCTGCTAGGAGCATTCTTGCTGCTTCTTTTAATGTTATATTCTTTCGTTCAACAAGACTGTTCTACTGAGGTGTGCGAGCTGCTGAAGTCTCGTGCTGAATCCCCTCAGTAGCGCAGTACTCCTTGATGATTGAGTTAAGAAACTGAATGCCTCGATTTGAGCGTATCCTCTCAATCTTCATGTCCTTTTCCATACTGAGTTTCTTTAGTAATGTAGGTAACTCAGTCTTGACATCAGATTTGTTGGCTATGAAGATAACCCAAGTATATCTTGAATAATCGTCAATAAGGACAAGGGCATACTTCTTGCGTCTTATTGGGTAGGCCATTTTTAAAAACTGTAAAGGCTATAATTAATGTGGATGAGGGTTCGATAAGTGTTGCATACCATAACGAAACTTATGTTATCGCATTGTTGAAGCACTTAAGAAACCCTATGATCATGAGAATGATAATGTTTTTTCCACTGACTCCATTGATAACATTGTCCAAGAATATCTTGAGACGTATGTGATGCAGAATAAAATAGAAATTACTTTAACTCAAGGGCTGACCGAGGAAGATGTCGAAGATATGAGGGATGAGGAGATCAGAGAAAGCATCCTAGCTTTGTACGCAGCCCTAAGATTGGAGCAGCGTGTCTCAGTTGCCCAAGTGGGACACCTCTGAGAAACTATTGCCGTCAATCGTCAAAGCTCCGGAGCTGGAGCTTAAACAGCTTGTTGGGAGATGATTCAGTAGCTCCACAAATTGTTAGGAGACAACTCAGTAGCTTAGTGCACTAAAGATTTGAAGATCCCAAAACCCTACTTTGACTGATGAAACATTCCGTTGTAATCTGTTGTTCGTCTTTGAGAGTTTCAGACTTAGTAGACACTCTTCATTTTGGTTCAGGCGCTGAGTTATTTCCGCTGGTTCTTCAGCAGACTATCAACCTCAGTACCAGAAGAAGAAGACTCAGTAGTACTGGACTTAGCAAGAACAGTATACTGAAAGGAGTCGGTGGAACTGAACTCAGCATGAGTAGTTCACTGGACTCAAAGTTGATCTTCAGTAGAGCTGACTCAGCAGGAGTATGCTACTGAATATAGATCAAACTCAGCAGCGGCTAGACAGTCTTCTAACTATCAGGATATATTAAGTCAAATCAGCAGAGTCATACAAGGTATAGAGAAGTCAGCTTCAGATCCACCTTGAAGTTTGTTCTGTCTCACCTACTTTCTACAGCCTCGACCAATGACGAGCGGCCAACTGTCTATTTTCTGATTAAAGCTGCAAGTCAACAACTTTCCAGAAATAGAGGGGAGTGACTCTGCCACCATACTTTGAAAGAGCCGTTAGCTACCCAAAAGAGAGAGACACATGGATCGTCGTCTCCAACGGATCTATCCATGTCTTTGCTCTATAAATAGAGGGAAGATTTCAAATTGAAGCTAATCAAGAAACCGAAGAACACAAGAGCATTTACGAGCAACTTAAAACGGGTTGCCAGAAACACCATACTGACCACCCTGAGTGATTCTTATCTCGGGAGAGTTTAGGACTGCAAGTCCGCGAAGGAACTCTTGGATGATCTAGCGCTACTGAGTCGCGGGACTCAGAAGATCAAAGCGAACAAACTGGCGTTGGAACTTCAGAAGCTGGAGAGACTGTCTCTCATGCCTGGTGACACCATCGAAGATCTTAACGTCAGATTCACGAATCGGATGAACACCATCCATGGGCTACGAAAGACGTTCTCCAATCGAGAAATGAATCTCAAGATTTTGAGAGCACTGTCGGACGGTCATTGGACTCCCTTTGCTACTTTACTAAGACATTTTGATTTAGATATTATTACTCCTGACCATATATTTTCAGAACTTAAAGCTGAGGAGTTCGAGTTCGTTCTACCTCAAAGGAAGCAGCGAGCAGAAGCTGACACCCAAATCGACCATGCTTTCCAAGCATCAGTCAACACAGCGGCTCCCGCGTCTAGCAAGGCTGAACCTTCACTCAGTGTCATACAAGAAGGAAACCTGGCCAAGAAGTACGCGCTGCTTGCCGTGAAGTATCAGAAGGAGAAGGAGAGGCGTAGAAAACTCTCAAGAGTCGTCAGAGACTCCAAGGGTAAGTTTGAATATACACTCAAGCGCACTCCTGACTCGCATACTTCTGATTGCAGGAAACAGGAGGACTCAACTCAGTCGAAAGACAGCGAGAGCAAAGAAGAGAGAGTCACTACCTGCTACAATTGCAAAAATCCAGGACATTATCAGTATGATTGTCCTGAGCTCAGTACTGCAGAGAGAGCAGCACGCAAAGCTCGAAGGGAGAAGTTCATCAAGAAGCGTCAAGCATATATAGCTGGTGAACTCTCAGATGACTCAGATGAAGTCGATTCCTTCATGGATTCATCAGATGATGAAGCGGCATTCATGGCCATAGAGCTTGAAGAAGATGCTGAAAAGTGTCTCATGGCAGGAGAAGAGGATGAGGTAAACTCTCACGCTCCATTTAACCCCTCTTCATAGTGCACACACGATACTATTTCAGGTGCAGATAAGAATCTGGACGTCTCGATCGCCTAGGAAGAACTGTTAGACGAGCAGATTCAGATGAGTCTGCAGCTCAGTAAGACTCTTCAGGAGTTGGATACCCTGAAAGTGGAGAATCAGAGACTTTCTCGGGAAAGTCGGGTTGCTGCGAGTCAAAAGGACTTGTGTTGAGACTCGGGGGAGGAGATAAACTCTCTGATGGCCAGGTCTCAGCATCAAGAAGATCAGATCTCAGCACTGACCAATGACTTGACTCAGAAAGATACTGAACTGAGTCTACTAAAGCAAGAGTTGTCAGGACTTCAGACCGAGCATGAAACGCTTAAGAGAAGAGATGATGTCTGGAGGAATCTGATGACAGAGCAGTACATGGGTGCTGAAAAGAAGCTTGAGGCTATGCTAGCTAACAACAAGCCTAAGAACTGCAAGGAGGGACTTGGATTCAGTCATGGAGCCTCCTCTTCTGCCCCCGTACGCTCAGAGAACCAGCTAGCTGATAGATTTGTTCAAAGGGAGACCATCAACGCAGAGATTCTGAACCCCCTAGCCAAGAACAAACAAAAGATAAAGGCACCTCATCCCAGCTATCAGTATTCTGACAAGAAGATCAGTTCCAAATCACCCCAGTTCAGTCAAGGGGGAACCGGCAGAGTTAAATGGGCTGATCAGTATGGACCTCCGCAGCTGACACATCTAGCTCAGTATGGGTCATATTATTATGATCCTATAGTCAGGAGAGGACCTAAAAGTCAGATGAAGAAGAAGAAAGCCGTGCAGAAGGCAAAGGTCAGCAGTCCACCAATTCAGAAGATCAGGACTCCTGAACCTGTGAAGCCTCAGAAGTCAGCATCGACCAGTCCAGTGGTCAAGTATGTTGATCAAGGTGGAAAGAAACTGTCTGAGACCACCAGGGTCGTGAGACAGATCTGGGTTTCCAAAACTAACATCTAAGGACCCAAAATAAAAAATAAAGGGTACCTAAATATAATTCTGTTTTGCAGGTGCACAAGGACCCTTGGTATGTGGACAGCGGATGCTCAAGACAAATGACATACCAGAAGGATCTACTGAAGAATTATACTACTGAAGAAGGACCTCGAATCAAGTTCGGAGACAACGTAAAAGGCTATACCAGAGGCTATGGAACACTCAGCATTGGAATCGCTACAGTTCCAAGAGTATCATATGTTGAAGGACTTCAGCATAATCTTCTCTCTGTTAGTCAATTTTGTGATAACTCGAATAGAGTGATTTTTTACGCTGGTTTCTGTGATGTCACTGATAAATCTATAGGGAAAACAGTGTTATCAAGTTCGCGCAGAAAGAATATCTATGTAGCTGAATGGAACTCAGCTGAACCCGAAGCTTTTTTGTTGGCGAAGAACGACAACAGAACGGGGTGGCTCTGGCATAGAAGACTCAGCCATCTCAACTTCAAGACGTTCAACAAGCTAGCTACAAACGCTCTAGCAAGAGGACTGCCGAATGAAGTATTCAACAAAGACACTCAATGTGAAGCATGTCTGAAGGGAAAGCAAACCAAGAATCAAAATCCACCTGTTCCATCGCCTTCCACTGATGGAATCCTTCAGCTGCTACATATGGATTTATTCGATCCAGTCTCTCCGATGACGATCAGAGGCAAAACGTATGTTTTAGTGGTCATTGATGACTACTCGCGCTACACATGGGTCATATTTATTGCCAACAAGTCTGACGTCAAAACATAGTTACCTACGCTTCTGAAAAAACTCAGTGTCGAGAAGAACACCAAGATTATAATGATACATTCAGACAGAGGAACTGAGTTCCTGAATTCGATGGTGGGGGAGTTCTGCAAAGCTGAAGGCATAGAGCATGAGACGTCTGCCGCGCGCACGCCTCAACAAAATGGGGTTGCTGAAAGAAAGAAAGAATAGAACACTCAAAGAAGCAGCAAGAACCCTGCTCACAGACTCAGGACTCCCAACCAAATTCTGGACAGAAGCAACTGACACTACATGTTACACTCAGAACAGATCTCTACTGACTAAGCAGCATAAGAAGACACCATATGAACTATAGAACGGAAGGAAACCTTTCATATCTTATTTCCATATTTTTTGGTGCTCATGCTTTATCCACAATATTGGGAAGGATCAGTTAAAGACTTTTGATAGCAAGTCAGACCAGGGAGTCTTCTTAGGTTACTCCCGGGTCAGCAAAGCCTTTAGAGTTTTTAACTACCAGACCATTTGCGTGGAAGAAAGCCCTCATGTTGTTTTTAATGAGTTTTCTACTGAAGACAGGAGCAGGAACTCTAAATCAGAGTCTGAGGACATCAGTAAGCAGCTACAGGATCTGAGCCTGAAAGATAAAGTTGAAAAGATCCAGCTGTGTTGGGATGATGATTCAGAAGAGGAAACTGAAGATAAGTCAACTGAATCTCAGCCAGCAGCAGAAGTAGCTGAACAAAATGACTCTACCGAACAGAGTCAATCCTAGGTAACTCAGGTCGATGAAGAAACCCAAGTGGTAACTGAGACCTCTATTGAGGATAATAATTCAGGGGGAACAAATGAAGTTCCTGAGCTAAATGCCCCTGAACCTGGTGACTCAGTAGACCCAACTCTCGTAACTGAATTACTTCAATCTCAGAATAGTACAACTGAAATGCCTAACTCACCTACTATCTGTGTTGAACAAATGTCAGATGAAGAGTTGAAACATCGTAGATAGTGATTGTACGCTCAAACTTCTGACCTGATTATTGGAGATCCTTCAGCAAGCGTAAAGACAAGATCCAGATTCTGTCAAGGAGAAAGCGCATTATATTCCTACTTCTTGTCTACTAAAGAACCTCAGTCAGTTGAGGATGCACTCAAGCATGCTGGTTGGATCGTAGCTATGCAGGAGGAGCTGAATCAGTTCACGAGAAACGAAGAATGGGAGCTTGTTGACAGACCCCGGCATCAACATGTGATTGGAACTAAATAGGTCTTCAAGAACAAGCGAGATGAAAACAACGTTATATTAAGGAAAAAAGCAAAACTCATGGCAAAAGGCTACTGTCAAGCCGAAGGGATAGATTTCGACGAAACTTTCGCTCCAGTTGCAAGATTGGAGGCAATCAGACTATTCGAAGCCTACGCAACACATCAGCGATTCAAAGTTTATCAAATGGATGTGAAGTTTGCGTTCCTGAACGGCGTGCTGAAAGAAGAAGTCTATGTAGAACAGCCTCCCGGCTTTCAGCAGGGACATCAGGTCTATTGACTCAGAAAGGCTCTGTACGGGTTAAAACAAGCACCCAGGGCTTGGTACGATACCCTGTCTGAGTTTCTTCTTCAGAAAGGTTTTCAGAAGGGCACAGTAGACCGTGCATTATTCAGCATTCGACTGGAAGACGATATTTTACTTGTGCAAATCTACGTATATGACATAATTTTCGGGTCGAAGAACGTCATCATGTGTCAACAATTTGAGAAAATGATGAAGGATAAGTTCGAGATGTCAATGATGGGAGAGATGAATTATTTCCTCGATTTTCAAGTCAAACAATCTGAGAAGGGAACATTCATCAATCAAGGCAAATACACTCGAGACCTCATCAAGAAGTTCGGTTGCACATCCGGCAAACCAATCAAGATCCCGATGAACACAAACATGAAAATTGATCTTGATAAAGAGGGAGTATCAGTAGACCATACTAAATTTCGTGCTATTATTGGTTCATTATTATATCTAACTGCTACCCGACCTGACATAACTTATGTTGTAGGTGTCTGCGCTCGATTTTAGGCGAATCCTAAGCAGAGTCACATGGACTCAGCAAAGAAGATTCTCCGCTATCTCAGAGGAACACCTGACATGGGTTTATGGTATCCAGCAGATGATAATATTGAACTAACTGGTTACTCTGATGCTGAGTATGCAGGATGTAGAATTGACCGAAAGTAAACTTCTGGAACTTGTAAGTTCCTTGGCAGTAAGCTGATTTTGTGGTTTTCAATGAAACAGCATTCAATAGCGACCGCAACTACTGAAGCTGAATATATGGCTGCCGGAAGTTGCTGCGCCCAAATCCTTTGGCTGAGACAGCAGCTACGCGACTATGATGTCATTCATAATGAAGTGCCAATTTTCTGCGACAGCTCCAGTGCAATTGCAGTCACTCAGAATCCTGTACTTCATACTAGATGCAAGCACGTGGATTTTAGACACCACTTCATTCGTGATCATATCGAAAAGAAGGATATCAGGATGGAGAAGATCCATACTGACCATCAAAGGGTAGATATTCTGACCAAGCCCCTAACTGAAGCCAGATTCATAGAACTTTCAGTAGAGCTAGGTCTGCTGGACCCTACTAACTCCAGTCAGTAAGTGGATTCAGGAGAGGAGCATTCAGCAAGGGGGAATGTTCACTCTCAGTACTTAGTAAATTCAGTACGTAAAGACTCAGCAACCATCTACACGAGGTATCAGCTGACTACGATGTTCAACTAACAGGTTTGCGTATCTCTACTCAGTAGCCAATGAAATATTCTGTGCATTTATGATTCAGATTCAGCTTCATATTCAATGCCTTACAAAATGTCTTTTAATATAATGGTTTACATTTAATACACGACATTCTATGTAAAGCATGCTGAACTCTGCAGCGCATTAAATGCATGTCGAATCAAGTTACTTCTTTGGCTAGTTACAATTGTATTTTGACTTAGGCGACAAAATTGATCATTGCCTATTTTATAACATTAAATCATAGCCGTCCATCTCATAAAGCAGATTTAAACTAAACCGTGGATTTTTAACTGTTCATCTTCTTTAACATATAAAAACACGTTCAAAGTTTAGAAACCGCCATTTTCACTCTGCAAATTTCACAACCCTAGATTTTCTAAGAAAAACTTCCGTCTACTTGCAAATTTCTATATTAATCTCTGAGAAAACCTTGGTAAATCTTTCATGATCATTCAACATCGTATATGATATTTATAATATTTTTCGTTCGATACTGATCTCTTGTCTTTGCAGAATATAAAACATGGCAGGAAGGGATGTTATTGGTCCGGTGAACATGGCAGAAATCCTCGAGAAGGACCGCGTATGGTTTGAGCCAATGATGGAGTTCGACTCATGCGATCTTGATTTCATTGAGGAAATCTTTGATGCGCTGAGGGCGACAAGACTGGAGGGTTTTCTGTCAAGGAACCATCATACTTCCTCCCTCGACAGATATCTGAGTTATATCTGAACTCAGAGTTAGTAGAAGGGGACATCAGATGTCGGTTCGTCACTCATCTTGTTGGAGAACCCACCCGTGCCATACCAGAGATCAAGATGATGTCCATCAAGGAAGCACTTCAGCGTAGCTTCAAACTTCCAAGCGAAGGATTCAGTACTGTGGGATACAAGGACGACTTAATGGACGAATACTTGGAAGTATTCTGCGGGAAGCCAACCACATTCAGAGCCGCCTTCCTAAAGAACGCCATGCTCCCTCAGTATAGAGCACTTGCCTTTATTGTGACTCAGATACTGACGAGTCAGGCCGGCTCGTTTGACCAAGTATCGAGGCCGAAGATTCAGCTGATGATGGCCATTCATGACCAAGCAAAGATTAATTGGGCAGAATTCTTCTTGAAGGAGTTTATGACTCAGGCCGCGAAGTTCGATCATTCCAACAACAGTCTGCCAGTCAAAGGAAAACTTTTATACGGCACAAAGCTCTCAGTTATGATTGAGGATTTATGTGGAGCTGATAATGTCATCTACACTGATAAGCTATACTTTAATCCGAAGAAAGTAAGGTTCCAGAGTAGGGCAGTGGCCCTTCAGCAAATTGGTTCAGGGCCGGCTGAGCCCAAGTCCAGCTCTCAGAAGACCTCAACTCCAACAAAGAAGAGGTCGCCTCCGAAGTCTACTCCTAAGACACCAACCAAGAGACTGAAGAAAGTCAGTGAGGTTGAGTCCTCTGAGAAAACTGTGTCAGTGGAGAAGGTCATCTCCACTGAACAAGGAGAAGCTGTGGACCAAGGGGTAGAAGCTGAACCCACAATTCCTACTGATCAGATCCCCTTGGATATCCCTCCCCTCAGCAGCATCCCATCTGGCTAAAAACAACAGTCTCCAATAGAAGTTGAAGACTCAGAGACTGGTTCAGAGTCAGAGTCTATCGGGATGGAGGCTTTAGCATTACAGTCGAGAGCCTCCCGCGAGATTTTAGAACACATTCCGAAGATAGCCAGCCATACAGATCTGATCATATTGGCGAGGCAGGCTAGGCTCCACACCTTGATTCGGTTCCAGGAGTGGTCAACACTGAAAAAGTTGATCCAGCACCACTCTTGCGAAGAACGCCACGAAGAGGAGTTGTTGATTAGGGACAAGATAGGCTATTCAGAGCCTTCAGATTTCTGTTCCTTAGAAGACCTGAGGGCGGCCATGCTCGCTATGCTGAACGACCGTCAACCCACTTCAGCGACGGCGCCCTCAGATGGGTCTGATCCTGATGATCAGGACCTACCCCGTGATTCAGGCCCTGAGAAGCCTGACTAGGGAACTCAACTAAAGAAGGATGCTCCCACTCAATCTGCAGAACCACCACTCAGCGTCCTTCCTCCAGGCCAGTCGGCGGCTGGTACCTCAAAGTCGGTGGATCCAGCACAGCTATTGCTGGAGTCCGTGTTCGAGGTTGCGCCCAGCCCAAAGAGCCGACGCTCGAAGTCAGTGGCCAGGGCACTGAGGAGTCAAGGCACTTAGAACAGACTCCTCGCCAGTGCCATCCACAAGACGTGGAGGCAGTCCACTCAGGCTCAGAATGCGGAGATAAAGGGGCTCAAGACTTCAATTCAAACTACGCCTGCCCCCAACTTCTCTACAATATTGTCTAACACACTTGCCACTCAGAGAGCCAGCTTCGGAGAGCAACAAAAGCTGATGGAAGCTGCCCAAGCTAAGCTTCTGGAAGAATACAAGGCAGCCCAGACAGCTCACACTGAATCCGTATCCTCCTTAACTCAGGCCTCCGAGCTCAGACTCCAAACTATTCAGAAGGCCATGGAAGATAAAGTGGATCAGAAGTTGAAGGATATTCAGACTGAGGTGGAGAACTCTCATAAGAAGTACAGTGAAGAATTAACTGATGTGAGAAATGAGCTCCATGAGAGGCTTGTCAAGCTACAAGATACATTAGACAAACTTGCCTCAGCTTACACAAGTCTGGATAAGAAGGTACAGATGCCTACCCTTGGATCATTTGTTGATGCCAAAAAGGGGGAAGGTAAGGAGAAAGTACCCAGAGTACCTAAAGGAGTAAGGACAGTGGCAGGAGCATCTCAGATTCAGTAATCAGCTCCCACTACTCAGACTGCACAGGGTGAGGCCTAGGGTGTCTCAGCAGCAGGGGTTGTAGTGCCTGCTGAGACTGGCCCAAGTGGCTCAGGACCCAAGCAATCTGCAACTCAGGCAACTCAGATTCAGAGTGATATTATCAAGGAAATTGCTGAGTATGCTGAGGAGGACTCAGAAGAGGAAGAAGTCCCTCTACCTCCTCCAGTTCAAGGAAAAGGGAAGAAAATTCTGAAGCTCCCTACTCCAATTAAAAAGAAAGGATCTAAAATGTTCATACCCCCTGAAGAAGAGGCTCAGATAGCAGCTGATGAGAAGCTAGCTAGGGAGATAGCCGAGGTAGAGGCTGCTAACAAGCCCAAGAAATAGCCTGCTAAAGGCAGAACTAAATTTCAGAGGGGCAAGAAGCCTGGGACAAGGCTACCTCCAAGGAACCTTAAGCTCAGCGACGAAGTTGACAATGAAAAAGAAAGAGAACAGCAGCAACAATAGCAGCAAACAGGTCAGCAGGGTACTTCCAAAGAAAAATCTTCAACACCTGCTGACTCAAAGGAAGATCAAGAGCATGTGCCATCCTATGTCCCTTCAAAGGCTCAATAGCAAGAGATGCAGGAAATATGGGATCAGATGGAAAGGTACCTAGACAGAGGAGGCTGAGCCGGGGCGGATCGTGCGGCAAAGAAGAGAAAGGCTCAGACTCGCTGATCTAGAAGCTCTGAAGATCAAGGCTGAGAAGGAAGCTAGTAAGAGGATTCCTGAGAAAGCTGATATTCCATACAAATATAGAAGACTCAGGAAGCCCACAGACCTCAAAATCCATAGATGGCCCAGGGTTGATACTTGGATGCCATGGGAACGGACTCAGAAGCGGGAGACGCTAAAGGCTGACTACATTAAGATATTCTACTTCTGGAGATACTGGCCTGATATGCACAAGTCCATTGCCTTTGCTGAATGGCTTCTGAAGACTGATCCAGAGATTTGTGCAAGAGTCCAGAAGGCCTTAGCTGAAAAGGTTGATGTCAGGGTCCCAGCTCCAAGACTTATGCCTCCCCCACTGAAGCTTGATGGTTCTATACACTTTGGGGTAATTGAAAAAGAAATCAAGGATGCTGCTCAAGCCAAGATTCTAGATAAGGATGAACCTGCTAACATGGCTGAGAAGGGTTACTTACAAAATGTATGGACTGCCGCTCCCTGAAGCAAAATCTAAGGACTTCAAAGACCGGATTCAGCAGTTCAAGAGATGATAGATAGCTTAAGTATTTCTTTTGTCTTTATTTCTAGAATAGCAAGCTTGATGTACTGTACTGACATTTCTTCATATATATACATCATTGTTGTTCGGCCCTGACAATACCTTATTGTCTATATGACCTTGTTTCTTTTATGTTTAACACTCAGAATCACTCAAGTGATTACTGACTCACACACTCACTGAATATTTATGTTTATGTCTGTCAGTTTTTCTTAACTTGTTAGATTCTGGTTTCATAGATTGCATTAGGGGGAAACTGTTGTTAGAAAGGGGGAAATTGCTGTTAGTTTTCTCTATAGGATCTGATATTTCTTCCCTGACTCCCTCAGTAGTCTAGAACTTGAAGAACAAATCCACTGATTCTACTTGTAATATTTGTAAGGAGCTCTGTTTCTGATAGTTTATAGTGTTAGGTTTTGGCATCATCAAATAGGGGGAAATTGTTGGGAAATGATTCAGTAGCTCCACAAATTGTTGGGAGACAACTCAGTAGCTTAGTGCACTAAAGATTTGAAGATCTCAAAACCCTACTTTGACTGATGAACCATTCCGTTGTAATCTGTTGTTCTGTCTCTGAGAGTTTCAGACTCAGTAGACACTCTTCACTTTGGTTCAGGCGCTCAGTTATGTCCGCTGGTTCTTCAGCAGACTATCAGCCTCAGTACCAGAAGAAGAAGACTCAGTAGTATTGGACTCAGCAGGAGTAGTATACTGAAAGGTGTCAGTGGAACTGAACTCAGCAGGAGTAGTTCACTGGACTCAAAGTTGATCTTCGATGAGGCGACTCGGCGGGAGTATGCTACCGAATATAGATCGGACTCAAGGCGGCTAGACAGTCTTCGGCGTCGGGATATATTAAGTCAAATTAGCAGAGTCATACGAGGTATAGAGAAGTCAACTTCAGATCCACCTTGAAGTCTGTTCTGTCTCACCTACTTTCTTCAGCCTCGACCAATGACGAGCGGCCAGCTGTCTATTTTCTGATTAAAGCTGCAAGTCTGTTCTGTCTCACCTACTTTCTTCAGCCTTTGAAATTATGTGCGATGCCTTCGATTGGGCAATCGGAGCAGTACTGGGACAGAAATCCAGAAAGGAGAGCCACGTGATTTATTATGCATCAAAGATATTGAATCCGGCTCAATGTAACTATTCCACCATGGAGAAGAAGCTGTTGGCAATAGTTTTTGCCTTTGACAAATTTCGCTCTTATTTACTCGGCATGAAGATAATCGTCTATACCGATCATGCCGCCGTCAAGCATCTTCTAGAAAAGAAGGAATCAAAGCCACGACTTATCTGATGGATTCTTCTTCTACAATAATTCGATTGGGAGGTGAAGGACAAGAAAGGTGCTGAAAATCATGTGGCGGACCATTTAATCCGATTAAATCAAGAAGATGATGGAGAGCCAATCAATGAGACCTTTCCCGAAGAACACTTATATGCTGTTCCAGAGACTGTTTCCAGCCTTTCCCAGCTGCTGCCAGAACAGTGTTTTGCGATGGAAGTTCAGGAAGTGTCTCAATTGGCCAGCCGAGATACCACCGAGTCAGAACAGTTAAAAACTGTGGGTAAGACTTCTAATTTACCTTGGTTTGCTAATATTGTGAATTATTTGACATCTAAACAGCTTCCACCCGAGTTTACTCATGCTCAAAATGCTAAGTTGAAAAGCGAGTGCAAGCATTATTTTTGGGACTCCCCAATACTTTGGATAATGGGAGTCGATCAAGTAATTCGCAGATGCATACCCGATGATGAACAAGAAGATATCTTATTTCACTGCCACTCATCTGCTTATGGTGGACATTTTGGTCTAAAAAGAACAGCAATGAAGGTTTTGGATGCGGAATTCTTTCGGCCACGCCTGCACCTCGACGCCTACAATTACTGTAAGTTTTGTACGCATTGTCAAATGACCGGAAATATATCCATGAGAGATGAAAGGCCCCAAAAGCTTTTAAGATTTTGTGAATTTTTTGATGTATGGGGTATGGATTTCATTGGTCTGTTTCCTAATTCAAACGAGAACATGTATATTTTACTTGCCGTTGATTATGTTTCTAAGTGCATCGAGGCAAAAGCTACCAAAACTAATGATTCTAAAGTGGTTGCAGGATTTCTTTGTACTAACATCTTTTGTAGATTCGGCGTACTCAAGGCTATAATAAGCGACCAAGGCACACACTTTTGCAACCGCAGCATAGAGTCATTAATGAAGAAGCATGGAGTAGCTCACCGGTCTCTACTGCTTACCATCCTCAATCGAATGGGCAAGCTGAAGTGTCTAATCGAGAAATCAAGGCTATATTGGAGAAGACAGTCAATCCATCACGGAAGGATTGGAGTACAAGGATGGATGATGCCTTATGGGCTTATCGGACAGCTTATAAAACTCCTCTCCGAATGTCTCCTTATAGATTGACTTTTGGTAAGCTATGTCATCTGCCTGTGCAACTGGAGCACAAAGCTTGGTGGGCTATCAAGAAAATATATATGGACCCAGCCGAATGTGCTAAGGAGCGAAAATATCAGCTTCAAGAGCTGGAAGAGATTCGAATGGAGTCCTATGATGCGGCAATGCGATATAAAGATCGAACTAAGGCATGGCATGACAAGGCCATTCGTTTGAAGAAATTTGAGCCAGGGCAACCTGTCTTGCTATATCAATCACGCCTCCGGATCATACCAGAAAAGCTTAGGTCCAGATGGATTGGTCCATTTCGGGTGCGCTATAAACTCAATTTTGACGAAGCTTTCACCGTCAATGGTCATCACCTTAAAATTTACCATGCTGCTGCCATGATGGAAGATGTGGACGAACAAGGCCTGTCCATTCCCTCTTACGTTTGACTCTTTGAAGAGGAGGTCTAGCCGAAAACTCTAAAGAGAGGCGCTACCGGGAGGCAACCCACATTTGTTAATTATTTCCACCTTATGTTTCGTATTTTGCTTTGTTTTTGTCGATTTTATGCTTGGTGTTTTTCTTCTTATTTTTTCAGATTTTTGGATAAGGAAGGAAAATGGCTTAAGTGTAAGGAGAAACAATTTTTTGTGTGAATTTAGAAGAGAAGAAGTTTGGGGGATCAAATTGCAATTCCGAAAAGCTCAGAGAACCCAATTGAAGTTTCCAAAGTTCTTAAAGGGTTAATTTGCAAGAAGGAAGTTTTGTTGGGGCCAATTGCACATTCTAAAGAATTGTGGACTTAATTGCATAAAGATGTGGTCATTGTCTCAATTGTGCTAGTGGAGGGGTCAAAGTGAAAATTCATCCACTATATAAAGGGAGAGATCTTGAAACCCTACCCACTTGCCACTATTCAACTCCCCTTCTCTCTAAAGTCACGCCTCCCTTCTCTCTCTCTCTAAGTTCTTCAACTTCCACCACTACAACCCTCTCAACTGTGCAACCGAGCCATCATGCCACCGAAGCAGAAATCTGGCCTCCGCGCCGCCGCCCCCTGGTTCGCCGCTGTTCGAGATGACCTGGAGACATAGCGCCGCCGCGACACCGTTGCTGCTGCCCGCGGGGTGGTGCCTTTGCAGCAAGTCCCTTTCTTCGAGGCCGACGTCTCACCGCCGCCGGCATTTATGTACGTAGTACGGCGGGTGTTCATATCCAAGAGCCGATTTAACCGCCGCGAGCGGTTCTCACCGAAGACACACCCGAAGCAAGCCTCGAGGCGTCTCCCGAGCCTACGCCGCAACCATCTCCGCCTCGCCGTTCTCGTGGACGCAAGTCATCTGCCCAAGGCCCCGAGGAAGCGTCGTCCTCCCAACCACCTCGTTCTCCTCAAACGGTGTATGAGTGGTTGTCATTTGTTGATGAAGAGTGTGTATCTCAACCGGCACCACCGCCACACTTCTATGGAGATATTAATTGGATGGAGAACATTCGCGGAGACTTGCCGAGTGAAGAGCAAGATTCGGACTATGTGTTCGACGACCACGACGGCATATACGAGGGAGATTTCAATTTGAGCGGCCTCTCTCTAGCCGACTCCGACTCTTCGTCCACCTTCCCG
Organism: Lavandula angustifolia; assembly: GCA_028984105.1. Classification (NCBI taxonomy): domain Eukaryota; kingdom Viridiplantae; phylum Streptophyta; class Magnoliopsida; order Lamiales; family Lamiaceae; genus Lavandula; species Lavandula angustifolia. The sequence goes on along the minus strand of CM054812.1, from coordinate 7,450,899 downwards.
CAGGAGAACGTGTATGGTAACCATACAATAATTCATTTGGACACGCCCGAAGTTGTCGCCGCCCTCTCTCATTTTGAGATCGAGTACTTGGACGACCGCAACATGGAGCGTGAAAGCAAGGAGTACCGGAGTGGACGACTTCTCGACCGTGATTTTCTACGCCGAACGGGTAATATCAATCCTTTTCTTTACTTAATTCAGTCGTATTGGTTGGTCTTGGTTGTTGGAATCACATCATTACATGTGCTATAAGGAATTGGCTAGAGAGTTCTTCAATATATTCCATTTCGAGCATGATAAGGATTTGTATGTGCCATGCATCGCATTTCGCTTGTTTGAAAACCATTATCATCTCTCTTTGGCGGAATGGAGTGCTAGGCTAGACATTACTACTTTTGATCATTTTCTTGAGTTGAGGCACGAGATAGTTACACATTGCCTGCTGCATAAGGATCCACAATATATTGACTCGATTAATGCATGGAGGCTTTTAACCCCGAGTGATCCGGAGGAGTTTCAACCCTCGGGCTCTTATGTTTGCTATGTTGAGGATCCGGCTCTCCGCCTTCGCCATCATTACATCGCCCATAACCTAATCGGTAAGAGTACAGCCTTTGATAAGGTGACGACTACTGAACTTTATTTCTTATGGTGTATGCATGCCGACCGAAAGGTCAACTTAGGTTTTTGGATTGCGAAGAACATGTTCATCATAGCTAGTCACATCGCACGCCACCTCACTTTGTGCCATTTTCTTGCTATGTTCATTGAACGTAATTTTGTGATATATGATGCTCAACACTTTATTTGATATATCTTTCTTGCAAAATTCTCGCCTACTGTATGAACTGCCTAACCGGGACATCCAGTTTTATCCATTGGGACCTCGTGTCTCGAGAGCGTCTTCCAGTGTAGGTGGAGATTCCGTGGAGCTATTGCGCACTGACCTAAACTCCAAGCCGAGTTGACCGCCTTCGCCGCACTGTGATGAGCCGACTGCCCAATTAAGACGTGCTGTAGAAAATTGTATAGGCCAGAAGTTCAAAGTATAGAATCTGTTTTGAAAAAAGCAGATTATAAGTGGCATGATTGCCCAGTTGAGACAGTCTGAACCCAGAATGTTGAAAAAGAAGAAAAAAATTTATGCCACGAAAACTATATATGAAATATTCCGAAAAAATGAGATGTTGCAGAAAAAAGAAAAAAAATGGGTACATAGAATAATTGTAGCATGTGCGAAATTGTTAAGTGGTGGGATGTTTTGAAATTCTGTATTGATTGCACAAGTACGTGAGTTTGACATGCTTAACATTGAATTGTAATTTTTAGTGGAGCTTAGTACCCATAGGACCCTTACCAACATCAATTTATCTAAGTCCTAAGCCTCATTACAACCAAATGAGAAAGACCTTCTGGATATTGCTATTTTGACGATCTCTTATGGTGATTGCGTGGATTTATTTTCTTGAGTGGGTTGAACCGGACCTAGACTAGCTGAGTGACGAGTGAATCTTGAGGAGATCCACATTGTTTAGATTTTGACCAAGGTGATATATGTGTGCCTAGTTTCAAATTTTGCATCGCTTACTTGCTTGATGAGAGCATACTTGCATGAATTGATTTGCTTGGCTAGTTAATTGGTGTTGAGATTTTCGATTTGATTGGTGCTACTTCATGTCGTCATTTTTCATGTCTTTGTTTTGAGTCTGTGTGTTCATTTTGTGTCTTAGTTTGTCCGGGTCATTATGTCCTTGTTATGTCGTGTCTTTGTTTGCCTTGAGTCTTTTATTTTGTGTTTTGAGTCTTGGGGATCGGTCGAAATGACTAAGTACTTATCTTTTGTTTCTTCTTATACTCAAGGGCGAGTATAAATCAAGTGTAAGGATATTTGATTAGTCGTTTCTGTACTTAGTTATTTCTGGCCGAAAAGTGCTTCAATTGACAAACTGATGCGCTCGCAGTGGTGAAAAATGCATGTTTTAAGTGCAGACGTGGCATGGTGACGAGGATGATATTGGGCAATGTTTGATGATGAAAAGGCCACGAAATTGATGATGTGGACGCGTATTTCTATGGAGGGAAATATTTTGATCATACTTTGTGATGGATAAGGAAAGATATTACTTCCTTATCTATCCAAATCCCTTTCCTTATCTTGGAGGGATTTTAACCTAACTTGGAGAGGAAGATAAAGAGTATATAAGGAGAAGAAGTAGACGAGACGAAGGAGAGCTTGAACCGGTACTTAGATGCCATCACTTCCCAATCCGAGAAAAACCCTAACTTCCACCGATCAATTCCCGACCGCCGATGCCGTTTCAACACCGCCGTCCATACATTTGAAGATTCCGAGCAGATCGTAGTGGTTAAAGAAGAAGAAACACTTTAAATTTCCATTGGTTTGTTCTTTATGCTTTCGAAGTTTGAATTCTAGTTTTTAATTCCGTTCGTCGTTATCGTTCTAGTTTAGAAATCGGATTTATGTTTAAAATTTTTGTTCTAGTTTAATTCAAGTATTTCGTTCAGTTTCTTAGATCTTACTAATCTGTTATTTCGTGCTTTAAATTTTTTAAATTTCGTTCATGCTAGATCTAGGGTTATTCATGTTTAAGTTTCTGTTTTGCGAACTGTCCCAGTTGCCCAACCAAAGCGTCTGCATGAGTAGCTAAGTGTTTTAAGGTCCGGCAGAATGTAAATACACACGTGAACAGTACATGAGGCTTAGGTGCGAATAATTATTCAAGAGGGTTTCGGATTAATTCTGAATTAATTAATCTGACTAGTAATTTAGGCCTGATCACCCTAGGTTGCGCGATGCCGTAGCTAACTTAGTACTTCCATCGTTTCTCGTGGAACAAGGCAATGTAAGTAGCGAAATTATTCGTTAGAATACGTGGATTAAATCGATAGGAGACTATTAGATGCCCAACATACGAGTAGGCTCCTATATTAGGCTCCTTAATTCGATAAAGTTGTCTAGCTATTAAATCTATTGATTGCCCAACAACGTAGGTTGTAGCTAGGTTAGGGAAGTAGCCGTTTCGATGCCCAACATGGCGGTTACCGACTAAGTAAGTGGGAGTGAGGGTTGGGTCAGTTTAATTACGGTAATCTATAACTAGTGGATTCTTAAGATTGATTCATATTAAGTGCCGATGATTAGAATTACGTGTGTGTGAATGTTCTGTTGGACATGTCTCTCAATAAATTGGATAAAGTCCGAAAAAACAAAATAGCATTAAAATCTATTTTTATTGATCAATCCGAATTTTGCCTAGTTCATACAGTTTTTAATTCAGTTCAGTTTTTAATCATTTTCAGTTTAATAGAAAACCCAAAACTTGCGTGGTTGCTAACCAAAATCATAGACAAGTAGGAAAATAATGTGTCTAGTCATCCATTCTCTGTATTTGATACCCTGTGAACTATACTGATTTAATTCTCAGATTTACATGATTATTTGGTGCCAGCGATCACCAGCTCGTGAATATGTGTTCTTGAATTTCTTAAGTCTCTATTCTCGTTGTTCTCTTTTTTGACAAGTCTTCAATTCTTGAAGATGATCTCTTTATATAGTTGTGACCCATGCATAGATCCGTTGGAGGGGACCATGCCACGTGACACAAGACTCCAAGGAAAATGACAATTTAACTTGAATGTCCTTGCAGAGGGTGGTTGGCTTTTTGTATATGAGAGCAGATTTTGTGTCAGAGCAGGTAAGGTTTGCTTCTAATCATTGGTCGAGGTATGGCCGTAGGTGAGACTTGTCAGACATCAGTCTTCTAGCTGAGTTGACTTCCTCTGAACCTCGGACACTAACTGTTCCTCTTCTGACATTCGACTGATAAAGTCAGGCTGTCGATTTCCCTTGTACGGTCTGCAACTGAGTTGCAGCTCATTCAGTAGATCAAGGATGATCATACTGAGTCTTATTTTTGAGTCGGCTGAAGAGTGACCGTGCTTCCAGCAACTGACTCGAAGATAAACTATTGAGATCTTATACAAACAGAGCTCTACTGAATCGATAACAGCCATCGAGTTCTGGAACCTTAACTTGTCTACTGAAGTTCAGTGTAACAATTTACCCCTTACAGGACTTAGACAAACTAATCTAGAAAGATCAAAGCAGGTCTAGTCTATTACATCATGTCGTTTCATCACACACTCAGGGGTTTTGGGATCTTCAATTCCTCCTTAAAACATTTATACAACAATTACTCAATATCAAAGGTACTGAATCATCTCCCAACAATTTCCCCCGTCCACTGACTTATATCCTTACAAACATAAGATTCAATCTCTGTTTCTGGAAAATAAGACTCAATCTCTGCCTCTGGAACATAAGACTAAATTTCTGTTTCTGGAACATAAGACTCAATTTCCGTTTCTGGAACAAAGTCTTCAAACTCCAAATCTGGAACGAAAGGCAGCAATTCGACCTGAATCAAGGTCGCAAAGCACCAGTTACTTTGGATCGATGACAGATCTAAAGGCTCGTTGGCGGTTTCGTAAACAAACTGCGAAGGGCAGTTGGTGGCGTCGCCGGGATAGCCTTTTCGCTCAGGAAACCAGATCCTCAAACCTTTTTTAGCAACGAGGGTAGTGTCTACTAAAGAATCGTTAGGATCCATTGGATTTATCACGGTGAAGTGGGTGTAGAGAACTCAAGAGAAGATTCAATCGCGGTGGCGCTCAAGAGGGAATAAGGTAAGAGAATGAGGAGAGAGAATACGGTAAGAGAAGAATGAGGTAGAAATAATATGTAAGTTATCTTTTGTTAATCTTCCGTCATTAGTGGGTTAATTAGGAAGGTAATTAGTCGAATCATTAGTTTTAAAATTTTACCAAATCAGGAAGTGTGCCAGAAAAAGCGGGACGTCCATTTCGGGAAAGTGTGCCAGAAATAGCGGGACGGAGGTAGCAGTATTTTATTTTTCATTTTGTAATAAAAAAGGGAAAAAAATTAAAATATGAAGGTATCCACTAGTAGCCGATTGTAAAGATTATTGGTAACCGATTGCATCCACAATTAACCGATAGTAAACGAATATTATTGATTTTTTACTTACGACATTGACTACTAATTAGAAAATATGTCTAATTAAATTTATTTATTTATCTAATTGCTTAATACTTTTAAATAATCTATAAGTAAAAAGTAATTGCTTAATTCCTTCATAAAGACATCAAAAATATTATATTCCTAAAAATATTCTACATATTATGTCCCTAAATATTACGAAATTCCCTAAATTAATTTAACGAAATTCCCTAAATTAAATTAACGAAATTTCCTAAATTAAATTAACGAAATTCCAAAACTATGTCTTCAAAAAAATCCAAAAAATATTACAAGTTCCCACAAAATTTATAAAAATCATATACTTAACCTAATTACGGTATTTCTATCAAAGAATGTTCTACAAGAAAACAATAAGCATGCTCTACAAAGATCCTAAACCAAAATATATAAATCAAAACTAAAACTAACTTGTCCATTGTTATGATCGAAATCCATTGAAGCGTTTTAGTGAAAAGGGAGATGAAGCTAATCTCCGATTTGAAGGAGTGGCTATGGTGTGAAGTATTCTCAATTAAGGGGGAATGAATGTAAAGTTGGACGAAGAAGAACAACGAATGAGTGTGAAGAAGAAGAGAAGAGGTGTGAAGAATTACAGAACTTGTCGTGTATCGTGAGTCAATAAAACGAGTTCCCATATATTCCTCTTGTTGGTCCCGAGTCAAACGTTCAGGTGTAGGGGTTGGGGGGGGGTGAATACACCTGAAAACCTTTTTCAAACTCAAATGCGAACAGTCCAATAGACGGAGGATGCCTACTGAATGACTTCAGCAAACCAAGCAAGCTATTCTTGATCGCGTGGACAGAGTGACTGAAGATGCTGAGCTCTGCTAGCTGACTTACTGTCAGAATTCAGTAGCGTTCAGCAGGGTTCAGTAGCGTGCGGAAAGTGTAGGCCTGATCAGTTTGTTTCTTGAAAACGTTTGTTTAACAAAACAATTTTAGTAGATTATTGTGATGTTTTAAGCTTTGTACTGAAAATGTTGTTGTATGATTTGTAAATAAATTTTCAGTATGAATAGTTAATCAATGCAACAGTTAATGACACAACAGTTTTTAAAGTGGTTCGGATACGCAAGATCCTACGTCCACTGTCCTGAACAAGGTAGGAAACTATTTTATTATACTAAGTTAGTCTCAGTTAGTTTGTGTACTGGACAAACTTTAACTTGTGATTATACTAAGCAAGTCTCAGTTTACAGGTCAAACTATGAAGTTTGAATGTAACTCCAACTATGAAGGAGTTCTTAACACTAAGAACAGTTCAATAAATGAACTCATTCGATCTAAGATATGGATTTTATAATGAGCTTAGGTTAGAAGGCGGGAACAAGAAAGGCTTCTAGAGTGAAGAACTGTGAGGAATAATCTCTCTGGGTCCGTGTTCTTCACCTGAATATTCGTTTAAGAATGCTAGAGCTTGAGTTCTTTGAAAGTTTGGGTTCCCTTGATAGATCGCTTGTATGTACGTTTTGTGCGACTTCTTTGAATTCGATCGTCCCTTTATTTATAGACGTGAGTTGTGAATAGATCTGTTGGAGACGAACTATCCACGTGTCACTCTATGGGTAACAAATGGCTATTTTATGAATTCTGTAGAGTCCCCTTTCTTTGCAAGAGAGTGGTTGACTTGCAGCTTTTGTCGGATACTTTCCCAGCTGGCTGCTTGTCATTGGTCGAGGTACAGATAGTGGTTGAGACATTTTCAGACTTCAAGGTTGATACTGAAGCTGACTTTTCTCTGATGTACAACCTCGGACAACTCTACTGAGATTGACTTTGAAGTCCATTGCAAGTTAAATCAACTAACAGGCCGTTGCTGAGTCTGACCGAAAGGTTCAGTAGGCTACTCCTGCTGAGTCCAACACTACGGAGGGCAAAACTCTAAGTCCAGTAAACTGCTCCTGCTGAGTCCAGTTCTACTGACTTCGGAACACCTTTTAGTATGCTGCTCCTGATGAGTCCAGCCATACTGAATCTTCACTCCATGGCACTGCGACCGATGTTCTACTGAGAGACAGCAGACGGAACTTCTGAGTCGGAACCATGCTGAAGACAAGTCTACTGAGTCTGAAACACTCATAAGATAAGGGTGTTGACTTTTCAACATAATGGTTCATCAATCAGAATAGGATTTTGGGATCAGCCAAATCAACTACTGAATCATCTCCCAACATTTTTCCCCTATCTAATGATGCCAAAATCTATCACTCTAACACTCTAAAGAACTATCAGATACAGACTCCTTACAGTTGATACAATGAGAATCTATGGAGATGTATCTTCAAGTCTCTAATCTATCGAGGACAGTTGAGAACAACTTCCTCCTATCTAAGCAAATACAGAACAAACACAGATAAACAGTGAGTCGTGAGTCAGTAATCACTTAGGTGATTCTGAGTGTTAAATAAACACGAAGCGGGCCATAGAGACAATAAGAAATTGTTAGGCCAAGTAGCAACTGATGTAATAAATGATAAGAGTCTGAGTACAGCTACATCAATGCTACACTAGGAAAGCTACCAACACTATCAAGCTGAACTTGTTCCTAGAAGATTTAAAATGCTTAATCATTGCCTTAAAATCTTTTGATTTGTCCTTTGGCAATGGAAGTCCATAAAGCTTGAAGGTGTCTTTCCTTCTACATCTTTAGGGTCCAGAGATTTGCTCCTAGCTACTTCCCTCGCTTCAGCTTCGATCTCTGCAGTAAATAGAGATCCATCCAACTTCAGCGGTGGAGGCAGAGTTTTGAAAGCCGAAGTCATAATAGTGACATTCACATCAATGATGGCCTTCTGAACTATCTCATAGATTTCAGGATCACATTTGTCTATCCAATCAGCAAACTCCTCAGCTTTGTTGGAATCAGGCCAAAACTGTCAAACATAGTATCTCTTAATGAATTCAGCTTTGATCGTCTCCCATAACTGAGTTTTCTCCCAAGGCATCAACTTATCTACACGAGGCCATATATGAGTCTTCAGCTCATTTGGTTTCCTGCCTTGTATATAGAACTTGGAAGTAGTGGGGATGTCGTTGCTCTTAGGAGGTGGTGGCTTACGCTTAAGTCTCTCAGCTTCTCATGCCTCTTCTGTCGCCTTCTCCTTAGCTTCTACCTGTCTTCTTCTTGCTTCGGCTAGCTGATAACACTCAGCTCTAGAATCGAGACCTCTTATGCTGAGATCAATCAGCTCATCAATAGTAGGCTCAGCCTGTTTCTTAGTCTACTTGGCTGTATCAGACTTTTTCTCAGCTTATCTCTCCTTATCTTTTTCTTTGTCATCATCATCCTTGAGAGTAACCTTTCCGGGCGCATGCATCTGAATCGGCTTCCTTGCAGGTGCCTTAGTTCTGGCTTTTGTAGGAGCCTTCTTAGGCTTCTTAGCCGCCTTAGCCTCAGCAATCTCTCGAGCAAGTTTCTCATCAGCTTCTATCTGAGCCTGCTCTGCTGGGCTTATGTATCTTTGGGGACGAGGAGGAGTTTTAAGAGGTTCCTTTCCTTTCCCAGATACTGGAGGAGGCAGAGGAGTGTCTTCATCATCAGACTCTTCTATAAACGCGGCCACTTCCTCAATGTTCTTCTGAGTAGGTTCAGAAGTGCCGGTCTCTGCCTTCTTGGGTCCTGAGCCACTTGGGCCTATCTCAGCTGCTACATCTCCTACTGATATACCCAGGGCAATAACCCTAGTTACTTCCCCCTTAGACTGATCACTCTTAGTCTTTTCTCCCTTTTTGGCATCATCCAACAGGTTCAGAGGGGTGGGAAGAGTAACTACCTTGGAATTGAGCGATTGATATGAATTGTTGAGCTCATCCAACATCTTCTGAAGACCTTCGAAACTTGGTGTGTAGATCATTCCTCTCAGTAATGAGTTCTTCAGCATACTTGCGCTGAGAGAGACCTACTGCTTTGCATCGATCTTGAGCTTACACTCATTATGAATTGTGGAAATTCTCTGTTCATGAGCTAGAGTGTGCTGAAAGATTTGGTTCTGAAGCGCAGACTGGGCTGCCTTGAATGATTCAAGAAGGGAAGTATGGGCAACCTTCAGAAGCTCCTAAACCGATGCTTGCTGATTGTCGAAGTTGGCTTGCTGTGCGGAATCATCTACTGAATCATCTCCCAACACCTTTTCAATGGTTCATCAATCAGAATAGGGTTTTGGGATCAATCAAATCAACTACTAAATCATCTCTCAACACCTTTCAGCATGCTTTCTCCCAATTATTCAGATTTGTTGACTATTTTTAATAAGGTTTGAAAATGTAAAACTATTTATAGTACTCATTTATAGAGAATATTAGATTTGATAATATAAAGTATAATATATAGGATAATATTTTATATATTGTATATGATAATATTGAATCTTTTTTAATTTCGAAATTGGATCATATATAGGATAATCTTGAATATTTTTCGAATCTATTTTTCGAATATATATTGTATATATAGTATAATGTGTCACAGTAGTATCTATATATATAGATATATATATATATATATATATAGATATGATAATATTTATCAAGGTTTTAAGTAAGAATAATTAGGAACCCTATTATTCTCATTTTTGTTATCAACCCTAATATTCGTTCTCTCTTCAATTCGAATATTAGGATAATATATATTAAATAGTGGCTAAAAGGATAATATTATTTTTCACAATATTTTCGAATTATTTTCAATGTATTTTCAAGAATATTGATCAATATCTTCTAATTAAAGGTAAAATCATATTTTCGAATTCTTGAGATTTTTGAATTATTGGAAGTGATTGAGATTTTTTAATATGAGAATTTGAATAAAAATAAATTACTTACCTAAAGATCACAAATATGTACCGTAAATATCTACCATACAAATCATGCAAACCTCCTACCATGATAAGAAACCAAGCAAATCTCCTACCCAGCAAACAAATCTCCTCATTTTCTTTCACCATGCAATATCACGTGAAAGTAAACCCTAAACCACATAAATATGCTATGTTAAGGACTGAGAAGATGAGATTGCAAGTAGGGAATATATTTTGATTCCTGCAAAAAGTAAGTATATGGTTTTGAGGAGAAAGAGAAAATGACAAACATACGCGCAGAGAGAGAGAGAAAGAGAGAGAGAGAGAGAGGTGTCTTTAGTGAGAGGGGGGGAGAGAGGGGGAGAGAGAGGTCTTCAGTGAGAGAGGTGTCTTTATTTTATGCTTTGCACACACACACTCTAAATGTGAAGTAGCATCATTTGTATATTTTTGCAAATATGGTAAATCATGTATATTTTTGCATTTTTCAAGTTTGAAATGTATGGTGTCGACATTATCTCGAAAAATATTATTTTAGAGATAATTAATTTATCGAGTATTAAATTGTAGAGATTCTACAATATTCTTATTCCAAGCCAATTTTAAATATACTTACTTTAACTAAGTGTCGAAAAATATTTCTAGTTTTGTTTTGTCAAATGACCAAGGTATCATGTCTTACATGCCAAAAGATAAGGTTGGCTCAGTCTTGATTAGTCGGCAAGAACGCCTTAAATAATACTCTCAAGACATCATTAAAAAGAATTGATCTGTTGCTTATATTTTTTAATTAGCTATTATCTCATCTGTACATTGATCAAGTCCATAATAAAGACAACAAACACATAATCTAGTAGGGGTGTAAGTGGTTCCGGTCCGAACCACGAAACCGACGGAACCGAACCGAAGCAAACCGAAAAATGTGGTTCGGTTCGGTTTCGTGGTTCGGTTTGGTTTATATTTTCCGAAACCGTTTACAATCGATTCGGTTCACGGTTCCAAAGGATTAGAAACCGCTCAAATCGAACCGAACCAATGGAACCGAATGAAATATAAAGATTTTTGTTAATACTACATACTACTTACTTACTAGGTAGTATACTAATATGTGATTACTATGGGTATAGTAGGTAATTGATACATATGTAAATATGTAATTAAAAAAATTAAAAAAGAGATGTTAATACTACTATTACACTAGGGCAGTAGGGCACGCCGCACAACTGAGTCCTGACTACACCACTCTTCGGTCTTCTCAATTCTCATTTCCATCTTCTTTCTCATTTCTCAATTCATACTCAATACTATTTTCACTTTTTCTACCAAAACGTAAAAGTTGAACAACAAGTCCTCCATCCGTAGGAATTTTTTCTGGGAGTTCTTAGTTCATCCGTTTACGTGGAGTCATGAAGTTGTTTCATTTTGCTACTGCCTATGTGGATTGTGGAGTCATGAATTTGTTTCCCCTAGTTGGAGATTAACTATTGTAGTTATGTTTAGTATATTTATATTTTGTTAATATTTTGGAGTTGCCGTGCTTGGATTTCATTCACGTTAAGCATGTATGAAATATTATGGTTCAAAAAAATCTATTTAGGATTTAAAAAGGTAGAACCGATGAACTGAACCGAACCGAACCATTTCTAAGCGGTTCGGTTCGGTTCGGTTCCAAAAGTAAAGTACACCTTAAACCGAACCGAACCAAACCACTTTCATATGTTCGGTTCGATTCCTAAATTGTATTAAAAACCGAATCGAACCGAACCTTTACACCCCTAGAATCTAGAGTTTGAGAAAATGTCAAGATTTTTCAAGAAAAATCCTTTTCTTGGTAATAGAAAAGGAAGATAGAAGTGGTTGGGAGTCAACTTATTAGTTATTTAAGGAAGCTATGTTTTTCTTCCAAGAATTGTTTGGTCTATGTTTTTTCTTTGCAACGAGAAACGTACAATAGTTATTCGATTTGTGGTTTTTGGGATTTTGTATCTAGCAACATCAATATTTTGAATTGCGGAGTCTAATGTGAAAGGTACATAAGGTGCAAATTACATAGAAACTCACCCTTATGTAAGAACTAAGAACTATAAGCCAACCTCTTTAATTAATTTCGATAATAGACGGTCAGATTTGAATCTCGAGTTCAAAATCTCGATTTACATTTTCCTCATATAAGTTATGCATATTAGATTTTATGCATAGCGAATGGGGGAGTATGCATAGTATTAGTATACGAGGACAATAAACATATATATAAAATATATAAAGAGTATGCAAAATGAAATTTTAAACTTCAATTCGAATTTTTCCATGGATTGTCCTAAATGAATGAATGAGATTGATTTTCTTATCGGTTATAGTGTAATAAAAGAGAGCAATTGCATGTGTTATTTTAATTATGATGAATAGGCGTAATGGGTGAAAGATTTGAAAGATTCTGAGACATTAACTAGGCATACAAAGATTGTACTCCTCCGTCCCATTATTAATGTCTCACTTGCCTTTTTTATTATCTCATTATTTATGGCTCACACCAAATAAGGAAATAAATGAGTGGATCACAATCAATCTAAGTTAGTGGACCCCACCCTTTATACTTTTGAACCACAACTTTACATCTTTACCTCCACTATCTTAATTACCATGTCCAGTCTCAATAGGACATAAATAATGAGACGGATGGAGTATATATTTACCCAAAAATGTCTCAAGACTGACGGACTGCAAATGGAACCTCTTCTATTACATATATATAAAGCCCCAATTTGCATTTTTCATCAATTTGTCTTTTCCCATTATTTACGATTTTGCCATCAATTTCAATTATTCTATTATTTACGATTTTGCCATCAATCTCAATTTTTCTACTATTTACGAAATTATCACCGATTTCAATTTACCCACTAGTTATAAATTTACCGCTTACGATTTTGCCATCAATTTCAATTTTCCCAATATTTACGATTTTACCATCAATTTCAATTTTACCATTATTTACGAATTTACCACCAATTTCAATTAAACAATATTTGTGTTTAAACAATGATACTACAATGTTTAATTAAACAATTTACCCACTATAAATACTGGATAATGATCTAAATTAAACATCAGATACTACAATCAAGTATGCTATTATTTTGAAATTTCAACCAAATTGAAGGGTAGATTTGGAATTGGGAATTTATGTTATTTTTAATTGTGGGAATACCCACTGTTAGCCAAAACAAAAAAAAATACAAATGTAGCCTGAAACTTAAACAAAATACAAAAGTAATCATTTTGTCTTTATCCAGCGGAGGGCCGATGGAGGGCCGATGGGGGAGTCTATCGACCCTCCATCGGCCGTGAGAAAAAAATTCGAACCCCCCCTTGGAGGGCCGATGGAGGGCGTAGTCATTTTGTCTTTATTCGGCGGAGGGCCGATGGAGGGCCGATGGACTCCATCGGCCCTCCATCGGCCCTGAAGAAAAACATTTGAAACCTTCCATCGGCCGAGTAAATTCATCGGCCGAGCCATTGAATTCTGCACAGACAATTACTAGGGTCGAGGGCCGATGGAGGGTCGATCTCCATCGGCCCTAAACATATTAAAAAAAATGTTCAGCAGGCCATCGGCCCTGAACATTTAAAAAAAAAAAATTGATTTGAGGGCATTGGCCAATATTTGATATAATTTTTTTTTTAAAGTTGAGTCCGATGGCTGATTAACAATTTTTATTATTTTTTTCTTTTTATGTTCAGGGCATATGGCGATGGCCTTCAATCAATTTTTATTTTTTTTTATAACATGTTGAGGGTTATTCATCGGCCCTCCATTAGGTCCTCTATCGGTTCTCCATTAGGTCTTCCTTATGCCCTCCTAAGGCCCTCCATCGGCCCTCCATTAGGCCCTCCATCGGCCCTCAGGGGGGAGGGTTCGAATTTTTTTCTCACGGCCGATGGACTCCCCCATCGGCCCTCCCATCCGCCCTCCATCGGATAAAGACAAAATTGCTACTTTTGTATTTTGTTTAAGTTATAGGTTAGATTTATTTTTTCGTTTCTACTGTTTGGCTAGCAGTAGAAATGCCTCTTTTTAATTCCTACCATATCCCAAAGCGGATCTTCTGTCCAAAAATGGGAAGAACACTTGGTGGCTCACCAATCACGCCCCGCCACGCGTGCATTGATGGGTCCCACTCAATTAAATTAATATTTAATTTTAAAAAATGTGGCCCACCAATGCACGCGTGGCGGGGCGTGATTGGTGGACCACCGAAGGGCCACCATTTTTTGGTCCAGAAGATCCTCTGGCACCATATCCACATTCCTCTGTCTTCCAGTCCGTACGTAGAGGGGATGGCAGAGTGGTTTATGTGAGGTTTTTCGGGACCGACAAGTCATGGGTTCAATCCTCACTGAAGCCATTCTGTGTGAGCCTGTCACCTGAGGGTGGTTTAATCTCCTGTGTGGTTTGCAGGCTACTGCACAAGGAATTGAGGTTTACCGCACTGAAAGTAGCGGTTGCGGGTTCCTCAAATTAAAAAAAAAAATAGGAATTATTGTGTGGCCGCCGACACCGCATAGCAGCCGCATCCCAAGATAACCAGTTTTCGTCATTCCCCCATTTGCCATCTCTTCTTCTCCGCACCGCAAAACGCCGAACCCCTCCATCTCCCTCCTTTCGAAATCATCCCCACCTCTGAAACTCCCTTCCAGACCTTGGTTGTAACGAAACGTTCAGTAATTTAAGGTTATAGAAAGAGCAGCAAGATGAAGTTATGCTCTTGGATCTAACTGCAGAGCAAAACACCGCCTCTCTTTATCTCCTTCCATTCGGGACCGAACCGCACCTCCGAAGTTTAACATCCCTGTGCCATATCGGATCTGCTCCAGGTAAGCCTTCCGCACGAGGTTGTTTCTATTTTCATTGACGTGTTCCCCCACAAAACCTTTTCCTTTTTTGCGATTATGAAACAATAGCTTCCATTTTCTGTTTTTCCTCTGCTTTTCCCTCTCTTTTCTCCTTAATTAGATTCCCACCATTACTTGATGTGTGTTTGTCTGTTCATTGAATTTAGTATTGTTTGAATTGGAAAATAATAAAATACTTTATTCAGCCACTAGGGAAAAGAAATTTCGAGATATTGGAGTGCCGTGGACCACGTATGTATTTGTCCGTTGAGGAGTCAATTTCTATGATTTATATTTGGCCGTTGCAAGAGGCACTGTTTATTTTTAAAAAAAAATTCCACATGCTTGAATATGTTTTAGGGAAATATTTCGTAGCTCATATCTAAAATGTGCATCATCAGCAAACGATAATAATTCTAAAGTTTCATATTTCTGGACGAGAATATTACGAGTGTGGTAACATCCTATGAAAATCTCACCTTGTGCACTTTGTCAATTTCTGCTCTCTTGTGAATTATTTAATAGTTGAGGTTAGTGACGGAGTCAGAAATCTAAAATGACGGGTGCTAATATTGAGGTAATTTGGTTAAACCAGTGGTGCTTATATGTTGAGCCAAGACTATTTTTATGTTTCCTAAAATTTATAAATATATTGGAAGTGGAGGGCTCAGACCCCAGTTGAGATGGTTATTTTGTAGTTAGAAATAACATGTTTAAATTGCATCAATATTTCTAGGTCGAATTGTCACACATGATTTAACTTATTACTCTTTCCGTCCCATTATTAATGTCCCATTTGTCTTTTTTGGTTGTCTCATTATTTATGTTCCATACCAAATAAGGAAATAAATGAGTGGACCACAATCAATCTAATCAAGTGGGCCCCCCTTTATACTTTTACAACTTTACATCTTTACCTCCATTATTTTAATTACCGTGTCCAATCTCAACGGGACATAAATAATAAGATGGAGGGAGTACAATTTTATATCTTACATGTGCTTCGAAGGCTACTACACATACACGAGTCAAATCAAAATTATCTGGTAACTGGTAAGACACTAAGACTCTACAAGTCTATTTTATTATCTGGTCTGGACCCTTTGTTTCTAAATACGGTTAATTCACTTAATTATTTCACAATGATTGCATCTGTTCTTGAATAAAGTGTTAAGTGTTAAGTGTTAAGTAATAAAGTGTTAACTTAAGTCTTGGCTTTTATTACAATTAAATAACTGCTCCCTCTTCATCCTCGACCGTCTAGACGATTCGCGGTTCGAAATCATCCTCTTCCTCTTCTTCTCATCTGTTATGGATGCATACATATTCTCATCATCTTCTGAAGAAATTGAGATGTTTATCTTCCCTGAAGACATAATTTTGTTTCAAACTTTTTGTGGCCTTTTTGGGATTTCTGTGATGTAATAAATGGACAGATTTTCTTGAATTTTTTTCAAAGATTAATGAGAGTGTTCATGAAAAAACATAAAATCAGTACAAGAAAACTACTGAGAATGATTGGAGAAGCCTAATTCTACAGAGATATGCTGCAATAACACCACTCGTATTAGAAAAGGATGAGATTTTTAAGCAAAACTGATGGATTCTGCATGGAATCATGGCTATGATCAACTCAGGTGATGAAAGTTCTGGTTTTTCTCATCTTACTTCAGTGTGAATTAAAAATAAATAAAAACCATCCAGCATCCGTACAAGCAAGTTGAATTTGTGTATTTATTTAAATCCAAATTTTGAGAATATCGTGATTATTTTGGAGTGGTAATGAGGAGTGCAAAGATCTGAGGAGCGAGGGACGACGACACGTGGTGAGCTGAGAGGGAGGCACGGAATATTTGAGTTGGCGCCAGCCAAACACTTCGCATGTGACGTGGATGGTTCTGCATGGTTCCGGGTTGAAACGGGAAACGTCACGATTTAGGGTGTTGTAGTACGGGACAAGTAAAAACAAATCCAACTCACTCCACACCTCTACACAGATATTTAATTCTTTATTATCCAAAAAGTATTACTTTTCTCTCAAGTGGGATCAAATTCTTGAAATCTGATCCGAATGAGCAGAAAATGTATATATAATAATAAGATTTTTAAATTGTGAAGGATTCTTCCGGGCATACTGTTGGTAAGAGATTGTGGACTTATGTGGTTAATTACAGCACACAATATGTGTGTATATATATGTGCATATGCATAATGCAATTACTTTAATGTTAGTTGTTGTAATGAAATTTGTTTGGGTTGACAAAATGCGTGAAGTTATATTAAGGAATATAAAATGTTGATTTGTATTATAGTAAATTGATTCAGAAGTTAATGTTCAACTTAGCCATGCTTTGAAATAAGTTTCACACTGATTTGTAATTTGAATCAGTTATACAGTTAAGCTAGCAACTTTGATGTTAATTATGATATAATGGTTTTCGCTATGCAATTAAATTCATTGACACATATCTTTTGTCTTTCCATTTTGTAGTTTGATTTCAGAATAGGCTCCTCTTCCCCCTCAGAACAGGTAACTTTAATTAAATTCATTGACACGTCTCTTTTGTCATTGACACATCTCTTTTGTCTTTCCATTTTGTACTTTGATGTTTATTATGATATAATGTCTTTCCATTTTGTAGTTACATTTGTTGACACATCTCTTTTGTCTTTATGAAGACAATGCAAAGAGAGATTGTTCTTCAAAGAATATCTTCCAAAAGGCGTCGAACTGCTAATGCTAACTCTAGCATTGCCCCTTCGATGCTTATATGCTCCAATGAAGCTCCAATGTCAAATGACAACACGCCACTTACTACTCAGCTTTTAAGAGATATTTATGCGAATAATGACCTCCATGACGTTACAGTTATGCATGATGTAGAGAATGCAAATTATATCAATGGTTAGTTCACATATTGTTAAATAGTAAATTCTTTTTAAAAATAATTATTATTAAATGGAGCAACAAAGTATTTTATATCCTAACTAATCACATAGATATTGTACATGTATATTTTACCACATTTCCATGAATTGAAAGTGTATATGACAGGCTTCTTGAACATTGATGTAACCCTAATTTATGACACAACCGACGAAGCATGCAACACAACAATGATTAATGGTGAGTTATACACATATTATACTATGCGAAATTTCTATATTGCTAGCTAATATTAGTATTTAAATAAATCTAATTTAATTGTAGATGATGAAATGATTGAAGTTATTGGGTGTTGACTCAAACAACATTCCTTCCACGAATCCACACTCCGTCGGGTTTCCCGTAACACGTATCAATACATCACTTACTACTGAGTTTCTAAGAGATGAGTATACAAATACTCACCTCCATGATGTTCCAATTGTCCACCAGCTAGAGCATGCATATTCCACTGACGGTTAGTTTACAATTTAGTACGTAGCATAGTAATTATTTTGAGAGCTGAACAATTAGAATCAATATATACGTTTTAGCAGGCTTTGACAACATTAAAATACCCCCAGCTCATAACATCGCAATGCATAAAAGACGACACAATGCCAAAAGACGACGCAATGCAAAAAGAAATGATGGTGAGTTGTGATATAGTTATTTCATAAAATTACTAAATCTATATAAAATTGTACAGATCACATGCATATTACGTCATTAAAAAAGAATACGACTAATTACTTAACTTTTTTGTAGTAAAATACTCTGACATGGGGGATCCAATACACAAGTGCAGCAGCTGCAAAGCTCTATTTTGGTTAGATGAAAGATTAACGTCTTCAACTAAACGAGATCCAAAATACTCCAGATGCTGCATGAAAGGCAAAATCAAGCTTCCAAGAATGAAGACACCGCCAAAAATATTATATGATCTTATATTCAACAAAAATGAAATGAGCAATCATTTCCAAGAACATATCCGATGGTTTAACATTATGTTTTGTTTTACATCTATGGGAGGGAGAATAGATTCGAGTATTAATGCCGGAAGTTCACCTCCTATTATCCGAATGCACGGCCAAAGCTACCATCGAATTGGAAGTTTACTACCAGTGGAAGGAAAACCACCTAAATTTGCCCAACTTTATATCTACGACACAGAAAATGAAATTGACAATCGGCTTCGATCAATGCAGTAAGTGTTATTTGTAGAATATTTCCCAGTTATTAATAGAATTGTGTCTTTTTATAAATTAATCAAATTATCTATTTAAATAGGCCAGAGAAAGATGCAAATCCGCTTGACATTCAAATCGTATGAAGAATACAGAATATGCTTAATGAACACAATGTTTTAGTTAAATCATTCAGAATGGCAAGAGAAAAAATGCTTCAAGCTGGGACGTCAGAAGTGAGATTGAGGCTCATTGGGAAAAGACAGCATGATACAAGGCTTTATAATCTTCCTTCTGTATCAGAAGTAGCTGCATTAATCGTAGGTGACTTTGATGCTACAATGTCAGAGAGAGATATAATTATTGAGACTCAAACAGGGCTACTAAACGAATAACCCAATTACATCATTCCTATCTCCCGTTACAATATCCTCTGTTATTCCCTTATGGTGAAGACGGATACAGCAAAGACATTGCTTTTTCTGAGGCGAGCGCATCTTCCCACCGATCCGGTGTCAGCTTAAGAGAATTTTTCGCTCATAGAATGCATGATAGAAAAACTAAAAATTCATTAATTTTGTCATCAAGAAGGTTATTTCAGCAGTTCTCAGTTGATGCTTACGCGACTATAGAGTCTTCTAGATTATCATTCATTCGGAAAAATCAAAAAAAAATTACGCATTGATATATATAAAGGTTTGAAAGAAGCACTTCTAAGAGGTGAAACAGATACAACAAAGCATGGCCAACGTGTTATTTTACCTTCAAGTTTTGCTGGCGGAGCACGCTATATGATACAAAACTACCAGGATGCCATGACAATTTGTGGATGGGCGTGGATATCCGCATTTATTCATCACATTTACCCGCAATCCAAAATGGCCAGAAATAGTTAGGTATGTAGATAATAGAGGTTTGAACGCTAAAGATCGACCTGATATAATTACTAGAATATTCAAGATTAAACTAGACAACTTAATGGAGGATTTGCGAAAGAATCAACATTTCGGCTCAATCAAAGCAGGTATGAAAAATTTTATTTATTACAGAATCACGCCCATACCTAACTTTCCATTTTAATACTTTGTAGTTGTTTATACCATTGAATTCCAAAAGCGAGGCCTTCCGCATGCTCACATACTTTCTCTTCTTGAATGCTAATGATAAACACCGGACTCCTGCAGACATTGATAAAATTATCACAACCGAAATTCCAAGTCCTGAATTCAAACCACAGTATTATAAGTGTGTAGAAGCGCATATGGTGCATGGTCCTTGTGGGATTGCAAATAAAAAATCGCCATGTATGTCTAACGGTCGTTGTATCAGGTATTTTCCTAAGAAGTTCACTGATATAACATGTTTGGATGATGACGGATATCCAGTTTACAGACGTCGAGATAATGGCAGGGTCATTGTAAAAAAGGGTATCCCTCTAGACAATAGATATGTGGTGCCACACAATCGCAAACTATAAATGTTGAGTGGTGCAATCAATCACGGTCAATAAAATATCTCTTCAAATATATAAATAAAGGACATAACCGTGTGACTGCAGCCTTTTACGAAGCGAATGGAGATGAACAAACATACACAAACTGCGATGAAATACAACTCTATTATGACTACAGATATATTTCACCATGCGAAGCATGTTGGAGGATATTCGGTTTCCCCATTAACTTTAAGAGTCTTCCAGTTAAGCGACTGAGCTTCCATCTCCCAGAAGAACATACTGTAATATTTTCAGAAAATGATCAAATAGATCATGTGCTTAGTCGCCCCACTGTCAGACAAAGTATGTTTCTAGCTTGGATGGAGGCAAATAAAAGTTATCAAGAAGCTAGAGAACTGACTTACGCCGAATTTCCAACTAAATTTGTATGGAGAGACCGTGAATGGAAACCTAGGAATGAAAGATATTCAATTGGAAGAATCTATTACGTTCCTCCCGGTTCGGGAGAGAAATACTATCTTAGATGTCTGCTCAACATTGTACGAGGCCCAAGAAGCTATGAAGAAATAAGATGCGTTAATGGAGTCCAATATAATACATTTCGTGATGCTCTATACTCTTTGGGATTATTAGATGATGATAAGGAATATATCGACGGCATAACGGAGGCAAGTCAATGGACTTCAGCTTATTCTTTAAGAAAACTTTTCGCAACATTATTGTGGTCGGATTCAATGTCAAGACCAGAAATTGTTTGGAATGAATGTTGGATGCATTTGTCTGACGACATAGCTTACAGACAAAAAAATGTATTCCCAAATCAAGGTAAAAGTATTTACAAATCACTACTACAATTATTTATGTCTGTGTATTCTAACATTACTCTAAATTCGATTTATGCAGATTCGATACTCGACGATACACAAATCAAATGCTACGTGGTGATCGCTGTATTGCACCAAATAATCCTGCAAAAATAGAGAATTATATCAGTATAGTTTACAGGGTATCGAACACAGGGAACGGAGGACTAGACATATCATTTTTCTACTTATCTTGGGTTTGGTTAGCAACCACGCAAGTTTTGGGTTTTTAACTAAACTAAGAACTTACTAAAACTGAAACAAATTGCAGAAACTGAAACTGAAAATAAACTGTTTTAACTAGGCAGATAAGAGATGGGTCCAGCAGAATATTCACACACACGTAATTCCAATCCTTGGCACATAAAATGAATTAATCTCATGGATCAACTAGTTATGGACTCACCGTAACTTAAACTGCGTAATCCTTACTCCCACTTACTTAGTCGGTAACCGCCATGTTGGGCATCGAAACGGCTACTTCCCTAATTTATCTACAACCTACGTTGTTGGGCAATCAATAGATTTAATAGCTAAACAGCTTTATCGAACTAAGGGAGCCTAGTATAGGAGCCTACTCGTATGTTGGACATCTAATAGTCTCCTACCGGTTTAATCCAATTATTCTAATGAATAACTTTGCTACTTACCTAGCCTTGTTCCACGAGAAACGATGGAAGTACTAAGTTAGCTACAAACTACGCAACTTAAGGTGGCCAATCCTAAATTACTAGTCAGATTAAATAAACCAGAATTAACCCGAAACCCTTTGATTAATTATTAGAACCTAAGCCTCATGTATCTTGTTCACGTGTGCGTTTACATCTCGCCGGACCACCGAAAGTTTAGCTACTCATAGTACCGTCCCCGACCGCACGTATAAGACACCCCGCAAATCGAACATGCACCATTTGTAACTCTAACCCTAGCATGCACGTAAACGAAATTAAACTAAAGATAACGAACTATAAACTGAAAACAGATAATAACAGAATCTTAAACCAAAAGTAAACTGAATTAAAACTCAACTTAAAACTAGATTAAAAGTACTGTAGCAGTCGGTCTTACGAAACGAACATAAAACTAGAAACGAAATTAAAATGATAAAAAACTAGCTAGAATCCGAAACTGAAAACTAAAATACGAAAGCATAGAAGTGTTTGTTTCTTAAACATAAAACTACTGATAGCATGAATTGATCGGAAGGCTGGTGGTTGTGATCTTCTCGGCGGCGGCGGCGTTTGGCTTCGGCGAGTTCGGTGGCGGTAGTAAGTTGATCGGATCGAAAGGATGAGTCTCCGAGGTGGAAAGGTATGCACGGCGCTGTATACGTGTGTAAAGGCTCTCAGAAATTTGTGCTCCAATCCTCCTTTTAAAATACCTAGATCAAATCTAGGGTTTCTTGATAGATAAGGAAAGGATCTTGTTAGATATGGAAATATCTAATCCTTCCTTATCTTCTTCTTTCCTTCCTCTCTCTTTCCTTTCTAGATCCTTTTCTTTCCTTCTTCCTTTCTTCGGCCAAAACCACTCAAAATCTCGCCATTCCAATGTAAATTGCATTGCCACATCATCTCCTGGTGTCGTGCCAAATCAGCTCATTTTCTGCATAACTGCCAACAAATACGTCTCACCTGCACAGTTAAGAGACCTTTTCGGACAGAAATAATTAGGTACGAAATTGACTCATCACTACGCTTTAGCAGAGATTCAGAAAATACTGACAATTCTTGGAAGAAGTTTGCATGACTTTCCATCCATTCCTTTCCCAGACCCTCACTACTTTCAAAACTATCATAATAGTTTAATTTCAGAAGAGCTACAGTATGATTGTGAGAGTCTACAACGGGAATATGCAACTTTTTTACAAAATTGTACAAATGAGCAGAGACATGTGCATGATACAATTTTAAACGCATGCCAAAAAAACAGAGGAGGTTTGTTTTTTGTGTATGGTTATGGAGGAACTGGAAAAACCTTTATTTGGAAGGGATCGTCACCGCTTTACGTCGCAAAAAAAGAAATAGTTATCAATGTTGCATCGAGTGGAATAGCCTCTCTTTTACTGCCAGGCGAAAGAACTGCACATTCACATTTTAGGATCCCGATTAACGCTACTGAAGATTCCATATGCAACATAAAACAAGACAGTCCACTCGCACAGTTACTCATAAAAGCAAAACTCATAATTTGGGATGAAGCACCAATGACACACAAATTCTGCTTCGAAGCACTGGACAAGAGCTTACGTGATATAATGCGATTCCACAATACCTCAAATTCCAACTCTCCATTCGGAGGCAAAGTAATTGTTCTAGGTGGTGATTTCAGACAGATTCTACCAGTCATTGACAAAGGCAGTCGACAAGACATCGTTCATGCTACAATCAATTCATCATATCTTTGGAAGAATTGCATAGTCTTAAAGCTAACAAAGAATATGAGAGTAAAGAGCACAGACACAGATGACGGCTTAATTGAATCATCAAACTTCATAAATTGGATAGCAAGTATTGTAGACGGAACTGCTGGAGATACGAACAATGGTGAATCCACAATTAATATACCAAGGGATATGTTGCTTGACTATTCTGAAGATCATATAGAAGCAATCACAAAATATGTCTATTTAAGAGACAACAAAATAATCAATGATGCTGACTTTCTACAAAAGCGAGCTATTCTGGCACCAACGCTGGATATAGTCGAATCTGTCAACCAATATGTAATATCATTAAGTGAAGGAGAAGGCCATACATATTTAAGCTCAGATACTATATGCAAATCTACAGGATATAGTTCCTTATTCCAGAACATCCACACACCGGAATTCTTAAACACAATTAAATGCTCTGGAATACCTAACCACGAGCTATTTTTGAAAGTCGGAACTCCAGTTATGCTTCTTCGGAACATCGATCACGCGAATGGTTTATGCAACGGCACTAGGTTGGTAATTACCAGACTTAGCACTCATGTACTCGAAGCAAAAGTACTCACCGGCCGAAATGCTGGAGATAAAGTTTTGATTCCAAGAATAACATTGACACTATCCGATGCAAAACTGCCATTCAAATTTCAAAGACATCAATTTCCACTTATTGTCTCATATGTTATGACAATTAATAAAAATCAAGACAAATCACTAAACTGTGTTGGTTTACTGTTGAAGAAACCTGTATTCAGTCATGGTCAGTTGTATGTTGCAGTATCACGCGTAACAAATCACAGCGGATTGAAGATCTTAATATGCGATAGTGAAGTCGTCAACCGTACATCCACCACGAACATAGTATTCAAATAAGTCTATCAAAATATATAAAAAAAGGATTAGATTTCAATGTATATTAGCTTGCAAATGTGTTGTATTACCCTTATCATTTCAATACTACGACTATTTTCTCGCGCTTTCAGAGTTTACTGTATTCCCTAATCATTTTCTATTACCTCTTTAGGGCTTTCAGATTTAGCCTCCCAAACGCTTATTTTGTATACTTACGAGATTGTGCAATTTATTTTTTTAATTTTTCATTATTGTTTTGTTTTTAAAGGATAATATTTGAAAGTTTGTAAATTTTTGTAGTTGGAAAAATTTTCAATTTAACAATTAGTAATTTTATTTTTTACGACCGCATTTTTTCCCGTGCGTATCTTAACTCAATAATTAGTTCATCGGTTGATTGCATGGCCCATCTACTCTTACAAGCATTATTCCACAAATTATTTTTTTTCTCTCCTTACGAGAAATTAATTGAATACAACAAATTAGGAAATTATAATTAATCCTTTTTCTTACCTTAATCTCACTTTTCTCTTGTGGAAAATTAAAAACCTAAGACCTCCTTTTCATGTGACGGAGAGAGAGAGAGAAGCTAAAAAATCCAAGAAGAAAAAGGCTAAATGAAAAGCACCAGACTGCAAAACTACCAAGACCACCTTTCTTTCAACAGCATGTTTTTCTATTCTCCTAGATTCTTTTTGTATATCTCTCATGCATCATTCATAAATACCCTCCTCCACCTCCTCTTCCTCTTCCACCCCTCACCAACTCAAAAATTCTCATCAAACACATAACTCTTGCAATAATCACAAATCAATGGAACATTATCTCATGTGGAAGTTACAAAAATACCCTCCCTCCATGAAAGAGTCCTCCTTCATCTGGCCGCCAAGATCCTACCCCTGCACCTTCTGCAGGCGGGAGTTTCGGTCGGCGCAGGCTCTCGGCGGCCACATGAACGTCCACCGCCGCGACAGAGCCAGACTCAAGCACTCTCCGCCGCCCCCGGCAAGAATTCAAGAACCCGGCCGGCCCGAAAACCCATTGGTACGAACAATCTCTACTATTCCTCCGAATGCGGATGAAAATGATTTTGCAGAAACTAATGTTGTCTGTAAAAGACATAAGAGATGTTCTTCCATGGAGGAAATAGATCTTGAACTCCGGTTAGGAGCTCCGGCAGTCAAGGTAGCCCAATTTTATTAGCTAAGACCAAGAGGAGAGAGAGTCTCAAAATTAATGTATTAATGTCTTTTTTTTTTTTTTTTTAGTTTTTGTTTTCTTAAATTTTTTTTAATTAGATATAAGAGGTACTATGTTTTAGGCCTTCTATCTCATGGGGTTATTAGTTTTAATCATATTTTATTCTTCTAATTAAACTTATTTAATTTGTAGCTATATATGTGAATTCTATTCGTTCAATCGTTTGTTACTATTTCTCCTTGGACTAAAAATTAGTGTTGATAATCCGAAATATGTATAATTAACTTGGTAACATTCGATGAATGTGTCAACGCCTTGAAGAAGCAGCAAGAATTAGATAAATTTCTTCAAATAAAATGATAGTATTGACATTTGATGCATTCAAATTTCAAACATGACAAAATATGTATTTATATGCACATTTTCACACGCTATTATCCATTTTTTTCTAAGAAGCTTCCAACAACTGTCCGGTAATTATAATTATAATAATTAATATACTTTGGTTCCTTTAATTATGTGCCATTAATCGTTGCATATATATATTTTTTGTTAATGCTCGTCATGCATGTGTATAAGTATCTTTTGCTCTCAATTCGAAAAACATAGTATGATTACATATATATTCTAATAGTATTAGTAGGATCCGTGATATCCAACTAATCACATGACTATCAAATCAGAAAGAAATGTACACAAACATCCAACATTTAAGTCTACGAACCTAGCCAGCTATATGTTAATTAAATGGATAACTTCTCAAACCCTAGCCATAATGTAGCACGCAGCAATTAATTTCTTGTACAAAGTTGGTATTTGATCCCGAAGGTTATTGCAGAGTTCACGGCAACATTGCTATAGTATTCTTTAATAAATGGAATTTTAATTTGATGATTTAATTATATTACATTTGTTCCATTGGAAGCGTCTTATTTCTTTAGGACACTGAGATGAAGGAGCTTTACTTTTGTGTTGTTTAGTAGTATGACCCACTTCTTTTTGTGG
The DNA here is from genome assembly GCA_028984105.1 of Lavandula angustifolia. Taxonomy (NCBI): domain Eukaryota; kingdom Viridiplantae; phylum Streptophyta; class Magnoliopsida; order Lamiales; family Lamiaceae; genus Lavandula; species Lavandula angustifolia. The sequence continues at coordinate 7,424,207 of CM054812.1, read as the reverse complement.
TGTTAAAATTTTCGATTTCGAAAACAAGATGCTTCCAATAAGACATTTGATGCTTCCAATGAGACGGATGGAGTATTATAGGAGCGGAGTTTACTTAGCTCGAATAACGGTTGTGGGTTTAAACAAAAAAAAATTGCCCGACGTTCACTTTTATGTCAATTGGTTATTTATAGCTCGTAGATGACACAAAAAACTTTAAATAGCTAATAGCTTTCGTTTCAGAATGGGGTTATTCTTGAATATGGTTGGGTTCTAGGTTTTACACGAGGGTTTGCGAGAGATTTGGACCAAGAATTGTTTTGCATCTCTTTTACGTTGATTAAAAGTAAGAAATTAATCTTTAGTGAACAGATGATTGATGGTTTCAATCTGTTTGAAACATCATAACCACCACTAAGTATCAAAACAAGCTTTAAGCTGTGATTGTCTTATTGGGATGACGTAGCGGTGAAGGTGGGTGGCCTGAAATCGAAAGCTCATGAGTTCAAGTCACACTGAAACCGCTATGTGTGTCTATCACCTATGGTTAGCCTAGGGTCGTTTAACTCTCCTGTGTGGTTTGCAGGCTATTGCAAAGAAGCGGGGTTTACTCAGTGTACACTTCGGTAGCAGCTGCGAGTTACCCTCGTCATTTAAAAAAAAAAGCTTTAAGCTGTGATTTCAAATGGTTTAACTCTCCTGTATGGGTTGCAGACTATTGCACAGGAACGGGGTTTAAGTTGTGATTTCAAATGGTTTAACTTTCCTGTGTGGTTTGCAGGCTATTGCACAGGAGCGGGGTTTACCTAGTGGGCACTTCGGTAGCGGCTGCGGGTTACCCTCGTCATCCAAAAAAAAGCTTTAAGCTGTGATTTCAGGCGGTTAACTCTCCTGTGTGGTTTGCAGGCTATTGCACAGAAGCGATGTTTACCCAATGCGCACTTCGGTAGCGGGTGCAGGTTACCCTCGTCATCTAAAAAAAAGCTATAAGCTGTGATTTCAAATGGTTTAACTCTCCTGTGTAGTTTGCATTCAAATGCTTGACGACTTGACGTACGGAACATCTTATTCTCACAATATATCACATAGAGAAGAAACAAAGGGTTCAAGTAATTTAACAAATATAAAAAAAATAAAAATTACGTATAGTAATTGTGTATTTTCTCATCACAAAAAAGGAAATCGATTAGTTTCGGACAGCGCATGTTGGGTTTTCAATTACAAGAACATTACCGATTTTGGCACTGTTCCTGATGGCAGCTCATCCTTTTATCGTGGTTACATGTATTAGGCTAATTCTTCGGTAGGCTAGCAGTGCGGAGCTCATTAATATCCAAATCAATTAAATGATGCGTAGAGAAAGATCGAACATAAATAACATTGTAGGGATATATTAATTTCTGAAAGTCGAAGATATACCTATTAATATTCAAAAACTGCTTCTACAAAGGCTAAAACAAATATTAATTTAATCATACAACGTCAAGCCCTAATTGGAATAAAATCATAATTAAAATGAAACATAAAACTATATAAAAAAAAATGAAGTTTATCGAAAAAATAGTGACGTAACGTTTTTTGACCGTAAAACAATTACGGAACGCCAAAAATAACCTTGAGTCACAGCACAGTGCCAGTAGAAAGAATGCTAGATACTCCATAATTAACGCACGAATGGTAGATGACGTCGCACTAAAGAATAAAGAATTATAGCTTAATTGATATAAAAAGAAATATTATTGTTTATTATTTATTTTTAGTAGCGTCTGATTTACTCAAATATAAGCTAGTCAAAACAGTATAAGTAGTGTTGATTTGTCAAATAATAGGCACTGATTAATGTTTGATTATTTGTTATTCAAACTGGTAATTGGAATGGTGTATACATGATTTAGAACTACATGGTGAATCTTCAACTTCGTTCAAATATGCAATTTCAAGAGTTAACAAAAGTTTTTCTTTAGAAAAAAGTCCGGGTTACTCTTTGGGTCTCGCTATTTGTGGTTCATTTATTTTCAACATAAAAATTAAGAAAATGATATTATGTACTGTAAAATGTATGATTTTTTTTATACTCAAATTTGTTTCACACAATTTTTATTTTTTTAGAATAAATCACTTATATTGTAACGTCACGAAAAAAAGTAAACTACAAATACCAAGACAAAAAGAATTTAGTTAGAAAAATGGCCCAGCCCTTCCACACTCCTTAATCTGCCCTTGAGTTTTAATATCAGTAAGTATATAGTACTCCGGCAGTATGTATTAACAATAGTTAAATAAAGTCCTCGTGAACATTGGCGGAACTAGAGGGGGGTCGGGAGGGTCGACCGACCCCCCGGCCGACGGAACTTCGACTAAATAGGGTATTGGATTCGTATTGCTTATAGATAATTTTAGTGAAAAATATAACTAAGTATTTGCTTCTAATGTAGTTGGTTAATGACTTTATATTTTTTAAGATAGGTCTTATGTTCGAAATCCAATACACTCATTTGATTTCTATTTTTAGACTTTTAAATTATTTATATCTTTCATATCGTGTTTATGTTTAAACCATTTAAAACTATATTTAGCAATTCTCGATTTTTTCGCTGCCTTCGGCCACCGTTGTTCATCTATTTCGACCCTCAACTTCATAGCTCTAGTTCCGCCACTGCTCCTGAATTGACATTATGATGTAAATTCGGAGGCTGATACAAGCGGGGGCGCGGTGACGGCTTTGCCCCGGGAATTACGCAGAAATCTATTTTTTATATGTAATTTTTAATATTTTAAAATTTTGCTTCTTAAAAATTTTCCATTTATATTTGAACTTTTATCAAAATTTAAATTTCATCTCCTCTCTAAATCCACCTCTATCATGGAATGATTGTTTCCTAGCTAGCACATAATTGATGAATGTCGGGGTGTAAGTGGTTCCGCTCCGAACCGCGAAACCGGTCGGACCGAATCGAACCAAACCGAAAAATGTGGTCCGGTTCGGTTTCGCGGTTTGGTTCGGTTTATTTTTTTAGAAATCGTTTACATTCGGTTCGGTTCGCGGTTTAAAGAATTTTTGAACGGTTCGAACCGAACCGAACTAATATCCTATTTTTTAATTTTTTTTATTTAATATTTGTCTTTCTTATATGAGAATATTGTTGGATTTAGATATTAGATTTAAGTTTAGATCAATTCTATTATATACAAATTAAGAGAAAGGAGTAACAACTCTATACTTATGAGTTCGGAATGAGTGACATCTTATAAACTATTATTTTTGCATTATTTAAGATTTAAAAAATAAATAAAAAAATAAAAAAGTGAACCGATGAACCGAACCGAACCGAACCGAACCATTTATAAGCGGTTCGGTTCGGTTCCGATATTGAAAAATCCATCAAACCGAACCGAACCGAACCATTTCTATGTGTTTGGTTCGGTTCCTAAAATACATAAAAAGTCGAACCAAACCGAACCGTTACACCCCTAGATGAATGCGCTTCGGATTTTTTATTTGTGTTTGTTGTTAGTCCAAAAATAATAATTAAAAAGTAGCATATAGCAAATACTAATTCAAAAACAATATGTACACGTTTCTTGACAATTAGTGCCCCCATGCAAATTAATATTCGTTAACTATTTTTGAAATCTTTCATATTGTAGGAGTTATTTAATATTGCGTATAAGGAGAAGTAAAATTTGAAGAAAAACGAGGATACTAATTGACAATCTAACATAACATCGTCGCAAAATTCTTTCACCGGATGAATCATGTTACAAGAAATTTATCCATTTTGAACAACTAGTTTTACTATCAATCAATAATTTATTTCCGAGTTGCTATCAACATAAATGTGACTTTTTAAAATCGAGGAAATTTAACCCTCTGTATTATATTGGATGCGTTTACAATTTATCTACGTATTGTTGATTGTTGGTCCGGAGACGAGTGCCAGGTGTAGAGGGGGGAGGGGTGAATACACCTGAGTACAAGTTTCTTTTTCTCAAACGTGAAGGACAGCTGAGCTGTAGGTTGCAACTGATGAACAGTGTCAAATAGTAACCTTTTGATCGCGGGTCAGAGTGACTCAACTACTGAGTTTCTTCTACTGACCTCAGTCAGTATTAAATCCTCAGGCGGAGAGTTAGTGCGGATAAGTGTGTAGGGCCCGATAGACTTCTTCTCGATTTGAAAATGTGTTTTTCACAAACCAAATAATTTTGGCTAGTGCACTTTCAAATACGTTTTATGTAAAGTATGAGTTTGTAAGATAGTTTGAAAACAATGCAATAAAACAGTAAATGACACAAGCGATTTTTAACGTGGTTCGGATACGCAAGATCCTACGTCCACGGTCGTGCTGAACAGGAGGTCTTGTTGATTAATCTGAGCAAGCCTCAGCAATATATCTATGCACTGGACAGACCCTTATAAGTTATAGTCCTTAGCGACTTTACAATCCAAATCGAAGTTTGAAGGGGAGGGGATGTTCTCCAACTATGAAGGAGTTCTTACAATAAGAACAGTCACGAAATGTGAACTCCTTCGAAGGTTCTAAGCTATGGATATGACAATGGAGTTTAGATAGAGAAGAGGGATCTAAAGAAGGAAACTCTAGAGAGAAGAACTAGAAACATTCTAATAAGCAAGTTTTTCGTTGGATCTTCGTGAAGGCAATAGAGTGTTTTGAATGCTTGAGCATGTAATCCCTTTGATATCCCGTGCGTTGAGCTCGGAAAAGCTTCTCTATTTAGAGTTGTGACCCAAACATTTGTCCGTTGGAGTGGACGATGCCACGTGTCACAAGCGTCCAAGGAAAACGGCCATATGTTCGAAATATTGTGGCAGAGTAGTTGATCATTGTGTATGAGAGCAGCTTTAGTTGGTTAGAGCAGGTAAGGCTTAGACGGCTTCTCATTGGTCGAGGTTTGTGGTAGGTGAGACTTGTCAGATATCAGTCTTCATTTGAGTTGACTCTCACTCATCCTCGTATGATCTTTTGCTGACTTTCGAATGATGTTAAAACTCGGGTCGTTTCCTGTCGGATACAGTAGATCTGACACGATCTCTGTCTTCTTCGTCTGAGTCTGCTGATAAAGGAATCTTCTGCTGAGTGAAGTCAGCTGATGACTCTGAAGGTACTGAGCTTGGTCCTGTGTTCTTCTACTGGAGGGTCAGCTAGTGAAAATTCTTCTACTGATGTGGAGTCAGCTGATGACCTGAGAACACGAGCTCTTACAACTGATGACGTGGGGTTCTGGAAAGTAACTTCCTACTGAAGTTCAGACCAACAAGTATCCCTTACAGGACTTAGACAAAAACAGATAATGAAAATAAGAACAGTCTAGCCTATTACATCATCTAGTCCTAAAGACACTACACTAAGGGTACAAGACAGGTTTTGGGATCTTCAATTCCATAGCATTAAATTATTATGATTTCCCCCATTACCGATAAACAAACAATTCCTATTACAAGAACTACTGATAAAATAACGCTAAATACCCTCTAAGAGTTGATTAAAATCAACCACTGATTCATAATCCAATATTGACGCTAATGGAGCTTGAAATCCCCTTATTTCCAACACATGAATTTAGGCGTCTGACACACCAAAATCAAAATTCCATTAGGGAGAGTGTGTAATAGACTCAAACAGAAAAAGACACTTTAATTTGGGGGAAGTAATGAGATTATATATGCAGATCAGTCAAACGTGAGACCATTCGGCCCTAGGCCTGTGCGGGCAACTTGATCGCACAGCGCCCAAGATTTTCAAGGTCTTCAATTTTTTTGTGTTAATATTCAATATTAGTCAAAAGAATAAATCGAAAAGCAAATGTAGCATTTTACTAAACAAAAACACATATCTAGCCATTTTGTCCTCTTGTAGGCACAGAGTATCAGGGGCCGGTGGAGGGCCGATCTCCATCGACCCTCAACATATTTAAAAAATATATATATATTTCAAATGTTGCCTCGGCCGATGGCCCTGCTTGCTTAACATTTTGTGCTTTTCCCTTTTTTTTTTAGTTGAGGGCCGATGGCCCTGCTTAACATTTTTTTATTTTTTTAAGTTGAGGGCCGATGGCCCTCCTTAACATTTTTTTTAAAATATGTTGAGGGCCGATGGAGATCGATCCTCCATCGGCCCTCGGCCCTGGTAATTGTCTTTGCAGATACTGAAAGATTAAAGACCAATTTAACCCATTTGGCCAATTTTTTATTATTTTTTTATAATTTGTCAAACATCAAAATATATTTTAATCATTTTAATTTTTAAGTACCAAATACGCCTATTTAAATAGGTTTGGACCAACCCCGCCAATTATAATATATGTTGGATCATAATCATCAAATTTTATAGCTTCACGATTAAAATTTTCGAATATATTACTATGATAACGAAGGATTAAGACATATAATCTTTAAAAATCAAGAAATAAAACTATACTCTATTTTCATTCAAAATTATTTTTATTCCAATAGGATTTATTCCTTAATTTTCAGATATTTTACATTTTAATCCCTCGTTTTCATAGTAATATTCGAAAAAATTTGATCACCGATTAATAAAATTTGGCAATTATGATTTGCAAATATGTTATAAGTGGGGGGAATGGTCCAAAATTATTTAAAATTGACGTAGTCGGTTCTTAAAAAAAATTCAAAATGACTAAAATATCATTTGATTTTTGACAAATTAAAATTGTTAATTAAAAAAAGAATGATCAAAATGGTCCTCAATCTTTCGGTATTTAAATATTTTGGTACTCAATAAAATTATACCGAAAATACCCTTTAAAATTGTTGACTAACGGTAGACTAACAAAAATTTAATAGAATGACCAATTCATCCAAAATTCTGTAGTTTGAGGACTAATTAACTAAAAATTAATAAATAAGGGAACTAATTGGTCAAACACTCATAATTTGAGGACTAAAACGTCCAATTTACCTACCGTAATTAGTTGGGAATGAAAATATTACAGATCTCACTATTAACGTAAATAGTTGGCCCGTGAGTAAGTCCAAGACTACACCTATGCGCCGATGAAATTTCAGTTAATCGATCAACTTAAACATTAACGAATATCAATAATAGAGTGATTTTTCGTATTTTTAATTTGGTTTCTCACAAATTATAAATATAGTATTTAGTATAAACATCCTTCCACAAATTGATTTTAATCCAACATAGTTCTCTCTTATTAAAAAGGCAAATTGACAAAAATAGTCCCCAAACTTCGCGTTTTTGCGAATTTTGTCCTCAAACAATTTTTTTTTTGTTTTTTTGACCTTCAACTCCTTGTTTTTGCGATTTTAGTCCTACCGTTAGATTTTCCGTCAATTTTAACGGTAATTCAATTTTAATTTTAAAAAATAAAAAATTAAAAGGGCAAAATCAGAATTTTTATTTATATGGATCAAAATTGCAAATGAAAAATTATTTGGGACCTATTTAGCAAAATTAAATAGTTTAAGGACTGATTTCACAAGTTTTAGACAAATAAGCTAATTGCTTCGTATCGACGAGATTTTGCATTAAATTTTTTATTTTTCATATAACTTTATTGATTCGTATCAAATATAAGCTAACGAAGACTTCGTACCAATATAAACGACATTTAATTCGAAATGCAAAATATTACTGTGAATTAACCATTAAAAAATAAAGCTATTATCACCCAATTTTTTTTACTTCAAAATAACAATTTAGAGCATAATATTTACTTCAAAATAACATGAATACGAGGAAAATATGTGTCAGTTCGTATTTTACGATGAATAATATGTTATAAAAAAATATTTAATTCGTAATTTTTCATGAATAATAGAATACGAGGAAAATATGTATTAGTTCGTAAATAACATAAAATATTAGTTTTATTTGCAAATACTATAATAAGCCAAAAAAACTACTGCAAACAAGGTTAGTCTCGTATTCACATTCTCTGCATAGAACTGCCATGACGAATCTCCAACACCACCACCCGTCATTGAAGGTCGTAACCATAACTCACGTCCGCTACCAGCACGATGATCAGCTCGGTCATTTCCTCGCCTGGATCTACCTCGTCCCCATGTTCATCAGCTTCGGCGGATTCGTCTCCCACTTCCTCTTCCGCTGTGAGCTCCAGGGAATGTTCTTCGCCGTCGGCCTCCTTCGCAATTCGTCAGCGAGCGCATCAATTGAGGATTCGCAATTCTCCTCGTATTCTAGTTGTTTTGAAGTAAATATTATGCGTTAAATGGTTATTTTAAAGTAAATTTTTTGGGTGATAATAACTTTATTTTTTAATGATTAATTCACAATATATATTTTGCATTTCGAATTAAATGTTGTTTATATTGGTACGAAATCTTCATTAGCTTATATTTGATACGAAGCAATAAATATATGAAAAATTGAAAATTTAATGCAAAATCTCGTCGATACGAAGCAATTAGCTTATTTGTCTAAAATTTGTGAAATCAGTCCTTAAACTGTTTTATTTTGCTAAATAGGTCCCAAATCATTTTTTATTTGCAATTTTGGTCCGTGCAAATAAAAATTCCGATTTTGCCCTTTTGATTTTTTATTTTTTTTTTAAAAAATTGAATTAACGGTTAAATTGACGGAAAATCTAACGGTAGGACTAAAATCGCAAAAACAAGGAATTGATGGTCAAAAAAACAAAAAAAAAATAATTTGAGGACAAAATTCACAAAAACGCGAAGTTTGAGGATTATTCTATTAAAAAATTATATAGACTAAAACAAATGAGGGGTTAATGATATTGTGCAGAGTAAAATCAGAAATATGGCGGAGGCAGATCTCTTACAGGCTATTGAGAAGATGGACAGTTTTCTGATTGAGAAGAGGAATTATGTCGATTAAGACATCACGAAGAAGGTGGAGGGGGTAAATGATGTGAGATGATTTTGGATTTCTTTGCGGACAAGAAATTGGAAGAAAGGAGCAGTCTAAAGCATTGGATGTCTGACGTGGTCGAGATTGGTCATGATGCCCATCACCTCATCCGTGAATTGATTTACGACGCACCCGTAAAGCGCTCCCTAAACCAGAAAGCGCATTCATCTATTTGGAATAAAGGGGGCGAATAAGCCCCCATCATATCATGTGGAGATGAATATGTGGTGGGTTTGGAGCAGGACATGGAATCCGTGCTTTCCAAATTGATTGTCCATAATAGAAAACAAATTTACACTGTGTGTATCATGGATAATGTTGGTGTTGGAAAAACAACTCTAGCTAGGAAAGTATACAATCATGCCAGCGTCATTGATTGATATGATCTCCGTGTTTGGGTATATGTTTCTGGTGAACTGAGTAATGAAGAGGTGCTTATGAAATCAGAACTGGAGGTGGTAGTGTGTTAGAATGTGTTGATCCAAAGACGAACCTTCAGGTGTTGGGATGAGGGGGGTGAAAACACTTAAGTGCAGATTTCATCTCAAACGCGAAACTTAGTTCTACTGAATGTTCCTACTGAACTAGTCAGTTAGCCAAACAAGCTTCTAGATCGCATGGACAGAGTATCTATCTACTGAGTCCTATCTACTGACTTATGTCAGTGAACAGTAAATTAGTATAAGATGTGTGCAGAAGTGTAGGCCCGAAAATATGTTCGTCTCTGTTTGTAAACTTGTTCTATGTTGAGTGATTTAAAGTCAGTTTTATGCAGTACGAACAGTTAGTCAATGCAACAGTAAATCAACACAATCAGTTTTTAAAGTGGTTCAGATACACTAGATCCTACGTCCACTATCCTGAACAAAACTGGAGTTCTTGATTAGTTATACTGAGCAAGTCTCAGTCGATCTTTGCACTGAACATATACTTTAGTTATAGTGTTAGTGACTTTACATGATTTAAACACGTGGTTTGATATTCTCCAACTAGGAAAAAGTTCTTACAATAAGAACAGTTCAGAAAGTTGAACTCCTTCGACTTTTTCTAAGTCTATGATAAAACAATAAGCCTGCTTAGAATAGTGAAAGGTAACTAATGAATCTCTAGAGTGAAGCTAAGATGATCTATCTGTGTACAAGTTCTTCGTTTTGATATGCTTTAAGTTCGCTAGAGTGTTTGTGAGCTTGAATGCTTTGGTCCCCAGCGTCTTCTCTGCATGAAGACTCTTCTCTATTTATAGTCTCGACTCATGAATAGATCCATTGGATGGAGTCTAGACATGTGTCGAATACGACAAGAAAAACAACCATTTCAATTTGAATGTCACTATAGGGATTTACTCTTTTTCAGTCTAAGAAGCAGCTTTATGGCAGAGCAAGTACAGTGCTGGAAGCTTCTCATTGGTTGAGGTTAGATAGTAGGTGAGGTTTGTTCAAAATCCAAGAGCATGCTGAGTTGAGTTCCTCTTATTCCTCGGACCTTTTATTGAATCGTCTTCTACTGACATTCTTCTGAGATATCCAGTGCGAAACTCGAATTCCTTTGCAAATTGAGTGGGTTCTAACATTCTCGACTGAGTTCCTTGATGCTGAGTTCTTCTAGCTGACATCTGATATTCTACTGAACTATCATCTACTGAACTCTAGCTAGCCTACTGAGTTCTTAACATATTGAACTCAACTAAGCTATTACATCATATAAGGCTCATCATTCTGCTAGGTTTTTGGGATTTTCAAATCTTATCATACTGAATCTCAGAATCTCATACCCAATGGTATGAGATTCAGTATGATAAGAGAACTTCCTACAACATCCAAATTTTTCAGGCGCAAAGGACCTAAAGATCATCTGAATCACATTCTTCATCTTCGCACTGATAAATGGATACCGTGGACGTTGAACCGGTGATGGGAGGATATAAAGATAGATTTTACCAAAAGCTCCTACGCATGACAGACTATGAAAATAACAGTAAATCCCGATACGCTCTTCAAAGAATATCTGATAACTTGCGATCTAGATTTGTACGCAGAAGTACAGACCATTTTGGATAAAGAAGGTATGCCACTGAAAGCACCTGAATTCAGAATTCTTCCTCCTCCACGAACTAAAGAAGGCAACACATGCTTCAAAGAGATAGAGGACTAGATTAAATTTGTCATCTAAAGGAAGACTTTAGTTCTGAATGGCAAATTTAATCTCGTCCTCTATCTCTTTGAAGCATATGTTGCCTTCTTTAGTTTGTGGAGGAGGAAGAATTCTGAATTCAGGTGCTTTCAGTGGCATACCTCCTTTATCCAAAATGGTCTGTACTTCTGCATACAAATATGGATCGCAAGTGATCAGGTATTCTTTGAAGAGAGTATCAGGATTTGCTATTATTTCCATAGTCTGCCATATGCATGAGCTTTTGATAAAATCTATCTTTATATCCTCCCATCACTGGTTCAACTTCCACGATATCCAATTATCTCTGCAAGGATGAAGAGTATGTTTTAGATGATCTTTTGGTCCTAAAACTTGTATGATATAGGCATTTCTCTATCATTAACAGAAAACTTTTCTCTAGCCTGTTTCTCAGTTCTTTAGTTGAGTGCCTTGAGATCAGCTAATCGAATTCTTTCTCTTGCTTCACTGATATATCTGGCTTCAGCAGTGATATCCAATCCTCGTTCGACTGCATCCCACATTTCCTTCTATTCAGCAAGTTGTTTCTTTGAAGGAGAAAAGGAGGGTGCATGTTGTTCAGATGTTGATTCTATTTCAGCATCAGAATCTTTCGCTTCAGGAAATTTTGATTTCTATGTTTCTTTCGGCTGAGTTTCTACTTGTTTAGCGTTAGTTGTCTTGTATCTGGTCTGCCTCAAAATAATAGATCTAGTCTTTCTAGGGACAGCAGCAGATACTTTGACAACCTTCTTCTTTCGAATCTTCTTTTGTTCGGCTTTCTCTTCTTCTAGAGCAGTTAGATATTCAACATACTTTCTATCATAAGCCAGTTGCTCTTCTAGGGTTTTGAATTTCTTGGGAGGTGGATGGGAGATCATGGAACTTCCTTCTTGCCTTTAGCAGTGTCTCGAATGAGTTCTTCTTCTATTGGCTCATCAGCGAACTTAGCAATTTCTTCAATAGCGGCCCGTGTTGAAGATCCTTCTCCTGATCGTTCAGCAGCTCCTAAGGTAAGAGAATCAATTTGTTGATCCCCTCTTATTCTATCCTTCTCCCTTAGACATCTGTTTATCCTCCTCATTTCCAGTTCTTTCTTCTTCGGCTTTGATTTCCTTAGTTATTGCTTCCCCCTTTTTGGCATCATCAAACCGAGTGATAAGGGTGGAGAGGGCAGTAACTTTGCATTGAAGATACTCGACTGCTAGTTGGACTGTGCTGACTCTGGCGTCCACGTCAGAAACTGCTTCAGTATATCGATCCCATTCACTATCGTGAGTCGTTCTGATAGTGTCCAGTAGATTGGACTTTCCAGCATCGATTTTCTTCAGATAATCTACCACAAGGCTGACTGACTCTTTCTGAATTTCTTGGCCGACAGCAGCCTGTTAAGTCAGGGCCTGACGAACACTGTTAGAAACAAATTTGTTGCATTCCTCATTAGCTTGCTTAAGCTCAATTACAGCCGAAATCAGCTTCTCGGTGAACGACCTAGCTTGAGCTTCTAGGAGTTGCTAAAACTGCGCGTTTTATGACTTATGCTACGTGCCACAAGCATATGTATTTACTATCACAAATCCAAATTAGGAATTCGGTAAGATCTGTTATTCACTATCAAAGAATCCACCCTTTTCTTAAGCCTAAAATGAAGGATTCTTTTGAAAGACAAGGAATGGTTCATTCTAAATTAGAAAATAAAACATTTTCGAGCTATGAAACGAATCAATGGAGAAACTGGTTAAAAGAAAGATGTAAATAGAAGGTTGAAAGATTTAGGGGTTTTCAGAGACGTCAAGTTATTTGCAGAGCATAAATGGCGGTTTTTGGATAGATAAGTCGATATATATGTTTTGAAGATGGAACATTTAAAGATCGACGGTTAGGGTTTAAATCCCGCTTTTTTCAGTTGACAGACACGATTTTATGATATAAAAAGTAATAGGTAACTATGCCGCCTAAGTCAAATCCAGTTGTAAATAGCCTATAGGAGTAAGTTGATATGACATGCATTTAATGCAAAGCAGAGTTCAACATATGTAGCATAGAATGTCGTGTATTTAATGAAACCGTTTTTAATAAATGACATTCTCTAAGATATTGAATACGATGCTGAGCAAATATTATAACAACATTAATTACTGAGTTGACTACTGAAAGAGATACGCAACCTACCAGCTGAACATTGTAGTCAGCTGATACCACGTGTAGTTGGTTGCTGAATCTCTGTGTACTGAACGAGTTCAGTATTGAGACTAGGCATTCCCCCTTGCTAAATGCTCATGTCTCCTGAATCCTCTTACTGACTTGAGTCAATAGGGTCCAGCAGACCTAGTCCTACTGAAAATTCTCGGAATCTGGTTTCAGCTAGAGGTTTGATCAGTATGTCGGCCCTTCGACGATCAGTATGGATCTTTTCCATCCTGATATCCTTCTTTTCGACATGATCACGAATGAAGTGGTGTCTGATGTCCACGTGCTTGCATCTAGTATGGAGAACAGGTTTATGAGTGATTTCAATAGCACTGGAGCTATCGCAAAAGATCGGCACTTCATTCTAAATGACATCATAGTCTCGTAGCTGCTGTCTCAGCTAAAGGATTTGAGTGCAGCAACTTCCGGCAGCCATACATTTAGGTTCAGTAGTTGACGTTGCTATTGAATGCTGTTTCTTGGAGAACTATGAAATGAGCTTACTGCCGAGGAACTGACAAGTTCCTGAAGTCGATTTTCAATCAATCCTGCAACCTATGTAGTCAGCATCAGAGTAACCAGTTAGTTCAATATTATCATCTGTTGGATACCATACACCCATGTCAGGTGTTCCTCTGAGATAGCAGAGAATCTTCTTTGCTGAGTCCATGTGACTCTGCTTAGGATTCACATGAAATCGAGCGCAGAGACCTACAACAAAAGTTATGTCAGTTCTACTAGCAGTAAGATATAATAGAGAACCAATAACTACACGAAATTCAGTATGGTCTACTGATACTCCTTTGTCAAGATCTATTTTCATATTCGTGTTCATCGGGATCTTGACGGGTTTGCTGGATGTACAACCAAACTTTTTGATGAGGTCTCGAGTGTATTTGCCTTGATTGATGAATGTTTCCTTTTCTGATTATTTGATTTGAAATCCAAGAAAATAGTTCATCTCTCCCATCATAGATATCTCGAATTTTTCCTTCATCATTTTCTCGAACTGCTGCCACATGATAACATTCTTTGAACCGAAGATAATGTCATCAACGTAGATCTGCACAAGTAAGATGTCATCGCCTAGACGAATGCTGAATAGAGTGCAATCCACAGTGCCCTTCTGAAAACCTTTCTGAAGAAGAAACTTAGACAAGGTATCATACCAAGCCTTGGGTGCTCGTTTTAACCCGTACAAAGCCTTTCTGAGTCTATGCACCTGATGTCCATGCTGAAAGCCGGGAGGCTGTTCCACATAGACTTCTTCTTTCAGTACGCCGTTCAGGAACGCTGACTTCACATCCATTTGATATACTCTGAAGCGTTGATGTGTTGCGTAGGCAATGAATAGTCTGATTGCCTCCAATCTTGCAACTAGAGCGAACGTTTCGTCGAAATTTATCCCTTCGGCAAGACAGTAGCCTTTTGCCACGAGTCTCGCTTTGTTCCATACTATAACGTTGTTTTCATCGCACTTGTTCTTGAAGACCCATTTGGTTCCGATCACGTGTTGACGAGGTCTGTCAACAAGCTCCCAGATGTCGTTTCGAGTGAACTGATTCAGCTCCTCTTGCATGGCAGTAATCTAGTCAGCGTCATTTAGTGCATCCTCAATTGATTGAGGTTCTTCAATAGACAAGAAGCGGGAATATAAGGCGCTTTCTCCCCCAACAAAATTTGGATCTTGTCTTTACACTTGCTGACGGATCTCCAATAATAAGATCTGAAGAGTGAGCATCTAGCCACGATCGACGACGTCTTATCTCTTCATCTGAAATTGGTTCAACACAGATAGTAGGAGAGTTAGGCATTTCAGTTGTACTATTCTGAGATTGAAGCAATTCAGTGACAAGAGTAGGGTCTACTGAGTCACCAGGTTCAGGGGCATTTAGCTCAAGAACATTATTAGTTCCCCCTGAGTTGTTATTCTCAGTAGAGGTCTCAGTTACCACTGGGGTTTCTTCATCGACCTGAGTTACCTGGGATTGATTCTGTTCGGAAGAATCAATCTGTTCAGCTATGTTCGCTGTTGGCTATGATTCAGTAGTCTTGACTTCGTTATCCTCTTCTGAATCATCATCCCAACAAAGATGGATCTTTTTAACATTTTCTTTTAAGCTCAGATCTCCTAGTTGCTTACTGATGTCCTCAGATTCTGAATTTGAGTTTATGCTCCTATTCTCAGTAGCAAACTCATTAAGAACAACATGAGGGATTTCCTCCACGCAAAGGGTCCGGTAGTTAAAGACTCTGAAGGCTTTGCTGACCCGGGAGTATCCTAAGAAAACTCCCTGGTCTTACTTGCTATAAAAAATCTTTAACTAGTTATTTCCATTATTGTGGATAAAGCACGAATACCCAAAAATATGGAAATGAGATATGAGAAGTTTCATATCGTTCCATAGTTCATATTGTGTCTTCTGATGTTGCTTTGTCAGTAGAGATCTGTTCTGAGTATAACATTTAGTATCAGTAGCTTCTGCCCAGAATTTTGATGGGAGTCCTGAATCTTCGAGCAGGGTTCTTGCTGCTTCTTTGAGTGTTCTGTTTTTCCACTCAGCAATCCCATTTTGTTGAGGCGTGCATGCATCAGACGTCTCATGCTCTATTCCTTCAGTTTCGCAGAACTCTTTGACCATCGTATTCAGGAACTCAGTTCCTCTGTCTGAACGAATCTTTCGGATCTCGGTGTTCTTATCGACACTGAGCTTTTTCAGAAGCGTAGGCAATAAATATGACCCATGTATAGCACGAGTAGTCATCAATGACCACTAATGCATACTTTTTGCCTCTGATCGTCACAGGAGAGACTGGTCCGAACAAGTCCATATGGAGGAGCTGAAGGATTCCAACAGTGGAAGGTGATGGAACTGGTGGATTTTGTTTCTTTGTTTGCTTTCACTTCAAGCATGCCTCACACTCATTGTCTTTGCTGAACACCTCATTCGGCAGTCCTCTCACTAGAGCGTTTCTAGCAAGCTTGTTTAGCGTCTTGAAGTTGAGATGGCTGAGTCTTCTATGCCAGAGCTACCCCGTTCTGTTGTCATTCTTCGCTAGCAAGCATGCTTCAGGTTATGCTGAGTTCCAGTCTGCAATGTATATATTCTTTTTTGCGCGAACCTGATAATACTATTTTCTCTGTAGATTTATCAATAACATCACAGAAACAGTGTCAAAAATCACTCTATTCAAGTTATCACAAAATTGACTAACAGAGAGAAGATTATGTTGAAGTCCTTCAACATATGATACTCTTGGAACTGTGGTGGTTCCAATGCTAAGAGTTCCATAGCCTCTGGTGTAGCCTTTTGCGTTGTCTCCAAACTGGACTCGGGGTCCTTCTTCCATGATATAATCCTTCAGTAGACTCCTCTGGTATGTCATGTGCCTTGAGCATCCGCTGTCCATATACCATGGGTTCATGTGCACCTGCAAAACAAAATTATATTCAGGTACCCCTTATTTTTGATTTTGGGTCCTTAAGCGTTAGTTTTGGAAACCCAAATTTGTCTAACGACCCTGATGGTCTCAGATAATTTCTTTCCACTTTTGTCAACGTATTTCACCGCTGGGCTAGGTGAAGTTGACTTTTGAGGCTTCATAGGTTCAGGAGTCCTGATCTTCTGAGTTAGTGGACTGCTGACTTTAGCCTTCTGAACGGCCTTTTTCTTCTTCTGACCTTTAGGACCACTTCTGACATTAGGATCATAGTAATATGACCCATACTAAGCTGGATGTGTCAGTTGTGGCGGTCTATACTGATCAGCTCATTTTACTCTGTTGATTCCCCCTTGCTTGTGCTGGGGTGATTTTGAGCCGAACTTCTGGTCAGATTTCTAATAGATAAGATGAGGTGCTTTCATCTTTTGCTTGTTCTTTGCTAAGGGGTTCAGTAGTTCAGCATTAATTGTCTCCCCTTAAACAAACCTATCAGTTAGCCGATTCTCGGAGCGTGTGGAAGCAGATGTGGAGGCTTCGTGGCTGAACCCGAATCCTTCCTTACAGTTCTTAGGCTTGTTGTTGGCTAGCATTGCCTCAAGCTTTTTCTCAGCTCCCATGTACCGCTCTGTCATCAGGTTTCTCCAGATATCATCACTCGTTTTCAGATTTTCGTGCTCGGTCTGAAGTCCTGAGAATTTCTGCTTCGGCAGACTCAATTCAGTATCTTTCTAAGTCAAGTCTTTGGTCAGTACTGAAATTGGATATTCCTGCTGCTGAGACTTGATCATGAGAGAGTTAATCTCCTCCCTTAGTCTCACAACAAGTCCTTCCGACTCAGTAACAACATGACTCTCTTGAGAAAGTCTCTGATTTTCTGCTTTTAGGGCATCCAACTCCTGAAGAGTCTTGCTGAGCTGCAGACTCATCCAAATCTGCTCGTCTAGTAATTCTTTGTAGGTGATCGCGACATCCAAATTCTCTTCTGCACATGAAATAGTGTCTTGTGTGCAGTGTGAAGAAGAGTTAAATGGTTCTGGAGAGTTTACCTCATCCTCTTCTCCTACCATCAGACACTTCTCAGTATCTTCTTCAAGCTCTTTAGCCATGAAGGCGGCTTCATCATCAGATGAATCCATGAAGGTGTCGACTTCTTCTGAGTCATCTGAGAGTTCACCGGCAATAAGGCTTATCGCTTCTTGATGAACTTTTCCCTTTGAGCTTTTCTTGCAGCTCTTTCAGCTGTACTAACTTCAGGACACTCGTACTAATAGTGTCCTGGCTTTTTGCAGTTGTAGCAGGAGGTGACTCTGCTTTCTCTATTCTCACTGTCTTTCGACTGCGCAGAATCGTCTTGTTTCCTGCATTAGGAAGTTTGTGAGTCAGGAGTGCGCTTTGGTGAGAAGTCAGACTTACTCTTTGAGTCTCTGACGACTCTACATAGTTTCCTGCGCCGCTTCTTCTCCTTTTGATACTTAATCGCAAGCAATGCGTATCGTTTAGCTAGGCTCCCTTCTTGTAATTCACTTGATGAAGGTTCAGCTTTGCTAGACGTTGGAGTCGTTGTGCTGACTGGTGCTTTAAAGGCATGGTCTATTTGAGTGTCAGCTTCAGCTCTCTGCTTCCTCTGGGGCAGACCAAACTCGAACTCTTCACCTTTTAATTCTGAAAATATTTGATCAGGAGAAATAATATCAAGATCAGAATGTCTTAGAAGTGTAGCGAATGGAGTTCATGGTCCGTCAGGTAGGGCTCTCACTATTTTGAGATTCATCTCTCGGTTGGGAGAATGTCTTTCCCAGCCCATTGATTGTGTTCATTAGATCCAAAAATCTGACATTGAGACCTTCAATCGTGTCGCCGGACATGAGTGACAATCTCTCCAACTTCTGGAGTTCTAGCGCCAACTTGTTGGCTTTGATCTTCTGAGTCCCCCGACTCAGTAGCGCTAAAGTATCCCAGAGTTCTTTAGCTGACATGCAGTCTTGAACTCTCTCGAGATACGAGTCGCTCAGCGTGGTTAAAATGGTGTTTCTGGCTACCCGATCAAGGTTATGAATCTTCTTCTCTTCTGGAGTGAAGAGGTTTCTGTCTTTTGGCACTTTCTTCCCGGTCACCGCTCCTCCTTGAGCGGGTTCCTGAAAGTCAACACTATCGACCATAGGGATGATAGGTTCGTCTTCCAAGACCTCTGTCATGCTATCGTGGAGGGAGGTCAGATGTGCTTCCATTCTGACCCGCCATACCACGTAGTTTTCTACTGAGAACATAGGTACCATTCTGATTCCTGACATATCAGACATGTTAGATTATGATATGAATGAAGAATGATATGCAGTGAAAATGTTTTCAAGGATTTGTTCTAGTGGACCAGTTTTAGATAACGAAAGTCCTAAAGAACAACCGCTCTGATACCAATTGTTGGTCCCGAGTCAAACGTTCAGGTGTAGAGGGGGGGGGTGAATACACCTGAAAATGTTTTTCTCAAACTTGAACGCGAACAGTCCGATTTACGGAGATTGCCTACTGAATAAATTTAGTAGACCAGACAAGTTGATCTAGATCGCGTGGACAGAGTAACTGACTGTACTGAGGTCTGCTAGCTGACTGATGTCAGAATTCAATATCGTTCAGTAGAAGTTCAGTAGCGTGCGTAATTGTGTAAGCCCGATTCAGTTTGATTTGAAAACGTTTGTTAATGAAAACTGTTTCAGTAGATTAGTGCACTCAGTTAAGCTTTTTACTGAAACTCAGTTGAATGATTTTCTAAAAGTATTTTCAGTATGAACAGTAAAATCAATGCAATAGTAAAATGACACACAACAACTTTTTAAAGTGGTTCGGATAAACAAAATCCTGCGTCCGCTGTCCTGAACAAGGCAGGAGGCTATTTTATTATACTGAGTTAGTCTCAGTCGGTTTGTACGCAGGACAAACATAGCCTTGTGATTATATTGAGCAAGTCTCAGTTTACAAAGTCAGACGAAAAAATGCTTGAATGTTTCCCCAACGATGAAGGAGTTCTTTAACAATAAGAACAGTTCAAGAGATGAACTCTTTCGGTTCTAACCTATAGATAAATTCAGTTGAGCTTAGGTTAGAGGGAAAGGGAAACAAGAAAAGGCTTCTAGAGTGAAGAACAGTGATGAATAATCTCTCTGGGTTCGTGTTCGTCGCTTGGATGCTAGAGGCTTCGATTCTGTGAAAGCTTCGGTTCCCTAAAGTAGTGTGCGTTCTTTTTGCGGTTGGATGTTTTCTCTGCAATTCGTTGTGGAAAGCTTGCGTTCTTGTTTGCTCGATGCTCGTATGTTCTTGTGTTGTGCATTGCTGTATCTCTCTCAACGATTTGATTTTTCCTCTATTTATAGAGGTGAGCTATGGATGGATCCGTTGGAGAAGAACTATCCACGTGTCACTCTATTTGGGTAGCTAACGGCACTTTTGAAATTCCGTAAAGTCCACTTTCTTTTTCAGGAAAGTGGTTGACTTGCAGCTTTTACCAGTTACTTTAACAGCTGGCTGCTTGTCATTGGTCGAGGTGCAGAAAGTTGTTGAGACATTCAGACTTCAAGGTAGATACTGAAGCTGACTTCTCTGATGTGTACGACCTCAGACAACTCTACTGATTTATTCTTTGAAGACCACTGACAGTTAATACAACTGTCAAGCCGTTACTGAGTCTGACCAGGGGTTCAGTAGTATACTCCTACTGAGTTCAACTCTATTGAAGGCCGACTCTGAGTTCAGTAAACTGCTCCTGCTGAGTACAATTCTACTGAGTCCTGAACACCTTTCAATATGCTGCTCCTGCTGAGTCCAGCACTACTGAATCTTCACTCCATGATACTGAGGCGGAAAATCTTTTGAGGTTCAACAGACAGTACTCCTGAGCCTGGGACCATGCTGAAAGCAAGTCTACTGAGTCTGAAACTCTCTGAGACCAAGGCGTTACAAAAACAATGGTATGATTCACCAATCAACATAGGGTTTTGGGATCAGCAAAATCTTCTAAACAGTCTACTGTTGAATCATCTCCCAATAATAAGATTTGAAGATCCCAAAACCCTAACTGAAAGATGAACCATATAATGTAATAGCTTAGTTGAGTTCAGCATGTTAGGAACTCATTAGGCTAGCTAGAGTTCAGTAGCTGATAGAGTTAGTAGTATAGACTTTTCTCAGCTGGACGAACTCAGCAGTGGAGACTCAGTATGGTCGCTCAGAACCTGCTAAATGTCTGTTGAAGACATGAAGCTAAACTTTTTCAGAAGAATGTCAGTACAGGAAAAATCAGGCTGAGGTATCAAAGGAAGTCAACTCAGCATCTTCTTTGGAGTTTGAACAAGCCTCACCTACCATTCAACCTCGACCAATGAGGAGCTGTTAGCGTTGTACTTGCACTGACACAAAGTTTCCCTCAAGACTGAAAAAGAGAGAGTCTCTATGGTAACGTTCAAATTCAGGATGGTCATTTTCCTTGTCATTTTTTACACGTGTCTAGGTCTCTTCCAATGGATTTTTTTCATGAGTCAAGACTATAAATAGAGATCGATCTTCAAGCATAGAAGACACTGGAAACACCAAGAATTCAAGCACTCAAAGCTCTAGCATACTTAAAAGCAAATCCAGCGAAGGTCTTTCTGCATAGATAGAAAATCTGTTTAGTTCTTCACTCTAGATATATTATGTTCCTAATCTCTATTACTACCTCTGTCCCGTTATTTCCGGCACACTTCCTTTCAACACGGAAATTAAGAAAATAGATAACTAAGAATGAGATGTGGGTAGGTGATAAAGTAGGAGAGAGAAGATGAGTGAGAGTAGATGATAAAGTAAGAGAAAGAAGATGGTAAAGTAAGAGAGAGAAAATGATAAAAGTAAGAAAAAGTAGGAGAGATAAGATGGAAAAGTATGAGAGAGATGATAGTTATTTCCAAATTAAGAAATGTGCCAGAAATAGCGGGACGTCCATTTCGGAAAAGTGTGCCAGAAATAGCGGGATGGAGGTAGTATAAGCTAACCTCGTTAGGTCATACGCTTAGAAACTGAAGGAGTTCATATTTATTGAACTGTTATTATTGTAAGAACTCCTTAGTTGGAGAAACTCAAACCTTATGTTTGAAACCTTGTCAAGTCACTATGACTATAACTAGAGATTTGTCCCGCTTACGGATCGGCTGAGACTTGCTCAATATAATAAATACAAGACCTCCTTATTATTCAGGACAGTGGATGTAAGATCTTACGTATCCGAACTACTTTAAAAACTGGTTGTGCATTTACTGTTTTATTGGTTTACTATTCACACTACGCAAAATCGCTTTAAAAAATCATAAGTCAGATTTTAGTAAAACTGAATATACGCACAAGCATAACTTGAACAGTTTTCAGTGAAAACGTTTTTCAAACAACATACGATAAAAAGGGGCCTACACTTTCCGTACTATATTATCATATTGAGTTTATTGTAGACTGATAAAAGTAAGTAGACGGTATTCAATATCTTGAATCACTCTGCCCACGTAATCAGAAAGTTTATTTGGCGAGATGAATTATTCTGTGAGCATACTCAGTACAAGACTGACTTTTGCATTTGAGTTAAAACTTTGAGTAAGGTGTATTCACACACACACACACACACACACACACACACTATACACCTGAAGACTCGTCTATGGACCAACAACCTATAGACGAGCCTCCTCGTCAGCCTTCCTCATCTGCTCAACCACAGCAACGGTTTCAATCTCTATTCCCTGAAGGCTTAGGTTGTCTTCTTTCTCTTTGTCAGATTGTTCCCCCTCAACTAGTGTAACCATATCTTCATTTGTGGGAATAGTCTGAGTTTGTTTCTCAATTCTAGATAAACCAACTTCTTCCCCCTTTTAGCATCAGCAAGAAGCTGATCAGACATTTTATTAAACATCTCCTACTGCAAGGAGATCAATGTATTTTGAGCATTTATTTGAGCATGTTGCTCGTATATCTGCGGTTTTTTAGCGTCAAATATAAGCTCCATGTCAGATTGGAAGGATTGTAGCGTTGAAGCGATTGCGGAGTAAGCGTTGTGCTGTGTCAGCTCGAGGAGATCTCTATCGTTGGTTATGATGGAATGGCATTGTTCCATCTGAGTAGCCAGATGCTTCTGAGTCGCCTTATCTGAGATGCGCATAACAACATCTGGAAATTTATTGACGGCTTCAGTGAGTTAGTCGAAGTTGTGCTCTGTGACATTTGTATTCTCCTTTATCACGTTTGTCATATCAGTCAGACCCTCATAGCAATGGCCCATCCCAATGTGCATCAGCTCCACAGTCGCGTTGTGTTTGTGGATCTAGAGCACTTCTAACCTTTTTACTCTCTTATGAGTATAGTCAATTTGGTGTAGAGTAGGGTTAGGAATGGAAGAGGTAGTTGTTGATGGAGCTGACTCCCTAACTATCGATGGCGGATGCTGCAGATCAGCGTTGGCCGAATCATTATGATCTGAGTCATCCTGAGCGGCTATAATAATCGAGGAATCCCCAGCTTGCCTAGACATCATAAGTCTGATGGCCGTCTTGAAGTTTTATTCATTCCGAAGATCATCAAGAGAGTTAAATAGTAATAGAGACTGATGCATACATTCTTCCTTGATGAATCCTTGCACTGAGAAGGACCGAAAAATAGCCTGCTCCTCCTCACTCCAAAGTGACCACATATTGATCTTCATCTGGGCGGGAACAGCTATGTCTAACACCTCCTTGTGTTCAGAAAATTCTAGGAGCAAATCCAGAATAGTATCAAATGCTCCACTCTGAACTTGGGTCAGCAGTTTCATACCAAGGCTTTGAGCCACTTGCTCATCATCTGAAGGCACATACTCAGTGTCGGATGGCTCTTTGATCATTTGATCAACAGGCAAAATCGACATCTACAGGAAAATTTATGGGACTGTGAGCTGAGTAGAAGCTTCCACAGTCCGGAAAGGAGATGTTTCCACCATCTCCAATTTCAATCCGTCATCGAATTCAGATGCATCAGCGGTGTTGTGTGGGAATTCCTCAATAATAGATCGCTTGCCAATGACTTTTTCGATCAGAGGTTCAGAAGAGCTGGGAACGTCCACTATTTCGATATCAGCTTCATAAGAGGGTGAAGATAATGCAGTAGTTGGTTCCTCTACCTCAGGCTTGAGAGGTAGGTGCAAGAATAACAGAGGCTGAAGGAAGGAGACCCTCAGGTTGTAGAAATTCAGTGCTGCCAATCAATTGCTCTACATTTGTAATATCCACCTCTATGGATTCAGATCGTTCAGTAGCCTCCATAATTGGAACGACAACTGTTTCCTCAGCTGGAGAAATCTGTTGCTCAGGATCAACTATAGGTGCGATAACTTCTGGCATAGGAGCGTCGAAGTCCAATGTTCTGACCACTGAAGTAAGGGGCTGAGAACGTGTCGGATCAACAATTTTTGGTTTCTTAACCAATTGGAGTGAGGGATCCACCTACTTTGTGGAGCCCTTAGCAATTATGACAATGTATTCAGTTTCAGTCTCCTTAGCAGGCTTAGACTGAGTCCTCTTCTATTTCTCACCAACACTAGTCTCCTCAGGCTGAGCTTCCTTCTCAGCCAGCTTCACTGTTCTCTTCGATTTCTCAACTGACTTAGTTACCTTAGGCTTATCATCCTTAGGTTTGTGGCCTTAGGCTTGTCAGCCTTAGGGACTGGATCAGTTGTAGGCTTTGCAGAGCCTAACTTACTTCCTATAGCTTGTAACATCTTGTTGCCATCCGTAAACTTCAATATCTTGGTTGATTCATATGGTTGTACCGATCTCCACTGAATATTGGTGAAACCCATTTCTTCAGCTACTCTTATTAGCAAATATGAGATTTTCGTGCCCCACTTGAACGTATTGTTTGAAACCAATGAACCCGTGAAGACGCTGGGACGATCTGTCTTCTCAGTTTTGCAGCCTGAAGCTACATGCATAAATTCTTGGAGGAAATGCGAGGTCCAATCCACCTTGACCTTGTCAGCGATAACCATCATCATTCTCAGACCAGCCTCAGAGAGCTGGTCATGAGACCCAGATTTGCAAAGCAGGCAGTGAGTCTTGATGTACAGAATAGCCCTATACATAGGCTTTAGTGAGCTCTTCTTGACTTGCGTGTTGAACTGAGCCTTCTTATCCCCGGTGAATCTCTGAAGGTAAGCATCCTCTTCAAAGGTCTGATTAGTGTACGGACGAACGCCTTCATGGGGTAGGCGGAGATACTTCATTAAAGCTTCCAAAACATCAAACTCAACAACCGTGGCTTCCAGATGTTGATCACATTAAATTGAGAACTTCGAGAGAATCTCCTTCCTTCTTCAGATAGAAGTAAAAATCAACAACATATCAAGGAAGGAGCATATCTGGCTCCGCATAGATGAACCGCTACAGTCCGAAGTGAAGAAAGGTTATAAAGACATTGTCCATAACAATAGCCACGCCAGAGTTGAAGAAGAACAGTGAATCATAAATAACGCTGGAAAATAGTGTCTCCCCATTCTCTAGAGAGAACACAGCAGGTCGAACGATGACTTCTTTAGTTTGAACTTTAGGTGGCATTTCTGCAGAAACTATAGTTAGATTTCGTTCCATACAACAGATAAGCAAAAAAGAACAAAATGTACCTCTATGTGAACGCTGAAATGCTAAAGAAATGCGTTATAATAGTAGATTAGCAAGAAGAGTGCATAGAGATTTTTTAGAGAAAAGACAGAAAACATGGAAGAAACTGTAAAGGTTCGAAAATGGCGGATACCGAGTATTTGAATAAATTTATTTCAGATCGATGATTCAGATTTAACCATGGAATTCGAAGAGTGCGGATAGGAAAAAATGTTATAAAGTAAGACATGATAACAAAGTTGATTTATGAGATTAATAGTATTATATCCTATATTTGGGCGATACATTAATTGCGATACGATGTGCATTAAATGCGCATGAAAATCAGACCGAATGTTTGCTTAAATGAGAATTAGAAATAAATGAAGTATAATAAATGTAAACTGAGTCTGATGTGCAAACCTCTCAATCAGGTATTGTAGTCTGATGGAAATCACATTTGTTGTCAGATTGACTTAGCTTAGAGCCGACTAAGGTTCCCCCTTGCTTATAGCGTAGAATTTTGCTCGCTAGGATCTAATAGTCCTAGTTTCACAGAAAGTTGAAGGAACCTTGTCTTAGGTAGAGGTTTGGTGAAAATATCAACTCAACTGTCTTTCACTCTTGATTTTCTCTAGTATAATATCACCATTTTTTGCATGATCTCTTATGAAATGTTGTCGGATATCAACATATTTGCTTCGTGTGTGAAGCACTGGATTTTGTGTAATGGATATAGCACTGGAGCTGTCACAAAAGATAGGAACATCATTAGTAATGACTTGATAATCACGAAGTTGTTGTTTTAACCATAATATTTGTGCACAACAGCTTCCAGCGACCATATATTCAGCTTCAGCTGTTGATATAGCGATTGGGTTTTGTTTCTTTGAAAACCAAGAGATCAGCTTGTTTCTTGGAAACTGACACTTTCCTAGCGTAGATTTACGATTAATCTTGCAACCTGCAAGATCTGCATCAGAATATCAAGTTAATTCTAAATTATCATCTGAAGGATACCAAATACCTAGATTGATTGTTCCCTTGATATAAAGAATAATCCGTTTGGCAGCTTATATGTGACTTAGCTTGGGATTGGCCTGATATTGGGCGCAAACCCCAACTGCAAACATAATATCAGGTCGGCTTGTTGTAAAATAGAGGAGAGATCCAATAATTCCTCTATATTCAGTCTGATTAACCGAAGTACCGTTGATATTAGGTTCCATCTTCCATTTAGTATTCATAGGTATCAAAGTGACCTGTTGTTTGTCAAGGCGAATTTCGCAATTAAGTCTCGGGCAAATTTAGCCTGATTAATAAATATTCCTTCAGAAAATTGCTTGACTTGAAGACAAAGAAAGTAGTTCATTTCGTCTATCATGGACATTTCAAAGTGACTTGGCATCATAGGTTCGAATTCCTTGCATAATTCTTCATCAGTGGATCCAAAAATAATATCATCAACATAGAATTGAACTAGAAGTAGATGATCATTCTTGATTAGTCGAAATAATGTCCCCTTCTGAAATCATTTGGTTAATAAGAATGTTGATAATGCATCATACCAAGCTCGAGGTGCATGTTTCAGTCTATAAAGTGCTTTCTTCAGACGATAAACCTGATTGCCTTGTACGAAGCCCGGAGGTTGATCGACATATACTTCTTCCTTAAGATCACCATTAAGAAAATCACATTTGACATCCATTTGAGAAACCTTAAACTTTTGATGAGATGCGAAGGCCATAAATAATCTAACAACTTCTAATCGAGTGATTGGGGCAAAAGTCTCATCATAATCAATTCCTTCATATTGTATAAGCTTTGTTTCTGACAATAACACTGTTCTCATATATTTTTTCTTGAAGACCTATTTAGTTCAAATAATAGCCTGATGAGTTGGTCTGTCTACCAATTCTCATACTTTGTTGCGTTCAAATTGATTCAGCTCGTCTTGCATGACATTAACACAATTTACATCATTTAAGGCTTCTTCAACTGTTTTTGGGTTTTTCCATAGATAAATAGCAAGATTTCATAGTCCCCAATCTTTGAAACTCCACCCAAATTGGTCCCTATTTTTTTTCATTTTTGTTTTTCGGTCCGCAAATAATGAAAATTTGGCGAAATTGGTCCTTCCCTTAATTTTTTCGTCGGTCAACGGTTAGTCAACGTTATTTTAAAATAATTAATAAAATATTCGAATGGCATTTTTGGAATAGATATTTTCGAAGATCAATTCGATCAAAGCTTACAAAGTTTGAGCACAAATTTCACAAATTTTTGTTCATAAAACGAAAGGTTATTTTATAAATTTTGCTTTAAGGACCAAATTTACTATCGCAAATAGTTTAAGTATCAATTCTGCGAATTATCAAATATCATAGATCATATTCGTCAATGCTTCTTAAGGAATGAACTATGAATTTGTGGAGATAATATACAGTATATTTAATTGTTGTTGTAATACAAAGAAACTATTAAATTCTTTTAGTAGCGAATATGATCCTTAATACTCCCTTCGTCCCGCCCGACTTGTATTTTTTCTTTTTGGCACAGAGACTAAAATGAGTTGGTGGTTGTGTGTAGATGAGTGAGTTATTGTGTATAGAGAGGTAGGCCCCACAAAGAAAAAGTGAGAGTTTGTGTAGTAATTATTTTCCATTATAAGAAACAAGACAAATCAAGCGGGACAACCCAAAAAGGAAAACAAGACAAGTCGGGCAGGACGGGGAGAGTATATCATAATTTGTTGAATTGTTCCTTAAAACTATTTTGTGATTAGTGAATTTGGTCCTTAAATCACAAAATATCTAAAACAAATCCTCAAACTTTGGAAGTTTTGAGTCTTTTGACCAAATTAGTACTCAAAAATATCGATTCCGAAAATGTCTTTGAATATTTTATTAGTTATTTCAAAATATCATTGGCTGGCCATTGACCAACGAAAAAGTTAACGAAAATACCAATTCCGCCAAATCTTCAGAGTTTGAGGATCAAACAACCACTATAAAAAAACTGCCTTTTTTCGACGGAATAAATATTGAAAATCCATCGGTAAATCATTTACCTACGGAAAATGAGTAGTCGCTATAGAGCTTGTTGGTAAATCTTTACCAACGGATTTCGAGGTCCGAACGGAAATTCCGTCGCTAAATTTGTCGACGAATTTTGGAAATTATGTGGACGACTGATCTACCGGCGATTGGAGACTGTGGCCGGCGGCTGCCAGAAGGTGACGGTGGCCGGCAGTGGGGGCCTGTGTGCACGGGTGCGCACGTATGCAAGAATGATTACTAATATATATTGAAGTGATTTGGTATATAAATGTCAAGAAATTCTGTTAAAAAACATATGTGAGATGTAGAAGTTCAAGTTTACCGACGAAAAATTCCCTCTCTAAATATTGACAGAAAAATATATATGTCGCTAAATCCGTCAGTAATTGTTGAGATTTTAAATAGCGACGGAAAATTTCGTTGCTAAATCATACTATAAATTAAATTCCATTGTTATTCCGTCGGTAAACGACTTTATGAATTTATGTCGGTAATCCGTCTGGAAACGCCGACCCGTATTTGTTCGTCGATAATTCCATCGATAAAAGCTGAAAATTTTGTAGTGAACTAAGAAAAGAATTATGGATCAATTTGATTAAAGATGCAAAGAATGGAACTATTTAGACCAATTTTTCATTTAACCTTAATTGATATTGATATTTAATTTAATAATAAAAATAATTACAAGAATTTACTCCCAATTCTTCTCCCAACTTTATTT
The DNA here is from genome assembly GCA_028984105.1 of Lavandula angustifolia. Taxonomy (NCBI): domain Eukaryota; kingdom Viridiplantae; phylum Streptophyta; class Magnoliopsida; order Lamiales; family Lamiaceae; genus Lavandula; species Lavandula angustifolia. The sequence continues at coordinate 7,395,109 of CM054812.1, read as the reverse complement.
GTTGTTTTGGAGAGAAAGGAAATTCATGTGGGTTACACTCATTTTCCTATTTTCTTTTGTATTACTCTCTCTAACTTATTTCTTTTCAATTTCTATAGAAATTTTGAAGTGTTAAAATAGGATAGAAGATCCTTAGCCCAATTTAACCCATCGTCATTTTTTTTTCCACGGGAATATGGGTCAAGTTTGTAAGACTTAGGGAATGTTTGTTATAGCTTAATTTTTTTAAAGTTTTTAAATTAAGGAAGAGTTTATAAAAGTGATTTATTAGAGAATTTGAAGAGTGTTTGAGAAATTGCTTAAAAGTAGAAAAGGTTGAAAAAATAGTGTTTTCTAAATTTTATACTCCCTCTGTCCCGAATATATATGTCTATTTGTTTTTTCACACATATTAAGAAAATATTTAATGATATGAAAGTTAGATAAATGTTGGTATTGTAATATGAGTAAATTAAAGTAAATTATTAAAAAGTTAATGACATAATTGTATTTGTTATTAGAAAAGTTGGATAAAGTAGTCTTTTTCTATATTATCACATTGAGTGAAATATTTAGTTAGATACAAAAAATTGTTAAGCATATAAATTTGGAACATACGAAAAAGGAAAGGAAAGTAGGCATATATATTTGGGACGGATGAAGTATTTTGATAACTTTGCAGTAGAGGATTCATATGGAGTGGCCTAAGACATAGACAATAGATTTTTTGAGTTGACATGGAAAATCGTCTGTGAAAGGCTCGATGTATTGGCGGTATTGGTAGAATTCGGTTCTAGGAAATTTAAGGCAGTGTTTGGAACAGCTTATTTAAGCAGTTTTTAACTGCTTGTGCTTAAAGTTTCTATTAAGTAAAAGCTGACAGTGTTTGGATTGTTCATTAAAAAGCAGCTTAATCTTTTCTTCAAAATTGCAAAAAAGCCACCGTTTCTAAAAGTACCTCAATACCTGCTTATGGGCTTCTGTTTATTTCAGCTTATTTTAAGCCCAAAAAAAGCAAAAGCAGGATAACCAAACACTTTAAAAAGTGTTTATGCGATAAAAAAAGCCCATAAGCAGCTTTTTTAAGCTATTTCAAACACTACCTAAATTTATAATTTTTTGGTGGTTGGTTGTGGCACGGCGTGATGGTCTGCAATGGAGTCCGAAATTAAAGAGAGGTTGAAGAGAGAGATTGGGCCCTCATTTCAAACATTTGGAAGATGGGCTAAGGGAATTATATGGCACTATATAAATTGAAATTAATTATACATTTTGTACAACTTTTTTTTTTTAAGAAACCAAAATTTAACAAATTGTAAAATGTCAAGTATTATCTGTTTAACTATTTAGTTAGTTACTCATAGTACTCCAATAAAATATTATAGAACTAAATTATGCATTAGTTTCATGTGCAACCGAATTTCAAACTGTCATTATTAGTTACTATTATTTTTTCTCAGAAGCTTTGATTTAAATCTATAGTAATATCCGTGAGTGAAACCTTATTGCTTAAATTCAATCCGTGATGATTTGATATTTTAATTATTTCACTCTTATTTTTACAATTTATCTTAAGAATATAGAAACGAAATAATTAGGTTTGTTTGGTAACATAGTTTTAAAATCATGAATTAATATAAATCACACATAAAATGTTAGGACGATATTCAATTTTAAATTATTTGTTAAAAAGTTGTGATTTTCAAAATCCACATATGGTATCACATTCCAAATCCTGAGATAATGATCTCAATCCGGAGCGTTACTCAATTTTAAGCTATGAAACAAATAACTAAATAGTTACACGCCGTTATATTTAATGCGCATAGAGTAAACTTCGCTCCTATGTAATAATCTGCAAACCATATAGGAGAGTTAAATCACCCTAAAATGACAGACACACATAGCATTACACACATAGCATTTCCACATAGAAGTCAACCCACCTTCACCTACATAGTTACACTTTTTTTTTTATAGGTGGAACCCGCAGCCGCTACCTTTGGTGCGCACTGGGTAAATCTCACTCCTTGTGCAGTAGCCTGCAACCACACAGGAGAGTTCAACCACCCTAAACTAACCATAAGTGACAGGCTCCACAAAGTTGCTTCCAGTAGAATTTGAACCCAGGACCTCTCGGTCCTGGGCGAACCCACCTTACCAACTTTGTCATCGCAAGGGGACAATAGTTACACTTTTTTGTTACAACGAGAAGTTGCAACTGCCTGTCTTAGAGGCATTTGTTAAATTTAAAATCTTATTTTGAAATGAACGATTGAAAAAGACTAGTAATCATGATGCAATATATAGTTTTATTACATATTAAAATAAAATTTGAAAAAATACACAAAATTGTCGTGTGTCGATCCCAGCCCTACATTGTCGACAATAAAATAATAATTAAAAGGGGGAATGAATCGTGAATGCATGTTATGAGATAGGCATCATTTGCAAGCCGACAAATTTAACCCAAAAACAATCAAATTCCTTTAAAGTCGCAGTAAATATAAACGGCGTTGGGACTCTTTTTCTTCAACTCCCACACCCTTTTTTTTCTACTTTTTGCTTCGTTTCCAATTCATAAAAAATACTAAATGATATTTGTATTCTAAAAAATATTCAAACATAGGATTTACCAAATTTGTATGTGAGATGGTATTTTGATTTGATAAATAATAATACGGAATCTGGTGTCGCAATATTCTTGGGTGACAAAACTAAGATGGGTTTGATGCCCATCCGACAACGACGCCCTACCCTTGTCTCGTGCGCACGTTGCCCCAAGAGAGAGAGAGAGGAGAGAGAGGAATTGAATGTGGGTCGCAGCCGCAGCACACATCCCTAGGTGATTAGGTGGTGGTGGTCTGACCCTTTGAATGGGTTAGGGTTCAATCTGGATACTTGCTTTTTAACTACTTCTGCCAAAATAATTCATCCACTACTACTGTCCCAAATCTATATTCTAGAGAGAGAGAGAGAAGTGAGGCCAAGCCCTAGCCAGCCCCTTCACATTCATCTTATATCCATCCCGTCCTAATTAGATCTCTATTACTTTCCTAATTCAGAAAAGATTTATTATATACTTAGCTATCTGTATAAATTTGGAAAGAGAGAGAGAAAGTACATGTTCCAGAGAGAGGAGTATGGATTTTATCATCAGTACTTTGATATTTAGTGGCTTCATAGATCTTGTTCATCAAATCGGACAAGAAAATAAAGGCAAGTAATTGGTTGTTTGTTTGCTCAAGAAATTTAGCGAGAGAAAGAGCAGAAGAATAAAGAAGAAATTAATAGCATCAGTACATATGGCGAACAGGTGGTGGGCAGGAAATATGGGGATGAATCCGATGTCGTCTCCGACGGAGCAATCTCAATACCTTCGGAACTCCGGCGAAGATCACGAGAATGCGGCGGTGCTCAAAACGTCGAATAGCAGCGGAAGCAACCCTAACGACGGGGATAACCTCGAGGCGGACGGTCAGAACCCCGCCGGAGACATCGAGATCTCCGAACCCTCTTCCGGCCGCCGCCCCCGCGGCCGGCCGGCGGGGTCGAAGAACAAGCCGAAAGCCCCCATCGTCATCACCAAAGAGAGCGCCAACGCCCTCCGCAGCCACGTCCTCGAGATCAGCAGCGGTAGCGACGTGTTGGATAGCATCACCGCCTTCGCCCAGCGCCGCCACTTCGGGGTGTCGATTCTCAGCGGCAGCGGAATCGTCACTAACGTCACACTCCGGCAGGCAGCCGCATCCGGCGGAGTACTCACGCTTAACGGAATGTTCGAGATATTGTCGCTATCCGGAGCGTTCCTGCCCTCGCCGGCGCCGCCGGGGGCTAACGGATTGACTATCTATTTAGCCGGTAGTCAGGGTCAAGTAGTCGGCGGTCCGGTGGTCGGCACACTGATAGCATCAGGTCCGGTGATGGTTATCGCGGCGACATTCGCCACCGCGACTTACGAGCGGCTGCCGCTGGAAGACGACGACGCCGGGGATGGGATGCAACCGCAGGCGGCGACAGGAGCAAACACCCTAAGCGGCGGTGCATCAATTGAACCACCGGTATCATCCGCAGCTATGTATAATGTGGCGCCGAATATGATTCCCAATCGCCAAATGCCGCACGACGTCTTCTGGGCTCCGCCGCGCCTTCCTCCGTCATACTGAGACAGCGGAGAGCGGCGCCGCCAAGGATTCATGAAGCAAGGTCAGAATTCTTGAATTGGCTATGCCTGTAAATGGCTTCTATCTCAAGGAATTATCCCACACCTTACTTTAATTAACAAGGATTAATCCATAATTAGTTCCTTAATTCACTCTTTCTATGTTTTTAATTAATTAACATTACCAGAAATACGCAAAATGGCGACGGTTTTAGCAACAGGAGTATATACCGTCGTTAATTGGCGATGAATTACCGACTAGTTTAGATTGCATTTGCTTCTGATGACTAATTGCTAGTTGAATAATTCTTGAGACTTTTGTGACAATTAATTTCTAGTGGATGTCTCCTTCTATAATAACTGCTGCAGGTCTTGCAACTTGATTTCGTTTTGGACTAATTCATGCAACTTGATCTTGAGATTTTGCTTTCCAGTCAATTTAATTGATGTCCAAATTAGCTAAGCTAGTGTAATATTAGAGATAAGATATGTTGACTACTACAATTCGATTGAGCAAATTGTTTCAAGCTTTGCCACGAACATATGATTCAGGCCCATATCGATCAACTTCAGTCGGTTGTTTTTTTGGATTTTCTTACCATCAAGACTGATGAATGCATATGCATATGCTTACTGCACTATGTTTGAATATCTTTTGTCCGTAAGTTATTGAACACTAAATCCTGATGTATGAGGTATTCTAACAGTACACGTTAGGAAATTCAATAGGAATTTCCCTAATGGGATTGAGTTGAACCATAAATGTATCACTTTAATTTCGCAGGAGTGAGTGAGTAATATACCAACTTCAACTTGTCTATGTACTGTGGTCTTGGTTCAGTTTATAGGAGAATTTGTGGTGGATGGTCTTAATTTCTGACACATACTGATCAGGTCAAGTATATGGTCTAGCTTAAGAAAATGAGTAAGTGTTCGGATAACTGTAGATGAGGTGATTGTCTTGTGACCGAAAGGTCATAAATTTAAATTCATAAATATCTTAACTAGTAAAGCATGTTGTACATGGTTAGCGGCTACATATTTTTTTTCATCATAAAATTGCATTTCTATCTGAGAGTATCATCTCTAAAAATGATTAATTGATTTTAACATGTATCTAGTTTCTTTGTAATATAGGAAAAATGCAAATCAAGGCCTTTTTTTGTTATTACTTAATTGGAGTATGTTTTATGTAAAGGCATGTGGAATCTGCAATGTGCTCTATTTCTTGAATATGACATAAAATTAATGAAAACCCTACTCTTTTTTCTCAATTTTCTGTCTGGTTTTCAAATTAATTTTCGACAAATTTCAATTCGAGTGGCCTTGGAATTAATTTATTTACTCTATTAGTAATTAAGAAATTAATACATCTCTCCACTAATTATTCTTTTATTACTATATTACTCTACTGACTTTGATACAATTTGCCAATTTGGATATCCACTAAGTGTTAGTATGATATAATCTTATCTTCACTAAAATCTCCACTAAGTAACATATATTTGGGCTGTATGATGCTCAGCGTCTGCCCCTTTTTGGGTTGTGCGGTACCATATATGACGGGAGTGATGGAGTAGCGTTCGAGTTTTAATCGTATAGCTGGCTGCATTCTATGAAATATAGTTGCGCATTTACTACCAACAATTATTTTTTACGTATAATTACTTTTTGAATAAGCGTTCAAATCCCCTTCGATGTGATGTTTGTGATACTCGACACTACACTGGGTGTGTGCAGAGTAGTATTGGCTGGAAGTCTACCCTTTTCACATTGCAAATAGGAAATGGATCAATATATGAAGATCCTTACTACTCAAGTGGGTATGGGTGTATATGCTATGTAAAAAATAATTGGCATGGAGCAAATAGTACTAAATATTTGTCAGTCTTTTTAGAGGTGTTTGGTTTTTACTAACTAATTAGTTCGATAGAAGAATATGCTTGATTATATTTATACCTCACGAGAATTTATTATTTTTTTCTATAAAGTAATAAAGTATCACTTTGATTATTTGTACAAAATTCCGTTAGAAAACACTTTAAACCTAACAAATCTAGAATGTCCTACAACGCCATGATCTTCGAAGAAACCCCACAAAAATGAAAATAAAAATATTAAAGCCATCGCACAAGGAGGGGAGGGGAACAAGACAGTGAAGGTAGTTAACATTACCCGGATATCATGCATTAGAAGCTCGCAATCCTAATGGAAATTTCAATTTGCATACATGAATTTCAACGATATACATTTTTTTAAAATTCATGAAAAGAACAAATTAAAAATAGAAAAAAAAAGTGTTACACGTGAAATAATGTAATTAGAACTAGCTAGGTTGTATAAATACCTATGCAGTTAAAAAAGAGAAAAGCGATTGAAGGTTTTTGAAAAGTATGAGCGGTTTTGTAATTATGAATACAATACTCTAATTATACTACTCAAGTGGGTTTGGACTCTCATACTTTAGTGGCGAGGTAAGCATCAGAAAAATCATACATATCTAGGTATGTCATATGCTGATAGCCTGATAATACATATATAAGAATCAAACATCTTATATGGGTATATATTGTCTCTCATTCTCATACGAAGGTGAGATGCCCACATACAAAACACATTCTAAATGTTGATGGTTTGATTTTAGAGTATAAAATAATTTGTTAATTTTCTTTGTGCAGTAAAAACTCTATATAGTAATTATTTTTCTAGATACCGGAAACAAATATCATTATAGGGAGATTATTACTAAATAAAAGTTTATATAAAAATTAGAATATATTAAAATAACTAACATTCATAATTTAGCCCTTGAAAATTTATTTATTTATGTTTTAAGAACACGAATTTGAAATATATATATATACATGAATTATAAACGAGCAAATATATGTATGTCATTCATGTATCTAAATTACATATACATTAAATTTAGAAGATTTATTAATTATGCAAATAATTAATGTAAAACATTTATATTATTCATAATCTAAAAGCTTGAATTAGAAGAATGAAAGTAAATTGAAGAGTTACTACATACATAAATTAAAGGTTGTTTTCAAAAATATTCAAATCCTTATGACAAATGTCAAATTTATCCAATTCTTATATTTACTATACGAAATACTCACTTTTATTTAAATAACCCAACTTTTCAGACTTGTCAGCCTACAAACAATGATTAGTTCGTTATTTTGCATCGTTCTGTGTGTAAATGATTGAAATCTGCGAGTTGAAGCATAATATTAAATCCCGCTCGAGTCTCGCTCGCTCGGACAAATCCCGCTCAGCCCTCTGACTCCACAAGTGTAGAATCCCGCTCGATTTTCTGCTAGAATCTCGCTCCGCCTGCCAAGTCCCACTCCACTTTTCTGATAGGTTACCCATTTTTTCTACGGACATCGCTTCATAGTAATGTGTTGTGGATTACAACTTACATGTTGAACGCACATGTAATCGAGATTTATCGTAGACTGGTCCAAGGAGGGTGGGTGTGAAGGCACTCGCAGCTTATGTTGCTCATCGAATACGCCTTTAAAAGCCCATAATAAAACCGAAAAAAATTATGGCATCTATCCAGGCATAATATTGCTTTCAAGCAAGCTACATTGTAGTTTTACGAGCATGCAATACTGTTGTGGCGATGATTTTTGGTTGACACATAGATTCGTTCAAGATACTTCCTCGTTACCTCTACGTACTGAAAAGAATGAATCCAGGTACAATTATTGATCTCTAAGTAGATTCAAAAGGTCGTTTCCAACAATTGATCGTTGCTTTTAATGTTTCTCGTAGCCCATGGGTATTTAACCTCTGAGATCTGATTGTGGTCGACGCGACTCACTTGAAAGGAAGAAATAAGGGAGTGTTATTTGTGGCTGCTACAATTGATGGCAACGATCAAATATTTCCACTAGCCTTTGGTGTGGGTCCGATTGAGAACAATTACTCTTGGATGTGATTGATGTCTCGACTAAGAGAAGCATTTACGATTTCAAGCCATTTAATAATCATCTCAGACCAACACCGAAGCATAGCTAATACAGTAGAGGTTGTTTATCTAGAAGCAGCTCATGGCACTTGTTACTACCATCTTAAGAATAAGCTTACTCGATATGGAAAGACACTTATTAAGATGTATCATGAAGTTGCCTATGCTTTTGATTGTGCGATGGAAGGGATTCGTCAAGCATATCCTCAGACATACGAGAAGTTGATAGATGTCGAACCGGAAAAGTGGGCCAAATCGAAGTCTCCCGTTCGCTGGTACAGTCAGCCAACCTCAAATATAGTTGAATCCATCAACTCGCGACTACTCACAACACAACGTCTGCCGATATGCTCTATGATCGAGGCAATAGGACATATGGTGGAACAGTGGTGTGACCAACGTCAAACAAAAGTCGTGGCACGAGATAATACACTTACAGTAGCTGTAGAGCTTAAGCTAGCTCTGTCAGAAGACCTTTCACATCGCTTCACTGTAGTGTCCGTGAACGGAGACAAATTCAAGGTTCATGACGGAAAGTATCAAAGGAGAGTTCAAATCAGCAGAAGTGCTTGTGAATGTCATGAGTGGCAACTCGATGAGATCCTATGTTCGCATACTTGTGTTGCTATCAGGTGTACTCTTGTAAACTGTCTAATTATGAAATTTATTTTCAGTGTATTAATAGAATGTTCGTCTACAAGGCCGGCGGCGTAAATTTGCTAGACTTCGTCTCAGATGCATACAAGACTGAAAATTGGAGGATGGTATGCACCGGAACACTGTATCTAGTATCCCCATGAAATTGGCAGATGTCGTCAGATGTGGCCTCAATGGTTGTGTTACCGCCATTACTTACACAGCAGACAGGGAGACCGAAGAATGATGGACGACCCTCAAGTGCTAAAGCAAGTACATTCAGTAGGAGAACACGTGGTCCAAAAAAATGTTTTAATGTAATGTAATTGTAAAACTAATCTAGGATTCGAATTTTAATATAACGTAATTGCTTTCGAATTTTATTGCATTGTCAAATTTTAATGGAATGAGTAGGATTTCGGTCAAATTTCGCTCAGAGTGAGAGGGAAACATGAGCGGGACTTGAAGGAAACATGAGTAGAATTTCGGTCAAATCCCGCTCACAGTCCCGCTCACAGTCTCGCTCATAGTGAGAGGGAAACATGAGCGGGACTTGAAGGCAACATGAGTGGGATTTCGGTCAAAACCCCATCACAATCCCGCTCACAATCTCTCTCCAGTCCCGCTCACAGTGTAATTATGTTAATTTGTAATTATATTAATTAAATTAATTTTTAATTAATATTTTTAAAGTAATCTTGCTATACAATATACAAAATAGAAAGATTGCAATAATAAATGATAAACTTGAAATACCCAAAATAAAAATCAAATGTTGTAAACCTAAATAAAATATGTCTTCTAAAAACTATCCCTAAATGAATTGCTATCAAGCTTTGTGTGCCACATCTGGAAGATCATGCAAGCCATCAATCCACAATACACGGCCACATTGTTGGGTTGGATGCCCCACCCCACTGTCGGGTAAGTGGCAATAAATCGCTCCACTATGATACACGCCATCGGCCCACAACTCCACGAGTCGTCTTGAACCAATTACTGCTCGGGGGACATAATCTGCACAATGGGCGACCGGTCTTGAGGATCCTCACCCTCGAATTGACTGTTAACAATAGGAGTCGTACTGCAGATAAGGATCTAACAGCTTCACCAGAGGTCTCAACTGCCTTATTCTACGCCGTCGAGTATAATCATTGCCTTTGTGGTTAAGAAAGTCATAAACCTCAATCTTCCACTCACAAAGGTCGATACGAATAATGACCCAGTGATCGAAACACAGACACGGCATTAACAACTTCAAAAATAATAAAAATAATTAATATATATAATTTGTAATATAAAGATATAAAACTAAACAAAATTAATATAAAAACATAAATACTTACGTATTTTACAGTATGCCACTTCTGCGCATTGGTGGACAAGTTTGCTCCGACAATATACTACATGAAGCTGTCGTTCAGCTTCCAAAACTGCCGATAATTGAAGTATGCATCATTCATGTCATGATCCGGTTCTAGAATGCATTTTTATCAATTTTGGCAGAGCACGTTCTGTTAAATCAAATGGCAAAATGTCAGTAATTATTTAATTAAATAAATAAATAAAATATTATTATTACTTATAAAGAATGTCAAATCGATTATCATGGTTTGATGATAGTGGGGTGTAGCCAACACATCGACACCCCCAAGATTCTTCATCCTCCGCAACGCTTCTATGTATAAATTCATAGTCCCCTGCTCCAACTCCTTACGAGAATCCTCGAGCTCGTCGAAAAGTGTCTGGGGGACATCATAATTAGCAGCATACGTGAATCACCATAGTCTAGACGCCTGGTGCTCACAATAATTTTGAGTGAGTATGTGAGTGCTCATCATTGGGGCTCCGAGCGGGTTGACTCGTGGAGCCATCAATGCTATAATTAAAAAAATTAATTAACTAAATTAGTAAATATTTTGAAAAAATCTAATAATTAAAAAATCAAAATGAATATATTAATTATATTGTACTTGATAAATTGTATCAACGGAAAATGTATCGAGTTAATCGTTGTCAACAGACTAAGCAGGTTTGATCCGTACTGGGTTGGCGGACGATGCACCGACCTCGACGTGGTATGATGAAGCCCGCTCCTGATCGGGATCATAATACCGATGTCAATTGCCACCATCAAAAGGAAGCGGATGCATGGCTTGTGCACCGTATGATGAGCTATGACGAGGCGAACAATCTCCTAAACAGGGTCATAATAGTCAAACAAGCTCCGGGCCTGCTCCGGGACATAACAGCCACGCTCGTATACGCTATGTTGACCCTGCCTCGGTGGAATGACCGAATGCTCCTCATCATTATCCAGCTCGTCCATGTCCATACCCTCCTCGCTCCGCATCATCTCTACCCTCCATCATAATCTTAGGCCGCACACCGAGTCGGCCTTATTCTCAGCTCGGGGAGAGTTATCGCCCATCTTCTCACGAACTAACGGCTCAATGATGCCCCATCGACACCGATTCACTACTCACAATGCCATGTGGTGTACGGTGCAGATAGCTACCTCCCACATGAGAGGACGTAGTAGTTAATCCTCACTCCTAGATCGAACAAACACCCCTCAAAGCAGATTTTAACGTCTTGAAATAATTATTGCTTGCAAGCTCCAGTGTTCTTCTCTCACAACTGTCTGGACGCCTTTCATGGTCATGTTTTGCTCGTGACCCGACTCCCTCGGGCCCTGCTCCATTCTGACCCGCTTACCACCTTCAGTGGAACGACGTTGCCACTATCTAATTCCTCTAGAATTGGAGGAATGCTTTGTCTACTGTCCGTATCGATATAGCTCACGCTCCCCATGCTCCCTTGTGATCATGGGCTGTAACGGATTCTCAGCCGGAATATCTAATGGAAAATAGAGGTTAAGAACAATACCTTCCTCCTTCGTATGTTGTCGCAACTTTGATTGTTGCTCGTGTGTCAGATTTTCTGATCTGTATCCCGGCCTTTCTCTTCCTTTGGGTGTTCAAAGAACTGAAGAAAATAAAGAATACTATCTCTCTAAGACTCACACACGGCGTGTGTAATTTATGTATCTGTGTGTTCTGTTTATGAACAGAATACTAATATATATATATAGGCTTCAAAAGCCAATATAATATTAATATATTTGTAACCCATTAATTTAATTATATTCCTAATGGACTTCCACATAATTAGCCCATAATATAATTAATTAATCCATTTGGCTACTAATATTTATCAATTAATTGGCCCAGCCAATTAATTCCAGATAAATAACATTATTAAATAATGTAAAAATACATTAATCCATTAATAATAATTTCTGATAGACAATAAATAACTAAGCAACTAATTGGGCCGGATCGTAGAATCTAATACAAGAAATAAAGCGGGGCCTCCAATTAATTAATTATCTATGCTCACCCAAAGCAAAATTAATTAATAAACACAGATTCATTCCACGAGAGAATTCGTGCTGACTTACCCCTTTATCCCAAATTGAGCAAGGGCTTGTATTTTAGACTTAATCGATCTCCGTATTTAAGATAGAAATATCCGTTAATTAATTAAGCTCACTGACAGCTTAAATTAATTAACATCTTATATTCATAAGTAGTACCACTCGACCTTATTAACACACCTGAACTTAATCAACCGGCCGGGTTTAGTGTGTTAATCATTTCGAGTTCCTCAGGGGATATTATCAACCCATTTTACTAGGATACGGTTTCAAGATACAGACAACCAACCTGAGCCACAAATGACTACTAGCACCAAAGATACGTAGATCCGGTCGCGATGACGTTCACCATAGTAGGTCAAAGTGATAGATAGCCAAATGCACTCAGCTGAAGTCTTACCAAGCTTAAGACCAGCTAAGTCACCGAGATCTTGGTTCTCCACTAAGGTCAGTTAGGAGAACACATCACACTGTGATCCATCAATACACCACCTTAAGTGTACCAGTAAAGACAAGCAGCTAAGACAAGCCACTTCTTATCTAAACTGGAGCTTAAACCAACAACTTATCCTTAAGTTGTCTCAGCTGTGATAATTGTTTATATCTTGTCAGTTCAACCAATTTGTGTTGTCTTCTGTGATACCCGACACACTACACAAATCTAACTCTTATACAAGATAAAGAATAACATGTGCAAATATATATATATATATATATATATATATATATATATATATATATATCAGATAGGAGAATAATATAGTGGTAAGGACAAAAACACATTGTATACAAGCATAAAAATTGCTTCTAGTATACAAAATCCCAACAATTCTCCTACTTATACTAAAGCAAACTTTTAGTGTACAATGTGTCAGTTCTAGGTACAAACTAGTATTTAGATATACATCCTATCTATCACTCCTCTTCTCCCACGTATACAAAAGTTTCTGCAGTCCTAAGTGGGGGGCATCTCTACCAGTCCTAAGCTACGAACATACTTCTCGTAAGCCAAAATTGATAAGCTCTTTGTGAATGGATCATCTAGGTTGCCTTCAGTTTTGATCTTTTCTATGAGTACGTCGCCTCGATTTATGAATTCTCGTATAATGTGGTACTTCCTGTCTATGTGTTTAGACGCCTTGTGAGATCTAGGTTCCTTAGAATTTGCCACTGCACCCGCATTATCACAATAAATCATGATTGCCTTAGGCAAATTCTGAACAATATCAGGATCTTGGAGAAAATTCTTGAGCCAAACTGCCTCTTTCGAAGCTTCTGAAGCAGACACATACTCTGTTTCCATGGTTGAGTCCGCAATGCATTTCTGCTTTGCACTCCTCCATGAAATAGCTCCACCTCCCAAGGTAAACACATAACCCGAGGTCGACTTCTTCTCGTCTCTGTTAGCCTGGAAATCCGAGTCCGTATAACCCAAAGCCACTAGACTATCTGACTGGTAAACAATTCTATAATCCCTAGTCCGTTTAAGGTACTTGAGAATATTTTTGACCGCAGTCCAGTGCGCTTGTCCAGGATTAGACTGATATCTTGAGACCATGCCTACAACATATGAGATATCTGGTCTCGTACAAAGCATTGCATACATGAGACTACCGACAGCGGAAGCATATGGTACTAGCCTCATACTTTCTATCTCTTCAGGCATTTTAGGGCACTGATTCTAAGATAGATTAATGCCATATCTGAAAGGTACCGAACCTCTCTTGGCTTTTTGCATGCTGAAACGAGCAATAACAGTGTCAATGTAGGACGCTTGTGACAAGCTTAACATCATTTTCTGGCGATCTCGGATAACCTTGATCCCAAGGATGTAAGCAATTTCACCTAAGTCCTTCATTTGAAACTGCTCGGATAACCATGTCTTTACATCAGATAACACTTCAACATTGTTGCCAATGAGAAGGATGTCATCTACGTAAAGTGCAAGAAACACCACTGTTCCATTAACACAGATACGGTACACGCACACCTCATTAGGACAAGATACAAAACCATAGGATTTGACTACCTCGTCAAAACGCTGGTGCCATAACCGGGAAGCTTGCTTAAGTCCATAAATAGACTTCTTAAGCTTCCAAACTAGATGGTCTTCGCCCTCCTTCACATAACCATCTGGTTGTTTCGTATAGATGTCTCTACCTTTTTCAAGGTGACCATTTAAGAATACGGTCTTGACATCCATTTGCCAGATCTCTAGGTTCATGTGAGCTGCTATGGCAAGGAGAATCCTAATAGACTTGATCATTGCTACGAGCGAGAAGGTCTCTTCATAATCGATACCTCCTTTCTGGTAAAACCCTTCGCCACTAGCCTGGCCTTAAATGCCATGATCTCTCCATCCGGTCCTCTCTTTCTCTTGTATGCCCACTTACTACCAATGGCCTTGCAGCCCTCAGGTAGTTCAATGATCTCGTATACATCCATATCAGTTATGGACTTAAATTCCGAGTCCATGGCGATTCTCCATGAATCTGCATCTACATCTCCCACTGCTTCGTTGTAAGTCCAGGGATCCACGACGTCTTGTTCATCTACCGGGAGATGGTCAGACGTCTCCCCAGTGACATATATCGATCAGGTATAAATATCACTCTCCCACTACGTCGAAGAGTGTCAGGAGCTATGTTAATAGATTGTGCAGTTGCTCGTGGAGCTCTATCTTGCACAATTGGCTCTGTGAGTGGATCTCGATCACCTTGTAATTCCTCAAGGATGATCTCAACTCGAGACTTATGACTACTAATATAATCCTCCTCTAAGAACCGAGCGTTGGTGCTGACCACGATCTTCTGTTCTTTAGGATCAAAAAAATAACCACCCTTCGTTTCCTTCGGATATCCTATGAACAGCATAACCTCTGAACGTGGATCCAACTTGTCGGCCTGTTTATTCAACACATAAGCAGGACACCCCCAAATCTTTATGTGGTGCATAATGGGCTTGTGCCCGCTCCACAACTCGACTGGAGTCGTGTTAACCGACTTGGATGGCACACGGTTCAGCAAGTATGCTGCAGTCTCTAGGACATATCCCCAAAAGGAAAGTGGCAAAGTTGCATAACTCATCATGGACCGAACCATCTCTAAGAGAGTTCGGTTCCTTCTCTCTAACACACCGTTCTGCTGAGGCATGCCCGGTGCTGTCAGTTGGTGTTGGGATTTTGTATACTGGAAGCACTTTTATGCTTGTATACAATGTGTTTTTGTCCTTACCACTGTTTTATTCTCCTATCTGATAAATATGTATATTTGCACATGTTATCCTTTATCTTGTATAAAAGTTAGATTTGTGTGGTGTGTCGGGTATCACAGAAGACAACACAAATTGGTTGAACTGACAAGATATAAACAAGCAACACAACGAGACAACTTAAGGATGAAGTTGTCGGTTTAAGCTGCGATTTAGATAAGAAGTGGCTTGTCTTAGCTGCTTGTCTTTACTGGTACACTTAAGGTGGTGTATTGACGGATCACAGTGAGATGTGTTCTCCTAACTGACCTTAGTGGAGAACCAAGATCTCGGTGACTTAGCTAGTCTTAAGCTTGGTAAGACTTCATCGAGTGCATTTGGCTATCTATCACTTTGACCTACCGTGGTGAACGTCCAATGAGCGACCGGATCTACGTATCTTGGGTGTTAGTAGTCATTTGTGGCTCAGCCGGTTGTGCGTATCTTGCGGCCGTATCCCGGGAATGGGTTGATAATATCCCCTGAGGAACTCGAAAGGATTAGCACACTAAACCCGGCCGGTTGATTAAGTTCAGGTGTGTTAATAAGGTCGAGTGGTACTACTCAGGAATACAAGATGTTAATTAATTTAAGCAGTCAGTAAGCTTAATTAATTAACGGATATTTCTATCTTAAATACGGAGATCGATTAAGTCTAAAATACAAGCCCTTGCTCAAATTGGGATAAAGGGTAAGTCAGCACGGATTCTCTAGTGGAATGAATCTGTGTTAATTAATTAATTTTGCTCTGGGCTGAGCATGGATAATTAATTAATTGGAGGCCCAGCTTTATTTCTTGTATTGGATCCCTGATCTGGCCCAATTAGTTGCCTAGTAATTTATTATCTCTCAGAATTCATTATTAATGGATTAATGTATTTTACATTATTTAATAATGTTATTTATCTGGAATTAATTGGCTGGGCCAATTAATTGATAAATATTAGTAGCCCAATAAATTAATTAATTATATTATGGGCTGGTTATGTGGAAGCCCATTGGAATATAATTAAATTAATGGGCTACAAATATATTAATATTATATAGGTTTTTGAAGCCTATATATATTAGTATTCTGTTCAGAAACTCACACAATTGATTCATAAAAATCGAGAGTGGCGTGAGTTTATAGAGAAAGAATAAATTTATTTTCTTCAGATCTCTGACCACCCAGAGGGAGAAAAAGGCCGGGACACAGATCAGAAGATCTGACACAGGAGCAACAATCGGAGCCGCGACAACACACCAGGAGGAAGGTAGCCTTACTGTAAGCCCTATTATTCCTTCAATTGGTATCAGAGCCTGGTTTAGGCTCTGATTGTTGTTTAATCATTTTTTATTTCGTCGTTATCGGGCTTATTTCGTGTTTGGGGCGGCCTGCGAGCCACTGTTTTGACCCCCGTTGTATCGTTTTTCTCGTGAGAAAATCCACGAGTAGTTGATAGGATCAATGTGCTATGTGATTGTATTTTAATTGTACTGTAATTGGTCCGGGAGGCACGGAATACGAGACGACGAAAATCAGATTTTCGCAGCAAAAACCCTAGTTTATCTAGGGTTCCGCCGCATCTTGCGGCAGAGATTCCCGGCGCGTCCGACGTCGGATCGACGATCGGCTTGAACCGCTGGAATCCTTGTCTTACGAGCTTCGCATCGATTGGTTGCAAGGGATCATCCGATCCCGGATGCAATCGAAATCGACGTCTGAAGTTCGCTGCTCACCATGAATTCATTCCGGCGAATCGTTTGAAATTCGGGAAATTGAGGAACTAATCTCGGCCGGAATCCATTACCCGGTGGTCGTGAGTGTTCTAACATCATTTTCCCTCTTTTAATTGATCGAATCGCGGCTCGAAAAGGTCGAATTTGGGCGGCGAACGCGCGGCGGCGGAGGCGCGATTTATCGCGCTGCACGCGACGCGGCGGTGGCTCCAAGCGGCCGTTCTTCACAGATCCGACGTCTGGGGGACGTCGAGCGGGACTGGAGATGGTGTAGGAGGGTCGGATACGCACGGAAAAGGCGCGGCGGCGCGCGCGCGCGCGGCGCGCGCGCGCGCGCAAGCGCAGATCTGCGCCGTCCCCGGCGGCTTCTCGACACGACGAGGCCGGTTCCGGTCTCTCCGTGGTCCGGCACTCCTCATGGTGCGAGACGGCCGGTTGGGAACCGGCCCGGAACATCGTCGGCGGCGGTGGCGGTTTGTGTGAAGAAGATGATGACATGGCGCGCCGACGTGGCGCGCCACGTCGGCCCTCCGCCGAGTCGGCGTCCGCGTATGCGCCACGTGGCTTACACGTGGCCGGCCGAGCGACGATGACGTGGCAAAGGGCGGTTTTTGAAGCGATTTTCGACGCATTTTTCGGATTCGAAGATTTTGAAGATTTCGAAGATCTGTATCATGATCGGGAAATGTAATAGTTAGGAATTACGTGTTTTAAAGTCCGATAACGATTTTAAATTTCCTATTTGCGTATTTATTTTTACTTATGCTTTAGCATGCGATTGAAAAGCATGTAAATAGGATTTATATCGTTTCTAAAAGCATGTTTTATTTTTCGCGAGCACGTTTTATTATGTGCGTTTAGAAATTGCATGCTTTAGGAATTATGTGGGATTGCATGATTCGTTACAAACCTTTTGAATAAAAAGACTAAGCAATTTTTTAAAATTAAATGTTTAATTAGATTCCATTAATTTGGATATTAAACAATTAATCGGACCTCCATTAATTGGACTCTACACGAAAGTAGTAAGATTATGTAAGTAAACGTCCACCTGCGTGGCTTGCTTGCATTTTTGAGCTACCAGTTTTGTGAGATGAGTTTTCCAAAACAATATTTGATTATTATTGAGTAGTGGGAGCGAAGCCGTAAACGTCCACCTGCGTGGCTTGCGTGCCTAGTAAACACGAGTACTCTAGAAGATAATAATTAAATAGGATGGCTAATTAGATCAAATTGAATGCGGCATGGTTCGAGTAAGTATGTCAATTTCGAGAATTTGATTCTATTTGGTCAAATTAATGGTCAATGCTTAGATGTCACCGCAGGTACAATTCACTTCCCTCGAAGTCCCTTCCCGCGTTTTAATAGTGACATGGTCCAGAATATCGAACTATTAATTTCATTCGTCTCAAGAACCTAGACGTGGATTGAAATTAAAGAGCTAGGTAAATAGCTTGGTTTAGGGTTACGCTAGTAAACATCCACCTGCGTGGCTTGCTAGTGGAATTCTTAGAGCTGTTCGAGGTTTTTAACATCATTGTTTTTCAAAAGGTTACAATGATAGTTAATTACGAATTATGTGCAAATATTAATTCATACATGTTTTAAAATTATATTTTTTCAGATATGTCTGTTCGAAATTTTTCAAGTTCCTAAACAGTCTCACCAATCAAACCCTAATGGGTTTAACAATTTTTTTTAAATAATTTTACAAAGTGGAAGAGATATCTTACCGCTCCCAATAAAAGCTCTGCAAAGGTCCTATAAGAACTTCTGTTTAAGGACCGCTATGTCTAAGAACGACTTTACTATGAGTATGTCACTCAAATCTTTGGTAGCGGTCAAAGAAGTTATAGGAAAGGGCAAGAGTGCTCAAGTCTTGAATATCCCTAGTAGTTCAAGGAATCCTCCCAAAGGCGGAAACCAGAAAAAGAGCAGAAAGGGTGGACAATTCAAGAAGAGCAGTGGGAGTAAGAAGACGGTCCTTATCGGCGGTATGCGAATGCCAAAGAAGAAAGGAAGGTTCTTCAATTATGGTAAGAAAGGACACTGGAAGAGTTATTATCCGGATGTCAAGGCAAAAACGAAAGAGACGCGAGTCGCTCTTGTAATCGAAACCGTTACGGTTTCCTCTTCTACCCACGAATGGGTAGTGGATTCGGGGCAACCGATCATGTTTGTTACACCTTGCAAGGTTTCTTGCAGAAAAGGCAATTGAGCAATGACGAGGTGGTAGTCTCAATGGGCAATGGATCGAAAGTTCCTGCAATTGTCATTGGAGATTTACATCTATCTTTTGATAGTTCTGTTTTAGTACTTAAAGATGTTTAA
Source organism: Lavandula angustifolia (assembly GCA_028984105.1). NCBI lineage: Eukaryota > Viridiplantae > Streptophyta > Magnoliopsida > Lamiales > Lamiaceae > Lavandula > Lavandula angustifolia. The sequence continues at coordinate 7,375,603 of CM054812.1, read as the reverse complement.
TATGTGCCTGAGTTTAGGCGAAACATTATTTATGTTTCAAAACTCGCACCATGGATGGTTATAAATCAAGTTTTGATAGTGAAGTTTCTATCATGAAAGACGATGATTTTATCTGGTGGTGGCCCATTAAACGGATCTTTATATACTATTACTTGTAAACCGCGTAATTCGTTAATATTGCTTCCTCATCATCAAATCCTAAGAAGAGGAAAGAGTCTTCTAAGGTAAAACCAACCTTACCTGTGGCACTTAATACTAGGTCACATCAATCTTAACAGGACTCAGAGGTTGGTGGAATATGGATCAGTGGAGTCTCTCCAAGATTGAACCATTTCCAACTTGCGAAACCTGTTTGGAAGGAAAGATGATGACTAGGCCTTTCAAGGCAAAGGGTTATAGAGCCACAGAAGTATTAAGTTTGATACATTCTGACTTGTGTGGGTCTATGTCTACACGAGGGTATGAGTACTTCGTCACATTTACTGACGATTACTCGAGGTATGGATATGTTTACCTTCTTCACCACAAGTCGGATTGCTTTGAAACCTTTAAGGAATTCAAGGCAGAAGTGGAGAGGAAGTTAGGTAAAGAAATCAAAACACTGCGATCTAATCGTGGTGGGAAATACCTATCCAACGAGTTCAATGACTACTTGACAGAATGTGGGATTACATCCCGGTGACGACAAGACGGCACGCCTCAGCAGAATGGTGTGTCAGAGAGAAGGAACCGAAGTCTCTTAGAGATGGTTCGGTCGATGATGAGTTATGCAACTTTGCTAGTTTTCTTTTGGGGATATGCCCTAGAGACTGCAACATACTTGCTGAATCGTGTGTCTTCCAAGTCGGTACAGAAGATCCCTTTCGAATTGTGGAGCGGGCACAAACCCAGTATGCACCACTTAAGGATTTGGGGTTATCCTGCTTAAGTGCTGAATAGGCAGCCCGACAAATTGGAATCACGTTCAGAAGTGATGTTGTCCATAGGGCATCCGAATAAAACGAAGAGTGGATACTTTTATGATCCTAAAGAACAGAAGATCGTTGTTAGCCCTAACGCTCGGTTCTTAGAAGAGGATTACACTAGTAACCATAAATCTCGAGTCGACATCATCCTTGAAGAATTACAAGGTGGTCGAGTTCCACTTGAACAGCCAGTAGTGCAAGATTGTACTCCACGAGTAACTGTACAATCTGTTAACACAGCTCCTAACACTGTTCGACGTAGTGGGAGGGTGATATTTACACCTGATCGGTATGTTCACTGGGGAGACGTTTGATTATCTCCCAGCAGATGAACAATATACCGTGGATCCCTGGACTTACAACGAAGCAGTGGGAGATGTAGATGCACCATGGACTCGAAATTTGAGTCCATAACTGATATGGATGTATACGAGATCACTGAACTACCTGAGGACTGCAATGCTATTGGTAGTAAGTGAGTATACAAGAGAAAGAGAGAGCACTGAATGAAGAGATCATGGCATTTAAGGCCAGGCTTGTGGCGAAGGGTTTTACCCAGAAAGAAGGTATCGATTATGAAGACACCTTCTCGCCTATAGCAATGATCAAGTCCATTCTGATTCTCCTTGCCGTATCAGCTCACATAAACCTAGATATCTGGCAAATGTATGTCAAAACCGCATTCCTAAACGGTCACCTTGAAAAAGGTAGGGGCATCTACATGAAACGACCGGATGGTTATGTGAAGGAGGGCGAAGAGCATCTAATTTGGAAGCTTAAGAAGTCTATTCATGGACTTAAGCAAGATTTCCGGTTATGGGACCGGCGTTTTTCGACGAAGTAGTCAAATCCTATGGATTTGTATCCCGTCCCTAACGAGGTGTGTGTAACGTATTTGTGTTAACGGATCAATGGTGTTTCTTGCATTTTACGTAGATGACATCCTTCGCATTAGCAATAATGTTGAAGTGTTATCGAGCGTAAAGACGTGGTTATCCGAGCAGGTTTCAAATGAAGGACTTAGGTGAAGCCGCTTACATCCTTGGGATCAAGGTTATTCGAGATCGCCAGAAAAAGGATGTTAAGCTTGTCACAAGTGTCCTACATTGACACTGTTATTGCTCGTTTTAGCATGTAAAAGCCAAGAGAGGTTTAGTACCTTTCAGACATGGCATTTTTCTATCCAAGAATCACGGTCTAAAACGCCCCGAAGAGATAGAAAATATGAGGCAAGTACCATATGCTTTCGCTGCCGGTAGCCTCATGTATGCGATGCTTTGTACAAAAGCAGATATCTGATATGTCGTAGGCATGGTCTCAAGATATCAGTCTAACCCTGGAAAGGAATATTGGACTGCGGTCAAGTATATTCTCAAGTACCTTAAACGGACTAGAGATTATAGGCTTGTTTACCAGTCAGACAGTCTAGTGTCTTTGGGTTATACAGAATCGGATTTCCAGGCTGACCAGTCAGACGAGAAGAAGTCTACCTCGGGTTATGTGTTTACCTTGGGAGGTGGAGCCGTTTCATGGAGGAGTGCAAAGCAGAAATGCATTGCTGACTCAACCATGGAAGCAGAGTATGTGGCTGCTTCAGAAGCTTCGAAAGAGGTAGTTTGGCTCAAGAATTTCCTCCAAGATCTTTATATTGTTCAGAATTTGTCTAAGGCGATCACGATTTATTGTGATAATGCGGGTGCAGTGACAAATTCTAAGGAACCTAGATCTCACAAGGCGTCTAAACACATAGACAGGAAGTACCATATTATACGAGTATTCGTAAATCGAGGTGACTCGGTGATTGACAAAATTGGGCCCGAAGTCAACCTAGCTAATCCTTTCACGAAGAGCTTACCACTCCCGGCTTACAAGAAGCATGTTCGTGGCTTTGGGATGGTAGAGATGCCCCACTTAGGACTACATAAACTTTTGTATAAGTGGGAGAAGATGTCGTGATAGATAGGATAGATAGCTAAGATATAGCTGGGTATTAGTTTGTACCTAGATAGCTGAGATATAGACACATTGTATACTAAAAGTTTACTTTAGTATAAGTGGGAGAATTGTTGGGTTTTGTATACTGGAAGCACTTTTATGCTTGTATACAATGTGTTTTTGTCCTTACCACTGTTTTATTCTCCTATCTGATAAATATGTATATTTGCACATGTTATCCTTTATCTTGTATAAAAGTTAGATTTGTGTGGTGTGTCGGGTATCACAGAAGACAACACAAATTGGTTGAACTGACAAGATATAAACAGTTAACACAGCTGAGACAACTTAAGGATGAAGTTGTCGGTTTAAGATGCAGTTTAGATAAGAAGTGGCTTGTCTTATCTGCTTGTCTTTACTGGTACACTTAAGGTGGTGTATTGACGGATCACAGTGAGATGTGTTCTCCTAACTGACCTTAGTGGAGAACCAAGATCTCGGTGACTTAGCTAGTCTTAAGCTTGGTAAGACTTCAGCTGAGTGCATTTGGTTATCTATCACTTTGACCTACTGTGGTGAACGTCCAATGAGCGACCGGATCTACGTATCTTGGGTGTTAGTAGTCATTTGTGGCTCAGGCTGGTTGTCTGTATTTTGCAGCCGTATCCCAGGAATGGGTTGATAATATCCCCTGAGGAACTCGAAAGGATTAGCACACTAAACCCGGCCGGTTGATTAAGTTCAGGTGTGTTAATAAGGTCGAGTGGTACTACTCAGGAATACAAGATGTTAATTAATTTAAGCGATCAGTAAGCTTAATTAATTAACGGATATTTCTATCTTAAATACGGAGATCGATTAAGTCTAAAATACAAGCCCTTGCTCAAATTGGGATAAAGGGGTAAGTCAAGACGGATTCTCTAGTGGAATGAATCCGTGTTAATTAATTAATTTTGCTCAGGGTGAGCATGGATAATTAATTAATTGGAGGCCCAGCTTTATTTCTTGTATTGGATCCCTGATCTGGCCCAATTAGTTGCCTAGTAATTTATTATCTCTCAGAATTCATTATTAATGGATTAATGTATTTTACATTATTTAATAATGTTATTTATTCGGAATTAATTGGTCGGGCCAATTAATTGATAAATATTAGTAGCCCAATAAATTAATTAATTATATTATGGGCTGGTTATGTGGAAGCCCATTGGAATATAATTAAATTAATGGGCTACAAATATATTAATATTATATAGGTTTTTAAAGCCTATATATATTAGTATTCTGTTCAGAAACTCACACAATTGATTCATAAAAATCGAGAGTGGCGTGAGTTTATAGAGAGAGAATAAATTTATTTTCTTCAGATCTCTGACCACCCAGAGGGAGAAAAAGGCCGGGACACAGATCAGAAGATCTGACACAGGAGCAACAATCGGAGCCGCGACAACACACCAGGAGGAAGGTAGCCTTACTGTAAACCCTATTATTCCTTCAGTTGGGATGTAATCCCACATTCTGTCAAGTAGTTCTTGAACTCATTGGATGGGTATTCCCCATCACGATCAGATCGCAGTGTTTTGATTTCTTTACCTAACTTCTTCTCCACTTCTGCCTTGAATTCCTTAAAGGTTTCAAAGCAATCCGACTTGTGGTGAAGAAGGTAAACATATCCATACCTCGAGTAATCATCAGTAAATGTGACGAAGTACTCATACCCTCCACGAGCTTGTCTATACATAAGCCCACACAAGTCAAAATGTATCAAACTTAATGCTTCTGTGGCTCTATAACCCTTTGTCTTAAAAGGTCTAGTCACCATCTTACCTTCCAAGCAGGATTCCCAAGTCGGAAATGGTTCAACTTGGAGAGACTCCAATGATCCATATTTTACCAACCTTTGGATCCTATTTAGATTGATGTGACCTAGTCTTAAGTGTCATAGATAAGTTTGGTTTACCTTAGAAGATTCTTTCCTCTTCTTAGGATTTGATGATGAGGAAGCAACATTAACAGATGTACATAGATTAGACATAATAGTATATAGAGATCCATTTAAAGACCCATTGCAGATAAGATCTTTCCCTTTCGAAATCGAAATTTGATCATCAAAAACAGATCTATAACCATCTACAATAAAAAGTTTTGAAAACGGAAATAATGTTTTGCCTAAACTCAGGCACCAATAAAACATCTCTCAATACTAAACTAGAGTCTAAAATAGATAAATGTAAATCTCCTATGGCAACAGCTGGAACTCGCGATCCATTGCCCATGGAAACCACCACCTCGCCATCAGCCAGAACCCTTTTCTGCAGAAACCCCTGCAAGGGGTAACAAACATGATCAGTTGCTCTGGAATCTACTACCCATTCATGGGTAGATGCGGAAACAAGCACAGTTTCAGTTACTAAGGCGATGCGTGTACCTTTCTGTTTTGCCTTGAAGTCGGGACATTCAGTCTTCCAATGTCCAACCTTACCACACTTGAAATACTTCCCCTTAGGTTTTTGAACCCCCTCCGGTGGGTGCTAACTTCGTGCTCCCACTTTTCTTCTTGACGTTCGTAGCCTTCTTGCCCTTTTTCTAGAATCCACCTTTCGGAGGGTTCCTTGAGCTGCTAGTAGTGTTCAAGATTTGGGTTCCCTTACCTTTAGTCTGACCCATGATTCCTTCTGCAGTAATTAACTCACTCGAAAGTTCATTCAGAGTGTAGTTTTTCCTTGACATCACTACATTTAGGCGGAAATTCTCATATGACTTAGGTAGTGAATGTAGAATGATATATATCTTGATGCTAAGATCCAAGACACCACCAACATTTGCAAGTCGATCTAGCAACTCGATCATATATAAAACATGACCCTGCAAGGATGCACCTTCAGCCATTTTGCAGGTAGTAACCTGCCTCATGAGATGAAATCTCTGAGATCTATCGGTCTCACCGAACTTTTCAGCCATGGAATCCCATATCACTCCCGCATAGGGTGTGTTTTCATACTGTGAAGCAAGAGAATCAACCATAGTGGATAGAATGACAAAACGAGTCTTGTCATCATCCTCTACCCACTTTTCAGATTCCCTTATCTGCTCCTCAGTCACCCCTTCTTCGGGGAGTTCAGGCTCATGGGTACTGAGAACATACAAGATTTTCTCATTTTGGAACATTAGTGTAAGGTTTCTCCTCCACTCTTTATAGTTGTCAATACCCTTTAAGGGTCGGCTCAAAAGACCGTTAACAACAGCTTGAACAGACATATCTAAAAAATAAAGAAAAATAAAGCATGTAAGAAAATAATTTGCACATAATTCGTAATTAACAATCATTGTACCCTTTTGAAAAACAATGACGTTAAAAACCTCGAACAACTCTAGGAATTCCACAAGCAAGCCACGCAGGTGGACGTTTACTAGTGTAACCCTAAACCAAGCTATTTACATAGCTCTTTAATTCCAATCCACGTCTAGGTTCTTAAGACGAATGGAATTAATAGTTCAATATTCTGGACCATGTCACTATTAAAAACGCGGGAAGGGACTTCGAGGGAAGTGAATTGTACCTGCGGTGACATCTAAGCATTGACCATTAATTTGACCAAAATAGAATCAAATTCTTGAAATTGACATACTTACTCGAACCATGCCGCATTCAATTTGATCTAATTAACCATCCTATTTAATTATTATCTTCTAGAGTACTCGTGTTTACTAGGCACGCAAGCCACGCAGGTGGACGTTTACGGCTTCGCTCCCACTACTCAATAATAATCAAATATTGTTTTGGAAAACTCATCTCACAAAACTTGTAGCTCAAAGATGCAAGCAAGCCACGCAGGTGGACATTTACTCACATAATCTTACTACTTTTGTGTAGAGTCCAATTAATGGAGGTCCAATTAAGTGTTTAATATCCAAACTAATAGAATCTAATTAAACATTTAATTTAAAGTTGCTTAGTCTTTTTTATTCAAAATGTTTGTTACGAATCATGCAACATCACATAATTCCTAAAGCATGCAATTTCTAAACGCACATAACAAAACGTACTCGCGAAAATTAAAACATGCTTAATAAGTACATAAATCCTATTTACATGCTTTTATAAGCATAATTAATCACATAATCGCATGCTAAAGCATAATAATAAATAAATATGTAAATAGGAAATTTAAAACGTCGTTATCGGGCTTTAAAACACGTAATTCCTAACTATTACATAGCCTGATCAAAATACAGATCTTCGAAATCTTCAAAATCTTCGAATCTGGAAACTGCATCAAAAACTGCATCGTCGCCACGTCATCAGGGGCGTCTGCCACGTGTCAGACACATGGCAGCTAGGGTTGACGTGACGCGCCACATCGCTGCCCCGCCATCATCTTCTTCAACAACGCCGCACGCTACCGCCGCCGGAAAAATCCTGTTCTGGACAGATCCTTCGCCTCGCCGTTGTCTGGCGAGGCTACGCCGCCAAGATCGCGGCCTGAAGCCCGTAGCCGCACCGCCAATCGGCGCTGGAAAACACCAGCGACCGCACGGGCGCCGCCGCGTATCCCACGGCCAACCCCGGCGTCCTCCCCCGTCTCAGACGTCTCACAAACGTCTGGGATGTGCAAGACGGCCGCTTGAAGCCACCGTCGCGATCTGCAAAAACGCAAAATCGCGCCTCCCGCCGCCGCCATCTCTGCCACCTAAATTCATCCTTTTCGAGCAGCGATTCGATCAATTGAAAGAGGGGAAATGTAATTGGAACACTCATGACCACCTTGTAACGGATTCCGACCGAGAATAGTTCCTCAATTTCCCGAAATTCAAACGATTCGCGGAACGAATTCATAAAGAGCAGCAAACTTCAGAAGTCAATTTCGATCGCATTCGGGATCGGATGACCCCTTACGACCTATTGATGTGAAGCTCGTAAGACGAGGATTCCAGAGGTTCAAGCCGATCGTCGATCGGACACCGGACGTGCCGGGAATCTCCGTCGCAAGATGCGGCGGAACCCTAGAAAACTAGGGTTTTCTGCGAAAAATCGGGTTCCGTCTTAGTCTCGTTTTTCATGCCTCCTGGACCAATTACAGTACAAAAATAGTATAATCACATAACAAATAGGTCCTATCATCTACTCGTGGATTTTCTCACGAGAAAAACGTTACAACGGGGTCAAAACAGTGGCTCGCAGGCCGCCACAAACACGAAATTATCCCGATAACAACGGAAATAAACCCTAATCATGCTCCTAACAGCAACAATCAGAGCCTAAACCAGGCTCTGATACCAATTGATGGAAAATAGAGGTTAAGAACGATACCTTCCTCCTTCGTATGTTATCGCAACTTTGATTGTTGCTCGTGTGTCAGATCTTCTGATCTGTGTCCCGGCCTTTTTCTTCCTCTGGATGGTCAGAGAACTGAAGAAAATAAATAATACTGTCTCTCTAAGACTCACGCACGGCGTGTGTAATTTATGTATGTGTGTGTTCTGTTTGTGAACAGAATACTAATATATATAGGCTTCAAAAGCTAATATAATATTAATATATTTGTAGCTCATTAATTTAATTATATTCCTTATGGACTTCCACATAATTAGCCCATAATATAATTAATTAATCAATTGGGCTACTAATAATTATCAATTAATTGGCCCAGCCAATTAATTCCAGATAAATAATATTATTAAATAATGTAAAAATACATTAATTCATTAATAATGATTTCTGAGAGACAATAAATAACTAGGCAACTAATTAGGCCAATTCAGGGATCTAATACAAGAAATAAAGCAGGGCTTCAAATTAATTAATTATCTATGCTCAGCCCAAAGCAAAATTAATTAATAAACACATATTCATTCCACTAGAGAATCCGTGTTAACTTACCCCTTTATCCCAAATTGAGCAAGGGCTTGTATTTTAGACTTAATAGATCTCCGTATTTAAGATAGAAATATCCGTTAATTATTAAGGTCACTGACAACTTAAATTAATTAACATCCTATATTCCTGAGTAGTACCACTCGACCTTATTAACACACCTGAACTTAATCAACCGGCCGGGTTTAGTGTGTTAATCATTTCGAGTTCCTCAGGGGATATTATCAACTTATTTTACTAGGATACGGTTGCAAGATACAGACAACCAGCCCGAGCCACAAATGACTACTAGCACCCAAGATACGTAGATCCGGTTGCGATGACGTTCACCATAGTAGGTCAAAGTGATAGATAGCCAAATGCACTCAACTGAAGTCTTACCAAGCTTAAGACCAGCCAAATCACCGAGATCTTGGTTCTCCACTAAGGTCAGTTAGGAGAACACATCTCACTGTGATCCATCAATACACCACATTAAGTGTACCAGTAAAGACAAGCAGCTAAGACAAGCCACTTCTTATCTAAACTACAGCTTAAACCAACAACTTATCCTTAAGTTGTCTCAGCTGTGATAACTGTTTATATCTTGTCAATTCAACCAATTTGTGTTGTCTTCTGTGATACCCGACACACTAACAAATCTAACTTTTATACAAGATAAAGAATAACATGTGCAAATATATATATATATATATAGATATATATCAGATAGGAGAATAATATAGTGGTAAGGACAAAAACACATTGTCTACAAGCATAAAAACTGCTTCTAGTATACAAAATCCCAACAATATATGACACGTGAAATGAATCAGCTCCATTTACACTACGCCAATACATAGTTCCAGTCTCAATAACTGACGGTATGAGACCGAAATGAACTACATGCTGCAATTACATTAAATAAAAAATTATTAAACAACATTAAATTAAAAAAATTTATATTATGTATATAATATTTTACTTAATAAAATTATAAAACAACATTAAATTAAATATTTACTTGACGCCGCCAAAAATTGTTAAGCCCACGCGATGGGCCTCCACCGAAAAACCAATTCTTCCAACGAGGAAAGGAAGTTGTTGGCAACCTTTCTGCATATATCTCTCCAAAATCAGGAATAGTCTCCTAATACCAAATCTACAATTATTGGAAAGCAAAATTGATTAGTATACGAAATATTTTGAGAATTAAAAAAAAAACCAAAAAAATCATATTACACACCTGAAATGCCTAGACGGGTCCATAGAAATGATATTTTTTAGAAATTTATTAATGCGTCCTCGGAACAAAACCACAATAGTGCTTAAGGGCACCATAAGTGTAGGAGCCCCACGGGAATTGGTAAAAAGTCGATAGGTTATCCACTAATACCCAGATCCACATGTTCACCGCTATCGTGTCGTTGTAACCGATAGTAAAAAAAAATAAGGCTAGAACATTAGCCACCTTCAAATACCCAAACTCGTCCAACTCCAAATCTCTAGTCTCGAACTTAGTCAATAATTATCTACCCGTTATTGGTGTATAACCATTTAACATAGTGTACACAGTCGACCTACGGGGATCATGTTGAGCGTGCAGATCAAATTGTTGGGTCCGAATATAAAACTCATAACAAGGGCATAATCAAAATATAAAAACCAGATAGTCGTCCCAAACACGGAAAACCAAATAAGATCATCATCACCGCCGACGGGTTGAATCTTATAGAACATCAACATGTGAAGAGATCTAGTTGCATTTCTACCCACCCTCCAATTCAAAAAATCACCAAAACAACCAATTTTTAGTAGTCTCAACAATTTTAGGTCTATATTCAATGTCAATATTCGGATTCGCATTGAGACAGTTAATTCTTTTAAAAACAGGCTAAAAATAAATTTAAAGGGTTGTTTAAAAATATAAAAATCTTGAAATTCCGCTCGACCATAAATAAATCCCGCTCGTTTGAGATAGGAATCCTGCTCGCCAAGTGGGATTTTACTGTGGACAATTTACTAGACTAAATCTCATGCCGGGAAAAGGAAATTTATGCCAAATTCGACTAATTCATGTTGGAAAAAGAAAATTTACGCCGAAAATTAAACAACATAAATCATGATGTATGCTCAAAAATTCGACTAATTCATGCTCCAACACGTTAAAAACATAATTCATGCTCCAAAATTCAAATAATATCATGCTTAAAAATATACTTATTCGAATTAACGGATAAAATACGAGCAAGACTATAACATTCGAGCAAGACTAACCTGGTTGGCCATTGTCGTGTTTGGGAGTCGAATTATGCTTCAAACTTGCGTTCCGCGAGGTCTTGAGCGGGATTTCGACGAAGGGGGCGAAAGAAATTGGGGTGAGAAAGAGGAGAAAGTGATAGGTCTGGATATTAAATTCTAGATCTGGTCAAATACCGCTCGGTCATGCTTGTGTAATCCCAATCACCGAGCGGGATTTGACTACAAAGCCTGACAACGAACCGAGGGATTTGACTGGTACGTGACACCTCCAAGCGGGATTTGAGCGAGACTCCATGAGCGGAACATGACGAAACGTCTTCTTTACCGTTGCCGAGCGGGATTCTAAGTATACGAGCGAGATTAATTACTTTATGTACTCGTGTGTGTTATTCTTGTTTGTTTCTTGTCTTAATTCATCTCGAATTCAGGAAAACACCTGAAAATGATCGGAGTCAATCAACTTTTTCAAAAAGTGGGGGTAATGTAAGTAAAATTGGGTATTTTTGTGTAGTAAATAAAAGGTTTGGGTAATTTTGACTTTTGATATAAGAAAATGGGTATAATAAGAGCATAATACCACTAAATTAAATGTAGTATTATTCCGGAAAATGAAGTTATTTTCATAACCAACTTTAGATAAGTATTTCATAATCTTGATTATAAGTTAAATAGTTATATAGTTCCGGAAAATATGTTTGAAATTTAATGTATTTTATTATTATATAGAGGTTAATTTGTTAATATGTACCTAAAAACAAAAAATATTACAATGCAGAGTTATTACTCTCTCTGTCCCACTAAAAACGACACGTATCTTTTAAGCGCGGGAATCAAGAAACTGATGTTATATGATGTAAATTGTTTCATTTTTTAATAGTTAAATGCGGTTCACATAATCTTCACCATTTTAGGACACGTGTCATTTGTAGTGGGACGCCCCAATAAGAAAAATGTGTCGTTTCTAGTAGGATGGATGGAATACTATTTATAATTGGTCCTGAGAGCGAAAAAATTATTACTCAAAAGAGATTACGATATAGAGTATGGTTATATGAAAGTTTTAATTATTGATCATATACCGTATCTTTAAAATACTTAAATTAGCATCTATTAGTACTTACACATTAATTTTTCCATGATGTAACATTTTACTGTATTAGGAAAATACATAATTTGTGGAGTATTAATTTATGAAAGTTTGATTGTTTAGTTAAATAAATTTATCATTAACACTGGTTACTCTCTTTGTTTGAGTGGAAGCGTCTTGTATTTCTTATCATAGTGTCACATTGGAAGCGTCTTACTGTATTTCTAAAAAGGTAAGAATATGTGGACAAGATTTAACTACCAAAAAATCGAATAATATACACCACGCAATATTATTTTCTTAATATCCGTCCCCAAAAGAAACAAGACGCTTCTAATGTGACGAAAAGAGTATCTCATTGTTATACTCCCTTCGTTCCAATATTGAAGTCCTACTAGTTTTGGGCACAAGAATTAAGGATTTTATGGAAAAAAACAAACTATGTTGAAAGTGTATAAAGTGGACTTATTTAGATTAATTATAGTCTACTCATTTATTTTCTTTTTTAAAATGAGACATGAATAATGAGACGGATCAAAATAACATTTGGGACGTCATTATTCGGAGGTAGGGAGTATTTATTTCATCGTTCTTTATAAATTTAATTTTATGTTGAGTTTTCCAAAAAAAAATTATCAAAATATAAGAATGAATTTTTATATATGAGAAATATGACCTCCAATTTTTTTTTAATCAAAATATAAGAATATATGAGAAATATGACCATGGATATGATGTTTGAACAATCAATACATGATCTTCAAACATTTCAGAAATAGAAGGATGATATATTAGGGGCCCATCCAATAAATAAAAAGCAGAAATATACAAATTGATTTTTAATTCTCATGTTGGTTCCTCACTTCCATTTCTCATTTGATTGTTAGCCTATTCAATTCATAAATAGGAAGCGTCACCAGCTGTCTAACCGCCACTTTCCATTTGGGGCAGCTCGATTTGAACTCGTCATGGCCGGCACCGCCAGATGGCCGCCGTCGCAGCATAACATGGAGTGAGAAATTGCTACTCCGCCACCAATACAGACTCTGTGAGTGGAATCCATCATGTCAAACCCGATCACTTAAGATGTTACTTCAATTTTGATCACATACACTCATACCTGTTGTCTGTCTAAATTATATTTGTGTTGCGTGTTAGAGTGTAGCTTGGAACGGAAAGTTCTTGTTTAATTGTTCGGCTTGTAGGATGCAACTCGTTAATTTTAGCTATTATTGAATTTGTAGTGATCCGCATTTGCGTTTATTGTTTGTTTTAGATAGAGAAAAAAAGCGAGAGAGTGATGGCTGCTGCTTGTCCATTACAGTGTGTCAGAGTTCTTAAAGTATATATTGTGGAAGGATCTCGAAAATAAAAGCTAGTCTGTCCAAGACCAGATGTTTAGCCAAAATATTAGTTTGAAGAAGTATCGGTGTTTTACCTTTGATATTTGCCCTAATTCTGGAGGTCAAAAGTAATATAAGATGTGATAAGCTTCTAGATCCTGGATTATCTGCCTAGATAATTTGTAAAGTAACTGCCTCACTGATCGAACTGAAAATTGACGTTATGGTTAATGTGTTTGAAGAAATGTCTACACTCTGGCCTCTGGGACATATGAAATGAAACAAGCTTTCAGTTGGAAAAAATCTGCAGAGTTCTGACTAACAATAGTAGAAAAATAAGGTTTCAGAAGTCCATGAGCATTCATTGGGAAATATATATGATTGTGACTTCAAAAAGTCATTCATAAAGAAGTATATGATTGTTAGTTTAAAGTAGGAGGTGTTGTTGGGATGAAGGGGATGATCCATCAGCAACCAAAGTTCACATATATCAATAAGGTATTTTAGCAGTATCCTAAACTCTAACTAGACCCTGGTGAGGTATTGTGACAATTATGGGAATCCTACAGAAGTCATCTTTTCAATCTCAGGAATTTGGCACTTCTGAGTTCAGCTGATGATATACTGTAACTGTCAAATTCAGTCTAGCTCAATCATGTGGAACTAATGACGTTGATCTGTGATGGACCTGGTGGTAATAGTTTTTTCCTTCTGATTAGGTAACTGACCTTCACAAACATGTTCTGTTTCCATCTTTTCATTTGTATTTTCCAGAATCATAGCATTTGATGTTACGTCCCTTGGTCTTTTACTTAGTAAATTTGAGTGATACACTTTAAAATCATGAATATTGGATTTTCTAATATCAGAATCTATGTGCTGATCAAGTTTACTTGGTGAGCTCAAGTGTGTCCTTGAGTGTTCATTAGCAGCTTTCTCTGCTTGATCACATTTGTTTACTTTGTGAGAAAACATTGTTTGAGTTAGTGCCCTGACAGAAATGGCAGTCCTACATATGTGTCATTCCTTCCTGCTATATATGTTATGTTTCAAATACAACTTCATTTCTTGATTTTTTATACTCGGAAATATTACAATAAGAACTTAGATGGACACAGAGCAGAGGATTGATATTTAATTGTATATTTGTAATTGATTTCTTGTAGAACATACTCAGTCTTTTAGATGTAGTGTATTCTCAGAAACACTTTTGTCAGTGGGTTACTATTTCTGTAGTTTTGGCCTCAATTAGTTTCTCGCATTTAATTCTCCTCGGATTGGATGGTCTTATGTGGATTGGGGCAAGAATTTAAGAGTTTTTGGATCCAACATCAGTGTGCATAAGTTTGGCGAACTTCAAAGCCTGAAGAAGACTTCCAACTTACAAACACAAGGAGCATACCAGGATTTAAAACACGAGAAGCAAAGAAATGGCTTATAGACCTATAGAAGTATAGGAGAAGGTATAAACAGGGGAGCTGCAAAGTCTATCTCTGGATATATAGAACTAAGCTGCATGTAAAACGGGTAAGTTCCTGCTATTATCCTTCCTTAATACTGCGGTGGTGCGTGATTCATCCATAGGGATTGCAGATTACACTCTTGGTTAAGTTCTTCATGAAAATTATAATCTTGGCTTAGTTCTTCAAGTAGCCTGTCAATGATGCTTGAATTGAAGTACCCTTGAAAAATCTCATCACTCATTTCAGGATACTCCATGTTGCTGTAGCAGCCCTGATTCATGGAAGAATTTACCGAGTGCAGGACTGGGAGATCGGGTTGACTGTTGCAGTTGCTTGTCATGTCGGATTCTGTGGAAAAATAAGGGTTGCTTGTTTCATAAGGTACAAAGTTGATGCCAACATCAACCATTTGTTTCTCGAAGATTTCTATCTCCTCCGCAAGGCAGGCCACCTGAAATGTAAGTGTTCATATCAGTACAGTCTTAGTACTAGTAATAGAAAAATAGCTAAGATTTGTTTGAAGCTGAGTTTCTATAATTATCTGAAACCTGTTGCTGCAGGGCAAATATATGAGCAACACATCCATAAATAGGGTCCTGCATACGCGCCAGCGCTTCATAAGATATTGTTATCGCGGTATCACTTCGGGTATTCACCGGTAGACATGACAGTAGCTTGGAGACATTGCTAGCACCAAACACCTTGTGGACGGCTTCAAAGTGAGTGGCTGCTTGCTCGTAGCAGAAATAAGGTGCGAAAATGCATTCTTCCGTGCACCTTCTTCTTAAGAATTTGCAGGCTCCACATGAAGAGCTAACTCCTGTCATTTTCCTCAATCTTTCTTTAACTGCTTCTCTCTCTTCATGCTTTGTGTGAGAATAACCTGAAGTGAGATCTTAGCTTTATAGGAAAAGGGTCAGGTGTGCCTCTTACTATAGCTTAGGGACATTCTTTCTTTACAATAAAAAGTAGATTCTTTAAGGTCTCCTTTGTGGCCAACAATTTCGTTTAAAAATTGGGTAAACTTTCCTGATTTGAGAAGAGCTTTTATCCATAACAAATGATGGAAAGAACCCAATCATCATATTATAATATGTACCTCCAAAACTGAGAGAATATTGCTGATTAGTAGTCTATATAATGTTTTTTTATTATTATTAGCAAGTAGCTAAGTACACTACTCTCCCTTTTTATTTAGCAATAATGACTAAGGGCATTTGGCTTTCCCCAGAAAAGGGATAATTCTTTGGTAAACAGCTTAGCTTTTCCACTGTTCTTTTTTTCTACTGCTGCAAATGGGAAATGATGAAAGTGAAAGTAGGTTTGTGTTTCGCCATCACCAATGAGTTTATAATAATGGCTGGTTGAATTAGTCCATAATTGAGTTTTAAAAGAAGCATTCATGCACTATCCGCTATCGGTCCTTTTTTTTTAAACAAAAAATCTATCCTATTGTGGATAGAGGAGAGATCGAACCCTAGATCTATCACTCGAGAAGTGAGAAATATCAACTAAGATGCATGTTGTTGGTCCGTTTGTGATAGTAGATTTGCTCTTTTCCACCACTTTTGATGGTCAGGTCTCATGCCTAATAAAATTAGTAGATTTCACACGTAAAAACATATCAATTATTTCTCAATAACCGTGTGGAATCAGAATCCCATTACTTTCATGCATATACTTTAGAATTTAAAGATGAAGCAACTGTTTGAAGTTGAACATATAAAATAGTCTATAGCCTCCCTAGGGAATGGAGTTAGACTAGATGAGTCATAACTCCAATTTGTATCGCATGTTCATTCTCCATTATAATCATCATCATCATGCATATTTTAATCTCTCAGACTAAAACCATGCACCATAATTTTGGGATGACCCTCCTTTGAACAGCTGACCAAATTCAATTCTCACAGAGAGAGAGAGAGAGAGAGAGATGGTCTTAGCGAGATTAAGGTTATGAGTGGCTGGGCAGCAAGTGTGTGTTGTGCTGCAAGGCTCTAGAAACAGAGGAATGCCGAAAGCGAAAGAAAATGACAGTTGGAGACAGATTGCCATTTTAATTGACGTGAAAATTTTGCTACTTTCCGTCTTGTCCCTAGTGACTTAAGTTTTATTTATTTATTGATGGACATGCAAAGCATTTGCAACCAAAACTACAGTGAGTAATATGGATGGTGGGGGAGGAGGCTTTCCACTTTCGAGTTTAACGATGAAAGTGTCTTTCTCTATCAATGCTTAATCTTTTCCAGATATTAGTATTATATAATATGTATGTCCTTGCATATGTTATGGTAGGCTCAGCTGTTTATGGGGATTATTTATTTCTTTCTGCCTTGCAATTTTGCTTCCATGTATTTAAATACCTTTTTCAGTTGAGTATTTAAACTATATATAGTTAAATTTAGTTCTTCGTAAATTGTAATATTTTATGCTAAAAAGAAAACAAAATCGTACAAATAGTTAACCATGTGTAATAGGCTCACATGTAGCACCATTGATGAGGTTCATATTTGGCCGCAAGACAACTATCTCAACTGTTGGATCATCTCAAGTAGATAAATTTATGTACTTCTGTTACTTTGTTACTTGGAAACACACTAGTTAGACTCCACTTTTGTATAATAAAAAGGCAAAGCCCTATAAAAGATATAATCTATATTAGACTAATCGTGTGTGATAGAATATACACAACGATAAATTCGTACCTACGACTTTCAGCCATAAACAACCGCATCGATTGCTAAGCCATCCAAAAAGATGGGTCTTTGTACTCTTAACTATTTTGGTAAAATCAGGTTCATGCACTATATGGACCCAATGATAGTGCAAGGATTTAGTGTTACTCGACATATATAGAGAAGTCTAGATATTAGATTTAAAAAAAATTGTGAATAATGGACTCAAAATTATGTAATGCTTTTGTTTTATTGATTTGTGACCATCTGCGGTGATAGTGGTAGACTGTGGACATGATTGTATAGCGATGAAATAAAATACAAGCAAGAAAATAGTTATTTGTTACAAAACATGAGTTGCCATAAATTCTACATTTTTTTCTGGTGCGAGTTTTGATTGTCTTCATTTTCCCAAATGTCGTTTTGGAAATTGAGGTTGATATACTTGCATACGATAATAGGATTATGTTCAAAATTATTAAAATAAAAATAAAAATCCTTAATGTAGCAACTAAGAATAAATGTGAACTATTGATCTAATAAAATGAACGGTCGAATTTTGGTGATTTATTTTCATGTTTAGGTGAATGTATTTTGTTTTATATATTGCATGTATTTTCTTTAATATATGACACTAAAAATTAATCTAATACATTCGTATGTAATTATAATGAATCGTATTCTACAAACATGTAGTATAATTAGTATTCTTACTTATTCTTAAATGATTGTCCCAAAGTTGAATCTATTGTTCAATCTCCGTTATTATCAATCTAAACTAACAATAATATAATACTTCATATTCTAGTTTCAAATGAATTGCAAATTAATTTATTTGTAATATGATTAATTAAATGTCAATTATAGATCTAATAGGATGGATGTTTTAAATCTATTCCATTTTCTTATTTTGAGTAGTATTTTTATTTTTATCTCTCCTACAATAACAAATATATATAGAAATCATTGACAGTGGAGAAATTAGAAACATTAAGTTAAAAGAAGATTATTATTTTTAATCATATAAAAATAACATGGTTATTTTGGTGAAGAGGAAAATGAATGTAATGATGAGGGGCACGGGCTCGTGAAAATTAAGCTCAAGTTAGACTTGAAGAAGTTGAACTCGTATATTTTCATAAGTGACAAGTCTTGAGTTTGGGGTAAGGGGGAGGTAAACGTTGGAGGTATAAATAGGAAAAAGCGTAAGAAAAAATGAAAGGGGAAGGAACCTAATAAGGTCCAAATTAGGCCGAGGAGAAAGAGGCTAGAACCGTAAATAAAACAAGTACGAGAGTAGTTTTCTAAATTCTAAACCATAAATTCTAGAACAATAATATATTTTGTTTTTATTTATTTTTGCCACAACGGAATCTGGACCTGTAATTTCAGAAAAGGGTTGTACGTATGGTAACTAAAAAGTCCTAAAATAAGTGGAGAAATATTAACCTCAATTTCCAACTCCGGTCATCGTGCAACCATCGAGCGCCACGTGTTGCGTGGGCAATCCTCATCCTGTGGCCAAAGTGGATTCCTATCCCAATCTAATGAGCTTCCAGAATTGTGTATACACTCTATAAAGTTCCCCTACTACAGTCTCCCTCTCACTCCGATCACAACTACCACCATCCTCTCTCTCTCCCTAGTCTCTACACCTTAATCACAACCAATAGTGACAACCGCAATGGCCGCTGCCGTGCAGACCATCGGAGCCGTCAACCGCGCACCGGTACTATTTCCATTTCTCATCCCTTCACAAATGAATTGTCTTAATCATGTAATATCCCATATTTTCAATTTTGGTCATACAATGTATGGCAACTTTTATTATTTCGTCTTGTACTTCGAAAATAGACTCGTTTTTATTCTTCTAATAGGTAGTTTACTTCATGTATCCATTTTCTATAACCTTACATAGTTTTGACAAGTGTCATGCGTCTCTAATATTGTGTTACCATTTGTGTGTGTGTGTGTGTGTGTGTTACGAGTAATATTTATTTTAAGTTACAAGTAACATAATATGTCACAACTAAAATTATGGCACGTACACTCTGTGCAAGAGAGAAAAAAACACGAGCTTTTATTAAGTTACATTACCAAAAAAGGAAGAGACAACATTAAAGAACTAAAATTGAAATCATGAATCTTCATTTAGTGAATATTGGATAGAAATATAGATGAGCAAAATTTGTAATGTTGAATGATCAGTTGAACTTGAATGGATCCGGTGGCGGAGGCGCAGTGCCGGCCTCATCCTTCTTGGGGACCACCTTGAAAAAGGTGATGAAGCCCGGCGCTAGGGTGAGCTCCGGCAGCTTCAGAGTGGCGGCGGAGGTGAACGAGAAGAAGCAGACCTCGAGCGACAGGTGGGGCGGCCTGGTGGAAGACGTGTCCGACGACCAGCAAGACATCACGAGAGGGAAGGGACTGGTTGACTCTCTCTTCCAGGCTCCCACCGGGATGGGGACCCACGACGCCATCCTCAGCTCGTACGAGTACATCAGCCAAGGCCTCCGCGAGTACGTACTACTTACTGTACATTAATCTCTCTCTCTCTCTCTCTAAAAATGAAAATGTGTGTTTATATATTATATGTACTATGATCAGTTACGGCCATCTTGACAACAAGTTGGGCGGGTTGTACATTTCGCCTTCCTTCATGGACAAGCTCGTCGTCCACATCTCCAAGAACTTCATGACATTGCCCAACATTAAGGTCCTTTTTTCCTTCCTTCCTACTTAATATTTTATAGTCAAAAACTATATATATATATATATATATATATATATATATATATGGGTGGTTCAAATAGGAACATCCCTTAGAGTGGGAAATAAGAACAATTATAGGCATTTAGATTATGTTAATTGATGGATGAGATTTGTTTAATTTTTTTTTCGGCCGAAATGCACCATATACTTGTTAAATTTTGCACAAAGGGTATAATTGTTAATTGTTTATTATAAAAACCTAAAACTGTGTATAAAGAAAAAAAAATTCTTGTTTGTGCGTCTTGGCCCCTCCACTCGCTTCACAGTGGAGAATACTCCTTCTTCAACAAGCCGGCAATGCTCTTGAGACCACCATAGACTTCTTAGACTTGACTACAGAGATCGATCGTAGAAGATTGAGAATTTCACATTTCTTATCATAGTGCGCTACAGCTCGCTCAATGGGGGGCTCGTGTCTTCTTGGCTAGTTGGTAAATATTAAACCACGGGACGCTTCCGATCCTCAATTGGAACTCGGGTCAAATCTACAACCAAAAAGATTACACCTTTCGTCTTCGTTCTGCAGTTTGTTTTTTCTTCTCTTTATTTTTCTTTAGTTTTCTGTTTCTCCTTTCTTTATGGTATTGTCCAGATCTGATTTTTCCTATTTGACCGATTCTTCTCAAAATTGTGAATTTTGACCGATTTTGATTCCAAGAGTTGATTCTTCACAAAATTGTGAATCAAATCCTCCTCAAACTGTTCAAGTTCGAAATTTTGACCGATTTGATTCAAGTTCGAAGTTGGTGTTTGTGTCCAAGAGCAGTTTGGGGACTGTGCAAGTTCGGATGACCGATTTTGATTCTCCTCAAAATTCCTCGATTTTGATTCTTCTTGAGCCAAAAACTTTTGGCCTGAAGGTAATTGAGTCCCAAATTTCCTTAAATGAGTCAATTGAATCCTCAAAGAAGGAGGCACGTTCGAAGTTGGTGTTTCGTTCGAAATTGCTTCGGATTTGGATGTGATTTATTGATTATTTTAATTTATAAATTTATGCACAATTTTACAAAAAAAATGCACAATTATGAGGGAAAATATGCACAATTAATGAGAAAAAAAATGTACAATTACTGGGGAAAATATGCACACATTTAATGAGAAAAAATGCACAATTAATAAGAAAAAAATATGCACAATTAATAGGGAAAATATGCACAATTAATGATAAATAACGAAAAGATGAAATCATTAAGGAAAATCTGGGACGAGACTTAGATCTAGGACGATAATTAGTGAAACTACGCACAATTAACGATTGTTCTCGTAAAATCTGGGGCGAAACTTGATGATATTAAAACGTGGAAGATAATTAATGAAAATAACGTTTACAGCAAAGGAAAGAAGATAAAAAAAAATAATAGATTGTGCAAAATTACAAACATAACCTCAGTGCAAATTTTTTGCCTTAAAGGTGCATTTCGGGATTTTAAGTGATGGCATGATCTGGAGCGTTGAATTACTTGATCAAATCGTTATAAACTGTTCCTATTTCTCACTCTAAGGGTGTTCTCATATGATCTCCCCTCTCTATATATATATATATATATATATATGAGATAACAAGATTACATACGATACGCATGCTGAACAAGAGATATTTAATTTTGTCATATCCTAAATTACTATCAAAAAATTCAAGGTATGGTACTTTTTTTTTTTTTTGATACGTGGAATCCGCAGTCGCTACCTTCGATGCTCTTTGTGCAGTAGCCTGCAAACCACACAGAAGAGTTCAACCACCCTAGGCTAACCATAGGTGACAGGCTCCACAAAGTTGCTTCTAGTGGAATTTGAACTCAGGACTTATCGGTCCCGGGCCACCCACCTTCACCAACTTTGTCATCCCAAGGAGACAAAAGTACTTTTTTTGTCTATTAGAGTTATGGATAAACTTTAATCACAAGAAATTAAAACAGGGGTGCGTGCGATCCCCTCCCCTGAAATTTGTCATGTGTAATTTTTTATTTATTTTTTATTTTGTTCCTGAAATTATACTTTTTTGTGGATCCGTTCCATAATAAAAAATTGATATTTTCAGGTTCCACTCATCTTGGGTATTTGGGGAGGCAAAGGACAGGGTAAATCATTCCAATGCGAGCTCGTCTTCCGCAAGATGGGAATCAAGTTCGTACATAATTAATCACAAAATAAATAATCCAATTCACACCATATATGTATATAATTATAAGCTAATCTGTGCTAATGAAATTAATTATTTACTTGTGACGATTAGCCCGATCATGATGAGCGCCGGAGAACTCGAGAGCGGGAACGCGGGGGAGCCGGCGAAGCTGATCAGGCAGAGATACCGCGAGGCCGCCGACCTCATAAAGAAGGGCAAAATGTGCGTCCTCTTCATCAACGATCTCGACGCCGGGGCGGGGCGTATGGGTGGCACCACCCAGTACACGGTCAACAACCAGATGGTCAACGCCACCCTGATGAACATCGCCGACAACCCCACCAACGTGCAGCTCCCCGGCATGTACAACAAGCAGGAGAACGCCCGTGTTCCCATCATCGTCACTGGCAACGACTTCTCCACCTTATACGCGCCGCTCATCCGTGACGGCCGTATGGAGAAGTTCTACTGGGCCCCCACTCGGGAGGACCGTATCGGAGTCTGCAAGGGTATCTTCCGCACCGACGGCGTCCCCGATGAGGCCATCGTCAAGCTCGTCGACACCTTCCCCGGCCAATCCATCGGTGAGTTCAAGAATTAAAACTACTTAAATAAGAAATAAGAATATAGTTATCATTTAATTAGTTTTTTATATTATAGATAAATTAATCTGCAATGCCTATTATAATTACATAGCAATGCATCACATTAATAGCCGAGTATCATACATAAAACACAATGCATTATACTATATATTATCATATAGTGAATGAAATTCGACTGTCCATTTAATTAGATCAATGGTTCAGATTTATTCTTATTTTCTACTGACGGTGTATGTTTGTTTTTAGATTTCTTTGGAGCTTTGAGGGCGAGGGTTTACGACGACGAAGTGAGGAAGTGGGTGAGCGGAGTGGGAGTGGAGAACATTGGATCGAAGCTTGTGAACTCGCGGTCTGGACCTCCGAAGTTCGAGCAGCCAAAGATGACTTTGGAGAAGCTTCTAGAATATGGAAAGATGCTTGTGCAGGAGCAGGAGAATGTGAAGAGGGTGCAGTTGGCTGACAAGTATTTGAAGGATGCTGCTCTTGGAGAAGCTAACAAGGATGCCATTGAGAGGGGAACTTTTTAGATTTCTAAACCCTTAAATCGAGGTCCGTTAAATTACGAGGGAAATTCACACTTCGCTACCCACTCAATGCATACACGGAGTAAACCCGAACCCGATTTTATTATAGCCTATTGAGTTCCTCTTTTTTGTTTGCAGGCAAGGCAAGGCAAGGCAGATGGATCAACCAACTGTATGATGCATGCAAACTGCTTTGTTTTAATTTAATTTTGTTACTTATGGTGAAAATGAGTCATGTGTAGTAAGTATTTGCGTATAACATTGTGTTATATATTACACTTCTATGTTGGCTGTACCCTTTTTCTTGGTTTGGTTTCTTTTAGTTATTTTTGCAATTATGAAGATGAAATGGAAATGCGAATTTAATTTGATTAAAAGAAGAAAAAATTGAAAAAAATATCAATAATCTAGGAAATAGTAAACAAAGAAAAACAGATGAATATTAAAAAATGTATAGTTACTTTTCATGATTCCCACACTTTTATGTATACACAAATTATTCGTTTTTTTTATTTTCTGGAAATACTACAGAATGTTAGATCATCATCATAAATCATATATAAATCGACTTTCCCGACTAAGACATAGTGTTTATGAATAAAATTCAAGATATATAAATAAATTATGTAAAATTAGTTTTTCTTTTGAGAGGAAACAGAAACTGAGTCACAAAATTAAAAACAGATCCAACAAAACCAAAGACAAATCTATATATGTCTCTCCTACTGCAAGAACACAAAAGCACATATATATACATGGCTAATTAATGGCTATAAAATATGAAAATGTGATTGAGTTATCAAGAATTTGTTTTTAATCTAGAATAAGTTTTCATATTAGAGTTATATTTTTACCTGATTTTTCTATAGAAGGCCTAAAATGAAATCATTATGCATATAAATTAAGAGAAGTGATGAAGGAGACATGATTTTGTGAGAAAATTGAAGTGTTAAAAGGACAGTAAGGCATTAATTGCTGCTGCAGCATCATCAAGATTCTCAGATTCAAAAGAGGGTTTCACATTAGTAAGAAACCACTCCCACAAACCCTAGTTAAAAGCTATATGTGAATCTTGATGGTGCTCCATCTGCAAAAAATGACTCAAACTCAACATCTATCTCAAGGGAAAAAAGATTGAAAATAAAACAAGAATAGTGATAATGAGAACATAAACAAGTCTCACAAAAACCCTCAAGATGGAGAGAGAGAGAGAGAGAGAGAGAATGATTGGATGAAATTAACTAGAGGTAGAAAGGGGATTATGTTATATAGGGTTTGAGGAAGAAGGGATGAGCAATGAATCCGGAACATAAGGAATATGAGAGAGAGAGGGAGAGAGAGAGAGAGAGGGGGTACCTGCAACAGTTAAGCATCGCAATCCTAGGTACCAAACTTCGAACAAAAAGGCAAGAAGAAGTTAGACAGAAATGGTAGAGAGAGATTGGAGGATTTGTTGCGTCCTGCACAAGCATTTGCATAGCTGCCACGAATTGACATTTGACAGACACTGCCCTCTTAGCTTCTGCACCCTTCATTTCCTAAACTTTACTCCTATTTAACCTCCATTTTTTTTGGTAGAGATCTTTATCCCCTAAAAATGAAAGTGAAAACTAAAAAAAAAATAAATAAGGAGAGGGATAGAAAAAAAAGAAGGAAAAAAAAAAGAAAAAAAAGGAAGAGAGGAGAAAGGAAAAGGAGAAAGAAGGAAAAAGAAAAAGGAAGAGAAAAAAAAAAAAAAGAAAAGGGGGGGAAAAGGAAAGAAAAAAAAAAAAAAAAAAGGGAAAGAAGAAAAAAAAGAAAAAAAAGGAGGAAGGGAGGGGGGGTAGAGATCCCTACCCTATTTGTTCTGAGGTAATTTCAACCCTAAACTCACATTCTAAACTTTTTATTCGTAAACTCAACTTTTCAAACTAATCAACTTTTTAATATTTTTCATGAAAATACTAAACTTATTAATTCAATTTTTTTATAAATCTCACTAATATATATACACACAACTTCTATATATCTTATATATATATATATTTATTTATTATTTTTTATTCATAATTATTATTAATAAATAATAATAATAATAATAATTAAAACACTTTTTCATTCATATAAAATATAATTATAATTAATTTTAAAAACATAAATTATATAATTAAAATTAGAAAAAATGGTTTAACAGGAAATTACATAAATGAAACTAAAAAACACAATTAAATATGACAAAATACATAAAGAAACTACATTGATGTGTATTGTTGCCAAATATGCTCCGTCTGCTTGAAGGCGAAAATGAGTTGCCTTATCAGTCAAATTATCATAATTTCGAATATAATCAGTCAAATAATTTCGAATATATCCATTATTTGAACTCATGGTTATGTCGGGCGGAGGAGGTGTATCTTCATCAGACCAAGTAACCGCTGCTTCTGTCCCTTCATTATCAATGATCATGTTGTGTATAATAATGCACGTATAAATTATTGCGGTCAAATATTCTTAGAAATAAGATCTTGCAAGACCTCTAATTATTGCCCAACGGGATTGAAGCACTCCGAATGCTCATTCTACATCTTTTCTTGCAGATTATTGTCTCTCCTTGAATTTTTTTCTTTTATCATCTTGTGGTACCAAAACACTCTTGACTAATGAAGCCCATTCCGGATAGATTCCATCTATCAAATAATAACATTTGTCATACGTCATTCGGTTCATCATGAAACGAACTTCTGGTGCGAATCCATATAGAACATAATTAAATAGTGGTGATCCATGAAGAATATCATTACTAGATCCCGCAACACCGAAAAAAGCATGTCATATCCACAAGTCTTGAGATGCCAATGTTTCTATAACTATTATGGGAACACCGTGATCGCCTCTTGTAAACATGTCTTTCCAAGCGACTTGACAATTCCTCCATTTCCAATGCATACAGTCGAGGCTCCCCAACATTCCGGGGAAGCCATGTATTTCTTCATGCATCTGAAACAACCGTTGAATATATTTATTAGTTGGTATCCTCAAATATCGAGGACCAAAAACTTCGACAATGCCATGGATAAATTTATGGAGACATTACAAGGCAGTACTCTCGCCCATTCACATGTATTCATCGAGTGAATCAACAGGAGCCGCATATGCCAGTTGACGGATACCTGAGGTACATTTCTGAAGGGGTGATAGCCCATTCCAACCATATATGTCTTGTCTCTGTTGGAAATAGATTGAGTGGTTGCTCAATGCATCGACAATGTGTAAGAATAATTGTCGGTGCATCCGAAAACGACGATGAAATAAATGTTCACCAGATATTGGAACATCAACGAAATAATCACGAACGAGACGATCATGACCGCTTTCACGCTCTCGATTCACATATCTTCGATGTGAACCTCTTCTTCTGGGGGATGATCCAGCATTCTCTTCTACATCAGCAAGGGCAATCATTTCTCTATCAAATTCATCTTCCGCCGAGTTTATAATTAGATCTCTCCACATTTGTTTATATTCATCCTCACTCGGAAGATTAGACATTTTTGCTAAAGTGCTTGTGAATATGTGATACAAACCCATAACCTTACCATATATAGCCTATACTTCTCTTAAGACAACCTGACGTTTCATCATGGAAAAATAATGGAGGTGCTGTCACAATATCAATCAACTTGAAAAAATAATGCTACATGATGGAGGTGATAACACAATGTCAGTCAACTTGGAAAAATAATGGCACATGATGGAGGTGCTATCACAATGTCAGTCAACTTGGAAAAATAATGCTATCACAATATATAGGCATGTCGTTGCAATAATGGAGGTGTTATCACTATTGATCAACTTGGAAAAATACTGCACCACGCACCATTGATGACAGCCTGGGGTTGCAATAATGGTACTGGTATGATTATTAATTAACTTGGAACAACAATGCTACAGGGTCACAGATAACAGGCTGGTGTTGCAATAATGTTATTGCAACGAGAAGACAAATTATGTTTAATAATGCTACTGCAACACCACTAATGTTTGGTTGGACAACATTTCATTTTTCTAAGAAAATATATAATCAAGACGAGATAAACAATTTGATTTAACCATAAAAAGTTTTCATAGATAAGAGGAAAATAACAATAATTGAATCATGAGCTATTACGATGAGATGGCATCGCATACAACCTTCATTCAAAAACATAACATCAGCATCACTGAAAAACATAGAAAGTTCCCCATAAAAAGATTACAACCACCTGCGTCTCTATTTGATCTCAGCCGACATTGTTACAAAGTTGAAAAGCATTGCATCATTGAAGTTA
Source organism: Lavandula angustifolia (assembly GCA_028984105.1). Lineage (NCBI taxonomy): Eukaryota > Viridiplantae > Streptophyta > Magnoliopsida > Lamiales > Lamiaceae > Lavandula > Lavandula angustifolia. The sequence goes on along the minus strand of CM054812.1, from coordinate 7,347,689 downwards.
CTCGTATCTTGGCTGCAATAATTTCATTCTCGTAGTGCAAGCTCCCTATCCTTTTGTTGCATTTCCATATTTTTTTTATGCTCAATTTCCACTTTTTTTACTTCATCTTCTCGTTGTGTATTTCTTGTAACTTATCCCATCTGACAGGATCGGCCTGACATTCATGTGCTTTGGCTTTGGCTTTGACTTTGGCTTTAGCCTTCTGCTGTCCCATAGGACGTGTTCGAGTTGATTGTACACCGCCGGGGTATGACTATCTGAGTCGGATGTTTTCTACTTTTGCGAGCACTACTAGTCATTGCTTCAGGGTTACATTTTTCTGCCAACGCCATTATCTTCCATATATGGAGGTACTTGAACCCTTTGTTCGAGTGTTGGCTGCGCCACTTAGTTTGAACAACCTCTAAGACGTCTTCGTCGCTTTGTCCACTTGCCCGATGATTAAAGAAATAATTATACCATTGCGAAAACAAATTTACATCAAGAATGACACGATAATAAGCCAATTTTACAGCTTCGGGTAGTCGGTTTATAGTGTCGGCCGGCTTATGATCGTTGTAATATGCCGCCACTCTTTCCCAAAATAACTTCGTTTTTTTTGATTTCCAACTCTTGCATCGGTGCACCAAGATTTAGCTACACATGTCTCCTCATCATGAGACCAAAAAGTCCTACCCTTTTTAGGGGGTGGAGTGATTTCCTGGACATGATCATCTTCATCTTCATCGACAATGGTAGTATGTTCTACCTCTGCTTGTGAAGAATGTTATGGAAATTGAGAACCCGGATATTAAAATGGTACTTATTGCGAATAAAAAAAGAGCTTCCAAAATTCGGTGGCATTCCATATTGCGAAAATTGATGATATTGTGGTGGAAATTGAGAATGTGGTGTAAGTGGTGGAAATTGAGTGAATTGCTGATATTGAGGATATTGAGGAAATTGTTGATAGTATTGTGGGTTAGGAAGGACTATGGAAAGAGTGAGATTTTTGAGAATCCAAATTTTGAGAGCTTGAATTTTCTGTCATTTCTAGAGAGAGAATATTAAGTTGCTCAATTTTTTGGAATGCAAAAATTGGGAATTGTTTGATGAACTTCAAAGACAAAACACAAATATATATAGGAGATTTTATTACCATTACATATTGTAACCGTTGCAACATTATATATATCCTCATTATGATCGTTATAAATGATTCATCTTTTGTTGACATGCAAATAAGCAATACTTTAATGAATCTTTTTATGGTAGAGAGAGAAACGGTAATTAATGGTAATTAATGTCCAAAATGGCTTAATTCATGGACAAAATTAATAAAGAGTAACGGTAATAAAATTAATGTCCAAAATGGTTTAATTCATGAACATCAGCGAAATAATTAATGAAGAGTAACGGTAATAAATGGCTTCAGCATCTGAACGCATTTAAAGTTGGGCGCGTATATCCAGCAGGCGCGTGCAACACACACGCCAATGGCAGCTCGGCGTGCGTGCACGCGCCACGCGCTTTGTTTGCTGGCAGATTTCCAAAGCTGGCTTCTAAAGTAAAAGGCCAAGTTTGCCACGTAATCAGTTTTTTTATTTTCTCCAAGGTTAAAAAGTTGTAATTTGACATTTTGGTAGGTTTCGGACATACCGTTGAAGCCAAGTTTACCTTTCTCCTGCTTAACCTTTTTCAGTTCTTTTTTCTCTTTTTGCCCTCTATCATCACCTTTTTCTCTATTTTTTTTCATATATATAATTTTATTATTTCAATCTCATCATAGATAATAATGCTCATGTCACAAAAGGAATGTGTACCAATATATGTCTATTTCTACTATTTTTTATACTATAATTCTTCATCATTTTGTTTAGCTTGCAAAGAACAAGTTGGCCAACATATATGACATTATATTGTTTATATATTTTAGACGCTGATAATTAATTCATTTTTAATATTTTATCTGTCTCACAATTCTTGTTTCAATTTCCTTTTTAGTTGTCTCACAATTCTTGTTTTATTTAAAATAACAAATTATTACAAACACTTTATGTGAGGTCCCACCATCTTTACTCATAACCAACTAATAACCTAAATTAACGTAGTGAAAAAAATGAGACAACAATTGTGGGACGGAGGGAGTATTTGGTTGGAAAGTAATCTATATTTGCATTCAGGAACATTTTTTTTTTTTTGCAACAATAGGGCCCAAAACCATTGATATCATTAGGTTAAAAGCATTGTGTTGCACCAACTGAGCTAAGACAAATTTTCATCGCACAATCAAAATTATGTCGTCGCTATTTGAGGTGTTAATTGGTTCTACTTTTGATTCTATGCATGCACAAGCTGTGAAGAATGATACCTTTATGGTTAAGTTTGTAAACAGATCAAATTTCTTCATGATAATTTTGTAAACATTTATGATAATTTTGAATTTATTTATTTTTTTTATTTTTTTTGGAGGATTTTAAATTATCCTCTAAATTTCGCAATTCTTGGGAGGAATTCAAGATGAGATATTTTCACAAATTTCAGTTAGACATATTCAAGCGACATTAATATATACTTGAAGTAAAGATGGACATTGGCAGATATACAAGATACTCCGCCACACCCTAGAGGAAAAAAGTAGCAAATTTTCAAAATATATAAAATAAATCAAGCAAAAGAATGATGTAGTGGCCTTTACCCACCCACACCCCTAGACTCGGATCCAAAATTAGTTGGTTGCTTCTTTTGTATTATATCTAGTTCTTGTTGTATTTTCCCTTCTTGCATCTTTCTTTGTAGTATCTTCATGCAACGTTCAACTAACAATATATTAAAATTTAAAAGAACTTACTAATATTAATTCAAACAAGGAAAATACATAACAAGTATAGAAATAAAAATTCGAAATAAAATTCATTTTATTACATCAATCGTTTACAAAGTACAAGTCTAACGACTAATAATCACATATGGACAATAGATCAGTGAATGTAAGAATACAGAATCAAAGAAAATGAAGACACATATGTACAGCTTCATTGTTACAACTACCCTACAACAACAACATTTCATTATCAACAATTCTTCAAGCTCCCAGGATCTCCTCACCACAATCCACCATCTTCAAAGGCTCGGCCGGATGCTTCCCGTGTTGTCTCGACTGACGCTGCGACCAATACGAGTGTGCACATAAAACCCGGTCCAACAGCTCCTGTGGCACAGGCTCTCCCCGCCTCTGCTGAGGGGCAATGCTAGCGGTATGGACTAGGGTTTTCCATTTGTCCTGCAATAGCAAGTTATTATGAAGACTGGTAATGTTTGAATGAACAAAAAGTTGAAAGAAGCCAATGTTGTTTGTTAGTAGATATAGTAAGGTAAATGAGGCACCTTCAAGTCGACATATGTTCTATGATCAGCATTCTCAAAAGAACGTATCTTAACATCCCGCCACCTGCAACACACAAAAAGGAAGTTGAACAATGTTACTGGACTGATGGTGAAGGAGGAGATTTGAAAGCAAAGTTTCAAGAGTCCATTTTTTTACCTTCCAGTTCCCAGCTTCTCAACGGATTCAACTAGTGCTTCCACTTCTCCGACAGAAAACGGTCTCCTAGTTCTACGCTGTGCCATATCACTGCGTTTAGGTTTTGAATTTACAGGAACTACAGCAAGTGCATCCACATTCAGTGGAGGTACTGGAATCAATGCCTTGGAGTCAAGAACTCCTCCATCTGTTAGCATATTATCAGGGGTCGTTGGAAACGACATTAATTCATTATTGTCTAACTTTGCAACTAGCTGAGGGTCCAGGGAGGCATTTGAGATCCCTGAATGAGCCTTCTGGGAGATGGGAGACCTACAAAACATGAAACACAATCAGCAGATAGTCAAAATAGAAATCAATCTAATTGTCCCGATTACTTTAGGCATGTGCTATTCTGGTGGCCACAGAGCAATATTTTCAGCTACAGCTATAATATTAAAATGATATAGAACAATACCTAGGCAAGGGTTGATCTTCATCACATAGTGATAACACAGGAAGTTTATCTGGAGTCCCGGATGGGGAAACATGAGCGAAATTCGGCTCTAATATAAAACCCAGATTATCAGGGTCGGCAGACTGAGAAATACCAGCTTGCTGTAAAGTCCAATGATCATCTCTAACCTTGTTCCCTTGAAAAACTACACCAACTCGTATTCCGCCCCCAATTATAGCAGCAACTGCATCCATAACTGTCCGCTGGAAAGTATATACGCACATATGTCAAGTAGATTCACTACAAGCATAATCACTGGTTTAAATTAACGCCTCGAATTATTCACATTAGTGGAAAAGGCATTATATCTCACATATGCATGAACAAGTACAATATGTTTCATAATAACAAGATTGGGAAATAAGAAAACACAAACCTTGAGAGAACCAACAGTTGCAGCTTCAGGGACCTCAATGTACAGCTCTGGCACCTTGAAGGACTTAATGCTGAATGCCACTGAAGGAAAAATATAACAATTGTATTTGAGTTTTTGACACAAAAATAATAAGTTGAGCTAAAAGCACAGTATAATTCACATGCAAAAACTCTTTGTACCAAAGTGTTACATATCTATTTGCAAAATTGCAGACATTGCAATTCTCCAAAACAAATAAGATAGATGACTACTATGAAGATTATACCTGAGCTGTTCATTTCTCCCCTCCTCCCTTTCTCAGGCAAGTTGGAGATACTATCACTGCTCTGCTCCTGATCAAATGCAACATCAAAGCTGTGGTCGGACAATTTCCTCTTCTTAAGAGGTGCTTGTTGACATCTTTCTCGTGCATAAATGTTCTTCCTATATCGAAAAATGGACTTCATTCCCTCACCTGCATCCAAAACCCACATAAGTGTAAGAAGGGCATCATATATAAATCAACTCTAATGTGAGTTGGTTTTTTTATTAAGTTGTGTACACTTATGCAATTCTTACTAGTGTTGTAAAGTTCATAATTCATCGGCTTGGGAGCGGCCTTCCAGTATTTGGCTCCCATCACCTTCCTCATTCTATGGCGTATAATACGAGGTTGTGACCTCAAGGACCTAGTCTTGGTCCTAGACTTATTGTACCTAAAGGAATTGTCGTCATCATCTCTCCCTAACTTTACACTGTTGTAGCACTTCTTCAACAAAACACCAGGAATCGAGTCTCTGTACAAGGGAAACTTTACACTACTCTCTGGGTTAGTCACATCAGTAGTATTCACATATTCACCAATTGGATCATTGAGAGTTGATATATCAGCCATAGATGAGTGACAAATCTGATCTTTTCCATCATTTGATTGCACTTCCAATCCACTCTCTACTTTACTGTAAAAACTCTCACCGACACAATTGGATCTTCCTATTTTACATGCAGCATTTTCATCCGAACTCTTCTCCTCGGGCATCCCTAGCTTTACATCATAATCAATTTTCTCTAGGAATTCAGAATTTGCATGTAGAGTAGTCTGTTCGACAACCTGATCATTCCCTGCTTGAGGTAGATCCTTAAAGTTGAAGAGGTGATTACGCTCCTCAACCAAACTTTTTGGTACAAATGCACTCTCTGCGAAACTCCCATGGTTAAAGCTTTCGGATTTCAGAGCTTTATCTTTTTTAGGCTGCTTGTCATTTCTGTCTCTTGAATTGCCAGGCTGGGGTTTCCCCTCAGCTACACTACTAGAAGCAGAACTTTCACTCTCCAGTAACAACTTGCCAGCTACAGCTGCAAGCAACTCAAAGGCACAAAGTTGGCTGTCCTCTAACAACTTCTTGTGTGGCCTCTTCTGAGAAGAGAAGACACATGCAAATACGAGGTTCATGATTACATTCCGAGTTACATGGATGGCAGAAAACAGAATTCAGAAAGTTGGTTACCCTAGTAGATCTAGGAGCTCTGGGAATAACGGGGGCTCGGTAGCCAATGAATCCACTATACAGCCTCTTCTTTGACACCATAACTCAGGCAGCACAACAATATGGAACTTCAAGCAATAAAGCTGCGTCGCAAAACCTCAATCTACAGAACATCCATCAAACCAACAGTCAGAGAAAGTCAAAACCACCAAAACATGTAGATCATCTAAAATCCAATGACAAAACCCTCAAAAGCAACAACATCCTTTCCAGGTCAAATAGCCAATGAAACAAGAAAACTACTAGGCCGTCAAGAAGGGAGATCCATAACCATCAATGCATGAACATCAGAAGTTAGAGGCGAAAGAGTTCCTGATCCAATAACATTCCACCAAAAGTTCTCTTGTTGAGAATCAAGTTTTCAGCAAGATCATAGCTATCAAACAATTCGCACGCATCATAATCTAAAATTATGCAAAAATAAACAGTTGCTTGAAAAGTCAAAATAAAACTAATAGAGCCTTAATTTCAATGATCCATCTTCCTCACACAATCCAACTCCCAAACTTCCATTGGGAAATAACAAAGGTTGTCCATGAAAGTACAAATTTTCAAAATTTACCGTATCTTTCCTGGAGTCTGATAAACTGATCAGACCCCAGGAATCCAACATCGTGATTATATTTCCTTCATCTTAAAGAGATAAAATGTAGAAATTATCAAATTACTCGATCAAAGCACTTGATCAAAATGACAATTCTAACTCACTTCGTTACTTCAAACCAAAGCAATCAAATGTCAAGAAATTCGATTGGATCTCCGCAGGATCAAACTCAAAAACACAAAATACACCACTTCAAACAAACTTACAAACCAAAACAGCATATCCATCGAAATTCAAACCGATCCGTACAAGAATTACAATTTACAACCCCGAACAAAAAAGAAGAAGAAGAGAGAAACAAAGCAGAGAAGCACAATTACCTTATAAACTCTGATCTGATTCGGCAGATAAATCTAGGCTTGTTTTTCTGTTTTCCTCGTAAAGATTCCAACAAGAATTTCCAATTTACGTCACGTAATTAAACAACTATCTAGCATCAATCAAACTATACAGCATCAGCAGAAACAGAAATTGTTTATGGACAAGAAATTTTTAAAAAAATATATTAATATTGTGGTGTAATAAAACCTCTGTGGGTTTGGGAGAAAATAGAACCAACCAACCAAACACCAACTAACAGATGGCAATAAACAGTGCCTAAAAGTTCCTCTTCTTCCTAATTTATTTATAGTTGCTGACCAGGAACCGCCTCAGCCGGTCGTAGGGACACAATTGTCCGGTAATATTATCCCAATCTCATTGGGAGGTTTTTTTTATGTGGGTAAGAACGAGGGATCTCCAAATGTGGACCCTACCTCCAAACTTTTTCCCCAACAGTCACCACCAGATAGAATATGCTATTCAAATTTCACAAATTTAAATATTATCAATAATTTATAAATTGCTTGTGATTTATCGATTAATGCGCTAAAAGAGATTTGCTTCAATGTATTAAACATAAACATTGATTCTGAATTTTCCTCTGTCGTAACAAAATAATACATTCATTCATTATATTGTTAAACCACTGCAATTTATTTGTTTTATATATTTTATACGATATTGTAAATTAGGAAAATTCACTCAATATGTATTTTGATAGAGATTACACATTATGTTAGTCACAGAAAAAGATACAAGGTACGTACTACTGTTTTTTATATTTATGCTATTGTAAATTAGGAAAGTCATCTCAATATGTAGTTTGATAGATATTGTGTTATCATAATCAACAAAAAGTATAGAATTTATTATTTTTTGTAGTACGTAATTATATAAAAAATATATTTTTTTAAAACTTACTAAAGGAAAAGTGTAAGAAAAAACTCTATAAAATAAAACAAAAATGGTGTTTTGAGTATTTCTCGTTGTGAGAATTTAAAATATGAGAATGGGAATATATAAAACATCACTAGAATATTTTATTCCAATTAGAAATAACTTTATCCTCATTATTAATGAATAAATTGTGATTTTAATCGGGTTTTTTTTTTATGAATTAGTTAGAGGAAATTACACTCTTCATGAATCATGATACAGTCGGCCGATGGTTACCAAGAAACATAAATGAAATGGAAAAGTCAGAACAAGCCACGTGGTGATATTCACTTCAGATTTAATGCGTGAATTTGAGGCGGCTTTGATGAAAAATTGCTATATTCATTGACCCAATGTACCAATTTATACCATTTGTCAAATATGGAAAACCCAACTTGGAAGTACGATAGTATTTAATTTTATTATATCTGATTATAAATAGTAACTATATTTGTATTGCGTAAACTCAACTTGTACATTTTAATATCTAAATTATATTGGAATAACTAAACATATATAATGAATTCAATCACAGAACTAGTAAAATTCAAATATATGACATTAAACATCGGCTCATTAAGGTCGTCATAATGGAATTGGTTTTGCGTAATTTGGCTTGGTGCCGTGAAAATTGTAGGAAGTCAAAATCTGAAGTTTAATTAAATTGGGTCTCTAAATTAAAATGACATATTTAGGATAAGTTACTTTTTACGTCCAAGTTTGGAAGTTTGAATCAATGTTTATCACTACAATATGATCAAACTTTCAAAGAAATCTCATGAACCACAAAATTAACCAGATTCTCGGATTTTTCAATTATTGTTTAAGGAATATATTTGTATGTAAAATACGAAATCTGTAGTTTAAAATTTAGTTAAATACATCATTTTAAGAATTTTGTAGTTTTCTAAAATTCTTTGTTCTTTTTTATTTTCTTTTTAATTGAGAACCATTAACTTAAGTGGTTATTCAGCTTGACGAATTATATGTGATATTTGTGTATCATACTTTATTTTGTGTATTTATTACACTATTATTTTATTATGCATATTAATTAATGTTATTTTATATGCATATTTGGGGGACTTTTATGTGAACATTTAATTCTGCTTGAGCTTCAAAATAATGAGTTGTGTGTTGTCCTACAACACTAAGTAGTCACGTACCTAGCTACCCTACGATTATATATATGACATGTTGTTGTAAATATATTATATATATATACTTACCATATATTGTGATGACCATGTAAACCCTAAAAGCTTATGAGCCCATCTTGTACTCTATAAATAGAGGTCTCCACCATCATAATAATAAACATCTATTTTCCGTCTTCTCTATTACTCTCTCATTCTATTTAGTTTATAACACGTTATCAGCACCAATAAGCTCTTCTCATAAAAAATATATCCGCCGCATTGCTACGAAGGTATCCACAAGTTTTATTTAAAGTATTCATATTGCAATATTTTCGTTACTTTATCCCATAGGCTTCCTTTCTAGGTTGAAAAGAATTTTTTTTTAGAGTTTACGAAGCCTTTTCCCAGAAGATGATTTTGTCACAGTTTATATTAATAAAGTAATGGATGTAGTTGTTTGGGTTAGTGCGGTGGCATATCTCCAATGTGTGTTGGTATAATTTTTTTTTACTCATCAATCCTGATACAAAATATTATTATAATACTAATAGTGTATCGTACATGATTTGGAAGAGTAAATTAATTACTTGTTTTCAATCATGTACACCCTTCAAGTAAATCATTATACTTATATATTGTCGCTCCAGAAGTAGCACAATGCATTAATATTTCGATATAATATTATAAGCTCTTGAAGAGCGATTCCAAAACATATTTTTAACTTGATTTGTTGCTCAAGAAGTAGCACAATCAATATTCCTGAAGAATATTACATGCTCTTGAAGAGCATTTACTCTACGCTTTTATTTAATTGATTGTTTGTTTATTTATTTAATGTTAAATCACAATTATTGCTCATGAAGTAGCACATTTCATATTCCTGAAGAATATCATATGCTCTTAAAGAGTAAATCAATTTATTTATTGAAATGATTTAATTGTTACCCCAGAAGTAGCACAATCAATATTCTCGAAGAATATTACATGCTCTTGAAGAGCATTTATTTTACGCTTTTATTTATTTATTTATTTATTTGTTTGTTATTTATTTATTTAATGTTGAATCTAGATTGTTGCTCCTGAAGTAGCACAATCCATATTCCTGAAGAATATCATATGCTCTTAAAGAGCAATTCAAATTTATTGAAATAACTTAATTGTTGCTCCATAAGTAGCATAAGTTAATATTCCTGAAGAATATTACATACTCTTAAAGAGTTATTAATATTATCTATGTATTTTTTTAATATACCTCAGTTTTTTTTGTTGCATACTGTATAATATTTATATCTATATATACAAACAATCTTAATTTGATGCTCCTGAAGCAGCACACAATTAATATTCCTGGAGAATATTATGTACTTTTGATGAACAATTCATATAATATGTCTTATTGATGGGCGAATCTTGGTTCTTGAATTATTATTGTTGTTGCTCCCGAAGTAGCACAATTTATATCCCAAAGAACATTATATATTCCTAAAGAGCAATTGGGTTTCTAAAAAATATTAGTCTTTCGCCTGAAGTGGTTTAATATTAGTGCTCCTGAAGTAGCACAAAATGTATTCTTGAAGAATGCTACATGTTCTTGAAGAACAATTCAAGCTTTTGATTTTGACAAATGTTATATGTTCATAACTCTAATTGTTGCTCTTAACTCTACATGTTCTTGGAACAACTAAAACTTGTCATTTTGAAATCTTATATCACAATAACCATACTTTAATTGTTGCTCCTGAAGTAGCACAATTAATATTCTTAATGAATATTACATGTTCCTAAAGAACAATGTCTATCTAAAGGTATGTTGTAATTCAAAATATTACCTAATTATATGGAGTGGTAGCAAGAGCTCCTCTTTGAGTGACAATTGCATTTTCAATATCCTATTGTGGTTTAATTTCTTTTCAAGAATAGATGTGAGATTCGGTAGATCTCAAAATTCACAATTTATTGATTTCACGTATCGTAAATAAAACTAAGTTGTTGCTTTGGAAGTAGCACAATTACATTCCTGAAGAATGATCATATTATTAACATTACTATCACATATTTGTGGAAATGCCTCAACTTTTGCTCCTGAAGTAGCATCATTTTATATTCTAGAAGAATATTAAATGCTCTTAAATAGCAACTCGTACTTTCAATAATATATGTTATTCTTGAATGAGAAAGATAATTTATGCCTTGTTGACATTAATGCACTATTGATATCGATGTCAATAAGAGGTACGGGAGAGATAATAATATAATGAAACGAAGCATCCCAGTAGGATTGCGTAAAAATATTAATTGCTTGTTCTCCTTAAATCTCGATACGAGTATATGCATCCTAAATTGCGAGATTTTAAAATCTAGTGCATCGAATATCATTAAAGGCTCCCGAAGAGCTTGTATCATTCTATCAAATGATACTAAATCAATCATTGAGTTTGCCCTTATTCTAGTAAGTCTAGAAGAAACATACTAAGTTTTAAGGATATCCGTTACAATGGATACCATATTGAAATTATATAAGAAGGTAGTGATTATTTTGCATTTAGCCAGAAGCTAACAAAAGAAAAGTTATCACACTACCACCTTGAATGTATTACACATTCATAAAAATAAGTGAGACAAAACATGTCATGAACCTGAAGTTCAAAAGAGCTCTTTGCGTTGACATGATAAGTTTGAACATCTGCAAGCAACTTTGATGCGCAACATAATTGAAAATTCATAGGGGCGCTGCAGAGAGATCCTGAAGAATCTTTTAATTTCCATGAATGTTCGATTTCTAGAAGAAATGTAGAACTTGTTAGTACTACAAGTTCAAAAACAATGAGCTCAATTCCTTGAAGCAGATTTATCTTGATAAAGCTAGTGAGTTTATTAAACTCTAAATTCCTCTTGAAGAGAATTTAATATTATATGACTTTGGGATTGAGATTAAATATTTAGTTGCTCATGTCCATCCTCAAAATGAGTTTTGTACGTATAAAATTGTGTCTCACATTAAATTGTAATTATGATGAAATAACATTTCCAACATTAGTTGGAACATATATCACATTTAGATTCCTGAAGTAATCAATGTGAAATCTACATCCAAATAAAAGCACAAGTAAAAACTAGTCACATTTGGATTCTCGAAGCAATCAATGTGAACAAGACGTCGAAAGGTTCACTTGCAAAAGATTGCAAACCAACTTCTTGATGCTTTTAAGTTTTGTATATATAAGAAGTGACAATGTCATAAATTTGCTGCAAATACCCCCGCAAGAATAAATGTCCCTGAAGGACAAGTAAAAATGGTAGCAAATGAATATAAAGTTCGTCAAAAATATGGTCGACCAATTGGTTCTAAAAGAAATTTCATGTCTAAGAAAAGGGGCACAACATATGAACCAAACAAAGACGAAAATGATTAATCAATCAAATGAAGTTCCTGAAGAACTACAAGCGTCTGAAAATTATGAGATCTCACTATATTGGAGATATTAAATATCATCGTGGACGCATGACGATATATTCGCCTTTAATATGACTTTTGAGATTATAAAAAGAGGATCCTCAACGATGATCTATAAGAGATTGTCAAGATAGAAATAATTGGCCAAAGAGGAACGAAGTCATACAAGGTAAATTAAAATTCCCAAGAAAGCCGAAAATATTTGGACCTGTAGTTCCAAAATCGGGAAAGTATATCCCCGAAGGATACAAATGACTTTGTTACAAAGAGAAATGAAAAATTTACGAGATATAGGGCAATACTCGTAACACAATATTTCTCTCATAGACCGAGAATTAATTATGTACTCTCCTATAATAGACGCCATTATATTTGATTAATCAACTTATGTCACAAAAGGCTTGCTATGCGCCTTATGGATGTAGTAAATATCTATCAATATGATTCACTAGATAGTGATATATATATGAAGATCCCTGAAAGATTTAACTTGCTCAAAGCATGTAAGTCAAAAAGATGTTGTCAATTAGACTGCAAAAGTCATTGTAAGGGCTGAAATAGTACAGCCGTATATGATATAATCATAACGATGAGAATTCCTTAACAGAAGGGTACATAAATGATGACTTGAGTTTGATTGAAACTCCTGAAGAACATAATACTTATATGTATACTCCGTCAAAATGACTTACATTGAACAAGTAATTATGAATTATTTTATTCATTGATAATCCAACTCACATCCTTGTTGGCATTAGGGGGAGATATAAAACATAAATGATAGAATGCCGCAATATCTCGTTGGATTAATTATTAGATTCACGCACTCTGAACCAGAAGTTCATCAAGTTATTTAGTGCAAAAGGAGTGACTAAAATCTCATATACCTGTTGTATATGTACCATGAAAGAACTGAAGTTCCTCATAGATAAAAATAAATCAATTAATTATCATTGACGCTAGAAGCGTGAGAGATTTATTGGTGCTAAGAGATAAGAAGTCCGCGGAATACAAAATTAGAACACATCACTCCAAATTTCTCCTGAAGATGATATGTGAATCATTATGTATAAAAGTACTTGATGAAATCAACTCATGCCTAAAGACGGAGTTAGAATCAAAAGACTTGGGTTGGACTAATAATTGTCTCGACCTCTAGATCGAGCATCTCCCTGATGGAGTTACACTAGTCGACTTACTCGAAAGGTCTTTACAGAGATTTTATTGTATCGCATCTACACAGCTACCTAATGGTTGCTTCAATCACTTGAAGTGGATGAAGACTTATTTAGACCTATAGAAGATAACAAAGATGTTTTAGGACCAGAAGTTCCTTACTTATGTGCGATTTGAGAATTTGAAATGGTATTAACCATCCTTTGTTCTCTTCGAGACAAACATGTTATTCTCTATGAAGATAGTTAAACTTGTGTTGCACATATTAGTGTAGACATTGAAGATAACCTTGAAGATTATTATTTTGAGGGGGGTAATAGATTGCAAATAATCCTGAAGATTAGACTGACTCATAAAGGTCAAATGACCCTGAAGGTCAAATGGTTGTACTTTTTTTTTCCTTTTTAAGTTTTTCCCAAAGGGTTTTTCTTAGTTGAGGTTTTTAACGAGGCATCCAATGCAACACACGAGAAAATGAGTCATTGAAATTGATTCATAAAAGAGCCAATGCAACACTTGATCTCCAAAAGAGCCAATGCAACACTTGATCAACATTCAGCAAATTCGCTCAAGTGACAATCTAGCGGATTCTTTTACAAAGGCATTACTAACGTCAACATTCAAGAAGTTGCTACACAAGATCGATATGCGCCAACTCAAAGATCAAGAATGACTATATTGAGGTGGAGCAGCTGTACTCTTTTTCCTTCGTCCAGTTTTTGTCCCAATGGGTTTTTCTGACAAGGTTTTAACGAGGCAGCAGAATCTTTTAGGGATGGTCAATCAAGGGGGAGTGTTGTAAATATATTATATATATATACTTACCATATATTGTGATGACCATGTAAACCCTAAAAGCCCATGAGCCCATCTTGTACTCTATAAATAGAGGTCTCCACCCTCATAATAATACACATCTATTTTCCGTCTTCTCTATTACTCTCTCATTCTATTTAGTTTATAACACATGTCTTAATGTGTGATATATTGATATAAATGAGACAGTAACCGCCACAATAATTATTGAGATTAGATTCAGTAGAACAATATTTTGTAGATTTGAAGATCCCGAAACCCCTAGCTGAATGATGAACCTTTAATTATGTAATAGCTTAGTTTGAGTTCAGCATGTTAGGAACTCAGTAGGCTAGAGTTCAGTAGCTGAAAAGTTCAGTAGAAGACCTTGCACTCAGTTGATGGACTTAGTATCGAAGCAGTCAGTTGGCCAGCCGACCACCAACTGAATCTGCAAAGGAATTCATGCCACACGTACTGAATGCTCAGAAGAATGTCAGTAGGAAGACACTTCAGTTGAAGATCCGAGGATTCAGAGGGAGTCAACCTTGATGTTTGACAAACCTCACCTAACACTCTACCTCAACTAATAAGGAGCCGACAACGCCTTACCGCTCTGACAAAAGCTGCTCCTAGACTGAAAAAGAGACGTATCTCTACAGTGCACCTACTCATCAACGTTCAAATTAAAGTAGTCGTTTTCCTTGTCGTTTCGACACGTGGCTAGACCCTTTTCAACGGATCTGTTAGGTGATGATTCAGCTCCCAGCAACAGCACAAACATTGGGAGATAATTCCGTCTTCTCTGTTGACAATTAACTCAGTAGCCATGTGCTCTGAAAACTTACTGAAGATTTGAAGATCCCAAAACCCTATATTGATTGGTGAACCTTTCTGTTGTAATCTGTTTTTGTCTCTGAGGTTTCAGACTCACCAGACACTCTGCTCTGGTTCAGGCACTCAGTAGATTATCAGCCTCATTACCAGAAGTAGAAGACTCAGTGATACTGGACTCAGCAGGAGCAGATATGCGAAAGGAGTCGGTGGAACCGAACTCGGCAGGAGTAGTTCACCGAACTCGAGAGCTGATCTTCGGAGAGCCGACTCGGCGGGAGCATGCTGCCGAATCGGCGATCGACTCGGCCTACGGCCGAGCAGTCTTCGGCCGTCGGATTCTCTAAAGTCAAATCGGCGAGTCAATACGAGGAAGAGAGAAGTCAGCTTCAGATCTCCTTGAAGTCTGTTCTGTCTCAACCACTTTCTGAACCTCGACCAATGACAAGCAGCCACCTATCCTATATCTGTTAAAGCTGCAAGTCAACATCTTTCCAGAAATGGAGGGAAAGGACACTGCTACCATACTTCGAAAGAGCCGTTAGCTACCCAAAAGAGAGAGACAAAGGATCGTCGTCTCCAACGGATCTATCCTTATCTCTACTCTATAAATAGAGGGATAAATCAAATTGAAGCTCACGAGAGAACATACAGAGCATTCAACGAGCAACTCAAAAAGCCTAAGTCTTCCGCAAGAAGTTCGAAGAAATAATCTCCGGCGAAAGACTACATATCTGCTCATAGGGAACCAAGCTGAATTAGAATTATACAGCCTCTAGTATCCAAACGACGATACACGAACCCAGAAGCTTATACTCAGCTGTTCGTCGTTCTAGAAGCCACCTTCTTGTTCCCTATCCCTCTAACCTAAGCTCAACCATTTAAATCCATAGCTTAGACGAAGGAGTTCACTTCTGAACTGATCCTTACTGTAACGGACTCCTTCACTGTTGGAGAGTTTTTCAAACACTTAGTTTGATAACCTTGTAAACTGAGACTTGCTCAGTATAAATCTCAAGACCAGTGTTTGTCCAATGTACAAACCGACTGAGACTACCTCAGTATAATACATAGCCTCCTGATCATTCGGGACAGTGGACGTAGGATTGTTGGATCCGAACTACTTTAAAAATCTCTGTGTTCTGTGTTCTTTATTTACTGTTGCATTGATTTACTGTTCATTCTGAAAATATCTTCTAAATCATTCAACTGAGTTTCAGCAAACTTAATCGACCGCACTAATCAACTGAAACTGTTTTGATAAAAACATTTTTCCTAACTCAACTGAATTTGGGCCTACACTTTTCCGCACCACTGAACTCTAATCTAAACGGTACTGAATTCTGACTTCAAGTCAGCTAGCAGGCCTCAGTAGAGTCAGTCACTCTGCCACATGATTCAGAACAACTTATCTGGTATGCTGAACTCGTTCAGTACGACACTCTCCTGAAAAGGACTGTTCGTGTATAAGTTGAGAAATCGGTTTTCAGGTGTATTCACCCCCCCTCTACACCTGAACGTGCTCTCGGGACCAACAATTGGTATCAGAGAGGGAGTTCTTTAAAACTCTTGTTATTCTGAAACTGGTCTACTTGAACGGATCCGGAAAATGTTTTCATTGCATATCATTCTTCATTCATATCACTATCTATCATGTCTGATATGTTAGGGATCAGGATGGTACCCATGTTCTCAGTAGAGAACTATGGTGTATGGCGGGTCAGAATGGAGGCACATCTGACCTCTCTCCATGATAACATGACAGAGGTTCTGGAGGACGGACCTATCGTTCCAATGATCGATAGCGTAGTAGCTTAGGATCCAACAGAAGGAGGAGGAATGATGACCGGGAAGAAGATTCTCAAAGATAGAAGTCTCTTCACCCCTGAGGAGAAGAAGCTTCACAACTTAGATCGCGTCGCCAGAAATGCCATACTGACCACCCTGAGTGATTCTTACCTCGGAAGAGTTCAGGACTGCAAGTCCGCAAAAGAACCCTGGGATGCTCTAGCGCTACTGAGTCGGGGGACTCAGAAGATCAAAGCGAATAAACTTGCGCTGGAACTTCAGAAGCTGGAGAGACTGTCTCTCATGCCTGGTGACACCATTGAAGATCTCAACATCAGATTCACGGATCTGATGAACTCTATCAACGGGCTGGGAAAGATATTCTCTAACCGAGAGATGAATCTCAAGATTTGAGGGCACTGCCAGACGGAAACTGGACCCCCTTTGCTACTTTATTGCGTCATTCTAACTTAGATATTATTACTCCTGACCATATCTTTTCAGAACTTAAAGCGGAGGAGTTCGAGTCTGGCTTACCTCAAAGGAAGCAGCAAGCTGAAGCTGACACCCAAGTCGACCATGCCTTCAAAGCATCAGTCAGCACAGTAGCTCCGGCATCTAGCAAGGCTGAACTTTCACTCAATGACGTACAAGAAGGAAATCTAGCCAAGAAATACGCGTTGCTTGCCGTGAAGTATCAGAAGGAAAAGGAGAGGCGCAGAAAGCTCTCAAGAGTCGTCAGAGACTCTAAGGGTAAGAATGAGTATACACCTAAGCGTACTCCTGACTCGCATACTTCTGAATGCAGGAAACAAGAGGACTCAGCTCAGTCGAAAGACAGTGAGAGCAAAGAAGAAAGAGTCACAACCTGCTACAACTGCAAGAAGCCAGGACACTATCAGTATGACTGTCCTGAGCTTAGCACTGCTGAAAGTGCAGCACACAAAGCAAGAAGGGAGAAGTTCATCAAGAAGAGACAAGCATACATTGCCGATGAACTCTCAAACGACTCAGATGAAGTCGATTCCTTCATGGATTCATCAGACGATGAAGCAGCTTTCATGGCCATAGAGCTTGAAGCTGAAGAAGACGCTGAAAAGTATCTCATGGCAGGAGAAGAGGATGAGGTAAACTCTCATACACTATTTAATTCCTCTTCACACTGCACACACGACACTATTTCAAGTGCAGATGAGAATCTGGACGTCGCGATTGCATACGAAGAACTACTCGACGAGCAGATTCAGATGAGTCTGCAGCTCAGTAAGACTCTTCAGGAGTTGGATACCCTGAAAGTGGAGAATCAGAGACTTTCTCAGAAGAGTTAGGTTGCTACTGAGTCAGAAGGACTTGTGTTGAGACTCACGGAGGAGATAAACTCTCTGATGGCCAAGTCTCAGCATCAAGAAGATCAGATCTCAGCTTTGACCAAATACTTGACTCAGAAAGATACTGAACTGAGTCTACTGAAGCAAGAGTTGTTAGGACTTCAGACCGAGCATAAACTGCTGAAAAAGAGTGATGATATCTGGAGGAACCTGATGACAGAGCAGTATATGGGCGCTGAAAAGAAGCTGGAAGCTATGCTAGCAAGCAACAAGCCAAAGCATTGCAAGGAGGGACTTGGATTCAGCCATGGAGCCTCTTCATCTGCCCCCGTACGCTCAGAAAATCGGCTAGCTGATAGGTTTGTTCAAGGGGAGACCATCAATGCAGACATACTGAACCCCCTAGCCAAGAACAAACTGAAGATGAAGGCACCTCATCCTAGTTATCAACACTCTGACAAGAAGATCAGCACCAGATCACCCCAGTTCAGTCAAGGGGGAACCAGCAAAGCAAAATGGGCTGATCAGTATGGACCTCCGCAGCTGACTCATCCAGCTCAGTATGGGTCATATTACTATGATCCTATAGTCAGGAGAGAATCCAAAGGTGAGAAGAAGAAGAAGAAAGCCGTACAGAAGGCAAAGATCAGCACTCCACACACTTAGAAGATCAGGACTCCTGAACCTAAAAAGCCTCATAAGTCAGCATCGACCAGTCCATTGGTCAAATATGTTGACAAAAGTGGAAAGAAACTGTCTGAGACCACCAGGGACGTGAGACAGATTTGAGTTTCCAAAACTAACATCTAAGGACCCAAAAAAAAAAAAAAAAAAAGGGTACCTAAATATAATTCTATTTTGCAGGTGCACAAGGACCCTTGGTATGTGGACAGCAGATGCTCAAGACACATGACGTACCAAAAGGACTTGCTGAAGAATTAGACTACAGAAGAAGGACCCTGAATCGAGTTTGGAGATAACGCAAAAGGTTATACCAGAGGCTATGGAACAGTCAGCATTGGAACAACAACAGTTCCAAGAGTATCATATGTTGAAGGACTTCAGCATAATCTTCTCTCTGTTAGTCAATTTTGTGATAACTCGAATAGAGTGATTTTTACGCTTGTTTCTGTGATGTCATTGATAAATCTACAGGGAAAACAGTGTTATCAGGTTCACGCAAAAAGAATATCTATGTAGCTGACTGGAACTCAGCTGTACCTGAAGCTTGTTTGTTGGCGAAGAATGACAACAGAACGGGATGGCTCTGGCATAGAAGACTCAGCCATCTCAACTTCAAGACGCTCAACAAATTAGCTAGAAACACTCTAGCAAGAGGACTGCCGAATGAAGTATTCAGCAAAGACACTCAGTGTGAAGTATGTCTGAAGGGAAAACAAACAAGGAATCAAAATCCACCTGTTCCATCTCCTTCCACGGATGGAATCCTTCAGCTGCTACATATGGATTTGTTCGGTCCAGTCTCTCCGGTGACGATCAGAGGCAAGAAGTATGCATTAGTGGTCATTGATGACTACTCGCGCTACACATGGGTCATATTTATTGCCAACAAGTCTGACGTCAAAACAGAGTTACCAAGGCTTCTGAAAAGGCTCGGTGTCGAGAAGAACACCAAGATTGTCAAGATACGTTCAGACAGAGGAACTGAGTTCCTGAATTTCATGGGGGAGGAGTTCTGCAAAGCAGAAGGCATAGAGCATGAGACGTCTGCCGTGCGCACGCCTCAACAAAATGGAGTTGCTGAGAGAAAGAACCGAACACTAAAAGAAGCAGCAAGAACCCTGCTCGCAGACTCAGGACTCCCAACCAAATTCTGGGCAGAAGCTACTGATACTGCATGTTATACTCAGAACCGATCTCTACTGACAAAGCAGCATAAGAAGACACCATATGAACTATGGAACGACAGGAAGCCTTCTTTATCTTATTTCCATATTTTTGGGTGTTCGTGCTTTATTCACAATAATGGGAAAGATCAGCTGAAAACTTTTGATAGCAAGTCAGATCAGGGAGTGTTCTTAGGATACTCTCGGGTCAGCAAAGCTTTCAGAGTCTTTAACTATCGGACCCGTTACGTGGAGGAAAGCCCTCATGTTGTTTTTAATGAGTTTGCTACTAAAGACAGGAGCAGAAACTCTAAACCTGAATCTGAGGACATCAGTAAGCAGCTACAGGATCTGAGCTTAAAAGATAAAGTTGAAAAGATATATCTATGTTGGGATGATGATTCAGATGAAGAAACTGAAGACAAGTCTACTAAATCTCAGCCAACAACAGAAGTAGCTGAACAGATTGACTCTCCTAAACAGAGTCAATCCCAGGTAACTCAGGTCGATGAAGAAACCTCAGTGGTAACTGAGACCTCTACTGAGAATAATAATTCAGGGGGAACTAATGATATTCCTGAGCTAAATGCCCCTGAACCTGGTAACTCAGTAGATCACACTCTTGTAACTGAATTGCTTCAATCTCAGAATAGTACAACTGAAATGCCTAACTCACCTACTATCTGTGTTGAACAAATTTAGATGAAGAGTTGAAACATCGTAGATCGTGGCTGGATGCTCACACTTCTGATTTAATTATTGGAGATCCTTCAGCAAGCGTAAAGACAAGATCCAGATTCTGTCAGGGAGAAAGCGCCTTATATTCTTGCTTCTTGTCTACTGAAGAACCTCAGTCAATTGAGGACGCACTGAAAGACGCTGATTGGTTCATAGCCATGCAGGAGGAGCTGAATCAGTTCACGAGAAACGAAGTTTGGGAGCTTGTTGATAGACCCCGACATCAACATGTGATCGGAACTAAATGGGTTTTCAAGAACAAGCGAGATGAAAACAACTTCATAGTAAGGAATAAAGCAAGACTCGTGGCGAAAGGCTACTGTCAAGCTGAAGGGATAGATTTCGACGAAACGTTCGCTCCAGTTGCAAGATTGGAGGCAATCAGACTATTCCTAGCCTATGCAACACATCAAAGATTCAGAGTTTATCAAATGGATGTGAAGTCTGCTTTCCTGAACGGCGTGCTGAAAGAAGAAGTCTAAGTGGAACAGCCTCCCGGCTTTCAGCAGGGACATCAAGTTTATAGACTCAGAAAGGCTCTGTATGGGTTAAAACAAGCACCCAAGGCTTGGTACGATACCCTGTCTGAGTTTCTTCTTCAGAAAGGTTTTCAGAAGGGCACAGTAGACCGTACATTATTCAGTATTCAACTGGAGGATGACATATTACTTGTACAGATCTACGTAGATGACATCATCTTCGGCTCGAAGAACGTCATCATATGTCAGTAGTTTAAGAAAATGATGAAGGACAAGTTCAAGATGTCAATGATGGGAGAGATGAACTATTTCCTCGGCTTTCAAGTCAAACAATCTGAGAAGGGAACGTTCATCAATCAAGGCAAATACACTCGAGACCTCATCAAGAGATTCGGTTGCACATCCGGCAAACCAATCAAAATCCCGATGAACACGAACATGAAAATTGATCTTGATAAAGAGGGAGTATCAGTAGACCAAACTGAATTTCGTGCTATAATTGGTTCTTTATTATACTTAACAGCTGCTCGTCCTGACATAACTTATGCTGTAGGTGTCTGCGCTCAATTTCAGGCAAATCCGAAGCAGAGTCACATGGACTCAGCAAAGAAGATTCTCCGTTATCTCAGAGGAACACCTAACATGGGTTTATGGTATCCAGCTGATAATAATATTGAACTAACTGACTATTCTGATGCTGACTATGCAGGGTGTAGAATTGACCGAAAGTCAACTTCTGGAACATGTCAGTTCCTTGGCAGTAAGCTGATCTCATGGTTTTCAAAGAACCAACATTCAGTAGCGACGTCAACTACTGAAGCTGAATACATGGCTCCCGGAAGTTGCTACGCCCAAATCCTTTGGCTGGGACAGCAGCTACGCGACTATGACGTCATTCAGAATGAAGTGCCGATCTTCTGCGACAGTACCAGTGCCATTGCAATCACTCAGAATCCTGTACTTCATATGAGATGCAAGCACGTAGACATCAGACACCACTTCATTCGTGATCATGTCGAAAAGAAGGATATCAAGATGGAAAAGATCCATACTGACCGTCAAAGGGCTGATATATTGACCAAGCCTCTAGCTGAAGCCAGATTCAGAGAACTTTCAGTAGAGCTAAGTCTGGTGGACCCTACTGACTCCAGTTAGTAAGAGGATTCAGGAGAGGAGCATTCAGTAAGGGAGAATGTTCACTCTCAGTACTGAGTAAAATCAGTAATTAGAGACTCAGCAACCATCTACACGAGGTATCAGCTGACTACGATGTTCAGCTGACAGGTTTGTGTATCTTTACTCAATAGCCAATAGAATAGTTCTATGCATTTATGAATCAAATTCAGCATCGTATTCAATGCCTTAGAAAATGTCATTTAATATTAACGGTTTACATTTAATACACGACATTCTATGTAAAAGCATGCTGAACTCTGCTACGCATTAAATGCAGGTCGTACCAAGTTACTTCTTTGGCTATATACAACTGCATTTTGACTTAGGCGGCTAATATGATCATTGCCCATTTTATAAAATTTAATCCTAGCCGTCCATCTCAAAAAGCGCGTTCAAACTAAACTCTTGATATTTAACTGTTTATCTTTTTTAAGATATATATATATATATATATATATATATATATATATATATATATATATGCATTCAAATGTTTGAAACTGCCATTTCAATTCTGCAAATATCTTAAGAACCCTAGATTTTCTGAGAATATCTCTACAAAACCTGTTGGTCCCGAGAGTACGTTCAGGTGTAGAGGGGGGGGGGGGCTGAAAAGAGTGCGGTTTACTGTGCCTTTCTGAAAACCTTTCTGAAGAAGAAACTCAGATAGGGTATCATACCAAGCCCTGGGTGCTTGTTTTAACCCATCTGAGCCTTTACCGAGTGCAGCAAACTTGATGTCCCTGCTGAAAGCCGGGCGGTTGTTCTACATAGACTTCTTCTTTCAGTACGCCATTCAGGAAAGCAGACTTCACATCCATTTGATAAACTCTAAATCTTTGATGTGTTGCGTAGGCCAGGAATAGTTTGATTGCCTCCAGTCTTGCAACTAGGGCGAATGTTTCGTCAAAATCTATTCCTTCAGCTTGACAATAGCCTTTTGCCACGAGTCTTGCTTTATTCCTTACTATGACGTTGTTTTCGTCTCGCTTGTTCTTGAAGACCCATTTTGTTCCAATCACATGTTGATGCCGGGTTCTGTCAACAAGCTCCCAAACTTCGTTTCTCGTGAACTGATTCAGCTCCTTCTGCATGGCTATGATCCAGTCAGCATCTTTCAGTGCGTCCTCAATTGTCTGAGGTTCATCAGCAGACAAGAAGCAGGAATATAAGGCGCTTTCTCCCTGACAGAATCTGGATCTTGTCTTTACTCTTGCTGAAGGATCTCCGATAATCAGATCAGAAGTGTGAGCATCCAGCCACGATCTACGATGTTTCAGCTCTTCATCTGAAATTTGTTCAACACAGATAATAGGTGAGTTAGGCATTTCAGTTGTACTATTCTGAGTTTGAAGCATTTTAGTAATGAGAGTGTGATCTACTGAGTCACCAGGTTCAGGGGCATTCAGCTCAGGAACATTAATAGTTGTTCCCCCTGAGTTGTTATTCTCAGTAGTGGTCTCAGTTACCTCTGGGGTTTCTTCATCGACCTGAGTTACCTGGGATTGAATCTGTTCAGGAGAGTCAATCGGCTCAGCTACTTCTGCTGCTGGTTGAGATTCAGTAGATTTGTCTTTAGTTTCCTCATCTGAATCATCATCCCAACATAGCAGGATCTTTTCGACTTTGTCTTTTAAGCTTAGATCTTGTAGTTGCTTACTGATGTCCTCAGATTCAGAGTTAGAGTTATTGCTCCTGTCTTCAGTAGCAAACTCATTAAAAACAACACGAGGGCTTTCCTCCACGCAAAGGGTTCGATAATTGAATACTCTGAAAGCTTTGCTGACCCGAGAGTATCCTAAGAACACTCCCTGATCTGACTTGCTATCAAAAGTTTTCAGCTGATCTTTCCCATTATTGTGGATAAAGCACGAGCACCCAAAAATATGGAAATAAGATAGAGAAGGTTTCCTGCCATTCCATAGTTCATATGGTGTCTTCTTCTGTTGCTTTGTCAGTAAAGATCGGTTCTGAGAGTAACAAGCAGTATCAGTAGCTTCTGCCCAGAATTTGGTTGGGAGTCCTGAGTCTGCGAGTAGAGTTCTTGCTGCCTCTTTGAGAGTTCTGTTCTTTCGTTCAGCAACTCCATTCTGCTGAGGTGTGCGAGAAACAGATGTCTCGTGCTCTATTCCTTCTGCCTTGCAGAACTCCTCCACCATAAAGTTAAGGAACTCAGTTCCTCTGTCAGAACGTATTTTGACAATTTTTGTGTTCTTCTCGACATTGAGCCTTTTCAGAAGCCTTGGTAACTCTGTTTTCACGTCAGACTTGTTGGCAATGAATATAACCCAAGTATAGCGCGAGTAGTCATCAATGACCACTAAAGCATATTTCTTACCTCTGATCGTCACTGGAGAGACTGGACCGAACAAATCAATATGTAGCAGCTGAAGGATTCCATCAGTGGAAGGAGATGGAACAAGTGGATTTTGATTTCTTGTTTGCTTTCCCTTCAGACATGCTTCACACTGAGTGTCTTTGCTGAATACTTCATTCGGCAGTCCTCTTGCTAGAGTGTTTCTTGCTAATTTGTTGAGCGTTTTGAAGTTGAGATGGCTGAGTCTTCTGTGCCATAGCCACCCCGTTTGGTTGTCATTCTTCGCCAACAGACAAGCTTCAGGTTCAGCTGAGTTCCAGTCAGCCACATATATATTTTTCTTGCGCGAACCTGATAACACTGTTTTCCCTGTGGATTTATCAATAACATCACGAAACCGGCGTCAAATATCACTCTATTCGAGTTATCACAAAATTGACTAACAGAGAGAAGGTTATGCTGAAGTCCTTCAACATATGATACTCTTGGAACTTTGGCAGTTCCAATGCTGAGTGTTCCATATCCTCTGGTGTAGCCTTTAGCATTGTCTCCAAACTCGATTCGGGGTCCTACTTCAGTGATATAATTCTTCTGCAAGTTCTTTTGGTATGTCATATGTCGTGAGCATCCGCTGTGCACATACCAGGGATCTTTGTGCACCTGCAAAACAGAAATATATTCAGGTACCCTTTATTTTTGATTTTGGGTCCTTAAATGTTAGTTTTGGTAACTCATATCTGTCTTACGACCCTGGTGGTCTCAGACAGTTTCTTTCCACTTGAGTCAACATATTTGACCACTGGACTGGTCACTGCTGACTTCTTAGGCTTTTCAGGTTCAGGAGTCCTGATCTTCTGAGTGGTTGGACTACTGACCTTTGCCTTCTGATTTGAATTCTCTTCTGACTATGGGATCATAATAATATGAACCATATTGAGCTGGATGTGTCAGCTGAGGGGGTCCATACTGATCAGCCCACTTGGATTTGTTGGTTCCCCCTTGACTGAACTGGGGTGTTTTGGTGCTGATCTTCTTGTCAGAGTGCTGATATGTAGGATGACGTGCCTTCATCTTTTGTTTGTTTTTGTTAGGGGATTCGGTATATCTGCATTGATGGTTTCCCCTCAAACAAACCTATCTGCAAGCCGGTCTTCTGAGTGTACTGGGGCAGATGAGGAAGTACCCTGGCTGAATCCAAGTCCTTCCTTACAATGTTTGGGCTTGTTGCTTGCTAGCATAACCTCTAGCTTCTTTTCAGCGCCCATGTACCGCTCAGTCATCAGGTTTCTCCAGATATCATCACTTTTCTTCAGTGTATCATGCTCGGTCTGAAGTTCTGACAGTTCTTGCTTCAACAGACTCAATTCAGTATCTTTCTGAGTTAAGTCATTGGTCAAAACTGAGATCCGATCTTCTTGATGCTGAGACTTGGCCATCAGAGAGTTTATCTCCTCCCTGAGTCTCAACACAAGTCCTTCTGACTCAGTAGTAACCTGACTTTTCTGAGAAAGTCTCTGATTCTCCATTTTCAGGGCATCCAACTCCTGAAGAGTCTTACTGAGCTGCAGACTCATCTGAATCTGTTCGTCTAGAAGTTCTTCATATGCAGTAGCTATGTCCAGATTCTCGTTTGCTCCTGAAAAAGTATCGTGTGTGCAGTGTGAAGGAGAGTTAAAGGATTCATGAGAATTTACCTCATCCTCTTCTCCTGCCATTAGACACTTTTCAGCAGTTTCTTCAGCTTCAAGCTCTAAGGCCATGAAAGCTGCTTCATCGTCAGATGAATCCATGAAGGAATCGACACGGATACCATTCTTATACCTGACATATTAGACATATTTGATAATGATATGAATGAAGAATGATATGCAGTGAAAACGTTTTTCGGATCCGTTCAAGTAGACCTGTTTCAGAATAACAAGAGTCATATAGAACTCCAGCTCTGATACCAATTGTTGGTCCCGAGAGTACGTTCAGGTGTAGAGGGAGGGGGGTGAATACACCTGAAACCGATTTTCTCAACTTAAACACGAATAGTCCTTTTCAGGATGATGTCGTACTGAATGAATTCAGCAGACCAGAAAGCTGTTCTGAATCGTGTCTGCAGAGTGACTGACTCTACTGAGATCTGCTAGCTGACTGAGCGTCAGAATTCAGTATCATGCAGATAGAGTTCAGTGGTGCAGAATAGTGTAGGCCCAATTCAGTTGAGTTGAAAAACGTTTTTAATACAACAGTTTCAGTAGATTAGTGCGATCTCTTAAGTTTGCTGAAACTCAGTTGAATGATTTAAAGATAGTTTTCAGTATGAACAGTTAAATCAATGCAACAGTAAAGAGAACACAGACGAGAGACACAGAGATTTTTAAAGTGGTTCGGACGTAAAAATCCTACGTCCACTGTCCCGAAAGATCAGGAGGTTATGCATTATTCTGAGGTAGTCTCAGTCGGCTTGTACACTGGACAAAGCCGCGTCTTGGAATTTATACTGAGCAAGTCTCAGTTTACACGGTTATCAAACTAAAGTGTTTGAAAAACTCTCCAACTATGAAGGAGTCCTTTTACAATAAGGATTAGTTCAAATATAAACTCCTTCGTCTAAGCTATGGATATGTTCTTTTGAGCTTAGGTTAGAGGGATAGGGAACGAGAAGGTAGCTTCTAGAACGACGAACAGCTGAATATAGCTTTGAGTACGTGTAACGTCGTTTGGATACTAGAGGCTTATTTTGATCGGTTCAGTTTGGTTCCCTAAGAGCTAGGATGTAGTCTTTCGCCGGAGATATATTCTTCAAATTTCTTGCGGAAGACTTAGGCTTTTCGGTTTTGCTCGTTTTGAATGCTCTGTGTTCTTGTGTATGCGACGGTTCGGTTCGTGTTCTTCCCGTGAGCTTCAAATTTCGATTTATCCCTCTATTTATAGAGAAGAGATTAGGATAGATCCGTTGGAGACGATGATCCTTTATCTCTCTCTTTTGGGTAGCTAACGGCTCTTTTGAAGTAGAGTGACAGTGTCCTTTCCCTCCTTTTCTGGAAAGTTGTTGACTTGCAGCTTTAGTAGGTGTAGGACAGGTGTCTGCTTGTCATTGGTCGAGGTTCAGAAAGTGGTTGAGACGGAACAGACTTCGAGGAGATTTGAAGCTGACTTCTCTTATCCTCGTATTTGACTATACTGATTGACTTTCAAAAGATCGACGGTTCGGAAGACGTACGGCCGTTCTTTGAGTCCGATCGGCGATCCGGTAGTGAGCCGGTACTGAGTTGGTTCTAGTGGGGATCAGCTCTGAGTACAGTGAACTACTCCTATTGAGTTCAGTTTCACTGACTCCATTCAGTATACTGCTCCTGCTGAGTCCAGTATTACTGAGTCTTCTACTCCTGGTGCTGAGGCTGATAAGCTACTGAGTGCCTGAGCCAGAGCAGAGTGTCTGCTGAGTCTGAAACCTCAGAGACAAAAACAGATTACAAAGTAAAGGTTCACCAATCAATATAGGGTTTTGGGATTTTCAAATTTTCAGACTAGTTCAGAGCACAAGGCTACTGAGTATATGTCAGTACAGAAGACAGAATCATTTCCCACTATATGCAATACTGCTGAGGATAGAATCATCACCCAACAATTTCCCCCTATTTGATGATGCCAAAACCTAACAACATCTATGCAACTTAACACTATAACTTATCAGAAACAGAGCTCCTTACAGTATTACAAGTAGGATCGGTGGAGTTGTTCTTCAAGTTCTAGACTACTGAAGGGATCAGGGCAGAGAGTCAGAATATAGAAACTAAGCATTTCCCCCTGTCTTAACAATATTTTCCCTTCAAGGATACAACTAGTCTATCAGAATCTAATCAAAGCAGCTACTGACAATGAATCAGTTAGTGAGTGTGTGAGTCAGTAATCACTTTAGTTATTCTTTGTGTTAAGCATAAGACAAGCACGACTTATTTAGACAATAAGATATTGTCAAAGCCAAACAGAGATATCATATATATAAATAAGGAAATCAGTACATATACATCTCTGCTGGACTAAAACATACAGGAAATAAAGAAGCTGAACATCACTTGAAGTGACTAATCTTGTCCTTGAATTCTTGAGCTGAATCTTCAGGAAGGGGCACTCCATACATCCGATAAGTGTTCTTCCGCAGCTTCATTATCTCAGCAAAGTCCGCTGGCTCATCTTCATCAAGGAATTTTGCTTCAGTAGCGTACTTCACTTCTTTCTCAATTACGCCGAAATGAATAGATCCATCCAGTCTTCGTGGGGGTGGCAGAATTCTAGGATCTGGGACTCTGACTTCAACATTTTCTTTTACAGCTTTCTGCAATCTAGAGTTCATGTCTAAGTCAGCGATCATTATGTATTCAGTATATGCTTCTGTCTTGGGCTTATCTGACCAAAAACTCCAGAAGTAGTTTCTTTTGATGAATTCAATCTTCAGCGCTTCCCATCTTTGCGTTAATTCTACTGGCATCCATTCGTCTGTTCTCGGCCATCTGTAGGTCTTCAGATTCGAAGGCTTTCTGAACTTCCTGTATCTGTAGGGAATGTTAGCGTTAGACGGGATCCTCTGACTTGCTTCTTTCTCTGTTCTCAGCCTTAGGGCTTCAAGATCTGCCATATGAATCCTTTCTCTGGCAGCTTCAATCTGTCTAGCCTCTTCGCCTCTGTATAAATATCTATCCAACTGAGCCCAGATTTCTTCCATCTCTCTATCTTGAGCTTCGGAAGTAGTGTAAGAAGGCTTGTGTGATTGCTCTTGTTCTGAGTCAGCAGGCGTAGTAGATTTTTGTTTTGATTTGCCTTGCTGCTCAGTGGACTTCTGCTGTTGCTTCTCCTTTTCTCTATCTTCATCATCTCCAATTTTCAGCTTCCTAGGAGGCAATCTAGCAGTTGTTGGTTTCTTTCCGCCGCGTGCTGGAGCCTTTGTTTTTCCTTTAGCAGTCTTTGCTTTTGGCTTGTTGGCTGCTTCAGCTTCGGCTATCTCCCTAGCCAATTTTTCATCAGCGGCTATCTGAGCCTCCTCTTCCTCAGTGATATCTCGTTTAGATTTCTTGGAGGGAGGGGTCGGGAGCTTCAGGATCTTCTTTCCTTTGCCTTTTACTGGAGGTGGGAGAGGAGCATCTTCCTCTTCTGAGTCCTCCAAGTCAGCATACTCAGCAACCTCTTTGATTATATCCAAAGGAGTTTGGGTTGCTTAAGTTGCTACTTCTATGGGTCCTGAGCCGCTTGGGCCAGTCTCAGTTGATGTTGCAGCTGCAGCTGAGACACCCTGGGCCTCGCTAGTTGTAATGGGTATAGTAGGAGCAGATGTTTGAGCTGAGCTTGCTCCTGCTACTGACCTTGTCTTCTTGGGAGACTTCAGTACCTGCTCCTTGGTGGTGGCTTCCCCCTTAGTTGATTTCTCAGTTTTAGCAGGGGTCTGCTTAGCCATCCTTTCCACCTTTATATCCTTTTCCTTTTGGGCCTCCTTTTCCTTTTGGGCCTCCTTTTCCCCCTTTTTGGTATCAGCAATTATAATAGGGGTTGGAGCGGATACCTTGTTGTTCAGGCTAGTGAACGAGGCTGACAATTCATCGAGCTTGTTATGTATTTTGGTCAGCGCCTCGTGCAGCTCGTTCTTCTCACTGATCATCTCTTCTTTGTAGCGCTTGTAAGAATGATCGGCTGCTGCCTTGAACTCTTTCAGCTGTGCATCAACCTTATCTTCCATGGCCTGCTGGATAGAAGTGATTCTGAGCTCATTGGCCTGGGATATGGTTGTGACTGACTCAGTGTGGGAGGACTGAGAGGCTTTAAAATTTTCAAGTAGCTTGGCCTGTCCTTCTTGGATCAGTCTTAGCTGAGCTTCGAAGTCAGCTTTCTTCTTTGCCAGCGCTTCAGATACGATGATGGAGACGTCAGGGGCGGCTGATTCTGACAATGTAGTTCTCAGCCCCTGAATCTCTGCGCCTGTGGCTTGAGCAGTCTGCTTCCTCACTTTGTGGATTGCTGTGGCAAGTGCACGGTTCTGAGTGCCCTGGCTTTTGAGAGCCTTTGCTACTGACTTTGATTGTCGGCCTTTGGGGCTGGGCGCTACTTCAAATGCTGACTCAAGTAAGAGCCGAGCAGGTTCTGCAGAGGTTGAAGTACCAGCCGCCGACTTCTCAGCAGCAAGGATACTGAGAGCTAATTCAGTCTGTGTGGGTGTATCCTTGTCCTGTGGAGTTCCCTCATCAGGCTTCTCAGGGCCTGAGTCACGGGGTGGGTCCTGACCATCGGGGTCGAACCCATCCCGAGGAGGCCGAGCCGGATGCTGGCGCGACGATCATTCAGCAAGGCCAGCATTGTTGCCCTCAAGTCTTCAAGGGTTCCGAGGTCAGCAGGCTCTGAGTAGCCTATCTGCTGCCTGATCCTCAGTTCCTCTTCATGTAATTGCTCGCAGGAGTGATGGATAATTAGGCGTTGAAGGTTGTGCCACTCCTGGAACCTCAGTAGCATATGGAATCTGGCCTGTTTAGCAATGAGAACTAGATCGGGGTGGCCAGAGATCTCCGGGATATGCTCTGTGATCTCTCGGGATGCTCGAGATTGGATTGTTGAGGCTTCCATCCCGGTAGATTCTTGCTCAGACGCCGTCTCCGATTCTTCCAAGTCTATCGGCGACGTCTATTTCTCAGCAGATGGAAGACTGCTGAGTGGAGGGACATCAAAGGGGCTTTCCAGGGCTTAAAGGTCTCCGCCCTGGACTTCTTCAGTAGGAACCCCTTGGTCCACTTCTTCATCGCGCTCAGTGGAGACTACTTTCTCCACTGACTGAGTCTTCTCAGAGGACTCTGTCTCGTCTCTCAGCTGTAGGGGAGGCTGAGTGACGGTTGTCTCTTGTTCAGGTTCACTCTCAGTAGGCGCAACCTCACTGAGCTTCTTCAGTCTTTTGGTTGGTGCCTTCGGCGAAGTTTGTGGTAAAGGTCTCTTCTTCTGAGGAGTGGTCTTCTGAGGAGAACTCTTGGGGGCGGCAGGCCCTGAGCCAATCTGCTGAAGGGCTGCTGCCCTGTTCTGAAACCTCATCTTCTTCACATTGAAGTACTGCTTATCTGCGAAGGTGACGGGTTCAGACTTGCAGTAATCCTCGATCATGACGGAGATCTTTAGTCCGTATAGGAGTTTTCCTTTGGCGCTCAGCCTATTTGATGCTTTGTCGAATTTTGCTGATTGCATCATAAATTCTCTGAGGAAGAACTCTGACCAGTTGATCTTGGCCCTGTCATAGATGGCCATAATCAGTTGCAACTTTGGTCTGGACACCTGATCAAAGGATCCTGCTTGACTTGTCAGGAGTTGAGTCACAATATAGGATAAGGCCCTATACTGAGGCAACATGGTGTTCTTTGGGAACGCAGCTTTGAAGATGGTTGGCTTCCCGCAAAAAATGGATAAGTAGTCATCCATCTGATCGTCATGATACCCAACGGTTGAGAGTCCTTCGCTTGGCAAATCAAAACTCCTTTTAAGAGCTTCTCTGATCGACATCCGCTTCACCTCTGAGTAGTTTGGAGCGGCATCGCGTAGGAGGTGGGTCAGGAAAATGCCTCGTATATCTCCTTCTACTGAGTCTGAGTTCAGATAGATCTCAACCACTTGACGCGGGAGGAAGAAGGTGGGCTTCCTCGTCAGAAAACCTTCAAGTCCGGTAATGCGGAGAGCTTCGAAGATCTCATCCATGAATTCCAGATCGCAGGCATCAAACTCCATGTCTGGCTCGCACCAGACACGGTCTTTCTCCAGAATTTCCTGCATATTCTCTGGAGCTATTACCGTAAGTCCTGCCATTATATCTGTAACAAGCAAGTTTATCAGTATCGATATAATATATGTAAGAAAACAGAGATGCTGAATGGCTATTACTTGAAAGATATTATACCATACCGCTAGAAAACTTTGAAGATTCTGATAGATATGAAAAGATTTGCAGGTAGGGTTGCAAGGAAAAGATCTCAAAGATTTCGGAGTTAAAAGATTTGAAAATTGGTAATGGCGGTTTTGAAGATATGATCGCAGATATATATCTATGTGAAGATGAACGGTTAACGATCAACGGCTAAGTTTAAATATGTTTTATGAGATGGACGGTCAAGATTAAGTGATATATTATAGGTAATGATCATGTTGCCGCCTAAGTCAAAAGCCAGTTGTAACTTGCCTAAGTAGTAATTGTGATACGACGTGCATTAAATGCGTAGCAGAGTTCATCATATTTATGCATAGAATGTCGTGCATTAAATGTAAACCGTTAATATTAAATGACATTTTATAAGGCATTAAATACGATGCTGAAACTGAAGTGAATCTGAGTCGTAGACGTAGTACTGTTCCATTGGCTACTACTGAGTAGAGATACGCAAACTCGTCGGTGAACATTGTAGTCGGTGATACCTCGTGTAGATGGTTGCGAGTCTCTACGTGCGATTTTACTCGATGCGAGTGAACATTCCCCCTTACTGAATGCTCCTCTCCTGAAACCTCTTACTGACTTGAGTCAGTAGGGTCCAGCAGACCTAGCTCTACTGAAATTTCTGTGAATCTTGCTTCAGCTAGAGGCTTGGTCAGTATATCAGCCCTTTGACGGTCAGTATGGATCTTTTCCATCCTGATATCCTTCTTTTCGACATGGTCACGAATGAAGTGATGTCTGATGTCCACATGCTAGCATCTTGTGTGAAGTACAGGGTTCTGAGTGATTGCAATGGCACTGGTACTGTCACAGAAGATTGGCACTTCATTCTGAATGACGTCATAGTCGCGTAGCTACTGTCTCAGCCAAAGGATTTGGGCGCAGCAACTCCGGCAGCCATGTATTCAGCTTCAGTAGTTGATGTGGCTACTGAGTGCTGCTTCTTTGAGAACCATGAGATTAGCTTACTGCCAAGGAACTGACACGTTCCTGAAGTTGATTTTTGGTTAATTGTACACCCTGCATAGTCAGCATCAAAGTAACCAGTTAGTTCTATATTATCATCAGCTGGATACCATAAACCCATGTCAGGTGTTCCTCTGAGATAGCAGAGAATCTTCTTTCCTGAGTCCATGTGACTCTGCTTGGGATTCGCCAGAAATCGAGCACAGACACCTACAGCATAAGTTTTATCAGGACGAGTAGCTGTTAAGTATAATAAAGAACCAATTATAGCACGAAATTCAGTTTGGTCTACTGATACTCCCTCTTTATCAAGATCAATCTTCATGTTCGTGTTCATCGGGATCTTGATAGGTTTGCCGGATGTGCAACCGAATCTTTTGATGAGGTCTCGAGTGTATTTTCCTTGATTAATGAACGTTCCCTTCTCAGATTGTTTGACTTTAAAACCGAGGAAATAGTTCATTTCTCCCATCATTGACATCTCGAATTTATCCTTCATCATTCTCTCGAATTGTTGACACATGATGACAGTCTTTGAGCCGAAGATGATGTCATCTACGTAGATCTGCACGAGTAATAGGTCGTCTTCCAGTCGAATGCTGAAAAGAGTGCGGTCTACTGTGCCTTTCTGAAGACCTTTCTGAAGAAGAAACTCAGATAGGGTATCATACCAAGCCATGGGTGCTTGTTTTAACCCATACAGAGCCTTTCTGAGTCTGTAAACTTGATGTCCCTGCTGAAAGTCGGGCGGTTGTTCTACATAAACTTCTTCTTTCAGTACGCCATTCAGGAAAGCAGACTTCACATCCATTTGATAAACTCTGAATCTTTGATGTGTTGTGTAGGCCAGGAATAGTCTGATTGCCTCCAATCTTGCAACTGGGGTGAATGTTTCGTCAAAATCTATTCCTTCAGCTTGACAACAGCCTTTTGCCACGAGTCTTGCTTTATTCCTTACTATGACGTTGTTTTCATCTCGCTTGTTCTTGAAGACCCATTTTGTTCCAATCACATGTTGATGCCGGGGTTTGTCAATAAGCTCCCAAACTTCGTTTCTCGTGAACTGATTCAGCTCCTCCTGCATGGCTATGATCCAGTTAGCATCTTTCAGTGCGTCCTCAATTGTCTGAGGTTCGTCAGCAGACAAGAAGCAGGAATATAAGGCGCTTTCTCCCTGACAGAATCTGGATCTTGTCTTTACTCTTGCTGAAGGATCTCCGATAATCAGATCAGAAGTGTGAGCATCCAGCCACGATCTACGATGTTTCAGCTCTTCATTTGAAATTTGTTCAACACAGATAGTAGGTGAGTTAGGCATTTCAGTTGTACTATTCTGAGTTTGAAGCATTTCAGTAATGAGAGTGTGATCTACTGAGTCACCAGGTTCAGGGGCATTCAGCTCAGGAACATTAATAGTTGTTCCCCCTGAGTTGTTATTCTCGGTAGTGGTCTCGATTACCTCACGGGGTTTCTTCATCGACTCGAGTTACACGGGATTGACTGCGTTCGGGAGAGTCAATCGGCTCAGCTACTTCTGCTGCTGGTTGAGATTCAATAGATTTGTCTTCAGTTTCCTCATCTGAATCATCATCCCAACATAGCAGGATCTTTTCGACTTTGTCTTTTAAGCTTAGATCTTGTAGCTGCTTACTGATGTCCTCAGATTCAGAGTTAGAGTTATTGCTCCTGTCTTCAGTAGCAAACTCATTAAAAACAACATGAGGGCTTTCCTCCATGCAAAGGGTTCGATAGTTGAATACTTTGAAAGCTTTGCTGACCCGAGAGTATCCTAAGAAAACTCCCTGATCTGACTTGCTATCAAAAGTTTTCAGCTGATCTTTCCCATTATTGTGGATAAAGCACGAGCACCCAAAAATATGGAAATAAGATAGAGAAGGTTTCCTGCCGTTCCATATTTCATATGGTGTCTTCTTCTGTTGCTTTGTCAGTAAAGATCGGTTCTGAGTGTAACAAGTAGTATCAGTAGCTTCTGCCCAGAATTTGGTTGGGAGTCCTGAGTCTGTGAGTAGAGTTCTTGCTGCCTCTTTGAGAGTTCTGTTCTTTCGTTCAGCAACTCCATTCTGCTGAGGTGTGTGAGCAGCAGATGTCTCGTGCTCTATTCCTTCTGCCTTGCAGAACTCCTCCACCATAAAGGTAAGGAACTCAGTTCCTCTGTCAGAACGTATTTTGACAATTTTTGTGTTCTTCTCAACACTGAGCCTTTTCAGAAGCCTTGGTAACTCTGTTTTCACGTCAGACTTGTTGGCAATGAATATGACCCAAGTATAGCGCGAGTAGTCATCAATGACCACTAAAACATAT
Organism: Lavandula angustifolia; assembly: GCA_028984105.1. Taxonomy (NCBI): domain Eukaryota; kingdom Viridiplantae; phylum Streptophyta; class Magnoliopsida; order Lamiales; family Lamiaceae; genus Lavandula; species Lavandula angustifolia. The sequence goes on along the minus strand of CM054812.1, from coordinate 7,311,612 downwards.
TTCTTGCCTCTGATCGTTACTGGAGAGACTGGACCGAACAAATCTATATGTAGCATCTGAAGGATTCCATCAGTGTAAGGAGATGGAACAGGTGGATTTTGATTCCTTGTTTGCTTTCCCTTCAGACATGCTTCACACTGAGTGTCTTTGCAGAATACTTCATTCGGCAGTCCTCTTGCTAGAGTGTTTCTTGCTAATTTGTTGAGCTTTTTGAAGTTGAGATGGCTGAGTTTTCTGTGCCATAGCCACCCCGTTCGGTTGTTATTCTTCGCCAACAGACAAGCTTCAGGTTCAACTGAGTTCCAGTCAGCCACATATATATTTTTCTTGCGCGAACCTGATAACACTGTTTTCCCTGTGGATTTATCAATAACATCACAGAAACCAGCGTCAAATATCACTCTATTCGAGTTATCACAAAATTGACTAACAGAGAAAAGGTTATGCTGAAGTCCTTCAACATATGATACTCTTGGAACTTTGGCAGTTCCAATGCTGAGTGTTCCATATCCTCTGGTGTAGCCTTTAGCATTATCTCCAAACTCGATTCGAGGTCCTTCTTCAGTGATATAATTCTTCAGTAAGTTCTTTTGGTATGTCATATGTCGTGAGCATCCGCTGTCCACATACCAGGGATCTTTGTGCACCTGCAAAACATAAATATATTCAGGTACCCTTTATTTTTGATTTTGGGTCCTTAGATGTTAGTTTTGGTAACCCATATACTCTTTACGACCACGGTGGTCTCGGACAGGTTTCTTTCCACTTGAGTCAACATATTTGACCACCTTGGGTAGTCATCGCGCGACTTCTTAGGCTTTTCAGGTTCAGGAGTCCTGATCTTCTGAGTGGTTGGACTGCTGACCTTTGCCTTCTGATTTGGATCCTCTTCTGACTATGAGATCATAATAATATGAACCATATTGAGCTGGATGTGTCAGCTGAGGGGGTCCATACTGATCAGCCCACTTGGATTTGCTAGTTCCCCCTTGACTGAACTGGGGTGTTTTGGTGCTAATGTTTTTGTCAGAGTGCTGATATGTAGGATGAGGTGCCTTCATCTTTTGTTTGTTTTTGGCTAGGGGATTCGGTATATCTGCATTGACGGTTTCCCCTCGAACAAACCTATCAGCAAGCCGGTCTTCTGAGTGTACTGGTGCAGATGAGGAAGTACCCTGGCTGAATCCAAGTCCTTCCTTAGAATGTTTGGGCTAGTTGCTTGCTAGCATAGCCTCTTTCTTCTTTTCAGCGCCCATGTACCGCTCAGTCATCAGGTTTCTCCAGACATCATCACTTTTTTTCAGTGTATCATGCTCGGTCTGAAGTCCTGACAGTTCTTGCTTCAGCAGACTCAATTCATTATCTTTCTGAGTTAAGTCATTGGTCAAAACTGAGATCCGATCTTCTTGATGCTGAGACTTGGCCATCAGAGAGTTTATCTCCTCCCTAAGTCTCAACACAAGTCCTTCTGACTCAGTAGTAACCTGACTTTTCTGAGAAAGTCTCTGATTCTCCATTTTCAGGGCATCCAACTCCTGAAGAGTCTTACTGAGCTGCAGATTCATCTGAATCTGTTCGTCTAGAAGTTCTTCATATGCAGTAGCTATGTCCAAATTCTCGTCTGCTCCTGAAAAAGTATCGTGTGTGCAGTGTGAAGGAGAGTTAAATGATTCATGAGAATTTACCACATCCTCTTCTCCTGCCATTAGACACTTTTCAGCAGTTTCTTCAGCTTCAAGCTCTAAGGCCATGAAAGCTGCTTCATTGTCAGATGAATCCATGAAGGAATCGACATGGATACCATTCTTATACCTGACCTATCAGACATATTTATAACGATATGAATGAAGAATGATATGCAGTGAAAATGTTTTTCGGATCCGTTCAAGTAGACAAATTTCAAATTAATAAGAGTCTTATAGAACTCCTGCTCTGATACCAATTGTTGGTCCCGAGAGTACGTTCAGGTGTAGAGGGGGGGGGGGTAAATACACCTGAAACCGATTTTCTCAACTTAAACACGAATAGTCCTTTTCAGGATGATGTCGTACTGAATGAATTCTACAGACCAGAAAGCTGTTCTTAATCGTGTTGGCAGAGTGACAGACTCTGAGATCTCGCTAGGCGGCGAGCATCGAAATTCGGTATCATGCGGAATAGAGTTCAGTGGTGCGGAATAGTGTAGGCCCAATTCAGTTGAGTTGAAAAACATTTTAAATACAACAGTTTCAGTAGATTAGTGCGATCTCTTAAGTTTGCTGAAACTCAGTTGAATGATTTAAAGATAGTTTTCAGTATGAACAGTTAAATCAATGCAACAGTAAAGAGAACACAAACGAGAGACACAGAGATTTTTAAAGTGGTTCGGACACAAAAATCCTATTTCCACTGTCCCGAAAGATCAGGAGGCTATGTATTATACTGAGGTAGTCTCAGTCGGCTTGTACACTGGACAAAGCCACGTCTTGGAATTTATACTGAGCAAGTCTCAGTTTACACGGTTATCAAACTAAAGTGTTTGAAAAACTCTCCAACTATGAAGGAGTCCTTTTACAATAAGGATTAGTTCAAATATGAACTCCTTCGTCTAAGCTATGGATATGTTCTTTTGAGCTTAGGTTAGAGGGATAGGGAACGAGAAGGTAGCTTCTAGAACGACGAACAACTGAATATAGCTTTGAGTACGTGTAACGTCGTTTGGATACTAGAGGCTTATTTTGATCGGTTTAGCTTGGTTCCTTAAGAGTTAGGATGTAGTCTTTTGCCGGAGATATATTCTTCGAATTTCTTGCGGAAGACTTAGGCTTTTCGGTTTTGCTCGTTTTGAATGCTCTGTGTTCTTGTGTATGCGACGGTTCGGTTCGTGTTCTTCCCGTGAGCTTCAAATTTCGATTTATCCCTCTATTTATAGAGAAGAGATTAGGATAGATCCATTGGAGACGATGATCCTTTGTCTCTCTCTTTTGGGTAGCTAACGGCTCTTTTGAAGTAGAGTGACAGTGTCCTTTCCCTCCTTTTCTGGAAAGTTGTTGACTTGCAGCTTTAGTAGGCGTAGGACAGGTGTCTGCTTGTCATTGGTCGAGGTTCAGAAAGTGGTTGAGATGGAACAGACTTCGAGGAGATCTGAAGCTGACTTCTCTTATCCTCGTATTTGACTATACTGATTGACTTTCAAAAGATCTGACAGTTTAGAAGACTGTCTAGCCGTTGCTGAGTCTGATCACTGATTCAGTAGTGAACTTCTACTGAGTTGGTTCTACTGGGGATCAGCTCTGAGTACAGTGAACTACTCCTGTTGAGTTCAGTTTCACTGACTCCGTTCGATATCTTGCTCTGCTGAGTCCAGATATGCCGAGTCTTCTACTCCTGGTGCTGAGGCTGATAAGCTACTGAGTGCCTGAGCCAGAGCAGAGTGTCTGCTGAGTTTGAAACCTCAGAGACAAAAATAGATTACAAAGTAAAGGTTCACCAATCAATATAGGGTTTTGGGATCTTCAAATCTTCAGACTAGTTCAGAGCACAAGGCTACTGAGTATATGTCAGTACAGAAGACATAATCATTTCCCACTATATGCAACACTGCTGAGGATAGAATCATCATCCAACAAAACCTATCCTATAAAACTACTCAGAGAATCCTTTGGTAACTTTCAATGATCATTCAGTATCGTATGACTTTATTTTTCATATATCTTTTGGATACTGACTTATTTTGTGTTTGCAAATTACAAAAATGACAGGAAAGGTTGTCGTTCCTCCATCTGATATGCAAGAGATCCTTGAAAAGGATCGAGTCTGGTGTGAACCAGTTATGGAGTTCGACGCGTGTGATTTGGACTATATGGAAGAGATTTTCTTCGCCCTCCGGGAGACAGGGCTTGAAGGATTCTTGGTGAGGAAGCCGACGTTCTTCCTGCCGCGTCAAGTCGCTGAGATCTATCTGAACTCAGACTCAGTAGACGGAGACATCAGAGGCCGATTCGTCGTTCACTCAGTAGGCGATCCCTCGCGGACAGCTATCGAAGTCAAGCAGAGCTCTGCAAAGAAGCTTCAACTTGCCGAACGAAGGATTCTCCACCGTCACTTATAAGGATGATCTGATGGATGAATACTTGATGGAATTCTGTGGGAAACTGACAACTTTCAGAGCTACATTTCCCAAAAATGCCATGCTCCCACAATACCGAGCTCTAGCATACGTCGTGACTCAGTTGCTGATGAGTCAAGCAGGCTCCTTCGATCAAGTCTCGAGTCCGAAAATTCAGCTGATGATGGCCATCCATGACAGAGCAAAGATCAACTGGACGAAATTCTTTCTTAGAGAATTCATGATGCAGTCAGCAAAATTCGACAAAACATCCAAAAGGCTGAGCGTCAAAGGGAAACTTCTGTATGGCCTGAAGCTCTCCATTATGATCGAAGATTTCTGCGAATCTGATAGTATCACCTTCGCCGACAAACAATATTTCAACATGAAGAAGGTCAGATTCCAGAACAGGGCAGCGGCCCTTCAGCAGATCGGCTCAGGGCCCGCTGACCAAAGATCGGAACTCAGAAGACCTCCACACCATCTAAGAAGAGGTCCCCTCCAAAATCAACTCCTAAGGCGCCAACCAAGAAGCTGAAGAAAGTCAGCGAGGTTGTGCCGGAGGCAAAGCCAGAGGCTGTGGTTGCTGAGCCTCCTCTGCAGTTGAGGGATGAGCCCGAGTCCTCAGAAAAACACAGTCATTGGAGAAGGTCGTCTCCACTGAGCATGGTGAAATGGTTGACCAATGGGTCCAAGTAGAAGAAGTCCAAGCTGAAGAGGTTCAGACTCTAGAGAGCCCCTTGGACGTACCACCTCTCAGCAGTATACCGTCTGCTGAGAAACAGGCGTCTCCTATTGAAGTAGAGGATTCGGAGACCGCCTCAGAATCAGAGTCAATCGGGATGGAGGCCGCAACTCTCAAATCCAGAGCCTCCCGAGAGATATCTGAAGTAATCTCGGAGATCGCCAGCCACAACGACCTTGTATTACTTGCAAGGAAAGCGAGGCTCCACATGCTCATCAGATTCCATGAGTGGCATAACCTGAAGAGACTCATCATCCACCACTCCTGCAAACAGCTTCACGAAGAAGAGCTGTTGATCAGGGGGAAGATTGGCTACTCAGAGCCATCTGACCTCGGCACGCTCGAAGACCTGAGGGCAGTGATGGTCGCAATGCTGAATGACAGACAAGTTGTCTCAGCATCTGCGCCCTCAGATGGGTCTGACCCCGATGGTCAAGACCCACCCCGTGATTCAGGCCCTGAGAAGCCTAATGAGGGAACTCAACCAGCCAAGGATGTTCCTACATCAACTGCTGAACCGCCGCTCAACATCCTTGGACCCGGGCAGTCGGTGGCTGGTACTTCGAAGGCAGCTGAACCCTCTCAGCTCCTTCTTGAGTCTGCTTTCGAAGTAGCGCCCAGCCTGGAAAGCCGACGTTCAAAGTTAGTGGCAAGGGCACTGAGGAGTCAGGGGACTCATAATAGAATCCTTGCCCGCGCCGTCCACAAAACATGGAGGCATACCACCCAGGCCCATAGCGCAGAAATTCAGGGGCTGAGGACTACCATCCAGAATCAGCCTGCCCCTGACTTCTCCACCATCTTATCTGACGCGCTAGCCACCCATCGGGCTGACTTTGAAGAATAACTGAAGACGATTCAGGTAGGCCAAGCTAAACTGCTCAAAGACTACAAGGCCGCACAGACTGCTCATACTGAATCCGTCACCGCCATCTCTCAAGCAGCTGATCTCAGATTGCAAAACATTCAGAAGGCAATTGAGGAGAAGGTGGAGAAACAGCTGAAGGAATTTCAGGCAGCAACTGATCTCTCTCACAAGAAGTACAACACTCAGCTCACAGACGAGAGAAACGAGCTGCGTGAGAAGCTGACAAAGCTACACAACACTTTGGATGATCTATTTGAAACTTACAAAAGCCTAAACAACAAAGTGTCAGTTCCGCCCCCTACCCGATTTGCTGATGCCAAAAAGGGGGAAGGTATATTAGAAAAAAGAACTAAGGAACTGATGCTGAAAGCTCCGAAGAGAGTAAGGTCAGTGGCAGGGGCGACTCAGACTCAGTCATCTGCCCCCACTGGACCGATTCAGACTGGCGAGGCCCAGGGTATCTCAGCAGTAGGAGCTGTAGTGCCTGCTGAGACTGGCCCAAGTGGCTCAGGAGCCAAGGAAGTCGCAACTCAAGCAACCCAAACACCCTCAGACATTATTAAAGAGGTTGTTGAGTATGCCGACGAGGAGTCAGAAGAGGAAGAGCTCCTCTACCTCCTTCAGTTGTCGGAAAAGGCAAGAAGGTACTGAAGCTTCCAACCCCTCCCTCCAAGAAGAAAGGACCCAGGAGGTACATTACTCCGGAGGAGGAGGCTCAGATAGCTGCTGATGAAAAATTGGCAAGGGAAATAGCCGAAGCTGAAGCTGCGAACAAGCCGAAGAAGAAGCTTGCTAAAGGCAAAACAAAGGCTCCAGCTGGATCTAGGCTGCCTCCTATAACACTTAAGCTCAGCGATGAAGCTGATAAAGAAAAGGAGAAGGAGAAGGAGCAGGAGCAGCAACAGTCTACTGGGCAGCAGGGCACATCTAATGAGAAATCCTCCACACCTGCTGACTCAGAAGAAGAGCAGCCTCGCAAGCCCTCCTATAGTGCGTCGAAGGTACAAGACCAAGAAATGGATGAGATTTGGGCTCAGATGGAGAGGTACTTGTACAGAGGAGAAGAGGCCAGACAGATTGAAGCAGCAAGAGAGAGGATAAGGCTTGCTGACCTCGAAGCTCTTAGGCTGAAAGCAGAACAAGAAGAGTCATAGGATCCCTGAAAAGGCTGACATTCCCACAGATACAGGAAGTTCAGGAAGCCTACTGATCTCAAGACTCACAGATGGCCAAGAGTGGATGAGTGGATGCCGTGGGAAGTCACTCAGAGATGGGAAGCGCTGAAAGCTGAATTCATCAAAAGAAACTATTTCTGGAGGTTCTTGGTTGAAAAGCACAAGACAGTGGCCTTTACTGAATGGATCATGAGAGCTGACTTAGCGATGTATGCCAGACTTCAGAAGGCTGTTAAGGACAATGTTGAAGTCAGAGTACCAGCTCCCAGAATTCTGCCACCCCCATTGAGACTAGACGGATCTGTCCACTATGCAGTGATAGAGAAAGAAGTGAAGGACACTGCTGAAGCCAAATTCTTAGATGAAGAAGACCCAACTGACTTCGCTGAGATACTGAAGTTGAGAAAGATCACTTATCGGATGTATGGATTGCCTCTTCCTGAAACTCAATCAAAGGACTTCAAGGACAGGATTAAGCAGTTCAGATGATTCTTACTTCAATATTCTCCTTGTATCTTTCTTTTGATCTTTTTAGTATAGCAGATAATGTATTTGTACTGAATTGCTCATATATATAACATCTCTGCTTTTGGCTTTGACAATTCCTTATTGTCTGAATAGCCGTGTTTGTTTATGCTTAACACTCAGAATCACTGAAGTGATTACTGACTCACACACTCACTGTTGTTATTTATTGTCAGTTTTTGCTTAGCTAGATTCTGATAGACTGCTTAGTGTTTGGGGGAAAATATTGTTAGAAAGGGAGAAAATGCTGATTAGATTTTGTATAGGTTACGATTTTACTGCCTTTGATCCCCCTCGATAGTCTCAGGACTTGAAGAACAACTCCACTGATCCTATTTGTAATATTGTGTAAGGAGCTCTGTTTCTGATAAGTCATCGTGTTAAGATTAGCTATTAGACTGTTAGGTTTTGGCATCATCAAATAGGGGAAAAATGTTGGGTGATGATTCAGCTCCAGCAATAGCACAAACATTGGGAGATGATTCAGTCTTCTCTGTTGACAATTAACTCAGTAGCCATGTGCTCTGAAAACTTACTGAAGATTTGAAGATCCCAAAACCCTATATTGATTGATGAACATTTCTGTTGTAATCTGTTTTTGTCTCTAAGGTTTCAGACTCAGCAGACACTCTGCTCTGGTTCAGGCACTCAGTAGATTATCTACCTCAGCACCAGAAGTAGAAGACACAGTGATACTGGACTCAGCAGGAGCAGTATATTAAAAGGAGTTAGTGGAACTGAACTCAGCAGGGGTAGTTCATTGAACTCAGAGCTGATCTTCAGTAGAGCCGACTCAGCAGGAGCATGCTACTAAATCAGAGATCAGACTCAGCTATGGCCAGACAGTCTTCTGACTGTCAGATTCTCTAAAGTCAAATCAGCAAAGTCAATACGAGGAAGAGAGAAGTCAGCTTCAGATCTCCTTGAAGTCATTACGTCTCTCAACCACTTTACGAACCTCGACCAATGACAAACAACCACATGTCCTATATCTCGTTAAAGCTGCAAGTCAACATCTTTCCGAAATGGAGGGAAAGGACACTGCTACCATACTTCGAAAGAGCCGTTAGCTACCCAAAAGAGAGAGACAAAGGATCGTCGTCTCCAACGGATCTATCCTTATCTCTACTCTATAAATAGAGGGATAAATCAAATTGAAGCTCACGAGAATATTATTGAACGCACGAGAGAACACACAGAGCATTCAACGAGCAACTCAAAAAGCCTAAGTCTTCCGCAAGAAGTTCGAAGAAACAATCTCCGGCGAAAGACTACATTTCTGCTCATAGGGAACCCAAGTGAATTAGAATTATACAGCCTCTAGTATCCAAATGACGATACACGAACCCAGAAGCTTATACTCAGTTGTTCGTCATTCTAGAAGCCACCTTCTTGTTCCCTATCCCTCTAACCTAAGCTCAACCATTTAAATCCATAGCTTAGACGAAGGAGTTCACTTCTAAACCGATCGTTGCTGTAAAGGACTCCTTCACTGTTGGAGAGTTTTTCAAACATATAGTTTGATAACCTTGTAAACTGAGACTTGCTCAGTATAAATCTCAACACCAGTGTTTGTCCAGTGTACAAACCGACTGAGACTACCTCAGTATAATACATAGCCTCCTGATCATTCGGGACGGTGGGCGTAGGATTGTTGGATCCGAACCGCTTTAAAAATCTACGTGTTACGTGTTCTTTATTTCTTGTTGCATTGATTTCTTGTTCATTCTAAAAATATCTTCTAAATCATTCAAGCGAGTTTCGGCCAACCTAATCGACCGCACTAATCAGCCGAAGGCTGTTTTGATAAAAACGTTTTTCCCTAACTCGGCCCGAATTTGGGCCTACAAGCGAATTTGGGCCTACAATTTTCCGCACCACTGAACTCTAATCGAGCGGTGCGAATTCGACTTCAAGTCGGCTAAGCGGGCCTCGGTAGAGTCGTCGCTCTGCCAGGCCTCAGTAGAGTCAGTCACTCTGCCACACGATTCGAACGGCTTATGCGGTGCTGCTTGAACTCGTTCGATGCGACACTCTCTCGAAAAGGGTGTTCGTGTATAAGTTGAGAAATCGGTTTTTAGGTGTATTCACCCCGCCCCCTCTACACTGAGACGTGCTCTCGGGACCAACGGGATCTATTCACAAATCGAACACTATAAATAGAGGAGAGTCTTCATGCAAAAAGACACCGGGAACCAAAGCTTTCAACACACAAACGATCTCTAGCAAGCTCACTGCATATCCAGCGAAGAACTTTGTTGGTCCGGAGACGATAAGTCAGGTGTAGAGGGGGGGTGAATACACGTGAGCTCAGTTTCTTTTTCTCAGTGAAGGTCAGGTGAGGCGATGATTGCAAGCGATGAACGGTTGCCAAATAAGCCTTCGATCGCGGGACGAGTGAGTCGGCCTGCTTGAACTCTCTCCCTACTTGGCTGTTGTCAGTACTTTGAGAATCAGTCGGAGACTGTTGTGCGGAAAGTGTGGGGCTCGGAATTCGTCTCTTTTGAAAACATGTTTTAGCAAATTAAGTCTTTTGGCTGTGCGCTTTGTAAAATACGTTTTATGCAAGCTTATGATTTTAAAGTCAGTTTAATGCTTATGCGATAAAACGGTAAAAAAGAACACAAGCGATTTAACGTGGTTCGGATACCCAAGATCCTACGTCCACGGTCTCGAACAAGGCGGGGAGAACTTGTTGATTATTACGAGCAAACCTCGGCGGGGATGCGTGCCTTTGGGCGGTTCCCTCTAAGTTATAGTCCTTAGCGACTTTACAATCCAAACCTAAGTTTGAAAGGGAAGGGAATTTTCTCCAACTGAGAAGGAGTTCTTACAATAAGAACAATTCACTAAATGTGAACTCCTTTGAATCTAAGCTATAAATATGACAATGAGCTTAGTCTAGAGAAGTAAGGGATGTAAGAACTCTAGAGAGAAAAACTAAGAAATCTTCTAAGTATGCAAGTTTTCCTCTGGATGATCTTTGAGTGTTCTAGAGCGTTTATGCACTTGAGTTTGTCCCTTTTGAAATTCCGTTATTCTTCTTCTTTTTTTTCGGAGCTTTAAAAACTTCTCTATTTATAGTTGTGAGTTATGGCATATGTCCGTTGGAGACGACGATGCCACGTGTCACAAGCTTCTAAGGAAAACGGCCATTAATTCGAACTTGTTGCAGCAGGGCAGTTAATGCGCGCTGTTCATGAGAGCGGCTTTCTTGTGTAGAGTAGGTAAGCGTTGTCGGCTTCTCATTGGTCGAGGTTTGTAGTTGGTGAGAATGTCAGAGTTGACCGTTCAACAACCTCGTATGTCTTCTGCTGAACTTTTCGAAAAGACTTGAATAGCTGGGTCGCTTTCCGTAGGATACGATGGGCGAAAAGTCTCTGTCTTCTTCAGGTGAGTCTGCGACACGGCATCTCTCGAGTAGGTCGGTGGCGGCTAACGAAGGTGCTTGTGCTTGTTTACGTTCTTCTGCGTGACTATCAGGTGGGAGTAGTCTTCTGCGATGATTTGTCGGCTGATGCGCTTTGTCTTCGGCCGAGTGAAGGATCAGTTGGCGGCCGAAGAACACAAGCGATTACAGCGATGATGTGGGGTTACGAAAAGTATCTTCAACGAGAAGATCGGTTCAACAATTACCCCGTACGGGACTTAGACAAAAATAATAAACAATACACCAAGTCTAACCTTTATACATCGGCTAATCCTAACGACACACTAATCTACTGATATCAGCTAGGTTTTGGGATATTCAATTCCATAGTACTACTATGATTTCCCCCAATTTTCTTTTAACCAAACAACAGCTGAGTATCATCTACTAACTCATATCCAACAATTTCCCCCTAATTGATGATGCCAAAACCTCTACCTCTACCTCTACCTCTTAAACTTCTTAAGTCTATAAAATATGCTATCCTACTGACAACAATTTCCCCCTTACAACATTCTGAGGAAAAATAAAGATAAAGTAATTTCAATACTTGATAGGTGGGAGATAGGCAAAAATCGGAGGCGTACGTGAGTGTGTGTCGAGATCACTTAGTGATCAATCGTGAAAACACGAAGCAAAGAGCTGAAAGACAATGAGTAATTGTCTGACAAGCAGTAGGAACTGATATATATATAATCAATGAAGTACAAGCTCCTACAGCTATTACAACAGAAATCAAAAAGAAGAGAAATCACTGGCGGCGCTTGAAGCGTTGAGTCTTTTTCTTGAAATCGGCGGAGACTTCTCAACGGGGAGGATCCGAGATAATAATACTTGTAAACTCGATCCCGATCTCCTCGGATTTCTTCGTTTGCAAGAGGATTGTCGGGCGGCAAACCCGGATGGAAGCGGCTTCCTCTATCTCTCTCTCGATATCCTTCGTGCACGGCGATCCGCTAGCGGTTCTTGGCGGAGGAAAATGTCGGAAAGGCCCAGGGGCACGGAAGGGAATATTATGTTCTTCCATAATCTGTCTCGGCCCGATCTCACGAATGAGATATCAAATCTCGAGATAAGTTCGTCGAATAAGCGATCGGTTGGACGGTCGAGAGGATAAATGCGCCCATACAAAATAGCCTTTAATAAAATCCTCTTTCGGCCTTTCCCAATGGTCGTTCATATCGGCCGGCACCCATTTATCCATATGCGGGATAGGAATATTCTTAACATATGGGCCCCGATGAACTTGGATTTTCTTGGGATCCGCTTCCTCGGATCGGTGGCGGCTTGAGAGATAAGCTACGCATTTTCGCCAAGTCGGCTATCCTTTTCTTTTCTCGGAGTGCGGCTTTGCTCTCTTGTCTCCTCGTCGAGACTCGAGACCTTGCGGCGTCGCCTCCCGGGTCGCTTGATCTTCCGCTATCTGCTCGGGTGTTAGAGTAGAAGTGGGAATACTACGAGCGATAGCTTGGATCTCGGTCGGAAGAGCACTTAGTAAAATCTTCTTGGGCTTTCTTCTTACGCTCTTCGACTACCCGACCTTTTTCTTGCCTTTGCCTCTAACGGCTTTGCCACTTAGGCTTCTTTGTTGCTTCTGCTTTGCCTCTTCAAGGCGGCGCTCATGGTCGAGCTTATCCTGCTGTTGTTGGGCAATTTTGAGGTCATAAGCCTCTTGCTCCGCTTTTGATTTGAACTTATGGACCGGGGAGGAAGGAGGAGTAGATTCGGTTGCAAACTCTTTCCCGGCCTCTGCGGTGGCAATTGTTCGAGCTCGAGGCTCTTCTTCTTAGTCTCTGCTCAATAAAATTTGCTACTTCTTCAATGTGAGCGGCGAAGAGGGAGATGGGGGGTTGGGCTGAAGTGGGAATTCTAGGAGAAGGACCTCGAGAAAAGTTCTTATCTTCGAGTTGTAGAGGGTCCTTCCTCCACGAGCCCTTTCCCCACAGTGCGTGCGGGTTCTTCGGTGTGGAGGGTCTCTCCTCCCGAACCCTTTCCACGATAATGCGTACATCAGTATCCGTTTCGGGTTCATCTTTTATTATACCTTCCCCCCTTTTTGGCATCGGCGGCCTTATCAAGGTTGGTACGGATAAGCTGTAACCTCTTTCTCAAGCTTGTATCTTGAGTCCTTGATCGATTAAGCTGTAGAGTCGAAGTCCTTGACCAAGTCACGGTATTTCTCCCGAGTCCTTCTCTTGCTCGGCCACTAGATCGATTGAGATGAGCGGTGACTCTCGGAGGAGTTTCGGCGGGGCTAGATCATTAGATTCCTTCATCTCCTTACGAATCTCTTTCAAGGCCGCGGCTGTTGCTTAATAGCGATGCGGAGGCTGCTTGTAGCCAACTTGTTTCGCTCTTCCATTTGAGCTTGGGATGTTGTGAGAGCATGAGTCATTGCTCGATAAATGTTTTGTCTTTGAGCTTGGAGCGACAACTAACTCACGTGCGGATAGATGCGCTTTACGAGCTATCAACACCTTCTCGATCATCTCCTTAAAGTCGGGCTGCGGAGGGAGCCTCTTGAGGAGTGGAGATGCCGGCGCTAGCTTATTCGGGGCTTTCGATCTGCGCCTTCGTATACTTCTCCCATTTGATATGGACGTCTTTGGCGAGAAGTACATTTTTAGCACCTTGGCGTCGATTGCCTTATTCAGCGATTTGGAGGACACGGAACCAGATGGGTTGAATGCGGTAAGAGCTTGTTAGAGCCTTTGATCGAGAAAACATGAGGAGCTGCTCCCTCTTGTACTTTGGAGCCCCATGGCCTCACCGATGTACCGGGGGTGGTGATTGGCTCTTCTCATGAGGAGTTGGTCCCTCGGCGAGCCTCCCAACTCTACATCCTTGGGGTTGCCTTCCATCTCCCGATCTTGTTCTTGGTCATCATCCTCATCGGGGGGAGGAGATGGAGGCGGAGCATTATCGGCGGGAGGCGTAGTACGCGAGGCTAAGAAGATAGAGCATAGCGGCTCGAAGATCCTCGAAGGACGCCAAATCAGTTGGCTCCCCGAAACCGATCTCTGCACTTTAAATCTTGCTCCTCTGTTAGTAGATCGATGGGCGGCCGAGTTTTTGCAAAGTCTATCGAGAATATCCCGGTTTAAAAACCTCGGTAGCATCGAACTCTTGCCACGATGGCAATGTCAACCAAGTCTTCATGCTCGGCTATCTCCGGAATCGATCGTGATTCTCGGTATGTAGCACGCGAGGCGAGTGGTATGAGTTGTTGTCCATTCGGTCTCTTCGGTTGGCTCTCTAATGTCCGGTGAGTGTCATCGGAGGCGATGACTTGAGCTTTATCCTTGAGGGTGGCTCCTTCCATCCACGTGTCGGAGTCGAGGTTTGCTCATCTTGAGGTGGAGGGGAGCTGTTCTATGACGGTTATCGGGTGAGCCACGGTGACCTCAGCTGGTCATGGCTTTGTAAGCCTCCTCCTCTTGCGCACATCGGCGGGAGATGGCGGGGGCGTGCTGGCTCTCTTACGCTCGGGTGGCCACTTTGCCCGATTGACTTCTCAGTCGCTTCTTTGGTCTTAAATTTTATCGGCTTGGTGTTGTACGGCTTTGAGTCTTGAAAGCTGAGTTCCTCTGTACAACACTCTCTATTAGGACGGAACATCTTAATCCCGAATAGAAGCTTACCGTCTTGCCAACTTCCTCTCGCCGGTGGGTTGAGTAGTGAATTTACGGGCACGGGCTTTCATACGAGTCGTGTAATAGTACGCCCAATTCACTTCTACTCCGTCATCAATAGCCATCATCAGGTGAATCCTTGGCTTGGACCGAGTTGATCATACGATCCAGTGAGCTTGTCGGTATGTGTGAGACCACATCGCTAAACCTCATGTCTTGAGGTAGCAAAAGGTTCCTCGGGAGAGTTGTCTTGAACGTCGGATCACTTGCGTCCACGAGAACTTTTGTACATAGGCATTGATCTCCCTCTCCTTATATCCGATAGGTGAGATACCGAATTTGGAAGGCTGAAACGCGAGGGACTAGAGCCTCTCGGATGTTGAAGGTGTCTTGAGTCGGCTTCCACTTGTTCGGAGTGGTTTCTCTCATGTATGAGAAAGAAGCTTCTTCTCCTCCGGCAGCCACTGAGTTCCAGTTAAAATATGCTTCTGCCACTTGCCTTAGTCACAAGGGTCTCCAACCCAGACCTCTCCAGAGCATCGAACATAGGCTCCAGATATGAAATGTCCACCTGGCGGAAAGCCATTGTTGGTTCGAACTGGATTCGGATGGCCATGATCGCCACTATAGGTTCAGGAGTCTGTACGATCGCCATAGAAATCTGCAAAACACATGTTAGCACTTGAAAATAGAGTAAGTCAGTAGTTGTCAGCAGATTTGAATACATTACCGAGTATGAGAGCTTGAGAGATGCACAAGCAAAGCAGTTATAGGAGTTTTGAGATGGAAACTGATTTGCGATAAAAGCTCTTAGGTTTTGATAATGGCGAAAAGTGAGGAAAAAGATAGAAGTTGAAAGATTTTGTATATATTGGCTTGATTGCAAGTTTCAATCCAACGGCCCGAGTTTTAATCTTCCAAAAACTATGAACGGCTAAGATTTAATGTTAAAAGAGGATGATTACAAAAGCCGCCTAAAACATAGATCGACGTAATAAAGGTAAGTGAGAAGACATGCATTAAATGCGCGACAGACAGCATTAATTACTCAGTTTATGTAAATGAAAAGGTTTCCCTCTTGACCTTTCCTTAAAACTATTAATGGCGGGAAATGAATGCACATTAACTGCGAGTGTGAGCGGCCGATGCAATAAATGCGAGCATGCTTCAAAAGAATTTAAGTATACAAAATTACGCAAACCTCTTGGTGAACTTATCGGTGGTTCTGGTCCGATCTTCTTGGTGAACTTATCGGTAGTTCTGCAACCTCTTCGGTGAACCTATCGGTGGTTACTATTCTCGTATTAGGAGAATGGTTGTCATGCTGATGACTATGTTCCCCCCTTCTTGTGTATGCGGTGTGACTTTCCCAATGAGTCGCTTTGTACTTAGTTATCGACTGTCGTCGCTTGATTCCTTATGCTTGATCCCAATTGTTACCAATTGTTGAGGCGATGATGTTCTCGGTAGTCGGCATCTGCTGACGCATCTCGGTAGGATCCGGTGGACCTAGCTCAACCGATAGTTCTTTGAACTTGTTCTCGGCTAGTGGTTTTGGTCGGTATATACGCCCTTTGCTTGTCGGTATGGATCTTCTCCATCCCGATATCCTTCTTCTCGACATGGTCTCGATGAAGTGGTGTCGAATATCCGCGTGCTTGCATCCGCTATGTAGAAGCTGGGTTACGAGTTATGGCGATTGCACTTGTGGAGTCGCGGTAGATGGGCACTTCATCACGAGTTATACCATAATCTCTAAGTTGTTGTCGAAGCGAAAGGATGCAGGCACGGCAACTTCCTGCGGCCATGTACTCGGCTTCGGTAGTGGACGTTGCTGCTGAATGCTTGCTTCTTTGAAAACCAAGAAATCGGCTTGCTTTGCTAGAGGCCCGACAAGTTCGGAAGTTGACTTTCGATCTATCACGCATCTGCATAATCGGCATCGAGAATAACTTTGTTAGTATTAAGTTATCATCGGCGGGATACCATAACCCGACATCGGGTGTTCCTCTTAAATAGTGCGGGAATCTTCTTGGTCGAGTCCAAATGACTTCGCTTGGGATCCGCTTGGAATCTTGCGCATACACCTACGGCATAAGTTATGTCGGGACGGCTAGGCTGTTAAATAAAGTAAAGAGCTATAATAGCTCTATAATCGGTAGAGTTAACGAAGCTCCCTCTTTGTGCAGATCAATTTTAAAGTTCGTGTTCATGGGATTTTGGCGGCTTCTTTGGAGTCGCGGCCGAATCTCTTGAGAAGATCTCGAGTGTATTTGGCTTGATTGATGAAGATTCCTTCGGGTGATTGCTTCACTTGAAATCCAAGGAAATAATTCATCTCTCCCATCATGGACATCTCGAATTTCTCCTTCATCATCTTCTCGAGCTGGCGACATATGACTTCGTTTACTGCGTAGAAAATGATGTCGTCCACGTAGATCTGCACCGGTAGGATGTCATCTCCGACTTTATGTTGAATAGGGTGCGATCTCATGTCCCCTTACGAAAACCTTTACGAAGTAGAAAGTCGATAGGGTATCATACCAAGCCACAGGTGCTTGTTTTAACCCATCTGAGCTTTCCTAAGTGCACTGTACACTGATGTCCTGCTTTGAAAGCCGGGCGGTTTTTCCACGTAGACTTCTTCCTTCGATGCGCCGTTCGGAAAAGGTGACTTCACATCCATCGATATACCTTAAATCACGATGTGTTGCATAAGCTAGGAAAAGACGAATGGCTTCGATCGGCGACTAGAGCAAATGTTTCATCAAAGTCAATTCCCTACGCTTTGTTTGTATCCTTTAGCAACTAGTCGAGCTTTATTTCGACGATGACGTTGTTTTCATCTCGCTTGTTCTTGAAGACCCACTTAGATCCAATCACGTGCTGATGTGCAGGTACGTCGACAAGCTCCCAAACTTCATTTACGACGAGCTGGTTCGGCTCTTCTTGCATAGAAATGACCCGGTCGGCATCTTTAAGTGCGTCCTCTATCGGCGAGGTTCTTTCGTAGACGAGAAAACAATAGTAAAGTGAGCTTTCTCCTTGACTTAATCTTGATCTCGTCCTTATAGTTGCTTATGGATCTCCAATGATAAGATTTGAAGAATGAGCATCGAGCCACGAACGCTGAGTCGGGCTTCTTCTTACGATACTACTTACGCACGGTCGGTAGGTGTATTAGGCATTTCGGTAGTACTTGTTGCGTGGCCGTAGCAATTCGGTAAGAAGGTTAGGATCTGCTGAGTTTCCGGGTTCGGGGGCATTTAGCTCGGGAACATTAATCGTTCCCCACGAGTTTATATTCTCGGTAGAGGTCTCGGTTACCACGGGGGCTTCCTCGTCGACCGATCTTACTGTTGTTGATTACGTTCGATAGAATCAACTAGGTTAGCTACATTGCTTGTTGGGCGATCCGAATTTCTTCATCTTCGACTCATCATCCCAACAATCTTTGGATCTTTTCATCTTTGTCATTCGATCAGAGATCTCGTAGCTTGCTGGCGACATCCTCGGTATTTGACTTTGTATCTTTCCTTGTTCTCGGTAACAAATTCATCAAAAACAACATGAGGGCTTTCCTCCACGCAAAGAGTTTGATAGTTAAAGACTCACGAAGGCTTTCTTGACTCGGGAGTATCCTAAGAATACTCCTTGATCAGATTTGCTATCAAAGACCTTCAACCGATCTTTCCCATTATTGTGGATAAAGCAAGGGACAGTAGAAAACATGAAAATGAGAAATAGAAGGAATTCTCCCTTTCCACGGTTCGTAAGGCGTCTTCATGTGTTCTTTGTGTCGGTAGTGAGCGATTACCGAGTGTAACGGGCGGTGTCGGTAGCATCGGCCCAAAACTTTGAGGGTAGTCCGAGAATGCTGCGGAGCGTTCTTGCTTTGCTTCTTTGAGTGTTACTGTTCTTACGTTCGGCAAGTCCCGTTACTGGCGAGGGGTGCGCGCGGTGATGTCTCGTCTTCTGAATTCCCTCTTTATCGCGGTATGTCTTAACTACGAGTTTAGAAACTCTGTTCCTCGTATACGAGCGTATCTTCTTAATCTTGATGTTCTTTTCCACATTTGAGTTTCTTGGGTAGATTAGGTAACTCGGTCGAACATCGGATTTGTTGGCGATGAAGATGACCCCAGTATATCTCGAGTAGTCGTCTCATGACGACGAGGGCATACTTCTTGCCTCTTATAGTCGATGGAGAGGCGGCCCGAATAAGTCCATGTGAAGCGGTGAAGGATTCCATCGGTGGAAGGTGACGGAATAGGTGGATTGCTCCTCTTTGTTTGCTTTCCCTTCAAGTACGCTTCACAATTTACGTCTTTGATAAACGATTCGTTGGGCGGTCCTCGACTTTAGAGTTCTTGACTAGCTTGTTCATGGTTTTGAAGTTCGGGTGGCTGAGTCTCTTGTGCCATAGCCAGACGACTTGTCACCTGATTTGGTCGGCGCGAGCAAGCAAGCCTCGGGTTACAGCGGTATTCCGGTTTGCAACATAGATGTTCTTCCTCCGCGAACACGATAACACTGTTTTCCACTGTAGATTTGTCAACAATATCACGAAACCGGCGTCAAAGATTACTCTGTTAAGATTATCACGAAATTGGCGGGCGAAAGGAGATTATGTTGAAGTCCTTCAACATATGTTACTCTTAGGCCGTGGCGGTCCCGATGTTCGGCGTTCCGTATCCCCTTGTGTAGCCTTTGGAGTTGTCACCGAATTCAATTCTAGGACCATCTTCTTGTACGTAGTTGGTCGGCGAGCTCTTACGGTAAGTCATGTGTCTCGGCGGCCGTTGTCCACTATCAACGGGTCCTTATGCACACGCAAAACAGAGGCATTTTTAGGTACCCTTTGGTTCGGTTGGGTCCTTACGGGTTAGTGGGTGATTTCGGAACCCCGGATCCGTCTCGGGACCTTAGAAGTTCTAGACTTCTTCTTCGAACCTTATCGGCTTTCTTCTCCACGAGGACTTGGAGATACTAACTTTCTGCTGATAATTTTGGGTTCGGGCGCTTTCTTCTTCGAGTCTTAGCGCTTCTCCCGACCACGGGCTCATAGTAGTACGAGCCCGTGCTTGGCCGGAGTGCTCATACGGTGGCTCCTTGTATGCTTTGCTCGCCCATCCGACCTTCTTGGTTCCCCCCCCCCAATTTGATCGCGGTGTCTGGGGTTTTGGAACCTTTGGTCGTTTGCTTGTTGCTACTCGGGCGAGGTGTAATCATTTTCTGTTTGTTTTTCGCTCGAGGTGTGGTGTCGGCGGCTTGCACCTTTCCTCGGCGAACCTATCGGCCCGGGGTTCTTTGAGCTTTTTGGAGGTGGAAGCTTCGTGGGTATAGCCAAGGCCTTCTTTCACGGCGGTTGGCCGTTGTGCTCTAAGCATGCTTTCAAGCTTCTCCTTCGCTCCCGGTATTGTTCGGTCATCAAACCTCTCCGGACCTCGTCACTCCTTCGAGTGAGTCGTAGTCATTCTACACGTGTGTGAGCTTCGGCCCGAGCTTGGCTATTTCGAGTCTCTTTCTCGGAATTATCCTTGGTCGGGGCCGAGATCGAGTCTCTTGAGGTGAGACTTAGTTATAAGAGATTCAATCTCTTCCTTGAGTCTCACAACTAGATCCATTGACTCGGTAGGGGCCCGACAATCGAGAAGAAAGTCTCGATTCTCGGCCTTTACTGTTCAAGTTCTCGGATGGTTACTGCTTTGAACTCTCTCTGCTCAGTTGAATCTATTCCTCTAGCGGATCGTCGTAGGCTTGTACCACATCTCAGAGGATCATCTCGGCCTCTTCTCCGGCCATCGGGCGGTATTCGGGTGACTCGTCGGGAGGCTGTCTTTGCGACCTCAAGCTGCGGCGAATGCGGCTTCGTCTTGAGAAGAATACATGAATGTATCCTCCTCGGTTGAGTTGTCGGATATCTCTCCGGCTATATAGGCTGCCGTCTTTCGGCGAATTTCTTTCTCCTGGCTGCCGTTACGCTCTTTGAGCGGTGAGGGTTCGGGACAATCGTGCGATAGTGTCCCTCCTTCTTGCACTTGTAGCGGTGGATGTTCTGCTTTGCTCTTACCGGTGAGTCTTTAGACGGTGTGCGGCGGACTCCGATTTCTGCATTCAAGAGAAGGATTAGATTCTTCTTTCTTATGATAGTCTTTCTTACTGAGGAAGAATCTCGGTTGTATTTCCTCGGCTTTACGACTCTCTCCTTTTCCCTCGATATTTGAGAGCCGTCGGTGCTTGGGTGGGTCGGGGGCTGAAGTCTCGAGAAGACTTTGCTGCGATGTGGCCCGGCTTTGCTTGAGGAAATAGGCTTGGCTCCGTATTGCTTGTTGTTGCCTTGAAGGCGTGGTCGAGCGTGTGTCGGTGGAGCGCTTAAGCACTTTTGGGGTAGACTATGCTCGAATTCCTCCGATTTTAATTACGAAAATATAACATCGGGAGTTAGAGCATTTAGATCGGAGCGACGTAAATAAGTAGCAAATGGAAGCCACTTACGTCGGGGTAACGCTCTCAAGATCTTGGTGTTCATCTCCTTGTTGGTGAACGACCTCCCCGGCTATTGATGACATTGACTTGATTGGTGAATCGACACTCGGCTCGTCGATGGTTTCGATGAGCTCCATTGCAAAGGCGTCGAACCACGAAGCTCTAGCTCGAGCTTATTTTCTTTGATACGAGGGGTTCCATGGCTCGGTACAGCCAAGGCGTCCCATAGCTCTTTCGCCGTTTTGCAATCTTGTACCCTTCCGAGGTGTGAGTCGGCTGGCGTAGTCGGTATGGCATTACGTGCGGCTCGGTCGAGGTTGTGCGACTTCTTTTCTTCGGGCGTGAAGGCGGATTTGTCTTTGGGAACCTTAGCACCGGTTTGTGCTCCCGCGCCTCCTCCGGCCGGCAAATACTATCTTTGTCGATCATGGGAATGATCGGTCCGACTCTAGGACATCGACATCCTTGTCGTGGGTGGCGTTAGGTGTGCCTCCATACGTACGCGCCATACCGGTGTAGTTCTCTATTGAGAACATCGGTACCATCCTAATACCGACATATCGGACATTGTAAGAGTAAGAGTATAAGGATGCTTTGAAAAGATGCTTATGCGGTGAAAGCGGTTTTCGGGATCGGTTCGAGAGGACCGGTATTTCGAGCCCGGCGATCGGTTGAACACCGTGCGCTCGATACCAATTGTTGGTCCGGAGACGATAAGTCGGGGTGTAGAGGGGGGTGAATACACACGAGTTCGGTTTCTTTTTCTCGGTGAAGGTCGGTGAGGCGTGATTGCAAGCCCGATGAACGAGTGCGAAATAAGCCTTCGATCGCGGGGCGAGTGAGTCGGCTCTCTGAACTCTCTCCCTCTGTCCGTTGTCGATACATTGAGAATCGGTCGGAGGCTGTTGTGCGGGAAAGTGTGGGGCCGGAATTCGTCTCTTTTGAAAACACGTTTTTAGCAAATTAAGTCTTTTGGTACGTGCGCTTTGTAAAATACGTTTTATGCAAGCTTATGATTTTAAAGTCGGTTTAATGCTATGCGATAAAACGGTAAAAGAACACAAGCGATTTAACGTGGTTCGGATACCCAAGATCCTACGTCCACGGTCTCGAACAAGGCGGGAGAACTTGTTGATTATTACGAGCAAGCCTTAGCGGGGATGCGTGCGGCTTGGGCGGGTTCCCTCTAAGTTATAGTCCTTAGCGACTTTGCAATCCAAACCTAAGTTTGAAAGGGAAGGGAATTTTCTCCAACTGAGAAGGAGTTCTTACAATAAGAACAATTCACTAAATGTGAACTCCTTCGAATCTAAGCTATAAATATGACAATGAGCTTAGTGCAGAGAAGTAAGGGATGTAAGAACTCTAGAGAGAAAAATTAAGAAATCTTCTAAGTATGCAAGTTTTTCCTCTGGATGATCTTTGAGTGTTCTATAGCGTTTATGCACTTGAGTTTGTCCCTTTTGAAATTCCGTTATTCTTCTTCTTTTTTTTCGGAGCTTCAAAAACTTCTCTATTTATAGTTGTGAGTTATGGCATATGTCCATTGGAGATGACGATGCCACGTGTCACAAGCTTCCAAGGAAAACGACCATTAATTCGAACTTGTTGCGGCGGGGCGGTTAATGCGGCTGTTCATGAGAAGCGACTTTCTTGTGTAGAGTAGGTAAGCGTTGTCGGCTTCTCATTGGTCGAGGTTTGTAGTTGGTGAGAATGTCGAGTTGACCGTTCAACAACCTCGTATGTCTTCTGTTTGAACTTTTCGAAAAGACTTGAATAGGCTGGGTCGCTTTCCGTAGGATACGGTGGAGCCGAAAAGTCTCTGTCTTCTTGGGTGAGTCGGCTGACACGGCATCTTCCGAGTAGGTCGGTTGGCGGCTGCGAAGGTGCTGTGCTTGTTTTTGTTCTTACGCGATGACTATCGGTGGGAGTAGTCTTCTGCGATGATTTGTCGGTGATGCGCTGTCTTCGGCGAGTGAAGGATCGTCGTGGCGGCGAAGAACACAAGCGATTAGGGCGATAACGTGGGGTTACGAAAAGTATCTTCAACGAGAAGATCGGTTCAACAATTACCCCGTACGGGACTTAGACAAAAATAATAAACAATACACCAAGTCTAACCTATACATCAGCTAATCCTAACGACACACTAATCTACTGATATCAGCTAGGTTTTGGGATCTTCAATTCCATAGTACTACTATGATTTCCCCCAATTTTCTTTTAACCAAACAACGGTGAGTATCGTCTCTTGACTCATATCCAACAAACTTGAACTTAGAATTATAATCTTCTTTAGTTCTTCTCTCTAGAGAATACTTGTTCCCCTTCTCTTATCTAAGCGAGCTAAACGCTAATATCCTTAGCTTTGAAACCCAGGGGAGTTCACATTTTGTGAAACGTTCTTATTGTAAGAACTTCCTCATAGTTGGAGAAGCTCAAACCTTCAAGTTTGAAAACCTTGTAAATTCACTACGACTATAAGTAGATATGTGTCATGTGAACAGATAACTGAGACTAGCTCAGTATAAACAAAAAAGTTTGTATCTGTTCTGTGAACAGATCACTAAGACTTCCTCAGTATAAATAATACAAGTTCTCCTGCTTGTGTCAGGACAGTGGACGTAGGACCCAGGGTGTCCGAACCACTTTAAAAACTTTTTGTGTTGATTTACTGTTGCATTCTTTACTGTTCACTCAGCATTCAACTGTATTTCATAAAATCAGCATAAAACCGATTTTCCAACCGAGACGTTTCATATGGCCTACACTTCCGCACACAACTCTAATACTGAACTATTTTTCAACTGACATAAGTCAGTAGCGCTGAACTTCGTTAGAAGAAATCTCTGCCTACGCGATCTGAAAGTATATCTGGCTGTCTGACTCAATTCAGTAGCACACTCAACTAAAGCTGACTTTCGCGTTTGAGAAAGAATTTGTATTCAGGTGTATTCACCCCTCCCCCCCTCCACACCTAAAGCACGTCTCAGGACCAACAACAATATACTTAATTCCCAATGCTCTCATATGCGTAGTAGCGGCTCTCATACTCGATCTCTTAAGTCTAAGGACATCTTCAAGGGTTCCTTATATTTTACGGAAGATTTATACCTATTTTTAGAGCAAAAACAGTATTTTGTTCCTAATGGTTTTTCTTTATTTTAAGGTAGAAAAATAATATTTTTTATTTTTACAAATCAAATTAAAATACAATTTTCTTAATTAAATTAAACATAACAATATATTTATCAAAAAATGTAATTAAAAATCTAGATTAATTATTGAAAAGATAATTTAAATTACTTTAAAAAATCATAAGTTATATAACAATATCTAATTATCTGGAGATTAATATTCACTCAAAAAATGATCAATTAGTGCATTACGAAGCGTGAAACGAGCGTCTGCATCTTTAATTTCGCTATACCGAGAAATAAAGTTTATAAGGTGCTTCAAATTCGATATATGTGGCTGACACATCTCTTGCAAGTTCAATTGGAGCACACTTGGCTTATACTTGAAGATTTTGTGAAAGCTGAAACGATTGGTATGCCTCCTTCTAGCCTCGAAGAAAACGTTTCGAAGATGGATTCGCTAGTGGTGATTCTTCATCCACCGACCGGAAGGTGTGAAGAAAGCAAAACTGAGAAACAAGAATAAGGAAGATATGGCTAAAACTCTTAGTTTCATTAAGAAAGAAAATGAGAAACTAAGTGGGTGTTTGCGGTAGAGCGTAGCTTATCGATAAGTCTTTGAAAGTTCTTTGAAAGTTCTTGAAAGTAGTGAAAGCAGTGAAAGCTGTTGATTTTGATAATTTGTAAGTGTTTGCAAAAAGTCTTTGAAAGTCAAAAATTAATATTTAAAAATATTAATAAAGTAGTATCTTATAAAGTGAAAATGTTATTTATTTCTCACTTATTAAATAAATTTCGAATTTTTATACAAATAAAATTTAAAATTTATTTCCACTCATATAAAATAGTATTTTAATAAAAAATATTAAAATAAAAATTAGAAAAAAAATTAAGTATAATTAATATTATTAATTAAAATCAAGAAAAAAAATTATAAATTATATTAATAAAAAAAATTTACTTATTCTTTATTAAATGATAAATAAAAATTATACATATAAATAAGCAATATCGATCATTAATTAAAAATAATAATTATAAAATTATAATATAATTTATTAATTAAAAAGGTTAAAAATTATAAAAGCTATAAGCTATCAGCTTCAGCTGCCTAATACCAGCGTACGAAAATTCTCTATCTCGGACCAAAATAGCTTTCAGCTGCCTCTATAAGCTGGATTTTGCAAACACTTATTTCATTTATCGAGGCAGCTAAAAGCTATAAGCTGTTTGCAAAAGCTATTGCAAACACCCCCTAAGAGATACACTCACAGCTTCAAGACAGAAGAAAACCGATCTTAAGATGTTAATCAGAGACGATAACATCATAATGATTGATTTGAAAACGATTGAAGCTTGAATTGCTTCGGCTTGAGCAAGGTAAAATTCACGTGAAGCGGGGATTAATACCCCCACAAAACAACGACCCTTCGAGTTTGTTCCTAAATTTATTCTGAGGCCCTGTAGACTCTAGAGATGATATTCTTGATTATTAGATAATTAGTGTGTGATTTGAATTTATGCTATGTATTTTCCTTTTATATACTCCCTCCGTCCCGCTATTTGTGTCTCACTTTCCCGAAAAGGGTGTCCCGTTATTTGTGGTCACTTTCCTAATTTGGTAAAAAAATTAGTATCATATCTTCTAGGCAAATTGACAAATTTGGTCCCCATGTTCTTAACTTTGGATGAATTGGTCCCTAATATTTTTTTTTTAGTTTATTGGTCCCCATGTTTGCTAATTTGGATAAATTAGTCATTCTGTCAAATTTTAAGTTAATTAAGTGTTAATCATAGGGGTATTTATGGAATAAAAGTTTCAGGGACCAATTCATCCAATTTTTAAATAAAACTTTAATTTTTTTTTAATTTTTTTTAAATTATGATTTTTTTCGAAAAAAAATTAATTTTTCAAATAATTTTTTATTTTAAAAATTACTTTTTTTCAACTAATTTTTTTTCTTTTTTTTTTAAATAATTTTTTTGTTAAACGAAAAAAAATTAATAATTTTTTGAATTAACTTTTTTTCAAATTTTTTTTATTTAAATAAAAATAAATTAAATTTAGATTAACTAATAATTTTGCATTTCACGGTGAAGGAGGGGAGCGGGTCAACACAATGGTTGGGGAATGTGTTATGTTCTTCGAGGAGAGGAGCGGTTTGGACGACCCGCTTCTAGTCGTCCCGGTTATGGCCTCCCACCTCCTAGTCGTCCATTTGCTCTTCTCCTCGAAGAACATAACACATTCCCCAACCGTTGTGTTGATCCGCTCCCCTCCTTCACCGTGAAATGCAAAATTATTAGTTAATCTAAATTTACTTTATTTTTATTTAAATAAAAAAAAATTGAAAAAAGTTAATTCAAAACATAATTAATTTTTTTTCGTTTAATAAAAAAATTATTTAAAAAAAAAGGAAAAAAAATTAGTTGAAAAAAACTGATTTTTAAAATAAAAAATTATTTGAAAAATTAATTTTTTTTCAAAAAAAATCATAATTTAAAAAAAATTAAAAAAATAAAGTTTTATTTAAAAATTGGATGAATTGGTCCCCGAAACTTTTATTCCATAAATACCCCTATGATTAACACTTAATTAACTTAAAAATTGACGAAGGACCAATTTATCCAAATTAGCAAACATTGGGGACCAATAAACTAAAAAAAACATTAGGGACCAATTCAATCCAAAGTGGCAACATTAGGGACCAAATTTGCCAATTTGCCTTTATCTTCTACTCTATCATCTTCTCTTTCCTACTTTATTACATTATCTCTCCTACTTTATCATCATTTCTCTCATACTCTCTCATTATCTTACTCATCTTCTCTCTCATACTTTATCATCTACCCCCTCTCTCATACTTTATTATCTATTCTCTTAATTCCCGTGCCGAAACCAATTGAGCTACAAATAACGGGACGGAGGGAGTAATATTTAGAGGGATTTGCAGCAGTAGCCGCACAGTAGTACCGAAAACACATATATAGCCGCACACTAAAACAAAACACAAATATAGCCATTTTGTCATTATACGGCGCAGGGCCGATGGAGGGCCGATGGACTCCGCCCATCGGCCCTCTATCGACCCTAAGGAAAAAGAGTCGCACCATCCCCATCGGCCGAGCCCTTACCGACATCGGCCAGAGGATGAAATAAAGTATCGGGTTCGAAGGCCGATTGTAGGCCGACTTGCAGTGTCCATCGGCCCTTACCGACATCGGCCGAGAGGAGAATGGCCGAAGGCCGAACATCCCATAAGCCCGAGCCATTGTTGTGATGGCCGAAGGTGGGCCGAATTTGGTTATCCGTCGGCCCTCCATCGGCCCTCAATCGGCCCTGTATCCCTTTCTTCGAGATGGGATTCGACACAGCATTCGACAGGACACATGCATGTCTTTTCCTGCAATCGTACAGAAGGGCCGATGGCGGGCCGATCGATGCACGTGGGAGATGCAGTTTGAATTCAGCTTTATCTGTTGAAATGACTAGTCGGATATGACAGTCACATGCAAGTTACTGAGGGCCGAAGGGGGGCCGATGGAGGGCCGATGGTAAACTGACAACACACTCCAATTATCACGTGAAACTTGACTCGAAAATTTCTTATAAGACGTAGAATGGATGTTTTGGTAGAATCAACGAAAAATTTCCTCATTTCACTTCCACTCCTCTATTCTTCACATCAACTTCATAGAAATGGCCGATTATCGATCAATTATTGTTAAATTGAACGGTCAATTCGATGCAGAGTCGAATTATATCGGTGGTAATGAGTTCATTGTTTACCTTCCTTCAAACAATATTTCGCTCGATTATCTTCGACAAAGTATTGATCGGTGGCTCGGTGCTTATTCTCTTCCGTTCAACTACTTCATTTACTATCTGCTTTTCCCGACGAACCGGCGGGATGATGAAAGCCATTCCGGGTCATGATGCGATCTTATGCGGCGTGCTCTATCGACGTAGAGCCGGTTGTGTTTGTTGTGTATCTCGAAATACAAAATCCCGAATTTGGTGTCCCCAACCGAATAAATTTCCCGAAGAGAATTATAATTTCGAGGGTCATAGTTAGTTTACGGGCCAAAGTAGTAGAAGTAATGATGGCGGACGTGCTCCCGAAAGGAATGTTCTTGTGGAGTCGGATTCAGATGATGAAGCGGATTTGGACTCATCATCTGATGATGAAGAGGATGAAGATATACCTTCTGACTTGATTAATTGTTCGTTACAAGATTTTGCTGCATGGATTCGGAGGGAGGGTGGCGTAAGTCAACTTATGTCTTTGCTAGTTCCAGTCAATCGTTCTCGAACAAATGAGGACACTGTATACGACAACATAGAAGCAGCAAGCAACTGGCTACTTCCTATTGTTCCACTTGATGTTGCCGATTCATTAGCGGCGAGGAACTTGAATACTCTTGTAGACGGAAGTTTGCGGGCAGGATTGATGTTCAGCTCGAAAGACGAACTTTATGCTGCTGTCGCTCTATTCCATTTGGAAAAAGGTGCGGATTTCAGGGTGCACCGTTCGAGTAGTTCCCGCTTGGAATATATGTGCAGAAGAAGTGTTGATTGTCCATTTGAGCTACGGGCATACTGTAGAGGTCAGACGTGTTGGGAGGTTACTAAATGGGTTGCGGAGCACAATTGTACAACTGATTTATCCGGGCTAGGCGAACGAAATGTGAGGTCGAAGGCTGTAGCTGCATATATAGCCCGTAAAATGCGCCGTCAAAGCAAGTTAATGAAACCGGCTGATATTCAGGCTGATCTGTTGGATAAATTTGGAATACAAGCAACGTACGGGGTGGCTCTCCGAGCGCGCAACGCAGCTATTTCGATGATTTACGGTGGTCTGCTGATTCGTTCAGCAAACTGCCTAAATATCTGCATTTGTTGGAACTAACTAATCCGGGAACATATACGGATCTTGATGTTGGTGTGGATGGTCGTTTCCAACATTTATTTATGGCGCTTGGTGTATTACGAGCCCCTTGGTTAACATGCCTCCGGAAGGTTATTGTGGTGGACGGTACCCATTTGAAAGGGAGAAACAAGGGAATATTATTCGTCGCAGCTACTTTTGATGCGAACGAGCAAATATTCCCACTCGCTTTTGGTGTAGGTCCCATTGAAAATGATGTTTCATGGACGTGGTTTATGATGCGACTGAGAGCCGCATTTGCAACGGATGATAGTTTAGTCATTGTTTCAGACCAACATAAAAGCATAGCGAATGCGGTAAGTGTGGTTTTTCCAGAGGCACAACACGGACTTTGTTATTACCATCTTTTGAATAAGCTTGCGAGACACGGTGAGTGGGTAATCCGGTCGTTTCATCGAGCCGCTTATGCTTATCGGTCGACGAGTTCCATGACGCAATGAATACCATCCATCGGGGAAACACCGGAATTTATGAAAAGTTGATGGAAATCGGATCGGATAAGTGGTCGAGACTTTTACGTAAAGGCCGTCGTTATAGTCTACTTACATCGAATGCCGCAGAATCAATAAATTCTCGATTGTTGGAAGCTAGACGACTTCCAATTATTGTTATGCTCGAGGCAATCCGTCATATGATAGAGTCATGGTTCGATCAACGACGAGTAAAAGCAATTTCCAGAAACAATCCGTTGTCTGAGGCTTGTGAGTTCAGGATGCGGAGTGAAGTTGAGTTGGCACGAAGGTTTACGGTTACCCAGGTGACTGCTAATAAATACAAGGTCGACGAAGGTGACCGACCGGTGGAGGGTAAATCTTGAAGATGAAATGTGTGAATGTGGCATCTGGCAAGTCGACTTATTGCCATGTAGTCATGTTGTTGCCGTTTTGTATCATCGTCGGGAGAATTTGTATAATCATATTAATGATTATTATACGACGGCGACGTGGAAGTCAACATATGCTGGTGTAGTTAATCCGTTACCTCCTCGAAATGAGTGGGGTGTCCCACCGGAGATAGACGACATTGTTGTTCTTCCACCAATGATTATGCGTCAAGCAGGACGTCCGAGAAACACCCGTCGACCATCCGGCCCTGAAGGCAGTACTTCAAGAACTCGAAGTCGAAAAAAATGCGGTAATTGTGGAGATGAAGGTCACACAAGGAGAAGATGCCCCAATGTTGGAACGAGAAATAACGAGTGAAGCGGCCTTGTAATCTATTTTCCTATGTTCGTAAAATGTTCATAAAATATTCGTAAAATGTTCGTAAAATGTTTAAATGCGGTAATATGTTTATCGGCCCTCGCCCATAGGCCCTCGGCCCTCGGCCCTTGGCCCTCGGCCGTCTGCCCTCGCCCATCGGCCCTCGGCCCTCGGCCCTCGATTTCTCATTGAATCGGCCCTCAATAGCCATTCTGTCATGCCGTCGGCCCTCAATTGCCTCGGCCGTCGGCCCTCAATTGCACATCTGTCTGCCGTGGATTATCTCGGCAATATTGTTCGAAATTGCAAGATTATAAAATTGTTCGAAAATTACAAAATTACAAGATTACAAGATTATTAAATTGTTCGAAAATACAAAATTACAAGATTATAAAATACATTTAATCATCGGAATGAGTCGTTTCGTAGTAGCATTGTTCGAAGCATTTCCACGCCATCCACTCCCGATATATTCGGATGTTGGTCTTTTGATTACCCCACTTTGGTGTAGGATATCCACTGATGAGTCTTTCGATTGTCATACAAGTAAATGAGCCACAACCTTGTTTGAATCTTGTTGCTCGAACTGCATGTCTGCGGCATCAAGATTAACTTCGGACTCACTTCCGGCCGGATGCGTCAACGAGAACTTATTAGTCATCCAATAACTAGAAGCCTATTAAAAGAAAGTAAATATTTCAGATAACTATATATAGTCTATCTAAAATTAAATATTTTAGACAACTTACATCTAGCAATCGTCCAATGAGCTTTCGGAGCGGCTTTAGATTATGTTTCCTCACTTCAAAAATATTTGCATCGGCCTTTTTGTTGAGTGAGTCATAAAGCTCCAAAGTCCAGGACTCGATGTTCAGGCGGACAGTTACCCAATGCGAGGCGGCCAACACCGGAAAAATTACCTATTGGATTAAATAAATTAATACACGGGGCAAAATAATAAAATATAAGTACTTACAAATTTTGCATTGAACCACGGCATCCGTGAACCGCCAATTCCTTGATCCACTCCAAATACGGCCTCGAGCAAACCCGGATTAGGTATCCAGTCTTCATAGCTCATTTCGAACCGCTCATGGAAATCGCTATTCGGCTCATAGATTTTTGTACTCCATGCGTCCACGAGCGCCGTCTCATTTACAAAAACAAACAAATTATCAACACGTTATAAAAAGGAAAAAAGGGAAAATAATAAGAAATTTAAAATAAACTTACAAAAACTGACGACCCTGCTATGACCGTATAACGTGAATCCGGAGTAGTCAACACGTCCCGATCCTTGTACACCTCAAGCCGTTGACGAAGGTAGGCAATGTACAAATCAACCTCCGACTGCCCCATGTCCGACTTAACGTTGAGGATGGTCTTGAAAAAATCATGCGTAAGGTCATGTTGCGACACCGTAATCTTTGCAGAAATACCAGTGGACATGAACCCCTCAAAATTTCTCCTCAACACGTCACCGGCATCGACCATGAATGGAGCTCCAGAAGGATTCTCTAGCGGAGTCACTAAGGGCTGTAAAATGCAAATATTATTTATTAATAAAATAATTTGCTTAAATCGTAAAATAAAATAATTTGCTTAAATCGTAAAATAAAATCCGTACCGGGTCTTCGCGTTCTTCAAATCTATGTTCCGGTGCTTGACTTTCATACAATTGTCGTACATTCTCCGTATCAAAGAAGTCGGAACCGATAACCTGTTGTTGCTGCGTATATGACAAACATACATAAACAAATGAAAAAAATATAAATAATTTAACTCCCTACAAATACCTGTACAGGCGGTGGCTCAACTCGAGGAAGTGGTTCCCAACGCCTAGGAACCCAAACATCTCTCTCCTCGTACATGCTATGTCGGCCTTGTTCAAACCCCCGATGAACCATTCGAGCCGCAGCATCCCAAGGATTTGCATCGCCAAGCACCGTGCAATCCTCATCTTCTCGTGGCGGAGCTTACGTATCATTCCGGCTCGGCCACCGATGTGCTGAGACAATCCTCCCTTGAGGTGCGGATGTTTGCTCCACCTCGGTGTCATCGACATCATCCCCTTCCCAATCCTCCAAACTAAAGGATATGGATGGTCTGCTCGTATTCTTCGGACTCTTGCCGAACACTTTTTCAATCATTTTACCAACTTTACCGAAAAAACTTTTCTCCCGCACCTTCCACCGGTCATCCACTTTCGCTAACAACTCTTCCTCGCGCTTATCGAAGCGTTCTTCTAATGCCCGCAAAGCTCGGTCGTAAGTCGGAACAGAAGAATTTTCATCCGGACGATGACGGGATGACTCAACCGATGCGCGTTTCTTCTTTGATTTTTTTTTTTGTGCAGGGGGGGCCGGAGTTTCTACACTAGCAGCTTCATCGACTCGCCTACGGGGTACGGGGCTGGGTCTCGGAAACGTCACAAGCAATCGGATCATCTCCATTCACCCTTCTCCAATATTCTCATGGTTTGCTCCTCCGGAGTAGGCGTTAGAGTGTCAAGGGGAGGTGTCTGCATCTGTTAAAAAATGTAATAATAAGTTAAAATACACTCTTCTACTTGTAAAATAAAAATAAATTTATTTAAAATTTTATTTACCGGTGTGGCGAAGAAACTAATCCACTCCGTATCTGGTGGCGTAGTGTAAACCCACTTAATACAACGGGGCATACCTCCGGTGTTGACAAGGCGGACACAGAGCTCGCACAAATCTGGTATCGCCTCATATGCTCAAATCTAAAATACAAGAACACCATTAAACATAATGACTACTATAAAATTGTCGAAAAATAATTCAATATTTTATTCGTACCTGAAGGGCCCAAACTGGCCCATAAATATTATATTTTGATTTCAACGTCTCCATTCGCTTCAGTACAAAGCTCATGTAGTAGAGAAGGGCATTGTAGGTGTACGATCCCCAAGGAAACGCATTCCATGTGTCTAAATCATCTGCTAGGACCCATATCCAGGTGTCCACCTTCTTCGTCTCGGCAGGAGCAAAGAAAAAACATATTAATGCCAGGACATTGGCCACCTTCAAATGCTCATCTTCGGAGAGCTCACGGACCTTATCACTTTTCCACATTTTCAGTAGCTCGCCTCCGGATATTGGATTCTCACCTGTGAGACTCATGTATACCGTCGATTCTTCCGCCTCGCGAGGTGCATTCGTATCAAATTCAGATGGACCGAAAAATAATCCTGTCACCAATGCATATTCCAACTGAGAAAATCGAAGCTCTCGCCCGGATATGTGAAAACGAGCCTCCCGGCCGGTGCACCGCACCTCGTAGCACATCAATTGGTGCAATGCTATTACCGAGCTTTTTCCTTTCCTCCAGCTCAAAAGGTGCCCAAACTGTCCCTCTCTAAACCGTCGGACCAAGTTATTACCCCCCCCGCTTCGAAAGTGCATTCTTAATCAGTTCGGTAATGAATCTCTCCGAGTATGTAGTTACTTTTAATGTCTTCTCTCTAATCGGGAGTCGAATGTAATCGGGCGCCGGTCAAAAAAAATAGAGTTAACGGCAGAACAGTTAAGGGCCGAAGAAGGGCCGAAGAAGGGCCGATGGAGCTTAACCTCCATCGGCCCCTCTTCGGCCCTTCATCGGCCTTGGCTTCAAAAACGACATTATCGACAAATTTCTACCCAAAAATTCGACGAAAAACAAGCGCATAAATGGACATATCAAACACAAATTTCACAGCAATGGCATACATTAACAAACAAATCGACACCCCAATCGACAAATTTCGATAACAATTCATGAAAATCGATTTAAGATGGGACGAGATCCGGTACCGATCGGCGTCATAGGCGTTCGTCGGGACTTGCTCGGAAATGAATGGCTCGGCCCTCGGCGACGGTGGATCGGCGGCTGCGCTCTTTCGGCGGTGGCTCTGATCGGATTTGAATGGCTCGACCCTCTATTTCATTTCTGTTTGGGGCCGAAGGGAAAAAAAATGCACTTAATACGTGCCTTCAGTTTTTTCGGGGCCGAAGGGGGGCCGATTAGGGGCCGATAAGGACCAATTCTTTTCGGCCCTCAATAAATCGGCCGTTATAATCGGGCTCCTTCGGCCCTCCATCGGCCCCAGTAATGCCCATCGGCCGCCCATCGGCCCTTGCTCGGTCTAAGCGCCTAATAAGACAAAATGGCTAGATTTGTGTTTTTGTTAATAGGATGACTAAAATTGTTTTTTTTTTTCATTTTGGCTAACAGGAGAGATTTCCACTAATATTTATGCATGTAATTTTTCAAAACTTATGCAAGGTATTTATATTTTCCAAAATCAAAATTTATGTCATGTATTAAAATCAATTTCTCAATAAACTCATGGTCACTTTCTCTCCTCTCACTTTCTCTCGTCTGTCTCTGCAATCGCCGATCAATCTTCTTCTCTCTCACTTTCTCTCTTCTCTCATTGAAGAAGTAGACTTAGGAGGAAATATGCAGCTCCGAGTCGAATTGGCCGCTTGATTAAGGGGAGATTCAGCAAATTAACTATGTTGTTGGCTTGGGGGAGAGGGATTTTGGCAACGGCCATCTAGTGGCTTCCACCCTCTTCGTCTTCTTCGTTGCTGAAGAGGTAGATTTCAGCGAGGGAGAATGCATTGTTGTCGACGAAGGGCTGGTGATGGTCCATAAACTCCTGGTCGTGATGGTGCGGCGATGGGCTTAGGTGGTGGAACAGATGTTCTTCAATTTTGATTGAATTCTTATGACAACAAATTCTTGAATTCTTCAATATTTCTCCACAGTTGCTGCCCAAAAATAATGAAAATAAGGGATAGGGGAAGGAAATTTCTCTCCTATAAGCATCTCCAATGCTCCTTCAAAGTAGGGGAATCCCCTATTATTTTCCTCCAATGCACGCATATCCCTTGCACAAAAATGAAGGAACTAAGAATTCTCCCCTAGACATAGGGGATAAAATTGGCTCCCCTATCTTTTTTTTAAATAAATTCTGGGCAGCAACTTCGGCAGAAATCAGAAAAATAAATTATGTCCATCTCCGCCGGAGACAAATCGAGAGATGCACGATTAGGCAAACCGCTTTCCCGTCAGAGAGGAGACATCGGCGGCGCTCCGCCTCTCTACCAAAGCTACCGCCGCCGTCTCTTGGTGGTGTTGGCCATCGTCAGCAATTTTAATTGGAGTGAGTGTGGAGTGGTGATTTATTTTAATTGGAGTGATTTTGGCGAAAATGTTGGGTATTGAAAGTGAGAGAGAAGAGAAGAGAGGAAGTGAAATTTTAGAACCGTAGGTGGACGAGATAATTTGATCCTTTTACATTGTTTTATATTTATAAAATATAATATTAAATACATTTATAAAATATTGAAATAAATTTATAAACACATTGTATAATCTTGGAAAGTTACAATGTATACATACATATTACATAAAAGGAAAATACATTACATAAATTTAAATTCTACACTAACTATCTAATAATTAGTAATATCATCTCTAGAGGTTCAAGTGTCTGAGAATAAATTTTGGAACAAACTGTCGCTTTGTGGGGGTGGTTGCATTTTCCGCTTCTATTAAGTTTTAGCTTGCTCACGGCGAAGCATTTCATGTTTGTACATATTATCAATCGTTTTCAATTCAATCATCATGATATTATCATCTTTGATTACCTGCTGAAGATCGGTTTTCTTGTCTGTTGAAGCCTTGAGTTGTTGTCGTAGTTTCTCCTTTTCTTCCGCAGTGAACTTACGAGTAGTCTCCATATCTTTCATATTCTTTTCGTTCTCAGTTTTACTTTCTTCACACCTTCCGATCGGTAGGATGAAGAACCACCAGTAGCGAATCCCTCTTCACTAACTAAGTTGATAGTGAAAGTAGGGTTGGAGGAGTACGGGTCTCCAAAACATTTTCTTCGGGGCTAAAAGGAAGTCTACCTGTAGTTTCAGCTTTCACAAAATTTGAAGCCAAGTGTGATCAAATTTGAAGCCATGCTCATAGTCTTTTTTGTGCTATCATATAGTCTTCTGCCATTCAAATCTGCATAGTCTATAAAATGAAAGTTAATTGAGAAATTAAAGACAAAAATCAAGGAAACAAATGAAAAGAAATAACCCATTGAAATATAAATTACAATGACTTGCTCATTTGTCCCACTTGGCTTCGTATTTTCTATTGTGACTATACAAGAGTTGAATTTTCGCGTATCCTTCAACATGATTGACATTCGGTTTCGCAACGATCTTGAGCTCCGATCTCTTATGTAAGTAGGTGGGTTGGGCCTTTCGGAGTGGTATTTTGCTTGAAATATGTGACCAAAGTGTATATTTGGATTGGTAAATGCCCACAATTGAGTCTTGAGTAATATCAAGATAGATTAGAAAAATGTGTTGATCTCAAAATGAGAGAAGTTGGCTAGGCGTGACATTTCGAAGCAAGTGTTGAGGGACGAATGAGAATTGAATTTCTAATTGCCAAGGAAGGTGAAGAACATGTGTGGTCAAATATGTTATTTATAGAAAGGGAAAACACATGGATTGTGCTTTCTTTTGTGATTGAAATGGAGGGTCAGAATTAAAAGCACATGGATTATGCTTTGGTGATTGAAACCATTATATATTAAAGCTCTTCAACCAAAGTTTCATCACAATGTTTCATCACAATATTTTGTCTTCTTATGATGATGATGAAGAGCAAATGATCTTGCAAACAATTCAAAATTAATCATCTATTTCCTCACTTTACAGGGCAAAGTTCAAGGGCACCTGGCGGCTTTGTTCCTGGGCACAAGACAATCTTGCGTGATCGAGAAGGAGTCTGCTGCAAATGCTTTCAAGATTACTTTGCGAAAAATTCAACTTATAATGATGAGCATTTTCGCCACCACTTTCGGATATCCCGCCAATTATTCATAAAAAATAGTCCAGGTTGTCAAAAACCATGATCCTTAGTTGGTACAATGAAGAGATGCATCTCGTAAGCAAGGTTCGTTTACTTTACAAAAAAATAAGCTGTTGCATTTCGTATACTTGCATATGCACTTCCTGCTAATGCAACTAATAAGTATATTAAAATTGGTGAATCGAATGCAATTGAGTGCGTGAAGAGGTTTTATAGAGCAATTCGTCAAATATTTGCACCACAGTATCTTCGAAACCCCATTGTTGTTAACATTTGCTAGACCTCTTTCTATTGATGACCAATGAGGATTCTCAGGGATGCTAGGGAGTTTATATTGTATGCATTGGAAGTGGAAGAATTGTCCGACGGCATGGGCAGGTAGATATGCAGGTCGAAGTGGACTTCCAATAATTATTCTCGAAGCTGTACCTGATTATGATCTCTGGATATGGCATGCACATTTCGGGATGATGGGTGTTAACAATGATATTAACGTATTAGAAACATCTCATATTTCAACAACTTTGCTCTAGGCATTTCCCCCTTACGCATTATGTCATAAATGGAAAGGAATTTAATATTACGTACTTGATGGTATATACCATAAATGGGCAACTATTGTGCAAACTATACGTGCAACAGTTGGTCCCAAGAAAACACATTTTGCGATAAAACAATAATCGTGTAGAAATGATGTTGAACGTGCCTTAGGAGTCCTCCAAAGTCGTTTTGCAATTGTGGCAAATCCAGCATGTTTTTGGGACGCAAGTTATTTAGGAGATATTATGACTTCCTGCATAATCATGCACAATATAATAATTGAGGATGAACGAGACATTAATGCTCCAATTGAAGTTGCAAGAGATGAGCTAGCCACATATATTAAATTTGAAGCACCCCAACCTGATCGAATTAGAAGCTTCACGAAACGGTGTAGTGAAATAAAAGACACAAACGCTCATTTCGAGCTTCGAGATGCACTAATGGTTTAGTGAAATAAAAGACACAAGCGCTCATTTCGAGTTTCGAAATGCACTAACTGATCATTTGTGGAATGAATATTCATCTTCGGGGAATTAGATATTATGTAACTTATCATTTTTATTTAAGTAATTTGAATTATCTTGTTTTGCAATTAATGTAGAATTTTAATTATATTTTTTTTAATAAATATAGTATTATGTTTAGTTTAATTATATAAGATAATTGCATTTAAAATTGATTTGTAAAATTAAAAAATAAATTGTTATGTAATATTCATTTTTAGGGGAGAAATAAAGGGAAAATCATTGGAGATGAAACATTGTTTCCGCACTAAAATAGGAATAGGGCTCTCATACAATGAGGGAAACCCTTGGAGTTGCTCGTTGGAGAGAAATCTAGCCTCCTTCAAAATAGGAAAAGATATAGGGAAGAGTTGGCTCAAGATTTATGGGGAGATTCTCTAAAATAGAGCAACGTTGGAGACGTTCCAACGCTCTAAGGTAGTAAATTCAGTGTTTAAGTCTCCATCAAAAGCAAGAATCCATAAATAACATATAATTTTGAAGTAACACTCTTCTAGTTTAGAAACAAAAAAATGATAATCTTAGTTTAGTGGAATAACACTTGTAAGATTTATTGGATGTCCAAAGTTTCAAATTTCTTCTTATACTTTTAGCTGTTATTTTATTTTTGAAGGTCTTACCTTTTAAGCTTTATTTTTGCAGTGAGATTATCTATCCCATTTTTTATGTTCCAATATATGTCTCACTAATATGATGGAGATATATGTGTATTTTAAAATTAAGAAAATATTTAATTTAATTTAAATATACATACAACTATAGTGAAAATACATATGTCACCACCTCAATGATGAGACATATATTGAGATATTAAAAATGGGATAGAGGATCTTAGTGCATTTTCGGAGACTCAAACATTATTTAAACTTACCTTGCATATGCGATATCGATTTATAGAAATATTATTAGAAATTACAATTATATCTTTAATCCTCGGGATATCCAAATAAATAGAATTGCTCGAGTCTTTAACTAGAAATGGATCGTTCCCATATCTGTTTCGGTGTTACATTAGTGACATCATCTTAATTTTCCAAATTTGACTTCCTAAAGTTTTGGTTTTAACACGTTTTTTGTAACGATGTTATCCATTGACGGTTCAAAATTAGGACTATTTGGCCTTTAATTTTGTCTACTCTTCTAGACAATTATATGGCATCATACATAGTTAATAGTTATGGTTGGTTTTTGAACAATTGATGGTGAATGACTGAATGATATATTAATTTTGTACCTAAATCTAATTTGTCATCTATGATTAGTTTACGTTTGTTTTATTTAAATTTATTTTTCACAAGACTGTTAAGTCGATCAGTTAATTGACTGTATTCAACTAAATAACTTGGATTTGATACTCAGTTTTCAGTTTTTTCAATTTCTGATTTGTTTGTTTTTCTAATTTTCTGAATGCACAATATAAAAAAGTAAGTGGGGCCCAACAGCGGGTAAGTGTATGAGATATCGGAACGAGTGGCTGACGGAACTTTTCATTATGGGCACAAGTGAAAACGCGCCCACAGTTTTTTATTATATTATTATGGGCTTTGATTGGGCCTTTTGGGGCCCATCCATCTACCATCTCATTTCCCCTTCAAATTTTAATACTTCATCCTAAGAAATTCATTAATTGTGTGTATAGTAGTGAGATTCATTAAACTAAAAATAAATTAAAAAGTAGAGTATGACAAACAACTTGAAAAGAAAAGTGGACAATTTAAATGAAATGAAGTATTTTTTATTTTTTTAGATGATTAAAACCTACTATTATCACGTCTTTTTTTTGCGAGAGTTGAACCCTCAATCAATTCATCCTATTTCCCATAAATTCTTCCTTTCAAATTGACATTATATTAACAAAAGATGCATTG
Source organism: Lavandula angustifolia (assembly GCA_028984105.1). Taxonomy (NCBI): domain Eukaryota; kingdom Viridiplantae; phylum Streptophyta; class Magnoliopsida; order Lamiales; family Lamiaceae; genus Lavandula; species Lavandula angustifolia. The sequence continues at coordinate 7,271,550 of CM054812.1, read as the reverse complement.
CTGTTTATTGCATATGCATAAATGGTATATATGTACGTACTTTTTGTATACACTCACTGAACCTTGCACGTGATGAATTCTTATTGTGCATAATTATCGACAATATGTAGTTTAATTGGTATTCTCATTTATATAAATGGTTGATCTAGTATTAATTTAATGTTCGATCCCTATTATAATCGATTTAATAATAATAATATTTTCTTATCGTGCATAATTTGTGTTTACAGAAATTGAACAAGTCTCGTTTGGAAGAGCTTAAAAATGACTTATTTCAACTTATTCTAAATAGTAAGTCTGACAAAGCTTATCAGAATAACTTATTCTACTTCATAAGTTACTTTTGACTTATTTTTATAAGTTAAATATTTATAACTTATAAATAACTTATAAGAAATTTATGCAGATATCCATGATCGAATCCTGACAGCTACAATTTTTTACATTGAAAATTTTATTTTCTTATATAGAATAAGTTATTATTAATTTGTGCATCCAAAAGCAAACAACTTATTAAATTTAAACGGGGCCATAATCCAGTGCAGCTGTTCATACATCCGCCTCTACTACTTAGTGAAAAACCCGATTGTTAGAGTAAAATAAATACGGAAATAGTAAAGCCAAAAATAAAATCAAACACGAAGAATGCTGAGTTTAGTCGGTAGTATTAAGTATCCAGCCGAAAGCATATCTTGATTTATGATCATATTTTCACCATATGGATTGGTTGAGATGACGTGATAAGACAGTGGGCCAAATTCCACTGGGCCCATTTGAAGACAAAGAAAGTTCAATCCATGAGTGGCCCAAGCCCATGAGAGAGCTTTCCTTATCAATTTTCTTAGAAATAGTGACTTAATTACATAAGCGGGACCAAACATATCATAGCGACTTTTATTTATTGTCATCTCATATTGTTAGAGCATGTTTGAATTAACAAATTTTTTTGTATGTAGGAACAGGGATGAATCTGATACTTCAAATAACAATTGTAGATTATTTTTGTCTCACAAAAAAATACAAATTATTCCATAAAAAACAATATTTATTTAGTACATATCACAAACTACGACTACAAGTATTTGCGTAGGGAAAAAAATAGATAACCTTAGTTACTGTTCAAGAATGCTTACACCAAAAGTGTCCGCAACAATGGGAGACAAAATCAATTGGTATAGATACATAGGAATAATTGTTCAGCATGACTTTCAACTAATTTATCCCAAACTAATAAGTAGCATGTGTTTATGTTGGAAAATCGCATTATTTGGTTTTTAGAAATTAAATACAATATTTTTATCTTGAAGAAGAGTTGTGATGGTTGGAGTAGATATTAAGTGTAGTACGTTTTCGAAAATTTATTTCATCATATTCTCGCTAGATGAAAATTGAATTAAATAATATAATCGGAAATTACATTTCAAGTAGATTAATTTATTATGTTGATTTTCTCAAATTTATCGTTGGATGAACAATGAATTGATTTACGAAGTGGATATAGTCAACGAAAAGACACTAGAAAACTAAAGAGACGTCTCCTTCAAAAGGTGTCTAATCATGATTTTTTGAAGAAATGACACAATTGAATGATCATGACTCTTTTAAATCAACAGATGCAACCTTTTCATTGCAACTCTTCGACATCTATGTATATATGCACCCACTTGATGAAAATAACCCAATTTCCAAAATCACTACATACATATTAGTGTAATAGCCTTCCATATACTCGGTCCCGAGTATCAAGTGGTATGCCGGAAGTACGATAAGCAGTGTAGCTTCTTGTATTCGTAGAAACCAGCTTTATCTTTGAGACAAATGTTGTAGTCGGTGTGCACTAGAGCGGAGTAATTTTTTTTTACGAGAGAGAGAGTAACTCTAGTCTCGGTTTACATTTCCTTATTTTTATTATTCTGTTTTTCATATATTGGTCATGTTGTTGCCGTAACATTTATACTAACATATTATATTTCTACACACGTCCCATTAATAATATTTTATTCAATTGAATATAAATTGACAATAGAGTATGTTGTCTTGTGATTAAATGTCATAAGTTGAAATTCAATCAATGTTTATGTAGGTCATCAAGTCTATTGCACTTAATTAGTCTAATGTGTAGTCTACAAAATTTGTAGATTATTATGCATAATCAAATATATTGACCTAAATGTGCATAAAATTAGCAGCTACATAATTCTCCCGTAAAAAACGGTTCCATGCTTTACAAAAGAAAAATAAAAGGAAAGAAACAGTAAGAATATGAATGTGATTCCCACATGCCACATCAAGTGCTTTTGTTGAGAAGCATCAATTTTCATCTTTCGATTGCTTAACATGATGCTTAAAGTTGAAATAAGATAGGTGAACATCATCATCTCTTTAACAATCACAGTTTCTGGAAGCTTCGAGGCCTATTTGGCATTATTAAATCAGACAAAAACACTCATGGTCAGTGGTTAACGGTTTAGCAAGTGCATAGCATGTACCACCAGTCAAACTCTCTTGTATTTATAGTTTAATAACTTAATTTATAAAAGAAAGAATAAATGTGTCGAGAGATCCTATTAATTACGTTTGATTTTGTAACAGTAATTTGAACGTTCCATATACTGTTATATTTATGTCAATAGTGTGTCTGTGACACACACTTAGATATAGATTGTGGAATATAAAACGTTTTTCCTATAAATTATCATATTTGCCTGAAAATCTTCTTGTCTGCCAATTTATTTCACTATCTGTTACAATTATATATATTAATTTTTCGCCTGTTAATCTTTTGAATAATACCACACAGCATAATATATAAAATATAAATATATTTTTTCCATGTTGTTCAATTTGTGATTGGAGGTTGAGATAATGTGCGGCGTGATATGTGGAGCGATAAATGTGGTTGGGTGGGACCCCTATATCTAATTCTAACAAATCATGTTGATTTTCTTCTACTTCTTTTTTCTCCTTTAGAAAATTGTGATTGTTTGACCCCTCTTGTCTCCCTTTTCTTTTTTTCCTTTCAAATTTGGCGGGTACGCTTGCATCTCCCATTCTGGAAACAATCAATCTTTACAAATTATTAGTATAAGAGGGTGCTTCTTCAAGTTATATCAGTAAAAATCTGGTTCGACTTAGAGACATCAAATATAACATGTCAAATAATAAATTTCTTCACACCATATATATATTATTCAAAAAACAAATACTTAATAGATTTTATTTATTTACTAATTATATACTTTAATTTTAAAAAAAACTTGATGCCATCATCAACATCTCCATCGATATTCTTATGTATAATTACTTCAGAGCGATTTATATTGTATATATATCTTTTTGATTAACATTAGGGAGTTCGGACATTGCCTAGAAAAATGAAAAATGGGAAACCGGTGGACTCTTTATAGAAATTGTAACCTATGGTTGATTGACTTTTCCCCAAATTCAGGGCTGGTATCCAAATTAACCAAACATATAATATGCTAATATTGTTAGGCTATTAATTAAAAAAAACAATTACTTTTACAATTGTGTTTTTTCTCGTAAGAAAATAATATTTAAATCATCATATAGTGGTAAATTACCTAATCTTAGTGCTGTTTAACTTTTATTTAAATGTTGGTTTCGCCGCCTAATGAAAATTTGGAGGTAAGACTAGGCAAAAGAGTTCGGCAGTAATCACTGACCTAATGGACTGATCAAGCCAATGATATTAATAAATAAATAAATTGCATGTTTACTTTAGTTACCCTTTGCTGACCACAAATTATTTTGATGTTTCGTAATTACATATTGATAGAGTGAGTTATCTTGTGGTCAGATATCAATGGTGGAATCATAGTGTATCTAAGTCTAATCTATCACACATTATTAGTGTTTACATTTCATTTTGATTGCGAATAATATAATAGTAGCAAAGTTTACCTAATGTGTTCATAGATTTATAACATGTGTTTTTGTATAATAAGAATAATCTGCAACCATTATTGTTGTCAAAATTTTGTAGGCGCACCCGGACTCCCTTCCCCAATTGCAAAATGAGTTTTCTTTGTATATTTTCAAATTTCACTCTAAAGTTATAAATTCATCCCCTAATTTTAAACTTACTGTTTTGCTCCCAAAATATGTAGTCTGAATCAGCCCCTACTTACAGTTGTTTCATGTACATATTATTAGGGAAGAGTGATCGACGGACCTTAATATAGAGAAAAGAATGCTACGTGAAATACCGGTCCTTATGTATGGAATGAAAATGAGAATTTCAAGTGGGTTACTAACGTTTGCCAGTCTATCAATTAGAAATAAACTTAGAATTTCAACTAAGATGGTAAAAATCAAGCTTCTTTCCAACAAATTTGTGAGCAAACGTATATATTGGTTACTGTCTTTTCAGTTAAATAGGGAAAAATTATAACCCTTAATAACAATCAAAAAGAGGAGAGAGTGATAATATTACAAAAGAAGGAAAAAAAAATTGAAATGATCAACGGCAAACAGTACGGCTTTTAACGGCACAACTTGCATTTCAAGCAAAGCGGCACCCAAAACCCTTTCACACTTGTGGCCTAAACGCACAAATTTCTTCCTTCAAAAACGATACATCGAATTTCCCAATTCATACCCTTCTCAATCCCTCCCTCTTTATCCCCAAATACCCAACCACGTTGATGGCAATCTCGTCAAAGAGTTGAAACATAATTCCCCCGAAATATTTGCATTAATTAAGGAAGCACAAATCATGGGGATGTTTAATGATTTTATGTCGTCTTTCTCTCTCCTCCCCCGCCTCCATAAGTAGTACCACTTCTCCCTCCTCTTTCATTGCTCCTCTCTCTCAACACCCCACCTCTAGTACAGCAGCCATCATGGGTTTGACTTGCATTGCCGCTCTGCTTCTACTAGCGGCGGCGAGCTACGTCCAAGCAAAGATCCCCGGAGTCTACTCCGGCGGCGCGTGGGAGACCGCCCACGCTACTTTCTACGGCGGCAGCGACGCTTCAGGAACCATGGGTAGGATTAATTTACTTACATTTGAAGTAATGTGTATGATGAAATGAAGATAAGAGTGTGGTTTTGATGGGCAGGTGGTGCTTGCGGGTACGGCAACTTGTACAGCCAAGGGTACGGCGTGAACACGGCGGCGCTGAGCACGGCGCTCTTCAACAACGGATTTAGCTGCGGCGCATGCTTCGAGATCAAGTGCGTGAACGAGCCGCAGTGGAAGTGGTGCCACCCGGGCAGCCCCTCCATCCTCATCACCGCCACCAACTTCTGCCCGCCCAACTACGCCCTGCCCAACGACAACGGCGGCTGGTGCAACCCGCCTCGCACCCATTTCGATCTCGCCATGCCCATGTTCCTCAAGATCGCCGAGTACAAGGCCGGCATTGTGCCCGTCTCTTACCGCCGGTCAGCCCCCTCCCCTGTTTCCCTTCACAAAATGCTCATTTTATCAAAATAGACAATTTTCTTGAATTTATTGTATGAAAGGGTAAAAGAGTCATTTCTTATTTTTGAGATAATCTAACTAAGATGAATGGTGGCAATGTAGGGTTCCATGCCACAAGAAGGGAGGAATGAGGTTCACCATCAACGGCTTTAGATACTTCAACTTGGTCTTGATCTCAAATGTGGCGGGTGCAGGTAACCTTGTTAAGGTGTGGGTGAAGGGGTCGAAGACTAATTGGATAGCGATGAGTCGCAATTGGGGACAAAATTGGCAATCCAATGCGGTTTTGGTCGGGCAATCACTATCCTTCCGTGTTAAGGCTAGTGATCACCGCGGTTCGACCTCATGGAACGTTGTTCCTTCACATTGGCAATTTGGTCAGACATTCACGGGCAAGAATTTCAGAACCTAAATTAATCGAGATTTTTCATCTTTTTGTGTGTTTGAGAAAGGTTTTTGAGGTTTGAGGGAAAAAAGATTTGCAAGTTAATGTAGAAGCTTGAAGTGGCTGCAAAAAATCAAGATATTGTGTGGCCCTCGGCTTGATTTCTTTTCATATATTTATATACATCTTGTTTGAGATTTCTATTAGTATGAATGTGATGCTATTTGTTCAAGAATTCATACTATTTTTATATGGCTAGTAACACCCTCACCCTCTCCTCTCATATTGAATTGAAAGAAAAAGACATTAATTTACTCGTAAATAATATGAGAGAGAGAGAAAAGAGACATGGTGAATAATCTTGAGCCAAAACATTCATCATTAATATTCTTAACAAGAATGATATCCAACAAACGGAATAATACACCATCATATCAAAAGACCCTAGTAAAATTGAATCTGTCCAAAATCATCATGAATTAAAGATTACATACACCATGATTTCAAATTTAGGTTGACGAGTTAAATTTAGGTGCCGAGTTTACACATGCAATAACACAATGTAAGGTGATGATTTGATTGATAGCCATAAAATAATTATTCTTTAACTCTCAAAGGGAGATTAGAATCTTGAATATATCATTCTTATAGGAAAAATACCAATTAAATAACATATTTGTGGTGAACGTGCCCCAAATCATCTCCATCGTACAACTCGGTCATAGCCAAGCTTCATGCATGTTGTTTCTGTTAGGAATATAAGTTGGCCGTGAATTGCTTGGAATTAGAAAATCATTATTGAATCAAAGTGATAATGCAAAATAGGTCAATGTCCATCTAGCCGATCAGCAAATAGCCTAACCAGCGTGGAGAATTGCCCATACCTACTAATCTACCTATCCACAGTACTATATTTTGATCTCTTTACAAAACAACCAACAAGTCCAGAAAATATCAATTTTGGTCTCAACTTTCAAATATGGACGATTTTGGTTCCGTGATTTTTAGTGTTATGAGTTTGATCTCATAACTAAATGAAGTTACTATTGATAACAAGCTGCTATTACAAGCCCAAAACAGTAAGTCTAACAACAAAACGAAATAGAATGAAAACAACAAATACGTCAAGTCGATGAGTCCTCTCTCCGCAAGACGAATTACGCCTCGGTAGTGCTCTCGGTACAGGTGTATGCCTCCAAAGATGAAACGATGTTCGCTCGAAGATTGCAACACCACAAAATCGTCGAACTCCAGCGAATTGGATAAAGGCGAGGGCAGAACTCGACAACTTAAGAACTACTATATGAGTGCGGAGAATGCAAGAATTGTGTTGAACTACATGAAGGACAACCTATTTATAGCTGAATCCATCAGGTGATAGGTTGTTGGACCATAAATCCAACCCATTCTGGCAAGAGATCATGGGTGAGTAGTGGAGAGATGGAAAGTTGACGTGGAAAGTTGTTGAAGAGACTTCTTCCAACACCTTCTAAAAGAGATAATTCGGTGCAACAGGAGCATTACACCCAAACTGGGTCAGCCCACAAAGTAGCCCACGAAGCTCAATGACAAGGCCCAACGATCAAGCTCAGCAGACAAGCCCACGTACTACCCAAATGACCAATTGTCCATTACCAAGATCAAAGTTCAAGTCTAAGTCCAACGACACAGGGACGGGCTCAATCGCGGAGTGGCGCGCCACGCCGTGGGTGATTCGGTCGGCAAAAAGTCTCGCGCGAATGAGCATATGTGGTCCAAGCCCACCACATGTTACTTTGTTATCTCCTACTAAGTAGTAGAGACATAAATACCACATTAATCAATGTCACAAAATCAATGTGAGACATTAATTCATACACTTAATTAGTCAACACTTCAAAATCCAAATATGCTAAGTTACACTCACATTAATTAGGTAACAATTTAGTTTGCCCCAAAAACTTCGAACCCCTATTTTTTACTCACCGAAAAACGGAATTGAGAAAATAAATATCCTACGATTATCTACTTGTAATGTAGATCGATGCAATAAATTTTGTTTCGAAAAAATGACACGTATCGAGGCTCGAATTCATAGTCAAAGTCGATTGTCCAAAATTGATCAACTACTGCATTAAATGCATATTTTGTTCCTTAATTTCTCATGATTTTCCAACAATACCCCACATGAATGAAAATAGTCAAAATGATGCATATAGGCACAGAGCTCTGTACTCAATAGACAATAAAACATTAGGATTGATGACTTATGACCTTGAACCTTTCTTAGTCGGTGTTATCGAGAATACCGACTGACTAGTAGACATGTGATCTTGAACTAATCTTCCATAATGTATACAAGACAACAACACTAACACTAGGGATGGGCCAATAATTCGGGTTTCCGTTGCCATACCCGTCCCGTTCGGATTGGGTAAAACTAGGACGGGTATCCACAAAAAAAGTTGCACGTAGGATATGGGAACGGGTAACTACCAGTTCCCTACGGGTACCCGCATATATGTTTTTAAAAATTAATATTATATTTTAATTTAATTAATATGTAATATGTTGATAAGTGGTAACTTTGAAAAAGTTACTACACCCATTAACTCCAAGTTCCGCAAAAGAATGCAATTATGTGATTTAGTCACTGTCGATTTGTTGGTCTCATTGTTTGTTTTCCTATTTTGTATTGTAATTTTGACATTTATATGTTTCGATGTAACAACAAGATGTTATTTGTAACAAGTAGTATTTTTAGTTATTTGATTTTTATTATTGGGTTTTTTTTTTGTGAATTTTTAGTTTAATTTGAATATGTTTTAAATAGATAGTGATGGCATGTAGGTATATCTGTTCTCGTCCCGTACCCATGCGGGTACCCCTTCCATTCAGGTACGAGAAAGGGTAGTAAAATTAGTACCCGCATGCGCGGGTATCCGTATCGTCAGTACCCGTCCAGCGCCCACTCTTAACTAACACTATAAAGTCTCAATATGGTCCATTTTCATGTTTGTTTGTGACCATTACGGTCATGGACAACTTATTTGGATTTATAAGTATCACTTAGAACCGACCATCACTTCTTACTTATATATGTGATTTTTACTCGAGTATCCTGTCATATGCTACCTCTTAGAGACATCCAAGAATCATTAAAAGTCAAAGGCTTAACCTCACCCCCTTGACAGTCGCCAACACTCTCGAGCTCTTTAGAGAATAATCTATTTTGAGTGTGGCATCAACAGATTCATATAGCTTAGTTTTCTCATTAAATCAAGTTCATAGGATCTTCAATCTACAACTTTGGGTGTCCACGCACTATAATTGTCTTTAAATTGTTCATTTAACTCTCATTCCTTCTACAAGCTATTTTGGAAGGATTATTTGTTTTAGTGTCTGTTGGTCCGGAGACGAGTGTCAGGTGTAGAGGGGGGGGGGGGGTGAATACACCTGAGTACAAGTTCTTTTTCTCAAACGCGAAGGACGGTTGAGTCAGAGATCGCAACCGATGAACAAGTGTCAAACAAGAACCTTCTGATCGCGGGACAGAGTGGGTCAACTACTGAGTCTCTCCTACTGACTTTTGTCAGTATTTGATTCTCAGTCGGAGACTTAGTGCGGATAAGTGTGTAGGGGCCGATAGACTTCGTCTCGATTTGAAAAAGTATTTTTTCGCAAACCAAATAATTTTGGCCAGTGCACTTTCAAATATGTTTTATGCAAAGTATGAGTTTGTAAGATGATTTGAATGCAGTGCAAATAAAACAGTAAATGACACAAGCGATTTTTAACGTGGTTCGGATACGTAAGATCCTATGTCTACGGTCCTGCTGAACAAGAAAGAGGTCTTGTTGATTAATCTAAGCAAGCCTCAGCAAGGTATCTGTGCACTGGACAGACCCTTCTAAGTTATAGTCCTTAGCGACTTTACAAATCAAACCGAAGTTTGAAGGGGAGGGGATGTTCTCCTACTATGAAGGAGTTCTTACAATAAGAACAGTCACGAAATGTGAACTCCTTCGAAGGTTCTAAGCTATGGATATAACAATGGAGCTTAGATAGAGAAGAGGGATCTAAAGAAAGAAACTCTAGAGAGAAGAACTAGAAATATTCTAATGAGCAAGTTCTTCGCTGGATCTTCGTGAAAGGCGCTAGAGTGTTTCGAAATCTTTAGCCTGTAATCCCTTGATATCCCGTGCGAGGAGCTCGGAAAGACTTCTCTATTTATAGTTGTGACCCAAGCATTTGTCCGTTGGAGAGGACGATGCCACGTGTCACAAACGTCCAAGGAAAACGGCCATATGTTCAAAATGTTGTCGCAGAGTAGTTGGTCACTGTGCATGAGAGCAGCTTTAGTTGCTCAGAGTAGGTAGAGCTTAGACTGCTTCTCATTGGTCGAGGTTTGTGATAGGTGAGACTTGTCAGACACCGGTCTTCATCAGAGTTGACTCTCACTCATCCTCGTATGATCTTCTACTGACTTTCGAATGATGTTAAAAGATGGGTCGTTTCCTGTCGGATACAGTAGACCTGATAAGATCTCTGTCTTCTTCGTCTGAGTCTGCTGATAACGGATCTTCTACTGAGTGGAATCAACTGATGACTCTGAAGGTATTGAGCTTGATACTGTGTTCTTCTACTGATGTGGGTCAGCTAAATAGAAATCTTCTACTGATTGAAGTCAGCTGATGACCTGTGAACACAAGCTCTTACAAAGATGACGTGCGGTTCTGGAAAGTAACTTCCTACTGAAGATCAGTCCAACACTTACCCCTTACAGGACTTAGACAAAAACGATAATAGAAAATACAATCAGTCTAGCCTATTACATCATCTAGTCATATCAACACTGCACTAAGGGTACAAGACGGGTTTTGGGATCTTCTATTCCTTAGCATTAAATCACTATGATCTTCCCATTACCGATAAACAGATAAGTTCTATTACAAGAACTACTGATAAAATGATACTAAGTACCCTCTAAGTGGTTATTAAGATCAACCACTGACTCATAACCCAACATTGTCTAAGTCTAGTTGTGTGAGATTTGCTTGTCATTTTTTATGTTTAGCTATGTTGTTCCTCATAAATCAAATTCTATTGTCTTCAATTAATTCAACCTTTACTTTTTCCTATGCATTACTTATTTGGATTCATAAGTATCACTTAGAAGCAACCCTCATTTCTTACTTATATATGTGATTCTTACTCGAGTATCCTACCAAATGTTACCTCCTAGAGACATCCAAGAATCATTAAAAGTCAAAGGCTTAACCTTACCGCTTGATAGGTCGCCTACACTCTCGAGCTCTTTAGAGAATAATTTATTTTGAGTGTGACATCAATAGATTCATATAACCTAGTTTTCTCATTGAACCAAGTTCATAGGATTTTCAATCTACAACTTTGGGTGTCCACGCACTACCATTGTCTTCAAATTGTTGATTTAACTCTCCTTCCCTCTACAAGCTATTTTGGACGGATTATTCGTTTGAGTGTCTAGGTGTAGTTGTGTGAGATTTGCTCGTCATTTTTTATGTTTAGCTATGTTGTTCCTCATAAATCAAATTCTCTTGTCCTCAATTAATTCAACCTTTACTTTTTCCTATGCATTGTTAGAAAAGGTGAGAGCATGCTAGTTGTTTTACCGATTACTTCTAATTTTTTATTCCCTGTATATGCAATATATATATTTCATCAAAAGTAAAATGTATGAGCTCACACTAATTAAAAGAATCAAAATTAAAATACCAACTAAAAAACTACTTTTATTTGAGCGGCTAAAAAATTTATTTACTTATCCATATTGGCTACTTTTATACATTCACACTTTAATTTATATCAGTGTATTGTATTTGAATAATGAAAGTTGTGAATGCATAAAAGTAGTTGATAGAGATACCTAAATAAGTTGATTTTTCTAGCTATTTTATTTTGTTAAATTTTTGTTTAAAAAAAAAACTCAACCACCATCCTTATAATATCTCACTTTTTTCGGACAATGCATACGAAAAACTAAAGGTTGAATTAATTGAGCACAAGAAAAAAATTATCTGAACATAAAAAATAACGAGAAAATCTCACAACCAGACTCAGATAGTCAAACGTATAATTGCATATTCCTTCCAAAATATTGAAGAATACGTCCAATTTTTGCAGTTCTAGTACAAAGAAGACATGGATCTGATAAGTTATTCTATTATTCACATTTAATCAAATAAAACGAATTTATTTTTTTAACATTTTCAATATTCTTTGTGCTAAAAATTACTCTCTCCGTCCCGCTATTACTGTCCTCTTTCTTTTCGGTACTAAGATTAAGAAGCATAATTTAAGTATGTATTTTATGAATTTTAATTAGTGGTAATATATAATTCTAGCCCAATTCCTTTAATAAAACAAAAAAGTATCAATCTCTCATATATTAGTTCATAAAGTAACCAATTTGACAATAATACCTTTATTTTTTCTTACTTTTGTTGTCAATTTTGACTTTTGAGGCCAAATAAACGAAAAAAAATAAAAATTAATCTTGTGGCTAAGGGATCTGGAGGAGTGCAGAACAAGAGAAGCATCGGCCGAAGCCCAAATAAAGGAAATTAATAAAATAAAAATAAAAAAGATTTGGTCCAATAAAATATTTCCTTGAAATATTTCCACATCTTAGCACTCGAAGTCTCACCCTAATCATTGGGTATATTTTCTAAATCCATGTGCCTAATATCTTGATTGAGAAGGAGCTATAGACACTTGAGGGCACCCTGAAGCAACACCCGTTAGTACTGGATTTTTTTCAAAATAAACGTGTGAAATGCGAAAATCAATTATTTGTTAGACAAAATCTAATAAAAGCACGTGAAATGATTTCTAAATTGTAAAAGCAAACTCAAAAGTGAGGGCATTTTAGTAACATTGGTTACTTTATGAAGATAACTTTAAAATGTTGGGTAATTTTTTGTTTTCGAGGAATGATTGGTGAGAAAAAATAAGAATTTATTCAATTTTTTGCAATATATAGTTAAGTCAATCAATTTATTTACTATTTTTTTCATTATGTAATTAAATAAATAATCTAAAATTTCCAAAAAATTAAAAATTATAATTTCTAACTTTTGAGCGGAACAAAATCGTGTAAGAAAAAATTATTTTGATAAAATAGAGTATAAGAATGTAGAGATGGATAGTGTGTAAAGAGGAACGCACTTTATTTTAAATTTAAGAATTAAGTTTTGTCATTTTAGGAAAGAAGACAATAATAGCAATACAACCCATAAAAAAGGAGGATAATAATACCGAGAAGAAGGTTGTATAACAAAATCTAGAATAGTTATATTTGTTTATCTTGGCTATTTATAATGAGATCTAGTGTAGTTAAATGAGTTTTCGTAGGTTAATTTACACTCCCTCCTTTCTATATTTGTTATCTCATTTCTTTTGGGCATAATAATTTAGGAAAATTATTTGTTATGAGTAAAAAAGTTGAACTCTCAAATAAAATGTTTGAAAAATAATTTGTTATTTTAGAAAATGCGATAAAAATTATGAGAATTAAAAAAAAGAAATTGAAAAAAATATACTCCATCCATTCGTAGAAATTGTCTTGTTTTTATATTCGAATTGTCTAATAAAAAGTGTTTTGTTTCTTAAAAAAATAAATAATATGTGAACCAAAATTAATCGACAGACAAGTCAAATATCTGCATGCCTCACAGAAAATAAGACACATGAGACGGAGGGAGTATATATTTAAATGTGCAAATATACAAAAGAATATAAATTTTTATGATGATTGACATAATCTGTCGTCACTAACTAGACAATCATATAACGTTTAATTGTTTACTATCCGATTATAATAGGTTGTGAATGGAACCACCAAAGGAGATTTTGTATATTAATTTTGTTTCCAAAAGTGTCCCGTTAAAAATTAAAAAGTCACAAGAAGTCATTAACATATTAAATGAAAAAGAAAATTGAAGAGAAGATAGGGCTCATATCAAGTGTAAATTTTAGACAATATTCAACGTGAGAAGAGAGATAACAAAGAGATGAAGAAGGTGAAGAGATGAGGCGCCAAACACCCAGCCCTTTCGGCGGAAAGGGGGCGGCACCCAAATCGTCAAATCTTCATCCCAAGCTTCTCTCTCATGGGGGTTTCATTTTCTAGAGAGAGAAACCAACCCAGCCCACTCAAGCCTCTCTCTTTGTAATCATAGCCCCTCTTCCTAAGCATATAAATTCACCATAATCAATCTAAAAATAATTAATCAAATACAAAATGCAAAAGGCGCATACAAAAAAATTAAAGAGATCAGCAATTTTGAGAGAGCGGAGAAGAAATAGGTAGTAGACGTAACCTATAATAAAGTTTTTTAGGGTTTCCAACTCTGGAAGCAGAATATATAGGAGAAAGGGCCATTTATTTTGGGCCAGGTCAAGTAAGCCCATCTTTACTTTTGCAGGCCCTTTACATTTTTCTTTTGGATAATGGGTATGTCATTGATAAACAAAACAAGTAGGAATAATACTAGTTTTGTTCTTTTTAAGAATTAGAACATGCGTTTGCAAATGCTTATATAATTATTATATTAAGTACTTATTTGAATTTGTTTATAGTTTTAAAAATATACTCCCTCCGTACCATGATTCTTATAACAAGATTTTTCGACACGGTATTTTAGGAGAGTTGTTGGTTGTGAGTAGAGATATGGGCCCCTCAAATAAGGTGTTTGTAAAAATTATCTATTTTAAAAAATATTATAAGAATGGTGGGATATCCCGAAAAGGAAAATGTTACAAGAATTGTGGGACGGAGGGAGTATTATTTAGTACAACATGAGATTATTTGTACAAAAAAAATGTAATGATTTTTTGTTTTATGTCGGAATTGTGATATTTTAAGTACCATAAGCATCTTTATTAATACCTTTAACTATAAACATTTTATCTATTTAGATAAGCTATCACATAAAATAGATTTTGGCCTCGTTTAGAAGAGCTTATCAACAGCTTATTTTAGCTTATTCTAAAATATAAATGCTTATGCACGAGTTTGGAAGAGCTTAGAAAACAACTTATTCTAAAAAAAGTTGCTTTGACTTATTTTCATAAGCTGGTAGGAATAGCTTATGAAAATAAGCCTACCAGCTTATGAAAAAAAGTCAAAAACAACTTATAAAAAATAGGTCATCATATCAAATTCCCCTTATAACAATTTTTAAACTATATATTTTTTTTTTATTCTAATTAAGTGCTTATATATAAATGTATCAAAAACGCAACAACTTATTCAATTTAAGCGCTTATAACTTAAGCACTTATGATATAAACACTTATTTAAGTTGTTTTCCCAAACGACGCATTTGTAAATACTAAGAGTTTATTTACAATAGCTTATTTTAAACACTTATACGCTTATTTATTGCATAAGCAAGTTTTTAGTGTTTGTGATAGAGTTTTCCATTCTCAAGATGATAAGGTAACACAAAGAGTTTTCCCAACAGTATTCAGTAATTTTCCCACTGAGCAATAAAAGGAAATTAAACTTCAGTAGAATCCCAAAACAAAAGTTCCACTCTGATCCAAAGACAATGATGATGAATACATCAAAATAACTATTCAAGCATAGTTCCCACTTCGAAATTACAGAAGATAACAGTTTCAAAAGGGCAATCTTCAAAAATCTCAAACCAACACTTCATCCATCACTCAGCAACTTAGTTGACTTCACAACTTAAATTTAAAGGTTCACTTGAAACAACCATCTCCGAACAACAACTCACCAACCTTGAATCTGGAAAAAGGGAAGAATGGGAAAACACAGATACAATCGAATTCCCGAGTCGATTGATAAGTCGGTCTTCGCGCCACCTTACAGGAAACCACCGTAAGGATAAGTGAATCGGAGTTTAGAGCAAGTACATACCTTAGCCAAAAACTACCGCCTCCAGCATTATCCTCTCGATTTAATATCTGCCAAACTTTAACTGCCGCCTCCAGCATTATCCTCTCGATTTAATATCTGCCAAAAACAACTTGCTGATATTGCTAGTCTAACTTATACATTTCTTCCCTACTCTGACTTCAAAACCGCATTTGAGTCTTCTCCCCTTTCATCTAACTCCACATCCCTTAATTCCTCCGTTTCGTCGTCAATAGACTTGCCTTCAAATTCATCTTCTACCAGCTCATCTCCATCAGTTTGCAAAATATATTTTCTGCATTAGCTTCTTTAAAATTAAGCAGTAAACTGTTTAATTAAGCAGTTTTTAAGCATTTATTACGATGTTTTTGGTGCTTAAAGCACCATGATTTTCGATACTACAAAAATATCCGTTTTTCTATATTAATTCCAAAGCCTCTTACTTTTGCGTAAAATCAATTATTTTCAAATTTAAATAAAAGCAAATAAGAAATGCTTATAATAAATATTTGCAAACACACCTTGAATAATTATTTTCCATTAAAATGCATATAAACACATTAATAAAAATTTATAACTTATAAACACATCATTAGAGTAGTTTTCTTTTCTTTCTTGATTAAAATAATATGTAACTACTAGTAGCATTTAATTTGTCTGCTGAGTAAACTTCATTATCAGGTAATTGTCTGTAAAGTCACTATCTTTTTGAAGGGTTATTCTCCCCTAAATACATCAACTATTTTTAAACTCTATTTTTGCACACGAACTTTCAATTTAGTCTATAAAACACCAATTGTTGATTTGTTTCAAATTGCACACGAGATAAATCCCCCCCCCCAAAAAAAAAAATTGAAGCTGACATGACAGTCGGAAAATTCTGACGTGTCTTCGTCGGCGGAGTATGAAAACGACGTCATTTTATGTGAAAATATATTTTGCAAAAATCCAAATACTTATGAAAAAAATAATTCAAATACTTATCACTAACCCTTCTCCATCGTAGAAACCCGCCGTTCTTCAACTTACCAAATCGTCACCTTCTCATGGAATGTTTTCTTCTTCTCGGCGTCGTTCTCTGCGCAGTGCTGTAATTGGTATATAGGGGTATTACGTGAGGGTATTGTTTTCAGTCGAGATCAAGAACAATGTTCGGTTGGTTCATAAAGATATTTGAATCTGGTTCGAGGCTTTCCTCTTGGTTTCAATATCTGAGGCTTTTGTGCCAATCGGAACCTACAGATTAACTTCTGAACTTGAACTCATTTGAGCCCTAAAAACCACTCGCCATATACGCCGACTGATTGCTTGTAGGAGGCCAATCTGTTGAAGCTAAGGTAGCTTCTTGAACTCTATTTTACGTACAGTTTTTTTTTCTGTTAGTACAGTTCTTTGTTTTTACAATATATTTTTTTTTTATTTTTTTTTTATTTTTATACGTGGAACCCGCAGCCGCTACCTTCGGTGCGCACTGGGTAAACCCCGCTCCTTGTGCAGTAGCCTGCAAACCACACAGGAGAGTTCAACCACCCTAGGCTAACCATAGGTGACAGGCTCCACAAAGTTGCTTCCAATGGGATTCGAACCCAGGATCTATCGGTCCCGGGCCAACCACCTTCACCAACTTTGCCATCCCAAGGGGTGTCATCCACTAGTATATTAATTGATGACAGGGTCGGCCCTGACATTTTTGGTGCCCGGTGCGATAGTAAAAAATTGGGCCCCATACATACATGACAATACAAAAAAAAACTAAATTTTATTAACATGAAAAAAGACATAAAAGGTAATAACATAATCGTTCAGATGTTTCACTTAAAGGTTGCAACTCTTCGAGTGTTCTTTTGAAGTAAAATCATCTATCAACTCCCCATAACTAATTTTCTCCAACATATCATTTTTAATTGCTGTCATCGCCAATCCATTGAGGCTATCTTGCATCATTGTAGAATGCAACTAGGATGTTGGTTCAAAGACGAGCCTTCAGGTGTGAGGGGAGGGGGGTGAATACACCTGAGTAGGGGTGGGCGCGGGACGGGTACCCGCGCTGCGGGTACCCGTTTGCGGATACCCGCGCCTGCGGGTAATTGATTTTAATACCCATTCCCGTTCCCGCATAGAGCGGGTACCCGCATACGGGTACCCGCGCGGATACGGTACGGGTACGGGTTTACCCGCAAATATTATCACCTATTTGTAATATATTTAAATTCATAAATAAAAATTAAAAAATATCAATAAATGAAATTTTAAAAACATAAATTATAATTATAATCTGTTCTTTAAATTATAAACTATGGTGTCTCACCATAAATTATAATTATAAAACCGACCATATGATTATCAACTATGAAATCATAGATTCTTATAATTAAAATTTCCGTGGAAAACTGTTTAGTCACACTATAGTGCTAGCACAAAACATGCAAACGGGTACCCGCGCCGTCCCGCACCTACGTCTACTAGTAAGAGGCTAGTTAGACCTCATGTAAAAAAAATTGTATATTATTGCGGGTACCCGTTCGGGAACGGGTATCTAAGAATAAAACCCGTTCCCGTTCCCGACCCGCTTGATTTTTTACGGGTACCCGCGTAACGGGTACCCGTACCCGTTTTTCCCGACCCGAACGGGAAATACCCGAACGGGACGGGTACGGGTGCGGGAACCCGAATTGTTTGCCCACCCCTACACCTGAGTGCAGATTTTAGCTCAAACGCGAAAGTCAGTATCAACTGAAGTGTGCTACTGAACTAGTCAGTTGGCCAAGTTAGCTTTCAAGATCGCGTGGGCAGGGTATCTGTCAATTGAGTCCTATCTACTGACTTTAGTTAGTGAATAATAGTTCAGTATAAGAACTGCAGAAGTGTAGGTCCAAAAATATTTTCAACTCAGTTTGAAAACACGTTTTATGTTGAGTGATTTTACAGTTCAGTTTTATGCAGTATGAATAGTTATTCAATGCAACAGTAAATCAACACATACAATTTTTAAAGTGGTTCGAATGCGTTGGATCCTACGTCCACTGTCTTGAACAAAGCAGGAGTTCTTGATTACTTATACTGAGCAAGTCTCGGTCGATCTGTACGCTAGACAGATGCTCTAGTTATAGTCTTAGTGACTTTACAAGTTTCAAACACGAGGTTTGATTTTCCTTAACTAAGAAGGAGTTCTTACAATAATAACAGTTCAAAAAGTTGAACTCCTTCGAGTTTTCTAAGCTTATGATAATACAATAAGTTGCTTAGAATAGAGAATGGGAACAAATGAATCTATTGGTGAAGAACTAAGATAATTTCTTTGTGAACGAGTTCTTCGCTGTGATATGCTTTAAGTTCGCTATAGTGTTTGTGCGCTTGAATGCTTGGTTCACGGTGGTGTCTTTTCCTCAATGTCCCTGACGGTATCAATGTACTCATCCCAATATTTATCGTGTTCAGTCTGGGTAACTCTGAGTACTTCAACTTTTGCGGCCTCATTTCATTTCAGGTACGTCGCAACTAGCTTAATGGCTTCATTTTTAATGATGTGGCCGGCGTTAACTTGTTCCATGAGTGCTCGAGAGACACTCTTAGTGGTAAGTCAATTACGCTCTTTGACAGCATTGAGGACGTCAGATAATGCAGTTGTCATCTTATTAGAAAAGATTTGGGCCTGAGACTGCAAAATCTGTTGAAATTGAGAGCTTAAGTCCGTCCTTTGAGCCTCAAGTGCCTTGCGAATAGGTGTACTGATCCTCTACACTTCAGCAGTCAGGTCACTCAGTTTCTAAGTCTGAGCCTCAGTAGATTAGCTCCATTTGAAGTTCACGTCTTTGGCAAGAAGATGTTTCTTGTGACCCTGACGCTTAAGGCATTTATTGACTGTTGCCACGAATACATCTTTGATCTTAGTAGTTTGATAGATGGATTTTCTTGGCTTGTCTTTGCGCTGAGACGTAGACGAAGCTGAGATGATGGCACCTGATGAAGGAGGTCAAGGTGGTGAATCGTCATCTCTGGGTGATTTTCCCTCGGCAGATCCTCCTTGGTCTGCTTCCTTAGGTGGTGACTCATCATGTTCCAAGTCAGGTTTAGTCTGGGGCTGAGCAGGCTGTTCAGTTGTGCCCTTCAGACTGAGGAGCATGAGCATAGCTAAACGAAGGTTGTCCATTGAAGCTATGTCAGTTGGCTCCCCGTAGCCAATTTCCTCCTTCAGTGTTTGCTCCTCCTGCATTAGTACATGGACTGTCCTTAGGTTGATGGTCTCATCCAAGATATCCCATTCCAGGAATCGGAGACGCATCTGGACCCTAGCCCTGATTGCGATGTCTACTAGATCAGAATTATCTAGTATTTCTGGAATCTGATCTGCTAGACGGTACTGAAGTGGAGACCTCAGTCTAAGGTAAGGCAGAAGGAGTATCCGACTGAGTCTCCTCCTAGTGTATCCTTTTGACTTTGTCAGTCAGAGACATATCCTCTTTTCTGGACTCTGAAACCTATATGGATACATGCTCAAGGATAACTACTATTTCAGCTTTCTTTAGTAGTTTCCTTTTCTTCTACTGAGTTGGACGTGGGTCCTGAGTGGATGGAACTGAGCGCTTATTGTGAATTCCACACCCTAAAGACTTCTCAGCTGCTACTGCGCTCTGAAATTTTATATTCTTCTGGTTAAAAGAGAACGAGTCAGCAAATGCCACTCTTCCTTGGCATAAGTCCTCGATCAGGATGGACACCTTACTGTCGTATAGGAGCTCCCCTTTGAGAATCAGTTGTAGTGAAGTTTTGTCCTCATTCACTACGAACTTCTGGAACTGAGCCTTAAACTCAGTCCAGTTCACCTGGATGCTATCTGTAATGGCCATCATTATCTGAATCCTGGCCCTGGATAATTGGTCGAAGAATCCGGCGGAGCTCGTCAGTATATGATTGATGATGTACGCCAAGCCCCTGTATTCAGGGAGCAACCTATTTTTAGGGAACGCTGCTTTGAATACAACATCCTTCTGCCCGCTGAATTGGCAGAGATATCTGCTGATGGAAGTCTCCTTGTAGCCGATTGGAGAAATCCCTTCGCTTGGAAGATCAAAGCTTTGACGAAGGCAATCCGCGACGTCAAGATCTACAATCTTGGCTTCCCAGATGTTGTTAGCAACTTCTTACCGATATGATTTGCAAGATATATCCTTGAATTCTTTGTCTTGACGTATGTTCATGAAGAACTCAGTCACTTGCCTTGGAAGGCACAAGTGGGGAATCCTAGATAGAAGGGTCTGAACGCCTGATGACTGAAGAGCATCGAAGATCGGCTCCATGCAGTCAATATCACATGATCTGAACGCGAGAACTGGCTCGAACCATACCCTCTTGTTGCTTATGATATCCTCCATATCAGATAGGATCAGAACCTCATTGTTCAGAGAGCTCATCATTGGAAATTTTGAATTTGGAAATCAAGTGTTACCACTTGAAAATACAGTAAGTTAGTTACTGCAAATTAAGTTTAAGAAAAGTACCGAAGAAATAGTGCTATGAAGGTAGTAGATTTTGAATGCAGTTAAGTTGTAGAGCACTAGTTTGATCGATAATGGCGGACGTAAGATATCAGATCATGGATACGACCACATATATATCATATATGAATATGAACGGTTTATTCACCATGCGGTTGAGATTAAATTAAATTTGAAAGATGGACGACCAAGATTTAATGTTATAAGAGGTTATGATTACCTTGCCGCCTATAATCTCGACCTACGTATCTATCATCTAAAAGGTAAGGTGAGATGACATGCATTTAATGTGCCACAATCAGTATATGGAATGCCGTGCTTTTAATGAAAATGATTTAATTAATGACATTTAGTACGCCGTTCAGGAAAGCTGAAAATGGTTTTATACGATTTAATTATCTAAAAAGTACTGAAAACTATTTAATTCAGTACGATTTAATTAATGAAATTTAAAATGATTTTAACTCATACATAGCTTTCTTGAGTTTGTATAGATGATGTCCCTGCTGAAAGTCTGGCGGTTGTTCTACATAGACTTCTTCCTTCACTACGCCATTCAGGAAAACTGATTTTACATCCATCTGATAGACAATAAACTGTTGATGAGTTGCATATGTTAGGAATAGTCAAATGGCTTCCAATCTTGCAACTGGAGCGAATGTTTCATCAAAATCTATTCCTTTAGCTTGACAATATCATTTAGCAACTAGTCGAGCTTTATTCCTGACGATAACGTTGTTTTCATCTCGCTTGTTCTTGAAGACCCATTTGGTTCCGATCACATGTTGGTGCTTGGGTCTGTTTACAAGCTTCCAAATGCCATTTCTGATAAACTAGTAGAGCTCCTCTTGCATGGCAGTAATCCAGTCAACATCATTCAGCGCATCCTCAATCGGTTGAGGTTCTTCAGTAGGTAGGAAGCAGGAGTATAGGGCGTTTTCTCATTGACAGAATCAGGATCTTGTCTTAACACCTGCTGATGGATCTCTAATAATAAGATCTGAAGTGTGAGTATCTAACCATGAACGGCGACGTCTTGTTAGTTCTTCTGAAGTTGATTCTACACAAATATAGGATTGTGAGGAATTTCAGTCGTATTATTTTGTGATTGAAGAAATTCAATAACACGATTAGGGTCTACTGAGTTACCAGGTTCAGGGGCATTCAACCCAGGAACGTTAGCAGTTCCCCCTTAGTTGTTATTCTCAGTAGAGGCCTTAGTTACCACTGGGGTTTCTTCATCGACCTGAGTGTTACCTGGGATTGATTATGTTCAGAAAAATCAATCGGTTCAGCTATATTGCTTGTTGGTTGGTTCTGAATTTCATCATCTGAATCATCATCCCAACAATGTTGCATCTTGCTGAGAGCTTTGTTTCCTGTTCTCAATAGTAAATTCATTAAATACAACATGATGGCTTTCCTCCACGCAAAGTGTCCGGTAGTTAAAGACCCTGAAAGCTTTGCTAACCCTAGAGTATCCAAAGAATATTCATTGGGTTGAACTGCAATCGAAGACCTTTAACTGATCATTTCTATTATTGTGGACAAAGCATGGACAACCAAAAATATGGAAATGTGAAATAGAAGGTGTTCTCCCTTTTCATAGTTCATAAGGTGTTTTCGTGTGCATCTGAGTCAATAATGAATGATTCTGAGTATAACAGGCTGTGTCAGTAGCTTCTGCCCAAAACTTTGATGGTAGATCTGAGTCTGTGAGTAACGTTCTTGCTACTTCTTTGAGTGTTCTATTATTTCTTTCAGCAAGGCCATTCTGTTGAGGTGTGCATGCAGCTGAGGTTTCGTGCTGGACCCCTTCAGCTTTGTAGTAGTCTTTCATCATTGAATTTGGAAATTGTGTTCCTTGATCTGAGCATATTTTTTGAATCTTGATATCCTTTTCGACGCTCAGTCTTTACAGTAGTTTCGGCAGTTCAGTTTTGACGTCAGACTTGTTGGTGATGAAAATCACCCAAGTGTATCTTGAATAGTCATCTATGACTACAATATCATATTTCTTGCCTCTGATCGTCACTAGAGAGACTGGCCTGAATAAGTCCATGTGGAGTAACTGAAGGATTCCATCAGTGGAAGGTGACGAAATTGGATGATTTCTTGATTTGGTCTGCTTTCCCTTCATGTATACTTCACAGTTCTTATGTCATATGAAGATTTCATTGGACAGTCGTCTGACTTTAGCATCTCTTGCTAGCTTGTTCATTGTTTTAAAGTTCAGATGACTTAGTCTTCTGTGTCTTAGCCAAACTGTTTTATCCTCTGACTTTGTATGTGCTAGTAAGCAGGCTTCAGATTCAGCGGTATTCCTATCTATATAGTAGATGTTTCTTCTCCGCGAGCCTGAAAACACAGTTTTTCCTGTAGATTTATCAAGAACGTCACAAAAACTAGTCAAAAGTCACATTATTGAAACTATCACATAATTGACTGACTGAAGGAGATTATGTTGAAGTCCTTCAACATATGATACTATGGGAACTATGGCAGTTCCTATCTTCAGTGTTCCGTATCCCCTTCTATATCCTTTGGAGTTGTTACCAAACTCAATTCTGGCTCCTTCATGCTGAACATATTTGGTCAGTAGATTCTTTTGATGTGTCATGTGTCTTGAGCATCCACTATCCACAATCCAAGGGTCTTTTAGCACCTGCAAAATAAAAGCAAATTCAGGTACCCTTTGGGTTCGGGTTGGGTCCTTAGAGGTTAGTGAATTTTGGGACCCAAATCTATCTCACAACCCTGGCGGTTTCAGATAACTTCTTGCCCTTGTTGTCAACGAATCTCTCTACTGAACTGAGAGATGCTGACTTCTTTTCTTTCTGAGGTTTAGGTTTCTTCTTGTGTTGAACCTTGGGTCTTTTGATTCTAGGCTTATAGTAGTATGATCCATACTAAGTTGGATGAGTCCACTGAGGATGGCCATACTGTTCTGCCCATCCGACCTTCTTGGTTTCCCCTGAGTTGGATCTGGGTGTTCTAGGGCTTGAACCTTTGGTCATCATTTGGTAGCTATGTTGAGGTTCTTTCATCTTTTGTTTGTTCTTTGTCTGAGGGGTTGAAGATTCAGCATATTGAGTTCCCCCTTGTACAAATCTATCAGCCAGCTTGTCTGAGCTTTTCTGCTCTAAAGTCGATGCTTCATATGTGTAACCAATTCCTTCCTTTGTGGAGGTTAATCTGTGTGATCTCAGTAGTTTCTCAAGCTTCTCTTTGGTTCCTAGGTGTTGCTCAGTCATTAAGGTTCTCCATACCTCATCGCTTTTTCTCAGAGCTTCGTACTCAGCTCTGGACTGTGTAAGCTTATCCTTTAGACTGGCCATCTCAGTATCTTACTCAGAGTTGTCCTTGGTTAGAACTGAGATACGAGATTCTTGTAATTGAGACTTAGTCAATAGAGAATTGATCTTTTCCTTCTTTCT
This sequence comes from Lavandula angustifolia, assembly GCA_028984105.1. NCBI lineage: Eukaryota > Viridiplantae > Streptophyta > Magnoliopsida > Lamiales > Lamiaceae > Lavandula > Lavandula angustifolia. The sequence continues at coordinate 7,246,877 of CM054812.1, read as the reverse complement.
CAAAAAGAGTTCTTCAGACTCAGTAAATACCTAACTACTCGTTGAAAGTCTTTGATTTTCAGCTCTCAGGAGTTCTTGCTCATAAAGTGTCCTACTGAACTGAGTTCTTTTTGGTCCAGAGACGAGTAACTGTGTAGGGGGGGGGTGTGAATACACCTGAGTCCAAGTTTTTGCTCAAACGCGAAGGTCAGTCTATTACTGAATTTGCTACTGGACGGTTTCAGTTGCCAATTAAGCCTTATGATCGCGGGGCAGAGTGATTCAACAACTGAACTCTTTCTACTGACTGATGTCAGTACTGAGAAACTCAGTAGATGAATAAGTGCGGAAATGTGTAGGCCCGATATTAGTTCGTGTCTTTGAAAAATGTTTTATGCAAACCAAATTAGTTTTGGCTAGTGCACTTTTAAAGTTGTTTTACTGATAGTATGATTTTGCAAACAATTTAAAACAAATGCAATAAAACAATAAATGACACTAGCAATTTTTAACGTGGTTCGAATACGCATGATCCTACATCCACGGTCCTGCTGAACATTGATAGGTCTATTTCGTACTATCCATAATCCACCTATTTTGGCATATTTTGTGGTGTTTGGATTTGTTTTGGTGTTTGTTTTGCAGTGTTTGTAGATGATGTGGCATTGACGAGGCATTGAGGTGGCGGTTGAGAGATTTAAGGAATATATGCTCAAATTGGAAGAAATCAAGAAGGGAATTAAGTATAGAAAGGAATTAATATAATTTATTTTATATTAGTTTTTCTATATTTGATTACCCTAATTGAAGGGGATAAAGAGAAGTATACATTTTATTTTGAGGAGGACCGATAGGGAAGGAGGGAAATAAAAGGAAGTAATCAATCTTATCTCTCTCCCTTGATTTGCGCCGAAGAAGAAAAGGAAGGAACGGAAGAGAGGAATCAATCCTTAATTTGATTTTCATATCACATGGTTAATTAAGGAGAGAAAATTAAGGGATTCTTACCATTAAGTCCCTTAATGATTCATGTGACCAAAAAGGAAAGAACGAGGCTATATAAACACACCTTGAGGGAGGAAGAAATGATCATCTCATTCATCTCTTTTATTTATTCCCGTAGCCTTCATCAACCAAAACCACCAAAGCCACTCTGCCGATTCATCATAATCCATTTGATACCAATTCATCTATCGCCATTCACCGAGAGAGGAGTTCCGAGAAGCCGACGCCGTGAGTCATCCGATCAAGCATCGCCGGAATTCGAGGAAGCCGATTGAAGGGTTATCACTTTAAGTTTGAATTTCTTGCTTTTAATTCATGAGCTTTGGTTTGATTTGGAAGAAACATTATGTTAACATTTTCGTTCGAATTTCTGGATTTGAATTATCTTAACCTATGGATGGTTTCTTAGTAGTTTTTAATTTATGAAATTTGCAATTCTAGGATTTTAATTTCGTGCATTTAGTGTTTTGAATTCTTTTAAATTAGTTATAATTTTCATAATTATTTATTAAATTTCAGCATGTTTTGTGTTCTATCCAGTAATTCGGTTTGTCTATCTTGTTCGGTTAATATGTGTAGCTAAGTCTTTTTAGGGGCCGGCGAGATGTGAAACACACATCACTCTAAATTCGTGAGACTAGGGCTTAAAATTAATCACTTAGGTTCTGAATTAATCTAGGTTTAATTAATTGAATTAATTTAGGCTTGATCACCCTAGTTAATTTAATTCATAGCTAATTTAGTACTTCCATCGTTTCTCGTGGGATTAGGCTAAATAAGTAGCAAATTGTTCTTAGGACAATTGGATTAATTTAGTAGGAGACTATTAGATGCCCACCATACGAGTAGGCTCCTAAATTGGGTTCCCTTAGTTCTTAAAGCTGATTAGGTGTTAAATCTATTGATTGCCCATCAACGTAGATTGCATCTAATTTAGAGAACTAGTCGTTTCAATGTCCACCATGGCGATTACCGAATAATTAAGGGGGAATAGGAGGTAGGTCAGTTTAATTACGGTATCCTACAACCAATTGATTTAAGTGGATTAATTAATTATTAGTGTCAGTGATCGATTGTGTGTGTGTGTGAATCATCTTGCTCGACCCGCTTTTATTTGCATTAGTAAATTTCGTGTTTAATTCTTGCTTGCTTTCATTATTCTTAGGTTATAGAAAATTCCTCAAACTTGCGTGGTTGCTAACCAAAAATCTTGATTAATAGGTTTATAAGTTTAAAAATCTCCGTTCCCTGTGTTCGATACCTGTAGCTATACCAATTTTAGTTCTAGCTAATTTGCAGGATTATTTGGTGTAAAACAATCTTAGCAAGCCTCAGCAAGGTTTCTCTGCACTAGACATAACCTTCTAAGTTATAGTCCTTAGCGACTTTACAAAATCAAACCGAAGTTTGAAGGTTTTCTCTCCAACTAGGAAGGAGTTCTTACAATAAGAACGTTTCACTAAAAGTGAACTCCTTCAAGTGTCTAAGCGTTTGATCTAACAAGGTTAGCTTAGAAAAGAGATCGGGAACAACTCTAGAGTGAAGAACTACTAGGATATATCTGGATTTCTAGTTCTTCGCTAGATGTAGCAGTGAGTTTGCTAGAGTGCTTGAGGATGTAACAGTGGGATTTATGTTCCCTTTGGTTCGTGTTGAACGTTCTTGAATTCTTCAAGATGTTCTCTTTATATAGTCGTGACCAATGCATAGATTCATTGGAGGGGACCATGCCACGTGTCACAAGACTCTAAGGAAAACGACCACATAATTTGAATGTCGCCGCAAAAATTTGTTGGCTTTATGTGCGTGAGAGTAGCTTTTGTGTCAGATGAGATAAGCTTCACTTGCTTCTCATTGGTCAAGGTATTGCTGTAGGTGAGACTTGTCAGACATTAGTCTTCTAGTTGAGTTGACTTCCTCTGAACCTCGGACACTAAGTGTTCCTCTGCCGACATCCGACTGATAAAGGTCAGGCTGTCAATTTCCCTTGTACGGACTGCAACTGAGTCACAGCTCCATTCAGTAGATCAAGGCTGATCATACTGAGTCTTCTTTCTGAGTCGGCTGAAGTGTAATCTTCTATTGAGTGCTTCCAGCTACTGACTCAAAGACAAACAACTGAGCTCAGATAGAGCTCTACTGAACCGAAGACATAGGGTTCTGGAACCTTAACTTCTCTACTGATCAGTCCAACAACTTACCCCTTACATGACTTAGACAAATAATCTAGAAATATCAAAGCAGGTCTAGCCTATTACATCATGTCGTTTCATCACACACTCAGAAGTTTTGGGATCTTCAATTCCTCTTTAAAATAAACAATAATTATTCAACATCAGAGGTATTAAATCATCTCCCTACACTTTCCTTAGATAAAATCTAACAATTTCCCCCCCGTAACCACTGACTCATCAGTATAATATCTCTGAAACACAATATCCCTCTACAAGAAACTATTAGAAACATCTATTGACTTATATCCTTAGATAAAATCTAACAATTTCCCCCTAAGGAAGAACTATGAGTCATCTCCTGATTCATATCCCTATAGTGCTCATCTGAATATGTTCCTCTAACAGTTCTTCATATGCTAGAACCACATCTAGAGGTTCTCTTGCAACAGAGCTTGTCTCGTGTGTGCGTTGTGAAGAGGGACATATATTTGGATTAAAATTTACCTAAGCCTCTTCTCCAGTCGTAAGACACAGTTCAATATCTTCTTCAACTTCGATTTCCACAAATGTTACTTCATTATCAGATGATTTCATGAACAGCTCTTCATCGCTCGTGCAATCGGATAGTTCTCCGACTATGTAGGCTTGCCTTTTCTGATGAACTTGTTTCTTATGGCTTACCTTTCAGCTCTTTCAACAGTCGAGAGCTATGTATATTCATATTGGTAATGTCCTGACTTCTTGCAGTTGTAACACATTGAGCTTTTGCCTTCCATTCTTGGTGTTTCATTATTTATAGTGGAGGCAATCTCAGTATTCCTGCATTCAGGTAGAGAGTTAGATTCACCTTTCGGGTGATTATTTTCTATCTTACCTTGGTAGATTTTTGAAGCACTCTTCATCTTCCTAAACTTGTCCTTCTCCTTTTGGTACTTTACTCCAAGGAGAGCATATTTCTGAGCTAGATTATCAGCCGTTGGAATCGTCATTGAACTTCTAGTTGATTGACCTGTGATTGAGGGACTTGCTCCAGGTGTGCTGACCGTTGCCTTTGATGCATGATCCATTGAAATATCAATATCAGCACTGGGAGTATGCGGAAGATTGAACACAAACTCCTCTGCTTTTAATTCTGAAAAGATATAATCAGGAGTAATAGATCTTAAGTCAGTTCTTCGCAAACATGTAGCAAAAGAATACCACTTGGGCCTAGTAAGAGCCCTTAGAATTTTTGCTTTGATCTCCTTATTGCTGAACGTTTTCCTCAGTCCATTGATGATGTTGATCTGATTTGTGAATCTAACGCTGAAATTATCAATTGACTCTCCGAGAATCATTGCAAATGCTTCGAGCTTCTGTAGCTCCAACTCCAGCTTGTTTTCCTCGGTTTGTGGAGTTCCTTCACTCAATACTGCTACAGTATCCTAGAGCTCTTTTGCAGTTTTGCTGTCATGCACCCTTCCGAGATAAGAGTCACTGTGCGACTCAGTCAAGGTTGTGCAACAGTTGCAAGTTCGACATTGTTGACCATGGGAACAATGGGTCCTTTCTCCAGGACGTCTGTCATGCTGTCATGCAGCGACGTTAAGTGTGCGTCCATCCTCACACGCCATACCACGTATTTTTCCACTGTAAACATGGGTACAGTCCTTATACCTGAAATATCAGACATGATGAAGATATGGTATAGGATGCTATGAAGAGTATGCAAATGCAGAGAAAAAAAAATTTAGGATATGTTCGAGTAGACCACTGTATTTAGAAAACTATGATCAAAAGAACACCGCTCTGATACCAATTGTTGGTCCAGAGATGAGCCTTCAGGTGTAGAGGAGGGGGGGGGGGGAGGTTGAATACACATGAGTGTAGATTTTAGCTCAAACGTGAAATTCAATATCTACTAAAGTGTGCTACTGAACTAGTCAGTTGGCCAAGTTAGTTTTCTAGATCGCGTGGGAAGGGCATCTCGTCTCATCGAGTCCTATCTATCGACTTCGCCGATGAACAATAGTTCAGTATAAGATGTGCGGAAGTGTAGGCCCAAAAAGATTTTCGTCTCAGTTTGAAAAAATGTTTTATGCTGAGTGATTTTACAGTTCAGTTTTATGCAATATGAACAGTTAATCAATGCAACAGTAAATTGACACAGACAATTTTTAAAGTAGTTCGAATGCGCTGGATCCTACGTCCACTGTCCTAAACAAAGCAGGAGTTCTTGATTACTTATACTGAGCAAGTCTTAGTCGATATGTACGCTAGATAGATGCTCTAGTTATAGTCTTAGTGACTTTACAAGTTTCAAACACGACGTTTGATTTTCTCCAACTAAGAAGGAGTTCTTACAATAAGAATATTTCAGAAAGCTGAACTCATTCGAGTTTTCTAAGCTTATGATAATACAATAAGTTGCTTAGAATAGAGAATGGAAACAAATGAATCTCTAGGTGAAGAACTAGGATGATCTCTATGTGAACGAATTCTTCATTGTGACATGTTTTAAGTTCGCTAGAGTATTTGTGCACTTGAATGCTTGGTCCCCAGTGGTGTCTTTTCTGCATGAAGACTATTCTCTATTTATAGTCTCGACTCATGAATAGATCCGTTGGAAGAAGGTCTAGACATGTGTCGAAAACGACCAGAAAAATGGTCATCTTCATTTTGAATGTCACTGTAAGGATTTCCTCTTTTTCAGTCTAGGAAGTAGCTTTATGGCAGAGCAGGTAAAGTGCTGGCAGCTCCTCATTGGTCGAGGTTAGAGAGTATGTGTTGGGTGATGATTCAATCCTCAGCATGATCATACTTGTGGGAAATGACTCTATCTTCTATACTGAATCACGCTCAGTAGCCTCGTGCTCTGAACTGTTGAGAAGATTTGAAGATCCCAAAACCCTATCTGATTGGTGAACCATTCCTTTGTATTCGTATTTGTCTCCGAGGTTTCGCATACGCAGACACTCGCTCCGGTCAAGGCGCCGCAGCTCATCGTGCTCAAAGCACGACGGTGTAGAAGACTCGGTGAATACTTGGACTCACAGAGCAAGATATCGAGAGAGTCGGTTGAACCGAACTCGTAGGAGTAGTTCATCGGACTCGTAGCTGATTTTCGCAGACCTTTCTCACTGTCTATCTACCGAATACAAAATCGACTCAGGATCGGGCCGACGCCTTTCTCGAACTGTCCGAATCTTTTGATAAGCTATCAGTGTTGTCAAGTACGAGGAAGAGAGAAGTCAACTTCAGTTGCCTCGAAGTTTGTTCTCTCAACCACCACATCCACCTCGACGAATGACAAGCATACACGTGTCGTCCCACCTACTAAAGCTACAGTCAACATATTTCCGTAAAAGGAGGGAAAGGACACTGTACCTACTACAAAAGAGCCGTTTGCTACCGCAAAAGAGGGAAAAAGAAGAAGATCGTCTCCAACGGATCTATTCTTCTCTCCACTCTATAAATAGAGGGATCATTCAAGATTTGAAGCGAACACCTAGAACCAACACAAGAACGCGAAGCAAGAAACGCACAGAGCATTCAAACGAGCGAAATTAACGACTAAGTCTTCCGCAAGAATCAACCGAGTTATCTCCGGCGAAAGACTACATCCAGCTCAAAAGGAACCAAGTTGAACCGACATAAGCTTCTAGTATCCAAGCGACTGACACGAACCTATAGCTAAACCCTCAGCTGTTCGTCGCTCTAGATAGCTACATTCTCGTTCCTTATCCCTCTAACCCTAAGCTCACTTGTTATATCCATAGCTTAGACGAAGGAGTTCACATTTGAACCCAATCCTTATTGTATAAGGACTCCTTCATTGTTGGAGAAGTTTGTCAAACACTTAAAGTTTGATAGAATTGTAAACCGGGACTTGCTCAAGATAATCCCCAAGCACGGCTTTGTCCAAAGGTACAAGCCGACCGAGACTAACTCAAGATAATAAATAGCCTCCCGATCTATCGGGACAAGTGGACGTAGGATTGTTGATATCCGAACCACTTTAAAAATATCTCGTGTCGTTTACTTACCGTTTCATTGATTTTACCGTGCATACCGAACATCATATTTAAAATCGATTTAACCGTCTCGAAGATTCCGAACTTCTTATCTACCGAACCGAGACTTGCATAAAACGTTTTCCTCATTAAAACTGATTTGGGCCTACACAATTCCGCACACCGAACTCTCACCGATCGATACCGACTCGACCTAGTCGGTTAGCGTATCTCACCGAGTCGCACTCCTTTAGCCTTTAACATGATTCGTAACGGTTGTCCCAGTCTGCCGAACTATTTCAAGATGCGGCACCTTCCCCGAATAGGACTGTTCGTGTTCGAAAGTTGAGAAATTTGGATTCAGGTGTATTCACCCCCCCCCCCTCTACACCTGAACTCACTCACGGGACCAACAATTGGTATCAGAGCAGGAGTTCTTTGACTCTTGTTATCTTTAAGACTGGTCTATTCGAATGGATCCGAGGGAAAACGTTTTTTTCACTGCATATCACTCTACATTCATATCATTATTCTTCATGGCTAATATGTCAAGTATAAGGATGGTACCTATGTTCTCGGTGGAGAACTACGGAGTATGGCGAGTTAGGATGGAAGCTCATCTGACATCCCTCCATGACAGTATGACTGAAGTGCTTGAAGATGGACCTATCGTTCCTATGATTGATAGTGTCGTGACTCAGACCAAGCTCAAGGAAGAGGAATGGTGACTCGGGAAGAAGATCCCCAAAGACGTAAGTCTCTTCACTCCCGAAGAGAAGAAGCTTCACAATCTAGATCGAGTCGCCAGAATGCTATACTAACCACCCTTAGTGATTCTTATCTTCGGGGGTTCGGGAATGCAAGACTCGCTAAAGAACTCGGAATGCTCTTGCGCTACCGAGTCGAGGGACTCGTAAGATTAAAGCCAACAAATTAGCGCCTGGAACTCCAAAAGCCGGAAAGCTTGTCTCTCATGCCCGGGGACAAAATCGAAGATCTAAACGCCGATTTACCAATCGATGAATTCTATCAATGGGCCGGGAAAGACATTCAAGAACCGAGAGATGAATCGAAGATTCCGAGGGCACCGCCGGACGGACACCGGACACCTTTTGCCACTTTATTGCGACATTCCCGATTTAGATGCCGTGTCTCCCGACCATATCTTTTCGTAATTACAGCGGAGGAGTATGAGTTCGACAGACCTCAAAGAAAGCCGAGAGCTAAAGCCGATACGAAGATTGACCATGCTTTCAAAGCTACAGGCCAAGACAAAGATCTCCCGCTACGAGCAAGACGACGAGTAAGACCGAGCCTTCACTCACCGACCTACAAGAAGGAAGTCTAGCTCAGAAGTACGCGCTGCTCGCAGTGAAGTATCAGAAGGAGAAAGAAAGGCGTAGAAAACTGACCAAAGCATACCGAGATACAAAAGGTAAGTTAGAATATACACCTAAACGCGCTCCTGATACTCAATCTTCTGAATGCAGCACGAAAGATGACTCAAACCCTCAAGGGATAGTGTAACCAAAGAAGAAAAAGTCATCACTTGCTACAACCGCAAGAAGCCGGACATTATCGCGATGATTGTCCCGAGCTCAAGAGTGCCGAACGCGCAGCACGCAAGGCAAGGAGAGAGAAATTCGCCCAGAAAAGATAATCCTACATAGCTGGCGAAATCTCAGACGACTCAGAAGAGATCGACTCCTTTATGGATTCATCTGACGATGAAGCAGCTTTCATGGCCTTAGAGCATGAAGCAGGTGAATCAACTGAAATGTGCATGATGGCAGACGAAGAGGATGAGGTAAATTCTCATGAACCAATTAACTCCTCTTCACACTGCACACACGACACTATTTCAGGTGCAGATGGGAATTTGGACATCTCGACCGCATATGAAGATCTACTAGATGAACAAATTCAGATGAGTCTGCAGCTCAGTAAGACTCTTCAGGAGTTGGATACCCTAAAAGTGGAGAATCAGAGACTTTCTCAGGAGAGTCAGGTTGTTACTGAGGCCGAAGGACTTGTGTTGAGACTCAGGGAGGAGATAAACTCTCTGATGGCCAAGTCTCAGCATCAAGAAGATCGGATTTCGCCTTGACCAATGACTTGACTCGTAAAGATACCGAACCGAGTCTCATCAAGCAAGAACTGTCCGAGACTTCAGACCTAGCACGACGCACTGAAGAAAAGTGATGATGTCTGGAGGAACCTGATGACTGAGAGGTACATGGGCGCAGAGAAGAAATTGGAGGCTATGCTAGCAAGCAATAAGCCAAAGCACTGCAAGGAAGGACTTGGATTCGCCTAGGAGCCTCCTCATCCGCCCCCAGACACTCGAAGTACGGCTTGCCGATAGATTTGTTCGAGGGGAGACTATCAACGCAGATATACCGAACCCCCTAGCAAAGAACAAACAAGAAGAAAGCACCTCATCCCACACATCAGCATTCCGACAAGAAGATCAATGTCAAGAAACCCCGGTTCGGTCAAGGGGGAACCAAAGAAATCAAACTTGGCGATCAGGATGGACCTCCGAAGCCGACGCATCCCGCTCGCATGGATCATATTATTATGAACCCATAGTCCAAAAGAGGCTCCAAAGGCCGAAGAAGAAAAAGGCCACACGTAAGGCAAAGGTCAGCATCCACCAACTCGAAGATCGGGACTCCCGAACCTCGTAAGCCTCGTAAGTCACCGTGACTACCCAAAGGGTCGGATATGTTGACTCCAGTGGAAAGAAAATGCTCCAAAACCACCAGTGGTTGTTAGACGGATTTGGGTTACTAAAACTAACATCTAAGGACCCAAAATCAAAAATAAAGGGTACCCGAATATAATTCCCGTTTTGCAGGTGCGTAAAGACCCATGGTATGTGGACAATGGATGCTCAAGACACATGACATACCAAAGGAGTCTATCAAGAATTATATCACCGAAGAAGGACCCAACTGAGTTCGTAGACAATGCAAAAGGCTATACCGGAGGATATGGAACACTCAAAGCATTGAACCGCCAACGTTCCAAGAGTATCATATGTTGAGGGACTTCAAAGATAATCTTCTCTCCGTTAGTCAATTTTGTGATAACTCAAATAGAGTGATATTTGACGCCGGTTTCCGTGATGTTATTGATAAATCCACAGGAAAACAAGGTGTTATCGTGTTCGCGCAGAAGAACATATATGTGGTCGACCGGAACTCACCAACCTCGAAGCTTGCTTATTGGCGAAGAATGACAACCGCACGGGGTGGCTATGGCACGTAAGACTCAGCCCATCTCAACTTTAAGACGCTCAACAAGCTTGCAAGAAACACTCTAGCAAGGGGACCGCCGAAAGAAGTATTCAACGAAGACACTCAGTGTGAAGCATGTCCGAAGGGAAAGCAAACAAGGAATCAAAATCCTCCGCCTCCATCGCCTTCCACGGATGGAATTCTTCAACGCTACATATGGATTTGTTCGGTCCAGGCCTCCCCATGGACGATCGTGAGGCGTAAAATATGCATTAGTGGTCATAGATGACTACTCGCGCTACACATGGGTCATATTCATTGCCAACAAGTCTCGACGTCAAAACAGAGTTACCAACGCTTCGAAAAAGCTCGATGTCGAGAAGAACACCAAGATCGAAAAATACGTTCGCACGCAGGAACCGAGTTCCTTAATTCCATGGTAAAGGAGTTCTCGCAGCGTATGGAATAGAGCATGAGACTTCACCGCACGCACACCTCGGCAGAATGGAATTGCTGAACGAAAGAACGTAACTCTAAAAGAGGCAACTAGGACTCTACTCGCAGACTCGGACTCCCAACCAAATTCCCGGGCGTAAGCTACCGATACCGCATGTTATACTCGAATAGATCTCTACCGACAAAGCAAAGATAAGCGGACACCATATGAACTATGGAACGGCAGGAAGCCTTCTCTATCTTATTTCCATATTTTTGGTTGTTCATGCTTTATCCACAATAATGGGAAAGATCAGCGAAGACTTTTGATAGCAAGTAAGATCGTGGAGTATTCTTAGGATACTCTCGGGTCAAGCAAAGCTTTCGGAGTATTCAACCATCGGACTCTTTGCGTGGAGGAAAGCCCTCATGTTGTTTTTAACGAGTTTGCTACCAAGACAGGAGCAATAACTCAAATTCCGAATCCGAGGACATCAAGTAGCGGCCTACAGGATCTAAGCTTAAAAGACAAATCTGAAAAGATCCAACTATGTTGGGATGATGATTCGGACGAAGAACCGAAGACAAATCTACCGAATCTCAACCACCGAGCAAGTAGCCGAGCATTGATTCTCCCGAACGTAATCAATCCCGTGTAACTCAGTCGATGAAGAAACCGTTGAGGTAACCGAGACCAACACCACCGAGAGCAACACCTCGGGGGGAACGCCTAATAATGTTCCCGAGCTGAATGCCCCCGAACCCGGTGACTCGCAGACCATACTCTCGTATCGAATTACTTCAATCTCGTAATAGTACAACCGAAATGCCTAACTCACCTACTATCTCGTGTTGAACAAGTTTCGTATGAAGAGTTGAAACATCGTAGATCGTGGCTCGATGCTCACACCGCCGATTTAATCATTGGAGATCCTTCAAAGAAATGTCAAGACAAGATCCAGATTCCGTCAAGGAGAAAGCGCATTATTTTCCCCGCTTCTTGTCTACCAAGAGCCTCGGACCATTGAGGATGCACCGAAAGATGCTGACCGGATCATTGCTATGCAGGAGGAGCTGAATCAGTTCACGAGAAACGAAGTATGGGAGCTTGTAGACAGACCCCAGCATCAACATGTTATTGGAACTAAATGGGTCTTCAAAAACAAGCGAGATGAAAACAACGTTATAGTAAGGAACAAAGCAAGGCTCGTGGCTAAAGGCTACCGCTGCCGAAGGGATAGATTTCGATGAGACGTTCGCTCCAGCTTGCAAGATTGGAGGCAATCGGACTATTCCCGGCCTACGCAACACATCAACGATTCGGAGTTTATCAAATGGATGTGAAGTCTGCGTTCCCGAACGGCGCGCGAAAGAAGAAGTCTATGTGGAACAACCGCCCGGCTTTCAACAGGGGACATCAAGTATATAGACTCGTAAAGGCTCTATACGGGTTAAAACAAGCACCCAAGGCTTGGTACGATACCCCGTCTCGAGTTTCTTCTTCGTAAAGGTTTTCTAGAAAGGCACAAGAGACCGCACTCTATTCAAAGATTCGACCGGAAGAAGACTTATTACTTGTGCGGATCTACGTGGATGACATTATATTCGGATCAAAGAATGTCATCATGTGTCAAGAATTTGAAAAGATGATGAAGGATAAGTTCGAGATGTCGATGATGGGTGAAATGAACTACTTCCTTGGTTTTCAAGTCAAGCAATCAAAAGGGAACGTTCATCAACCAAGGCAAATACACTCGAGACCTCATCAAAAGATTCGGCCGCACATCCGGCAAATCAATCAAGATCCCGATGAACACGAATATGAAGATAGATCTTGATAAAGAGGGAGTATCAAGTAGACCAAACCGAATACCGTGCTATAATTGGTTCTTTATTATATCTAACAGCCTACTCGTCCCGACATAACTTATGCCGTAGGTGTTCCAGTGCTCGATTTCGGGCGAATCCCAAGCGTAGTCATATGGACTCAAAGAAAGAAGATTCTCCGCTATCTACGAGGAACACCCGACATGGGTTTGTGGTATCCAGTTGATGATAATATTGAACTAACTAGTTATTCTCGATGCCGACTATGCAGGATGTAGAATAGATCGAAAATCAACTTCAGAACATGTCGGTTCCTTTGCGCAAGCCGATCTCATGGTTTTCAAAGAAACAAAGACTCAGGGGGGCCACGTCGACTACCAAGCCGAATACATGGCTGCCGGAAGTTGTTGCGCCCGCATCCTTTGGGCCGAGACAAAGAATGAGAGACTATGACGTCATTCGTAATGAAGTGCCGATTTTCTCGCGACAGCACACGCTATTGCAATCACTCGTAACCCTATACTTCACACGGGATGCAAGCACGTGGACATCGACATCACTTCATTCGTGACCATGTCGAGAAAAAGGATATCGGGATGGAGAAGATCCATACCGACAAGCAACGGGCCGATATACCGACCAAGCCTCTAGCCGAATCCGCATTCGGAGAACTTTCGATGAGAGCTAGGTCTTGTTGGACCCTACCGACCCCGCCAAGAAGAGGTTTCGGGAGAGAGACATTTCGTAAGAGGGGGAATGTTCACTCTTAGTACTCGATACATTCAGCACGTAGAGACGTAAAACCATCTACACGAGGTATCACCGACTACTATGTTCACCGACAGGTTTGCGTATCTCTACTCGTAGTAATTTAATACAACAAGATTCTTGCATTTATGACAAAGATTCAGCATGACATTAATATATTTTGGTTTGTCTTTATTATTCACGGCTCACATTTAATGCACGACATTCCATACATAAGCTTGCTGAACTCTGCACGCATTTAATGCATGTCTTTTCACAGTTACTACTTAGGCTATTTTACAACTGGCTTTGACTTAGGCGCCTTTTGTGATCATTGCCTATTTTTAACTTCTAATCTTAACCGTCCATATCATAAAGCAAGTTTAAATTCAGCCTTCGATCGAAAACTGTTCACCTTCATAGTTGATATATATATATTCGATCATATCTTTGAAACCGCCATTAGCATACTTCATAACTTTCAAATTCCGAAAAATCCGAGATCTGCATTCGCAATCCTTACTTGCAACTTCACTCTCTCTCTCTCTCTCGAATTTTATCTAGTGGTATGCTTATATCTGTTAATATATTTGTTATATGTTTCAGTATCGCATTGTACAGCACTGTTCTATCCAAGAAACTAGATCGATTCATTTCTTGTAACAGTACTATGGCTGGTATATCCGCGCTTCTCCCGACAAAATAGAGGAAATCGTCAGCAAAGGCCGTATCTGGTGCGAACCAGTTATGGAGTTCGATGCGTGCGAGCTCGAGTACATGGACGAGATCTTCACATATCTGAGGAAATCCGGCCTTGAGGAGTTTCTATCGAGGAAGCCGACCTTCTTCCTTCCTCGACAAGTGGCGGAACTATATCCGAACTCCGACTCGCTTGGAGGAGACATTCCGCGAGGTTCGCCGTTAACGCCATTGACGACGCATCGAGGATACCGGGCGTATGTCTATTAAACAAGTGCCGAAGAAGAGCTTCAACCTCCCGTCCGAAGGTGTCGCACCTTAGGGTACAAATGACGACGCCGTCGACACATACCTCTCCGTTTTCCGTGGCAAGCCCACAACATTCGTAGAGCAAGATTTCCGAAGAATGCAATGCTACCGCAGCTTCGTAGCACTCGGCGTACATCGTCACTCACCGTTGACGAGCCAGCCGGCTTTCTTTCGACGTCTCCCGACCGAAGATCCATATGATGATGGGCGATCTATGACCGCGTGAAAGTCAATTGACCGACTTCTTTGTTCGCGAATTTATGGCTCAGCAACCAAGTTCGACAAAGCTACGCGAACACCGACCGCAAAGGGAAAGCTTCTCTACGGACTTAAATTGTCGGCCATGATCGAGGATTTCTGCGAGGCCGAGCGGATCACTTATGACGGCAAAGAATACTTTAATGTGAAGAAAATCCGCTTTCACAACAAGTCCGCGGCCCCGCAATGTATTGGTTCAGACCGGCCGCGTAAGCTCAGCCCATCTAAGCCTCAAAGCAGCGACTCCTAAGAAAAGGACACCTCCGGCTAAATCACCTAAGGCACCAGCCAAGAGGCCGAGGAAGGCCATACCGGATACACCCGTCGAACCGTAGACAACCATCGGGCGTGGCTACCGAACCGACTCCTATTCAGCCACTACAGCTTGGTAGATGAGTCTTCCTCATCCGAGAAGACCAAGTCAGTGGAGAAAGCCGTCTCCACCGAGGAACAAGTTCAAGAGGAACAGGGAGAGGCTACCAAGCCCAAAGTGAAGAAGTCCAACGTCCTGGATAGCCCTCTCTTCGTGCCTCCGCTCGCCAGCCGTCCACCCGCCGACTCGAGACCGACTTCGTTGATATCGAGTCGATTCTCGCATCTCGCCAAGAGACTCTGGGATGGAAGCAGCAGCTATCGTCTCTAGAGCTTCCCGAGAGATCATCCAGGTCATTCCGGAGCTTGCCGACCATTCGCATTTGCTCGTCCTAGCCAAGTCGGCAAGGCTCCATATGATCCTACGCTTTCGGGAGTGGCCTCGCCTTCAACGCCTTGTTCTACACTACTCCCGCTCCAGCCTACACTTGGAAGAACTGAGATTGCGTGAGGAGATAGGCTATTCGTAGCCCGAGAACCTCAACACGATGGAGAATCTAAGGGCAGCCATGCTTGCAATTATTGGGCCGATCGACGCCAAGCAACGGCTCGCCGCTTCTCGTATGGGTCCGACCACGACGGTCAGGACCCACCCGATGATCAGGCCCCCGGAAAGCCTGATGAGGGACATCCACAGACAAGGATACCCATACCGGGCAAAGCACCACCACTCGCATCCTTGGGCCTCGAGAAGCCTTCGGCCGGTGTCTCGTCCTCGCCAGAGCCTCGCTCGCCTCCCCGCTCGAGTCGACATACGAGGCGCGCCCAGCCCATCTCGCCAAGAGATCCCGTTCGGTTGCCAAAGCTCTAACCGCACAAGGAATTCAAAATCGGGAATTGGCGAAGGCGAGTCCCACAAGGTGTGGAAGAAGTCTCGCATTGGCCACCAACTCGAGCTTCGTGGGCCGAAATCCAAAGATCTCTACATCACCGCCCGCCCCGATGTCTCCGCTCTCATAATCAAGCATTGGCCCAAGAAGAATAGCAGCTGCACTCGCCTAAGGACAATTCAGGAGGGACAAAGCCAAGCTCCTTGAACAATTTCGTAACGCCTTGTCCGCTCATACCGAGTCATTCACCGAGCAAGCCTGTGCCACTGAGAACGCATTGGACCTCATTCAACTCGGTCGTGGAGGACAAGATCGGTGAGAAACTAGCTGAACTAAAGTCGAAGCCGCTCTCTCTCATACAAAGATACAAGGACGCACTCATATCTCGAGAGGAACGAGCCGCATCTAGCATTGGAGAAAGTGAATAATGTGACCGGACGACTTGTCCACCGTTTATCGAAGCTAGAAAAGAAGGTACTCATCCCAACCCCTACTGCACTTCGATGATGCCAAAAAGGGGGAAGGAAAGAAGAAGGGTACCGAGAAAGAAAGTGAAGAAAAGAAAAAGAGTACCGAGAAGCCGACTCCCACTAAACCTTCTGACCACCGAAGGGGACAAGCTACCAAGAAAAGAAGGGGACCGAGAAGAAGAAATCTATTGCCGACCTTAGCAAAACTCGCCTCGTAAAACTCGACTGCACTCCGGTAAGGCCCGTGGTGTTTCGGCCGCGAGCACAACGAAACCGGCCCAAGTGGCTCAGACCTCAGCAGACTACTCTGCAACCCGTACTCCCAAAGACATTATTAAGGAGGTTGCCGAGTACGCCGAACAAAGCGGTGGAGGACTCGTAAGAAGAAGAGGCTCCTCTTCCACCACCAGCTCAAGAAGGCAAGGGCAAACAAAAGCTTAAAATTCCAACCCCTCCAAAGAAAGCGATTAAGGTACATATCTCGCCGAGGAGGAAGCCCAAATAGCTGCGGATGAGAGACGCCGTAGAAATTGCAGAGGCCGGGCGGCCTAACAAGCCAAAGTCTAAGCTCGCCAAAGGAAAGACTAAAGCCCCATCCGTGAGGAGGAAAGAGAACCGCTAGGATCGCTTCCGAGAAAGCTCATCATAACGTATGAAGAGGACAGAGAAAAGCAAAAGGAGCAAAGCAGCAGAAGAGTACCGAAAGCAGTGGTACATCCAAATCTAGATCTAGTACCCCGCCGAATCGAAGAAGCCCTTCAAAGAAGCCACCGATACACAAGGAGAAGAAATCGAAGCCATATTTGATCTCGATGAACGGATATCTATACGCAGGCGAGGAGGCAAGACAGATTCAGTCGCCGCAGAGACAATTTGGAAGGCGCACTCTTGAAGCTATGATGAAAAGGACTCAAGAGGAGGCCAGCCGAGAGTGCCTTCTAAAGCCGATATTCCATACAGATACGTGAAATTCAGAAGCCACCGACCCGAAATTTCAAAGATGGCCAAGAACAGATGAATGGATACCAGCTCACCAATCAAAGATGGGAAAATGCGAAAATCGAGTTCATCAAGAGGAACTATTTTTGGAGGTTCCGTCCAACAGACAAGGATTGAAGCTTACATGGAACGGATGTTCGCTACCAACCCGAACTCTACCCATACCTCGACAAAGCCATATCTCGAAGGTGTAGAAGTCAGTGCTTCGGGACCCGTAATCATACCTCCACCGAGAAGACAGGATGACTCAAGACACTTTGGTACGATTGAAGCGGAAGTGAAGCATGCAAAGCAGCCAAGAAAGAACTTGTCCAAGATGAGCCCGCAGATTTTGCAATTTCGAAGCTAAGGAAGATCACATACGGGATGTATGGAGTGCCGCTCCCCGAAGATCGACTCAAGAGTTCATGGACGTAATCAAGAAGTTCAGCCGCCCTCCTCCTTAGATTTTTTTGCTCATTCTCTTAGCATAGCAAGATTGGATCTGCATCGAATTTCTCTTACATATACATACAAATCTTCTTTTGGCTCTGACAACTACTTGTTGTCTAAATAGCCGTGTTTGGTTTATGCTTTAACACTCAGAATCACTGAAGTGATTACTGACACACACACACTTTATTTATTTACTTGTCGCTTTTGCTCTGCTAGATCTCCGATGGACTAGACTTTCATAGAGTTATTATTTCTCTTAGGGGAAATTGTTGCATAGGGGGAATTATTGTAAAAAGGGAAATTGTTCTCGCTCCCGTCTCCCCTCAATAGTCTAGCACTTACCGTAAAACTCCACTGATCCTACTTGTAATATTTGTAAGGAGCCTGCTTCTCCGAGTAATTTAGTGTTTAGCATAGTTGATAGGACATAGATGATAGGTTTTGACATCATCAAATAGGGGGAAATTGTTGGGTGATGATTCAATGCTCAAGCATGATCATACTTGTGGGAAATGACTCTATCTTCTATATCAATCACGCCGCAGCCTCGTGCTCCGAACCGTTGAGAAGATTTGAAGATCCCAAAACCCTATCTCGATTGGGTGAACCATTCCTTTGTATTCGTATTTGTCTCCGAGGTTTCGCACTCGCAGACACTCGCTCCGGTCAAGGCGCCGCAGCTCATCGCCTCGCACCGCGGGTAGAAGACTCAATGAATACCGGACTCAAGCAGAGCAAAGATATCGAGAGAGTCGCTGAACCGAACTCAGCAGAGTAGTTCATCGGACTCGTAGCTGATTTTCGCAGACCTTTCTCACTGTCTATCTACCGAATACAAAATCGACTCAAGATCGGGCCGACGCCTTCCGAACTGTCCCGAACCTTTTGATAAGCTATTAGTGTTGTCAAGTACGAGGAAGAGAGAAGTCAACTTCAGCTGCCTCGAATTTTGTTCTCGTCTCAACCACCACATCCACCTCGACGAATGACAAGCATACACGTGTCGTCCCACCTACTAAAGCTACAACCAACATATTTCCGTAAAAGGAGGGAAATGACACCGTACCTACTACAAAAGAGCCGTTTGCTACCGCAAAAAGAGGGAAAAAAGAAGAAGATCGTCTCCAACGGATCTATTCTTCTCTCCACTCTATAAATAGAGGGATCATTCAAGATTTGAAGCGAACACCTAGAACCAACACAAGAACGCGAAGCAAGAAACGCACGGAGCATTCAAACGAGCGAAATTAACCACTAAGTCTTCCGCAAGAATCAACCGAGTTATCTCCGGCGAAAGACTACATCCAAACTCAAAAGGAACCAAGCCGAACCGACATAAGCTTCTAGTATCCAAGCGACCGACACGAACCTATAGCTAAACCCTCACCGCTCGTCGCTCTGGATAGCTACATTCTCGTTCCTTATCCCTCTAACCCTAAGCTCACTTGTTATATCCATAGCTTAGACGAAGGAGTTCACATTTGAACCCAATCCTTATTGTATAAGGACTCCTTCATTGTTGGAGAAGTTTGTCAAACACTTAAAGTTTGATAGAATTGTAAACGGGACTTGCTCAAGATAATCCCCAAGCCACGGCTTTGTCCAACAGACAAGCCGACCGAGACTAACTCAAGATAATAAATAGCCTCTTGATCTATCGGGACAAAGGGACGTAGGATTGTTGATATCCGAACCACTTTAAAAATATCTCGTGTCGCTTACTTACTGCTTCATTGATTTTACCGCATACCGAACATCATATTTAAAATCGATTTAACCGTCTCGCATTCTCGAACTTCTTATCTACCGAACCGAGACTTGCATAAAACATTTTCCTCATTAAAACCGATTTGGGCCTACACAATTCCGCACACCGAACTCTCACCGATCGATACCGAATTCGACCTGGGCGGCTAGCGCATCTCACCGAGCCAAGACTCCTTTAGCCTTTAACACGATTCTGAACAATTGTCTCGGTCTCGCCGAACTATTTCGCACGGCACCTTCCCCGAATAGGACTGTTCGTGTTCGAAAGTTGAGAAATTTGGATTCAGTGTGTATTCACCCCCCCTCTACACACCCGAACTCACTCACTGACCAACAAGATGTGAGGTTTGTTCAAACTCCAAGAGAACATGGAGTTGACTTCCTCTCGATTCCTCAAACCTTCTACCGAATTGTCTTCTACCGACATTCTTCCGAGATATTCAAGCACTTAGCTAGAATTTCTTTGCGCATTCAAATGGGTTCTAAAATACCCAACCGAGTTTTCCGATGTTGAGTTCTCCCCGGCCGACAACATATGTTCTCTACCGAACCTATCGCCTAACGAATTGTAGCTAGCCTATTGAAGTTCCTAACACGCCGAACTCAACTAAGCTATTACATTATAAAAAGGCTCATCATTCAGCTAGGGTTTTGGGATCTTCAAATCTTATCATACTGAATCTCATACCCAACATAGGACTTCAACAGTTTTAACTTGGAAAAATTTGTTTCAGCAGATGCAACAGTGATAGGAATTGTCAACATAATCCTATACGCAATCATTTCATTAGGAAAACAAACAATCTCTTTCAAACAACTCAAAATTTCAACAGCTCCCTTCTTTCCACTAGGCATGATGTCTCCAAGTAGCTTCAACTATATAAACAAAGCATGTCCATCTATATCAGATTGTTCATCATTCTTCAGTGCATCTTCAAAATGAACATAACAAGATTTCAATGTCAAATCATCTAAAGAATACAACTTCTTAGATGTAAACATGAAGTCAAATATTCTTTTATATTCTTCAAACCTCAACTTGAGAGAAGAAATAGCTTGATCAATAACATATAAGAAATATTGAACCCGAAATGATTCCTCTTCAGATAGTTGTGATGCATCATTTTGGTTCTCATCAAATTGCCTCTTTCTTTTGGTTTCTCGCCTCCTAGAGAAATTAGGATCAATATCCATGTCTATAACTATTTCCCTAGTTATTTCCATGCCATTAGAAAAAACAATTTTCTTTAGACTCCTCAAAGTATGAAATCAAAGTTTCTACTTCTTTAATGGAAACATCAACCATCATATTTGTAGCCTGCAAATGCTTGCTAACTACATCAAACCAAATAACTATATACACCAAAAATTCAAACTTACCAAGTTCAAAATTTGCCAAAGAATTAGCTTCACTTGCTACCATGGACTCTAAGATCAACTTCCCTAACTACATATAACCCTTTTCTCGATTTCTTTCATTTGAGATCTTATGGCTTTCACACTATCAACATGCCTTTCCCAAAGAGTAGATGACAATGACTTAGGAGTTAGCCACTCACGTTATCCTTCAAGATTTGCGACCTCTATATAGATTTTGCAAAAATGGCATATATGTGTTGTATAACTCCAAAAAAACTTCTAGCTTTAACACAATTCTTAGCCATGTAACACTATACCAAGTTTAGGCTATGACAATTACACGGAGTTTAAAAGGCCCTATGATTTATATCCCAAAATCTCTTTTGCACACTTTGATTTTTTCATTTCATGTTTGAACCATTATCATAGCCTTATCCTCTGACATTATCAATATCATGATCAAGAGATTTCAACTCAAGTTGTAGAGTATCAAAAAGTCTCCGGCCACATGTGTCATTCACATTCATAAATCCTAAAAATTATTCTTTTATGTGAACATTACTTGAAGAAAAAGACACATATCTCAAAATCATAGAGATTTGCTCTTTGTGACTAGTATCAGAAGTACAATCAAGTATCATTGAAAAGTATTTTGCTTCCTTTATTTCTTTGACGATTTCAAATTTAATCATCTTGGCAAGCAAAAATATCAACTCATTTGTATTCCATGACCAAGATAATGATAATGAGTATCACTGTTTGTTGTATGTTTAAGATGCTTTTGAATAACATGATCAAACTCTACTACCATTTCAGCTAAACCCCAGAAATTTCCATTACTATTCTCATATAATCTCTCATTCGAACCACGAAATGCTAGGTTATGTTTTCCAAAAAATTTCACAATTGAAATAATTCTTGATAAAACATTTCTCCAATATTCTTTCTCTTTCTCATAGTGTTCTTGAACTGCTTTATCAATTGTTTATTTTTTCGGAATTGTATATTTTTAACATGCTCCATACGTACTTCATTCTCTCTATTTTTTATGCTAAGATGATTCCATCATTGAAGTCCCCTCTTGCTAATTCACCTACTCCTTGACCTTTGCTAAATAATTTACATCAAAAATAAAATATTTTGTCAACCTCTTTCGAGTAGACAAGTCAATCTCTATCGCATTTTTCTCCATTAGGCAAAACTCCATTATAATGGATCGAAGAAAAGTGCATATCGCATCGATCGTTGGGACCTATAGCAATAGTTAATCTCTTTTTGGACCATTACGTGCTAAAACACAAATCATTCTTTCATTAAAACCATCCACTTTCTATGATCATTTATATCACAGTCAAAACTAATATCATCATTCTCATCAGCTGACTTCATAGTACTATACAACTGATTTATGTCAAATTCATTATCATTTTCAATGGACACATCACCAAAATTTTCAACATGTACATCTCTAGCATCCTCAACGACTACATCACCAGAATCCTCAATAGGCAAATCACGATTCACATCTTCAATATTCTCGTCATCCAAAGACACATTACAACCAACATCATGATTGTCATTATTCTCATTCAAATCCAAGTCATTGTTCAACTCCAGATCCTCCTCAACATCAACATGTTGGTTATCACTTGGACTGGGATTTTTGGAATCCTTAATAATAAATTTATCAAAAGCTCCTCTTTGAGACCGAATTAACACTTCAACGTTTTATTTTTTCTTACATTTTTCACAACTAGAATCCTGTTTTCTAGTTACAGACAACATAACTTCCATAAAATTCAAATTCATTCAGATGCTGCAAAAACTAAAATCTAAAATTTAAATTTCTATAGTCATCAAATTATTATCAATTTGTTATATATCACATATCACAAAAGAGCTCGAGCCCAATAAACAAAACTACAATCTACAAACCAATAAACCACAATTATCAAACTAAAAGGCATAAAAAACTAAAAAAATTGCCTCCAAAGAACTGGAGAGGCGAAACGAGTGAACGACAAGTGGGCAAGAGAAGAAATTGTGATGGACACGATACGCAATAACGCAAATGATGAAGATTGAAGATGGGGCACAATGAAATAGAGTCGAGAGAGAGATTAGCGAGAGACAGAAACGAGCTGATGGGGGATGAGGAATTGAGGATCTATATTCTTATTCTTAATATATAATACTCCCTCCGTCCCGCTATTATTGTCTTATTTTCCTAATCAAGTTGTCCCGCTATTACTGTCCTCTTTTCAAAAATCCCAAAAACATTTTTAAATCTAAAATGAAGTGGACCCTCCTTACCCACTACCCACGCCCACATTCTTATACTCTCTCTCTCCAACAATATCTCTCTCACACGATTCTGTTCGGCTCTGAACTTAGAAATTTATGATCTTTAACTTTTTTGAAGTATTGGACTAGAGACGAGTCTTCAGGTGTAGAGGGTGGGTTGGGGGGGGGGGGGTGAATACACCTGAGTCCAAGTTTTAACTCAAACGCGAAAGTCAGCCTTCGAGTGACTATGCTACTGAACGAGTCAGTAAGCTAAACAAGCTTTCAGCTCGCGTGGGTAGAGTGATTCCAAATACCGAATACAGTCTGCTAACTTTAGTCAGTGTACAATAAACTCAGTAGATGAATGAGTGCGGTGAATGAGTGCGGAATGTGTAGGTCCGGTTTTCATATCGTCTCGAGTTGAAAAATGTTATTACTGAAATCGGTTCAGATTGTGCGTAGATTCAGTTTTAATGAAAGTCTGATAGGAGTTTTTAGCAAATCAGTTTTATGCAACATGAACATGAAATCTATGAAATAGTAAGTGCACATGCAGTTTTTAAAGTGGTTCGGATACTCAAGATCCTACGCCCACTGTCCTGAACAAAGCATGAGTTCTTGAATTTATTATATTGAGCAAGTCTCAGTCGATTTGTTCGTAGGACAGATTCTCTGGTTATATAGTCTTAGCGACTTTACATAGTTTCAAACATAAGGTTTAAGTTATCTCCAACTAGGAATAAGTTTTTACAATAAGAACAGTTTAATGGATATGAACTCCTTCAGTTTCTAATCTTGTGATCTAACAAGGATGGCTTAGAATAGAGATTGGGAATAGAGTGTCTCTAGAGAGAAGAACTATAACAGATGTTCTTGTGAAGTGAGTTCTTCGCTAAGTGAGGTTAAGTTCGCTAGAGGTTGTGTGTTTTGAATGCTTGGTGTTCCCGATCGTCTTCTTCATCGTTTGAAGCTCGATCTCTATTTATAGTCTTGACTTATGAATAGATCCGTTAGAGGGAACCTAGACACGTGTCAAAAACGACAAGGAAAATGACCATCTTTAATTTTGAATGTTACTGTAGAGATTCTCTCTTTTACAGTCTTGAGGGCAGCTTTTGTCAGAACAAGGTACAGTGCCGGCAGCTCCTCATTGGTTGAGGTAGAATAGTAGGTGAGACTTGTTCAAACTCCAAAGCATATGCTGAGTTGACTTCCTCTAATTCCTCGGAGTGAGTTATCTTCTACTGAGATTCTTCTGAAAAGATTAGTCGCATACCTCTTCCTATCCAGAGATTCAGTAGGTTCTGACTAACCATACTGAGTTCCGATGCTGAGTCCGTCTGGTTGATAACGATCTACTCTACTGAGTCTATCAATTACTGAACTCTAGCTAGTCTACTAAGTTCCTAACATGCTGAACTCAACTAAGCCATTGTTGAACTCAACTAAGTCATTACATTGTCTGGTTCATCATTTAGCTAGGGTTTTGGGATCTTCAAATCTTATCAAACTGAATGTCATCCTAACAGGAAGCTTTAGATTATTTTTTAAATTACAACATGAAAAAAAGCAGAAAAAAAATCAATTGCCTCAACTATGCCTTGCAAAAAATTGGATGAATTCTCATTTCTTCCTACCAACCACTCCTCGAAAATTATGCTCATTTACTAATACAAAATAAAACTCATAAAATACACACATAAACAAAGTTTCTTAATCTCCGTGCCCGAACCAAGGGGGACATTAATAACGGGACGAAAGGAGTATAACATTCCCAATTTTGATTCATTGTTGTAAAAGAAATATTAAAAAATATTTATAAGTATAAAATTAGCTAAAAACAAAAGTCCATTTTTTAATGTTATATATGAATTTATACTTCTTCAAGTGGGCCAATTCATTAACGAGTTGTATTATTTTTAAGTAATAAATATTGTACAATGGGCTTAATTTAATAACTTATATATACAACATTTAGATCATTAGGCTGATGCCCCCAAATTTTTATGCTCTATGCAGTAGGGTCGGCTGCACATGCCTAGGGCCGGGCCTGACTGTTGAAGTTATTAGATGATTTTGCATCTGAAGCCCATTGCTTCTTAGATTGTATCTAACAGCAACCACCCCAATCGATTAATCGGCCAATCTTTCTAATATTTTATTATCTTCTCTCTCATCCCTATATTCACATCACTAATTTTCATCTCAACCCGACCACAATGATTTTTTATGCTTTATCAACGACCAATCTAACCACTCAACCATAATATTTTTTACAATTAGTTTTAATTACAATATAAATTACTTATAGTTTTTAAATTACAACATAATTACTTGCAATAAAATTAAATTAAAATACAGGAAAATGCTACAAGTTAAAATATTACAACACTAATACATAGAAAATGCAACAAAAGAAAATTACAACAATTGAAATTAAAAATTGAAAATAAATATTTGCTACTTAAACAAATGGTTGAATCTTTGCCATATATGTTCGATCAAGTCATTTTTAAGACCACTATGAGCATCCTTATTGCGCAGCTTTGCTCTATTTGCCTTATACTGGTTATGCTTCAAATGGATTTGGTCCATCTTCTTTCGTTCTTGATTTTTTTGAACTGATACCACCTTATCTCTTGGTTTTTGGTCCATCTTTCACTTACATTTCCACCCTCCAATCTCAGTTCTCACTTCGGATTATGACACATAACTTGTTTGAAAACCTCCATGTGTGCAAATTTGCATCTTCCATAAATTATTTGAGCCTCTCTCAACATCTTTGTTGGAAATTCCGCTCCTTTTTCGACCATATGGTTCCTGTATGAAGAAATCCACTTGGTCACATTCGTACTAAGTCGTTTATGATGATTTCTCAGTGACTCCACATATCTTTCTTCACCAAGTTGTGGATTCGTTTCACGTGCTTGTTCATAATACGTTGTCATGCGTCACCCTTTTGGTTAGTGCCGATAATTGGATTCTCACTAACTATAAACCAAGAAGACATCAATGCTATGTCTTCTTGATTTGTTGAACCTTGTGGACCGCTGGAAGCGCTTGTTCGTCGGCCGTCGGAGGAGGATTTGGTGGAAATTGGAAGTTCGGACTATTTTCGAATGGCATGAATTCTTGAGAGTTTTGAATATTTTCTGATGAAAAGTTTTGAGAATTTGAAAAAAAAATTATGAGGATCCATGAAAATTTTTGAGAAAAAACAACAAAGTGAGGTATTTGCATGAACAACTTCACTATTCTGTCTTGAAGATATGTGAGAGAGAGAGTGCAAATTTGTGTGGTTGGGGTAGGTTGAAGGCAGTCCGTGGGCGGTTAAACAAGAACGAGGTGAATTGATCTTTGCATTTATTTTTTTTCCAATTCTTTACGTGGAGGTCAACCAACACCCATTTTAGTCATTGTTAAACATAGTCTTAGATTCAGCAGTTGGTAGAATTACATGTAAGAAAGGAAATCCTCTATAAGTATATTAGTTACTAGAATATCATGATCAACTTCATCAGATAAACAAGTATATTGGATGTTCCACTGTCTCCTAAATTGATATTGCACAATCAAGTTAGAAACTATTTTTTACAAGTTTTGTTGTTGTAGATGATATTAAGCTTATTATGAAGTTACTACTTTCTCTCTAATTATGTTCTTTCTTTTGGATCTACAATTGTTCCTTGGTAGAAAACGAAAATGGTTAATCAAGTGACATAAAACCTCAACAGATAATGTATGCAGTTGATTCCAATTTTTTCTTCTATTTATTTGATTTTCAACTAATGCTATTAAGTTTAGAATGAACTTATGTGCATATGACTTCAATTTTTTTCGCTATTGTGTTGTACTTCACACTTGTTTTCAGTTTTAAAGAAGTTTATCTAGCATCAATTTCATTCTATGATGAATTTCGGTTCAAAATCTAATTAAGAGCGTTAGCTTCTTTCTTGTGCCGTATTGCAAACCAAAATTATTGCAGAATATATACTGATCTATTATTTTCGTTTGCAGACACCATCTATTGTGGATACATTTTGTTTTTGTATACAACATGGTGGTGGTTTTCAAATGAGAGGAACTCAAAGAGTATATTATGAAGGTGTTGGGTTATGAGTCAGTGATTGATTAGATTATCACTTAGAGGGTACTTTGTATTATCATCAGTAGTTCTTGTATTACGACTTGCTTATTTTCGGTAATGGGGGAAATCATAGTGATTTATTGCTATAGAATTGAAGATCTCAAAACCTGATGTTGTACCCTTAGTGTGTTGTCTTTTAGACTAGATGATGTAATAGGCTAGACTGTTCTTATTTTCGTTATCTGTTTTTGTCTAAGTCCTGTAAGGGGAATTTATTGGTCTGAACTTCAGTAGGAAGTTAAATTCCAGAACCCCACGTCATCAGTATGTAAGAGCTCGTGTTCTCAGGTCTCCAGTTGACCACCATCAGTAGAAGATTATTCTTCAACTGATCTCCAATAAAGGACACAAGATGGAGCTCCGCACCTTCGTAGTCATCACCGACTACACTCGCAGAAGACCTTTATCCACCGACTTAGACGAAGAAGACAGTATGATCGTGTCAGATCAACTGTATCCGACAGGAAATGACCCGACTTTTAATGATATTCGAAGTCAGCAGAAGATCATACGAGGATGAGTGAGACTCAACTCAGATGAAGACTGATGTCTGACAAGTCTCACCTACCACGAACCTCGACCAATGAGAAGTATCCAGAGCCTTACCTGCTCTGCAACTAAAGCTGCTCTCATATACAATGACCAACTACTCTGCGACACTATTTCGAAACTTATGGCAATTTTCCTTGGACGTTTGAGACACGTGACATCGTCTTCTCTAACGGACATATGCCTGGGTCACGACTATAAATAGAGAAGCCTTTTCGAGCTCATCGCACGGGATATCAAAAGGGATTACACGCTCAAGCATTCAAACTCTCTAGCGCATTCACGAAGATCCGGCGAAGAACTTGCTTCGTTGAAAATCTTTAGTACTTCTCTCTAGAGTTTCTTTAGATCCCTCTTCTCTATCTAAGCTCCATTGTTATATCCATAGCTTAGAACCTTCGAAGGAGTTCACTTTTTCTGACCGTTCTTATTGTAAGAACTCCTTCATAGTTGGAGAAAATCCCCTCCCCTTCAAACTTCGGTTTGATTTGTAAAGTCGCTAAGGACTATAACTTATAAGGGTTTGTCCAGCACAAAGATACCTTGATGAGGCTTGCTCAGATCATCGGTTCTGAAACTACTGGTCTACTCGAACAGATCCTGAAAATGTTTTTCACTGCACAAGCATCTCTTCATACATCCTTATACTCTTATCTATAATGTCTGATATGTCAGGTATACGGATGGTGTCGATGTTCTCTGTAGAGAACTACACTGTATGGCGCGTAAGAATGGAGGCGCACCTTACATCGCTGCACGACAGCATGACTAATGTCCTTGAAACAGGACCCATCATTCCCATGATCGACAACGTTCAATATGCCGTTGTAGGAGGTGTAGGAGCACAGACTGGTGCTAAGGTTGCTAAAGACAAATCTGCCTTCACGCCAGAAGAGAAAAAGCTGCACAACCTCGACCGAGTAGCGCGGAATGCAATCCTGACTACGCTCAGCGATTCACACCTCAGGAGGGTGCAAGATTGCAAAATGGCAAAAGAACTTTGGGATGCCCTGGCAGTACTGAACCAAGGAACCCCGCAGATCAAAGAGATCAAGCTCGAGCTAGAGCTTCAAAAGTTCGACACCTTTGCCATGGTGCCCAACGAGACCATTGACGAGCTTAGCGTCAGGTTCACAAATCAGATCAATGTGATCAACGGGCTGGGGAGAACGTTCACCAACAAAGAGATGAACACCAAGATCTTGAGAGCGCTACCTCGACTGAAGTGGCTTCCTTTTGCTACTTATTTACGTCGCTCAGATCTTAATGCTTTAACTCCCCGATGTTATCTTTTCAGAATTGAAGACGGAGGAGTTCGAGCACAGTCTACCCCAAAGATGCTCAAGTACTCCAAGTGACACCCAAATAGACCATGCTTTCAAAGCAATAGTCAGCAAATCTGGAGTCAACCCCATTTCTTCCAACAAGACAAGAACCGCCTCGTATGCTAAGTCTTCCGAGACTCCCGATATCGATCGTCTTGCGCTTATGGCTCTCAAATATCAAAGATAGAAGGAGAGAGTCGAAAGCTGAAGAAATACCACCAAGATTCTCCCTCAGGTAAGAAAGAACATCGTAAAAGGGAAGAATCTAAACCATCTCCTAATAGCAGGAACGCAGAACCTGCTGCTAGTCCATCCAACAGCTCAGCGTGAAAAGGCGGCAGAGTAACTGTGTGTTACAACTGCAAGAAAGAGGGACACTTCTAGTACGATTGTCCCGAGCTCTCTACCGCCAAAGAAGCGTAACGACGAGCCGTACACGAGAAATTTGCCCGAAGAAGGCGGACCTACATTGCGGAGAGCTATCCGATGACTCAATCGAGGAAGATACTTTCATGTATTCTTCTGAAGACGAAGCTGCATTTATTGCCGTTGAGGTCGGAGAAACAGATCCCGAATCAACGACCGAATACCGTCTGTGGCCGGAGAAGAGGCTGAGGTAAAATCGAAACTTATTATAACCTCCTCTTCACGAGCACACACGACACGTGCTCGCCTACGTGATGAACCTCTAGACGTGGTGCAAGCATATGACGATCTACTAGAGGAGCAGCCGAGCTAAGTAGAGAGTTCAGCAGAACCGTTCGTGAACCGGAACAGTAAAGCGCCGAAAATCGAGACTTTCTTCTGATTGTCAGGTCTCTACTGATTCAGAAGTTCTAGTAGCGAGACTGAAGGAAGAGATTGAATCTCTTATGACTAAGTCTCAGCTTCAAGAAACTCAGATATCAGTTCTGACTAAGGACAATTTTGAGAAAGATACTGAAATAGCCCGACTCAGTCAGAAACTCGCAGAGGTTGAGAAAGATTATGAATCACTTCAGAAAAGTGATGAGGTTTGGCGAGGAATGATGACTGAACAGTACCTGGGAGCCAAAGAGAAGTTGGAAAGCATGCTCGGAGCTCAAAGGCCACCAGTCATGAAAGAAGGACTTGGCTACACTCACAAAGCATCCACCTCTACTTCAAAAGGTTCAGAAATGCTGGTTGATAGGTTCGTCAGAGGGAAAGTTCAGATCTCTGAACCAACAACTCAGGCGAAGAACAAACAGAAGATAATTGCACCTCAGCCGAGCAACAAGAAGCAACTGACCAAAGGTTCTAGCCCCAGAACACCACGATCAAACTCAGGGGGAACTAAGAAGGTCAGGTGGGCAGAGTAGTATGGCGAGCCACTGTATGAGCATCCAGCACAGTTTGGTTTGTACTATTATGAGCCCAGGGTCAGAAGGAGCACAAAGCCTCAGAAGAAGAAAGTTCATGAACCCAAAACTGACAGGAAGTCAGTATCTCCAGGTCCAGTGGAGAAAAAGGCTGACAAGGTTCAGAAAAAGAAGTCTGAGACTCCTAAGGTCGCAAGACATATCTGGGTCGCGAAATCACCAACGCTTAAGGACCCAAACTGAACCAAATGGTACCTAAAAATGTTTCTGTTTTGCAGGTGCATAAGGACCTTTGGATTGTGGACAGCGGCTGCTCGAGACATATGACTTATCAAAAGAGCCCTCGACCCATTACGTGCAAGAAGATGGTCCCGCACAATAAATAAAAGTAAAAAAAACAAAGGGAAGATAGGTCCTTGAACGCGCTACCTGAGTTTGGTGACAACTCTAAAGGCTATACAAGAAGATGGTCCAAAGAATAGAAAACAAAAAAAAATTAATAAATATTAAAAAAAAAAAAAAGAAAGAGAAAAAAAAAAAATAGAGGTAAATTACCCCCCCCTGAATATAAGAGGCAAGAAGTATGTCCTCGTCGTTGATCGACGATTATTCGAGATATACGTGGCCATCTTCATAGCCAACAAATCAAGTCAAGACTCGAGCTACCAATACCGTTGAAGAAACTCGAGATTAGAAAAAAGACAACAAGATCCGTAAGAGAATTCGCTCATGGACGTGATGGACGAAATTCATCAACTCGAGAGTTAAAGAGTACTGCGACAAGGAGGGAATTCAAGCACGAGACTTCAACATCGGGAGCATCGCAGCACCCCTCGCACAGAACGGACTTGCCGAACGGAAGAACGTAACACTAAAAGAAGCAAAGCAAGAATGCTCCTAGCGGACTCGGACTACCCTCAAAGTTCCGGGCCGAATGCTACCGACACCGCCCTGTTACACTCGTAACCGCTCACTACTTACAAAGCAACACATGAAGACGTCATACGAACTGTGGAAAGGGAGAATTCCTTCTATTTCTCATTTCCATATTTTTGGATCTCCTTGCTTTATTCACAATAACGGGAATGATCAGTTAAAGGTCTTTGATAACAAATCTGATCAAGGAGTATTCTTAGGATACTCTCGAATCAGTAAAGCCTTCAGGGTCTTTAACTACCGGACCCTTTGCGTGAAGGAAAGCCCTCATGTTATTTTTGATGAGTTTGTTACTGAGAATAGGAAACCAAAGAAAAATCCTGAAGATGTCAGCAGCAAGCTACATGATCTCACACTAAACGACAAAGCTGAGATGATCCAGCATTTTTGGTATGATGAGCCAGACGATGAAGAAATCCAGATCCATCCCGCAAGCATCGTAGGCCGACCCCGGTTGATTCTCATCGCAACAAAATCAACATCAGGTAACAATGGTAGATGAGGAAGCCCCAGTGGTAACTGAGACCTCTACTGAGAATATAAACTCAGGGGGAATGACTAATGTTCCTGAGCTAAATGCCCCTGAACCTGGAAACTCAGTAGATCCTAACCTTCTTACTGAATTGCTTCAGTCACAGAACAACACTACTGAAATGCCTAACACTCTTGTTGATTGTACAGAAGTAATCTCAGAAGAAGAAGCCAAACTCAGACGTTCGTGGCTAGACGCTCACTCTTCTGATTTAATAATTGGAGATTCATCAGCAGCAGTAAGGACAAGATCCAGATTAAGCCAAGGAGAAAGTGCTCTCTACTCCTGTTTCTTATCCACTGAAGAACCTCAGACGATAGAGGATGCTCTCAATGATGCTGACTGGATCATTGCCATGCAAGAGGAGCTGAACCAGTTTGTCCGCAATGAAGTTTGGGAGCTTGTTGACAAACTTAGACATCAACACGTGATCGGTACTAAGTGGGTCATCAAAAACAAGCAAGATGAAAACAACATCATCGTCAGAAACTAGGCTCGACTTGTTGCCAAGGGATACTGTCAAGCAGAGGGGATAGACTTTGACGAAACATTCGCACCAGTCGCCAGATTGCAGCTATTCTTCTGTTCCTAGCCTATGCAACGCATCAGAGATTTAAAATATATCAAATGGATGTTAAGTCAGCGTTTCTGAATGGCGTACTGAAGGAAGAAGTCTACTTGGAACAACCGCCCGGCTTCCAGCAGGGACATCAGGTGTACAGACTTCGGAAAGCTCTGTATGAGTTAAAACAAGCACCTAGGGCTTGGTACGATACCCTGTCAGACTTTCTTCTTCAGAAAGGTTTTCAGCAGGGGACAGTAGATCGCACCCTGTTCAACATCAAGTCAGGCGATGACATTCTACTAGTGCAGATCTATATGGATGACATCATTTTCGGTTGCAGGAATGTGACTATATGTCAACAATTTGAGAAAATGATGAAGGAGAAGTTCGAGATGTCCATGATGGGAGAGATAAACTACTTCCTTGGATTTCAAGTGAAGCAATCACCTGAAGGAATATTCATCAACCAAGCAAAATATACTCGAGACCTCCTGAAAAGATTCGGCTGCGACTCAAGCAAGCCAGTCAAGATCCCCATGAACACGAATTTAAAATCGATCTAGACAAAGAGGGAGCTTCTGTTAACTCTACTGATTATAGAGCTATTATTGGTTCTTTATTATATTTAATAGCAAGCAGGCCTGACATAACTTATGCTATAGGTGTATGTGCAAGATTTCAGGCGAATCCCAAGCGAAGTCATCTTAACTCAGCAAAGAAGATTCTGCGATATCTGAAAGGAACACCTGATGCAGGGCTATGGTATCCTGGTGATGATAATATGATTCTAACGAATTATTCTGATGCTGATTATGCAGGATGTAGGATAGATCGTAAGTCAACTTCCGGAACATGTCAGTTCCTAGGCAGCAAGCTGATATCATGGTTCTCAAAGAAACAGCATTCGGTGGCGACGTTCACTACTGAAGCTGAGTATATGGCTGCTGGAAGTTGATGTGCCCAGATCCTTTGGCTTCGACAACAACTGCGAGATTATGGAATTACTCAAGATGAAGTGCCCATCTACTGTGACTCCACCAGTGCAACTGCAATAACTCAGAATCCAGTTCTTCATACAAGATGCAAGCAAGTGGACATTTGACACCACTTCATCAGAGACCATGTCGAGAAGAAGGATATCAGGATAGAGAAAATCCATACTGACAAGCAAAGGGCAGACATACTGACCAAACCGCTAGCTGAGAACGGATTCGCGAGAACTATCGCCGAGCTAGGTCTCATCGGACCCTACCGACTCGAGCCGGAAAAAAAAAAAAATTCGACGACAGTCGGAAGTCGACTCAGTACTTTGATTCAGTAGGGTGAATCATACAGTACACAGTAAGGGGGAACATGGTACCATCAGTACCACGAAAATTCTCCTAAGTCAATTCGGTAACCAGTTGTTCGTAAAAGTTCAGCTGAAGAGGTTTGCGTATTTAGATTCTTTAATATTCTCAGAAGCATGCTCGCATTTAATAACTCAGTCGTTTGCATTCAATGGCATGACTTGTATTTATTTCCCGCCATAAATTTTTAAGGATTGAGTCGGTAGAAACCGTTCTTATTTAAAATGCTTTATCCTTTAATGCTGCCTGCAACGCATTTAATGCATGTCTTCTCACCTTACTCTATCTGCGCATATCTTACGTGGGTCTATATTAGAGGCGGCTAAGTAATCATTCCTTTTATAACATCAAATCTAAGCCGTCCTAGAAAAGCGAGATTTTATAGAAACTGTCTGATCGAAAACCCTTGATATTCAAATCTTATAAAATCTTACCCTTTTCACTCTAATCTCACTTTTTCGCCATTTACACAATCTTAGAGCTTCCAAGCATTCCTGATTACTGCATTCTCTCGACTGCATTTATTTCTTCCAAGCTATTTGATTACGGTAAATTTTCTATCTATCTGCAACCTTGATCTAACTTACTCTATTTTTGAGTGCTAACTCTTTTTTTGAAGATTTCTGTTTCAATGGCGATCGTTTCAACCCCATCCAACATCGAGGAGATCATACTCTCCAGGGTTCTGTTCGAACCCACGATGGTCTTCCATCAGGCGGAGCTTCCTTTCATGGAGCCTATCTTCTCGGCTCTCAAAGCTTCCGGCCTGAAGCTTCTGTTGACGAAGCACCCCAAGGCGTACCTGCCCCGGCAGGTGGCCGAGTTCTTCTTCAATATGCATTCGGTGGAGGATAACGATGCGGAGGTAACCATTATAGGTTACATGAGGGAGGTTGCGCCCCAGAAGTGGGAAGCCGGCCCGTGCCGACATCGGCGTGATGGAGGCCTTGAAGTTCGCTTTTGAGTTGCCGGACTCAGGGATTTCACCTGTGGGTTACAAGGAGAATGAGCTCAACGACTATGTCCATCATTTCTGTGGACGTGATGATATCTCCTTCAAATCTGCCTTACCGAAGAACCAACTCCTTCCGGAGTATAGGGGCCTCGCCTACATCGTCATCCACATCTTGACGAGTGCCGCCAGTTCGTTCGATCAGCTGTCCAAGCCTCGACTCCAAATCAAGATGGCAATTATCGATGGAGTCCAGGTGAATTGGACCAAGTTCTTTCTAGTTGAGCTGAAGGCTCAGGCGCAGAAGTTCACGTCCACTGAGTCTGGAGAGAGAAGACTCTTTAATTTGGGCAAGCTATTGTACGGGACAAAGGTGTCCGTATTGATTGAGGATTCAGTGACAAATCATGCCACCTTTGTTGACTCCAAATACTTCGACCGCAAGCTGATCAAGTTCAAAACTAGAGCAGCGGCCGAAAAGTCAATCAGACGTGGAGCTACTGAGCTCAAGAGATCATCCACTGATTTGCCTCCACGGGCCGAGCAGCCGAAGAGAAAGAAGCTATCCAAGGATGGAGCTTCTAAGGCTGCCTCTAAGCCTGCTTTCCCCTCCACCCCCTCAGGAGGAGGAACTACTGGACGTTGATACCGGCATTGAAGGTGCCACCTTGAAGGAAAAGGTACAGCGGGTCAGTACGGAGGAGACTCAGCTGGAAGAAGCTGACGAGCCAGCTGCTGAGGTCTCCTCAGAACAATCGTCGATCGTTCAGATAACTCGTCTCCGTGCCACAGGAGAAGTCGCTGAACATATTCCTGAGATTGCCCAGCATCAGGATTTGGTCGACATTGCGATCAGGGCAAGGACACAGATGCTGCTGCAATTCCTTAATTGGGATATCCTCGCAGACCTCATCCAGCAGCATTCTGCGTTGTCAATACTGGCTGAGGAGCAGAGTCTGCAGATGGCGATCGGGTTTGGGGAACCCGCCGACATCGCCTCATTCGAGGACCTTCGCTCAGCTATGTTGTATCTTTTAGAGATGAGGTCCTCCCCACAGACGGCCAGGAGCCCATCGCCGCCTTCTCATCACAGTGATGGTGATGATGATCAGGTGCCCAAGGATGCAGAACAGGGAGATTCTGCTGAGGGAAAGACTCCCAGCGAGAAGGGCGACTCATCTCCACCACCTCCCCGAATCGGGTGCCGCCCGGTTGCTTCATCCTCCAGGAAGCAACAACTCGCCGCCTCAGAGCAGAGGCTCGGAACCTCATCATATCAGATCAAGCCTATAGATTCCGTGTCCTCCAACTCCGTCAACCGAGCTATCAGGAAGCAAGGAGACAAGAACCGTCACCTGGCTAAGGATGTCCATCTCAAATGGGCTCAGTACACTAAAACTCTGACGGAGAAGGTTGACGAACTTGGGAGCGCAGTCAAGAAGGTCTCAGACGCTCCTACTCCCAACATTCAGGAGATTGTCGAGACTGCGCTGGCAGCTCAGAAGACTGACTTGGCTGCTCAATGTCAGCAATTGCTCGAAGCCCGACAGAAGATATTCGCTTAGCAGTTGTTCTGCGAGCCTAACCACATTCCAAAACACTATGGATGAGCGGAACAGGATGGGCACCTCAAGTGTGCAGAACGCCTTACAAACTCACGCGGCCGCCCTGAAGCTAATCCAGAAAGAAATGACTGACTCTCACGACGCATCGCTTCTGAAGCAGATGAACGAAACAGAGGCTCAGATCCGCCAAATCCGTAAGGATCAGGAGGATGACTGGGTCCGCTACTGCGATGCCGTCGGAAACTTCAACACCACCACCACTTCCATTAAAACAGCTATCTACGACCTTCAGCGGGAAGTAGCAGATATCAAGGCCCTCCTGTCCCCGGCTAGTGATGATGCCAAAAAGGGGGAAGGAAGAGCTCAGGTGGTAGGTCAGTCAGTTGAGAGGGAAACTCTTAAGGGGGAAAGTTCAGCTCAGGCTGGAACTAGCTCCGTCCCCCCTCCCAAAGTCCAAATCCCTCATGTCCAAAGTCGGTCGAGCCGCAGACCCTGCGAAGCTCATTGCCCGAGCGAGTTGGAAGATCAGGAGAAGGATCCTCGGCTTAGGCGCAGCACATAGAGGACATAGCTCAATTCCTCGATCAGGAGGATGAGCCCCTGCCGACTCAGAGGCCTGGGAAGGAGAAAGCCACTGAAAGCACTCCACCTCCTTCCCCGACGTCCAAATTCAAATCAAGAGCAGAGTAGGAAGAGCATGATAAGAGGGTGGCCCAGCTACTCCAAGATCAGATAGATTATGAGCTGAGGCCAGAAGAAGAAGCTCAGAAGCCTAAGAAGAAGAAGAGATTGACAGTTGTCAGGATGTCCAAGAGTCAGGCTAAGCTGATTCTGGATCAGCAAAAGAAGAAGGCTCAGCAATCTGCTGATCAGGAGCCTGTTGATGACTCAGGGACGGACACCCTGCTACTTGCTTAGAGGATGAAGAAGATCTCAACATTTACACCTGAGCAGGAGGCAGAAGACAAGGCAACTTGGGAGGCTACGCAGTAAGGGCTAAATCTCAGGACAAGAGATAAGAGAGTTGCTGCTTTGAGGGAGAAGAAAAGAGCAGAAGATTTGGCCAAGATTATCGAGCTTATAGACAAAATCGCCAGAGAGCCAATCTTCGAAGAGAGTAAGCAGATCCTGAGGACATCTAAGTTCTTCCGGCGTGGTGCCTAAAAGGCTTATCTCAAGAAGACTCCGTACCGCCGCGTAGACAGATGGATTCCTTGGAATCTGAACGAGGAGTGGGAGGAGCTGAAGATAGATTTCATCAAGGCATATCATGTATGGCAGTGCTATCCTGCTAAATTTTCGCCCGCTGATCTTTTCGATGAATTCATCTATCAATACAATGCAAACTTTAGGGCGCAGATCAAGCTGCTATTATTCAAGGAGAAGCTGCCCTTCACCGCTCCCCGCCTACCGCCACCGACTCCTCCCATGACGACTCAAGAAGTGATATGTACGAAGGAGATTGAGGATGAGGTCGAGGCTGCTCGCGCGCCACAATGATTTGGATCCTTTGCGGCCCAAGTGATCTCTCTTCCATCCAAACCCTCGCAGAAAGAATATATAAATCCTATGGATTGGAGCCTCCAAATGCTAAGTCTCAAGAATTCAAAGCCAAGATCAAGAAGTACAGACGTTAGTAGTAGTTGTTCCTTATCTTCCGTTGTATAGAGCATAGACTGATGTAATTTCACTTCATATATAATATATCGGTTCTTTGCTTGGCCAGACAACTACTCATTGTCTTATAGCTGTGTTTACTGTTTATCACATCTGATCACTGAAGTGATCTGACACTGCTCAGTTTTTACTGAATTCCTTTGGGTCAGTAGTTTAGTACTTAGTGGTTTTGGCATCATCAATTGGGGGGGGAAATTGTTGGGTTATGAGTCAGTGATTGATTAGATCATCACTTAGAGGGTACTTTATATTATCATCAGTAGTCTTGTATTAGGACTTGCTTATTTTCGGTAATGGGGGAAATCATAGTGATTTATTGCTATGGAATTGAAGATCCCAAAACCGGATGTTGTACCCTTAGTGTGTTGTCTTTTAGACTAGATCATGTAATAGGCTAGACTGTTCTTATTTTCGTTATCTATTTTTGTCTAAGTCCTGTAACGGACATTTGTTGGTCTGAACTTCAGTATGAAGTTAAATTCTAGAACCCCACGTCATCAGTATGTAAGAGCTCGTGTTCTCAGGTTTCCAGCTGACCACCATCAGTAGAAGATTATTCTTCAGTTGACCTCCAGTAAAGGACACAGTATAGAGCTCAGTACCTTCAGAGTCATCAGCTGACTACACTCAGTAGAAGACCTTTATCAGCTGACTCAGACGAAGAAGACAGTATGATCGTGCCAGATCTACTGTATCTGATAGGAAACGACCCGACTTTTAATGACATTCGAAGTCAGCAGAAGATCATACGAGGATGAGTGAGAGTCAACTCAGATGAAGACTGATGTCTGACAAGTCTCACCTACCACAAACCTCGACCAATGAGAAGCATCCGGAGCCTTACCGCTCTGCAACTAAAGCTGCTCTCATGTACAGTGACCAACTACTCTGCGACACTATTTGGAAACTTATGGTTGTTTTCCTTGGACGTTTGTAACACGTGGTATCGTCTTCTCCAACGAACAAATGCCTGGGTCACGACTATAAATAGAGAAGCCTTTCCGAGCTCATCGCACGGGATATCAAAAGGGATTACAGGCTCAAGCATTCAAACTCTCTAGCGCATTCATGAAGATCCGGTGAAGAACTTGCTTAGTTGAAAATCTTTAGTTCTTCTCTTTAGAGTTTCTTTATATCTCTCTTCTCTATCTAAGCTCCACTGTTATATCCATAGCTTAGAACCTTCGAAGGAGTTCACTTTTTGTGACCGTTCTTATTGTAAGAACTCCTTCATAGTTGGAGAACCCTTCAAACTTCGGTTTGATTTGTAAAGTCTCTAAGGACTATAACTTAGAAGCGGTTTGTCCAAAGCACGATACGTTGCGAGGCATGCTCGAATTAATCAACAAGACCTCCTCGTTCAGCGGGACCGTCGACGTAGGATCTTGCATATCAGAACCACGTTAAAAATTGCTTGTGTCATTTACTGATTTATTGCATCGTTCTCAAACCATTTTACAAACTCATACTTTGCATAAAACGTATTTAAAAGTACACTAGCCAAAACTATTTTAGTTTGCGAAAACACGTTTTCAAATCGAGACGAAGTCTTTCGGGCCCTACACTTATCCGCCCTAACTCTCCTAGGTTGATGTTTTTATACTGACTAAAGTCGGTAAATCAAACTCGCTTGTTGAGTCACTCGACCCGCGATCGAAGGTTACTATCCGGCACTGTTCATCGGGCCCAACCTACGGCTTCATCGTCCTTCGCGTTTGAGAAAATAAACTTGTACTCAGGTATATGCACACCCCCCCCTCTACACCTGACACTCGTCTCCGGACCAACAGAAGAGATTCTAGCATTGAAACCTAGGTTTGATGTTGATAGATTTGAGTATTTTGATCTTGTAGATGAAGTAAAGGAGTTGGTATATGATTCTTTGGATAGTCTATGGTTTAAGATACCACAAATGGAGTTTTATAAAACAATTAAGAATGATGCGAGACTTGATGCAAATGTTGACACATCTTACTATTTTAATAGGGTGTTAGAAGTATTTGTTGAGGGCGGTAAAATATTGGGTGAGGCCGATGGAGAGACAAAGAGTAAGGCAAGTGTAGAAACAAGTGGTGTATGAAGGGGAGAGGCAATTGTTGAGATCAAGGATGGGGGAAGACAATTGATGAGACTAGTGGAAGAGGAAGGGGGAAGGTGATTGTTGAGACTGGTGGAGGAAGTGGGAAGGCAATGGGAAATCAATTGTTGAGACTTGAGTAGGAGGTAGGGGGAAGACAAGGGTAGAAGTAGTTGGTGAACAAAATAGAGAGGTTGATATTGAGGTTGATACCCATGATATAGATTATTGTCATTTTAGAGAATATGTTGTTGAAGACTTTTTTTAGTGACAACGACTATGCTTTCGAGGATGATGAGAACGTTGAAGCTAGGCATAATAAGAAACAACAACGTTAGCTTAGATGATATCACATAATATTTTGAGCATGATATCGTTGTTGAAGTATGAGTTGTTGCAGCTGGTGAAGAGTCATATTCCTCTGGTTCGTGCACTTATCTTCAGATGAAGTGAGAATGTTAAGAGGGTGGAGAAGTGTGGGAGTACATATGATCTAAGTGCGATCATAAGATGTTGGGTAATGAGTCGAGAGATGATACTCGAGAGTAAAAATAAGATTGGGGGAAATCATAGTAGTACTATGGAATTGAAGATCCCAAAACCCAACTGATATCGATAGTGTAGTGTCTCGATAGGATTAGCCGATGTATAGGTTAGACTTTTTGTATTTGTTTATCTTTTCATCTAAATCTGTAAGGGGTAAATTGTTGGATTGATCTTCCGTCGAAGTTACTCTCCGAAACCCTACGTCATCGTGTAATCGCTTGCATTCTTCAGTCAGTAGTTGATCTTTACCTTCAGTAGAAGACAGCTCATCAGCTGATAAACATCAGCAGAAGAACCCAATGCAAAGCTCAGTACCTTCGCAGTCATCAGCTGACCCACTAAAGCCATATCCTTTGTCAGCAGACTCAGACGAAGAAGACAGAGACTGTCCTAAGTCTCACGTCAGATCCGACAGAAAATGACCCAGTCGCAAAAGTCATTTCGAAGTTCAGCAGAAGATCATACGAGGTTGAAGAATAGTCAACTCTGACCACTGACATATTCTCACCTACCATAAACCTCGACCAATGAGAAGCCAACAACGCTTTACTTGCTCTGACCAACTAAAGCTGCTCTCATGTATAGTGTCAACTGCCCTGCTGCAACAATTCGAAAATTATGGCCGTTTTCTTTGGAAGCTTGTGACACGTGGCATTGTCTTCTCCAACTGACATATGCCTGCTCACAACTATAAATAGAGAAGAAAACCGAGCTCCACGCACGGGATACACAAGGGAAAACGCTCAAGCTCACGAACAACTCTAGCAAACTTAAAGATCATTCAAGCGAAGAACTTGCCTTCATAGAATATTTCTAGTTCTTCTCTCTAGAGTTCTTTAGATCCCTTCTTCTCTAGCTAAGCTCATTGCCAAATTTATAGCTTAGAATTTTGAAGGAGTTCACTTTCTGTGAATTGTTCTTATTGCAAGAACTCCTTCCTAGTTGGAGATTATCCCCTCCCCTAGCTAAACTCCTTCCTAGCTAAGCTCATTGCCAAATTTATAGCTTAGAATTTCGAAGGAGTTCACTTTCTGTGAATTGTTCTTATTGCAAGAAATCCTTCCTAGTTGGAGATTATCCCCTCCCCTTCAAACCTTGGTTTGAATTGTAAAGTCGCTAAGGACTATAACTTAGAAGCGGTCTCTCCAGGTCACGCAATTCCTTCTTGCCGAGGCTTGCTCGAGATAAATCAACAAGTTCTCCTGTTCCATCAGGACCGTGGACGTAGGATCTTGCGTATCCGAACCACGTTAAATTGCTTGTGTTATTTACTATTTTATTGCATAACATACAAACTGATTAAAAAAATCATATCTTTGCATAAAACGTATTTTCAAAGCGCACTAGCCAAAAGAATTTCATTTGCAAAATCGCATTTTCAAACTGAGACGAATCTCCGGGCCCTACACTCTTATCCGCACATCGTCTCCGACTGAGTTTCAAGTACTGACAAAAGTCAGTAGGAGAGCTCGATGGTTGGCACACTTCGACCCGTGATTGAAGGTTACTATCCCGGCACTATTCATCGGGCCGCAACCTACGGCTCGGTTGTCCTTCACGTTCGGAGAAAAGAAACTGTGATCAAGTGTATTCACCCCCCCTCTACACCTGACTATCGTCTCCGGACCAACAATTGGTATCAGAGCACACGGTGTTCTTTTGATCACTCAACACGGTTCTAATCTTTTCGATTACGAAGACGAGGTGCCGGTTCTCAATAGAGAACTACACGGAGCCCAAATGAAACCATTGACGAGCTTAGCGATTCACAAATCAAGTCAATGTGATCAACGGGCTGGGGAGGATGTTCACCAATAAAGAGATGAACACGAAGATCTTGAGAGTTCTACGTACCTCGACATAAGTGGCTTCCTTTTGCTACTTATTTACGACGCTATGATTTTAATGCTCTAACTCCTGATGTTATTTTCTCAGAATTAAAAACGGAGGAATTTGAGCACAGCCTACCCCAACGATGTTCCGAAGTGCTCCAATGACACTCGATTGACCATGCTTTCAAAGCAACAATGGCAAAAGCGGAGTCAAAACCATTTCTTCCAAAGAAGGCGTGAGTTGCGGCAGAAACAAAGTCCTCCGAGATATCTCTGCCGACCAACTTACGCTCATGGCTCTCAAATATCAGAGAGAAAAGGAGAGAGTCAGAAAGCTGAGGAAATACAACAGAGATTCTCCCTCAGGTAAGAAAGATTATCAGAAAAGGGAAGAATCTAAACCTTCTACTGACTGCAGGAACTCAGAACCTGCTGCGAGTCCATCGAAAGACTCACCCGAAAAGCGAGAGATCATCCTGCGTTATAAGCGCAAGAAGGAGGGACACTATCGATCGATCGTCCCGAACTCTCACCGCTCAACGGGGCGAACGGCGAGCCGACGTGAAAGATTTGCCCGAAGAAGGCAGGCCTACATAGCCGGAGAGATATCCGACAACTTAATCGAGGAGGATACATTCATGTATTCCTCTGAGGACGAAGCTGCATTCGTCGCAGTTGAGGTCAAAGAGACGGTTCCTGAAGAAACGGCTAAATATTGTCTGATGGCCGGAGAAGATGATGAGGTAAATTCTAAACTTAATATAACCTCTTCTTCACACAGCACACACGACACGTGCTCGGTCACAGATGAGCCTCTAGATGTGGTATAAGCCTACGACGATCTACTAGAGGAGCGGTATTCAGTGAGCAGAGAGTTCGAAACTATTCGAGGAACTAGAACGGGTAAAGGCCGAGAATCGGAGACTTTCTTCCGATTGTCGGTCCTCTACCGAGTCGAGAATC
The DNA here is from genome assembly GCA_028984105.1 of Lavandula angustifolia. NCBI lineage: Eukaryota > Viridiplantae > Streptophyta > Magnoliopsida > Lamiales > Lamiaceae > Lavandula > Lavandula angustifolia. The sequence goes on along the minus strand of CM054812.1, from coordinate 7,203,337 downwards.
GGTTGCGAGACTCAAGGAAGAGATTGAATCTCTTATGACTAAGTCTCAGCTTCAAGAGACTCAGATTTCAGTTCTGACTAAGGACAATTCTGAGAAAGAGACTGAAATAGCCCGTCTCAGTCAAAAGCTCGCAGATGTGGAAAAAGATTATGACTCACTCAGAAGAAGTGATGAAGTCTGGCGGGGACTGATGACTGAACAGTACCTGGGAGCTAAGGAGAAGCTGGAAAGTATGCTCAGAGCACAAAGGCCAACTGTCATGAAAGAAAGACTTGGCTATATTCATGAAGCTTCCACCTCAAAAGGTGCAAACCGCTGACACCACACCTCAGGCGACAAATAAACAGAAAATAGTTGCACCTCAGCCGAGCAGCAAAAATCAGCTGACCAAAGGTTCTAGCCCCAGGACACAACGATCAAACTCAGGGGGATCCAAGAAGGTTAGATGGGCAGAACAGTACAATAAGCCACTATATGAGCACCCGGCTCAGTATGGTTCGTACTACTATGAGCCTAGGGTCAGGAGGAACGCAAAAACTCAGAAGAAGAAAGCTCCTAAACCCAAAATCATCAGAAAGTCAGTATCTCCGAGTCCTGTGGAGAAGAAAGCTGACAAGATTCAGAAGAAGAAGTCTCAGACTTCTAAGGTTCCTAGACAGATCTGAGTTCCGAAATCACCCACTAACATGTAAGGACCCAACTGAACCAAAGGGTACCTAAAAATGCCTCTATTTTGCAGGTGCATAAGGACCCTTGGATAGTGGACAACGGCTGCTCAAGACACATGACATACCAGAAGAGCCTGCTGACCAACTACGTACAAGAAGATGGTCCCAGAATTGAGTTCGGTGACAACTCAAAAGGCTACACAAGGGGATATGGAACGCTGAACATTGGGACTACTTCAGTTCCAAGAGTAACATATGTTGAAGGACTACAACATAATCTCCTTTCAGTCAGTCAATTATGTGACAATCTAAATAAAGTTATCTTTGACGCTGGTTTCTGTGATGTTGTTGATAAATCTATAGGGAAAACAGTGTTATCAGGATCGTGGAGGAAGAATATCTACGTTGCAAACTGGAAAACCGCAGAACCTGAGGCTTGCTTGCTCCCACAGACTAAATCTAGTGACAAGGCAGGATGGCTGTGGCACAAGAGACTCAGCCACCTGAACTTCAAGACTATGAACAAGCTCGCCAAGAACTCTAAAGTCAGAGGACTGCCCAATGAATCATTTATCAAAGACAGAAATTGTGAAGCATGCTTGAAGGGAAAGCAGACAAAGAGTAGCAATCCACCTATTCCTTCACCTTCCACTGATGGAATCCTTCAGCTGCTGCACATGGATTTATTCGGGCCAGTTTCTCCAGTGACTATACGAGGCAAGAAGTATGCCCTGCTCGTAATTGACGACTACTCAAGATACACATGGGTCATCTTCATAGCCAAAAAATCTGATGTCATGACTGAGTTGCCTAAACTGCTGAAAAAGCTCAGTGTGGAAAAGGACATCAAGATACAGAGAATTCGCTCAATCAGAGGAACATAATTTCTCAACTCAGAAGTTAAAGAGTACTGCAAAAAGGAGGGAATTAAGCACGAGACATCAGCAGCTCGTACCCTATTGGTCCCCGAGAGCACGTTCAGGTGTAGAGGGGGGGGTGAATATACCTTAAACCGATTTTCTCAACTTAGAACACGAACAGTCCTGTTCAGGATAGTGTCATACTGAATGAGTTCAGCAGACCAGATAGCTGTTCTGAATCATGTGTGGCAAAGTGTCTGACTTTACTGAGATCCGCTAGCTGACTGACCGTCAGAATTCAGTATCAGCAGATAGAGTCCAGTGGTGCGGAAAGTGTAGGCCCAAATCAGTTGAGTTGGAAAGACATTTATATTAAACCAGTTTCAGTAGAATAATGAGATCAGTCAAGTTCGTTGAAACCAAGTTGAATGATTTTAAAGGATAGTTTTCAGAATGATCAGTTAAAATCAATGCAACAGTAAATAGACACAAGCGAGAGACACAGAGATTTTTAAAGTGGTTCGGATATCAAACAATCCTACGTCCACTGTCCCGAAAAGATCAGGAGGCTATTTATTATACTGAGTTAGTCTTAGTCATCTTGTACACAGGACAAAGCCGCGTCTTGGAATTTATACTGAGCAAGTCTCAGTTTACACGATTATCAAACTAAAGTGTTTGACAAACTCTCCAACTATGAAGGAGTCCTTTTACAATAAGGAACAAGTTCAAATATGAACTCCTTCGTCTAAGCTATGGATATATTCGGTTGAGCTTAGGGTTAGAGGGATAGGGAACGAGAATGTAGCTTCTAGAACGACGAACAGCTGAGTTTAGCTATGAGTTCGTGTAACGTCGTTTGGATACTAGAGGCTTGTATATCAGTTCAGCTTAGTTCCCTACGAGCTTAGAATGTAGTCTTTCGCCGAAGAAATGCTCTTCGAGTTCTTGCGGAAGACTTAGGTTTTCTGGGTTGACTCGTTTGAATGCTCTGTGAGTTCTCGTTGTCGTGATTATTATTATCGTGTATGCTTCAAATTTCGAATAATCCCTCTATTTATAGAGAAGAGTCTTGGAAAGATCCGTTGGAGACGATCATCCCTTACTCTCTCTCTTTTGGTAGCTAATGGCTCTTTTGAAGTAGAGTGACAGTGTCTTTTCCCTCCTTTTCCGGAAAGTTGTTGACTTGTAGCTTTAGTAGGTATAAGGCACGTGTCTGCTTGTCATTCGTCAAGGTTTAGAAAGCAATTGAGACAGAACAGACCTCGAGGCATACTGAAGTTGACTTCTTTCTTCCTCGTATTTGACTATGCTGATTGTCTTTCAAAAGATCGACGATTCGAAAGACTGTCCGCCGTTCTTGCGAGTCCGATCTCCGATTCAGCGGTGAATAAGCCGAGATTGCTCTGCCGAAGATCAGCTCGAGCACGATGAACTACTCCTGCCGAGTTTAGTTCCACTTGTCTCTTCTCGCATATCTTGCTCCCGCCGAGTCCAATACATACTGAGTCTTCTACATCTGGTGCTGAGGCTGATAAGCTACTGAACGCCTGAACCAGAGCAGAGTGTCTGCTGAGTCTGAACCCTCAGAGACAAAAACAATTACAAAGAAATGGTTCACCGATCAAGATAGGGTTTTGGGATCTTCAAATCTTCATAGATTCACTCAGAGCATAAGCCTACTAAGTGCATGTTAGTACGGAAGACAGAATCATTTCCCACTATGTATTACTGTGCTGAGGATAGAATCATCACCCAACATACCCCTCAGCAGAACGGACTTGCTGAACGCAAAAATAGAACACTCAAAGAAGCAACAAGAACGCTCCTAGCAGACTCTGGACTCCCCTCGAAGTTCTGGGCAGATGCTACTGACACCACCTGCTACACTCAGAATCGCTCACTACTTACATAGCAATACATGAAGACACCTTACGAATTATGGAAAGGGAGAATTCCTTCTATTTCTCATTTTCATATTTTTGGTTGTCCGTGCTTTATCCACAATAATGGGAAAGATCGGTTGAAGGTCTTTGATAGCAAATCTGATCAAGGAGTATTTTTAGGATACTCTCGAGTTAGTAAAGCCTTCAGAGTCTTTAACTATCGGACCCTTTGCGTGGAGGAAAGCCCTCATGTTGTTTTTGATGAGTTTGTTACTGAGAACATGAAAAATACAAAAACAAATACTGAGGACGTCAACAGCAAGCTACAGGATCTCACACTAGATGATAAAGCTGAAAAGATCCAGCAGTGTTGGGATGATGAGTCAGACGATGAAGAAATTCAGACTCAACCAACAGGCGATGTAGCTGACCTGGTTGATTCTACTGAACAGAATCAACAACAGGTAATAATGGTCGATGAGGAAGCCCCAGTGGTAACTGAGACCTCTACTGAGAATATAAACTCAGGGGGAACACAAATTGTTCCTGAGCTAAATGCCCCTGAACCTTGAAACTCAGTAGACCCTAACCTTCTTACTGAATTACTGCAATCACAGAACAGTACAACTGAAATGCCTAACACACCTACTGACTGTGCAGAAGTAGTATCAGAAGAAGAAGCCAGACTCACACGTTCATGGCTTAACGCTCATTCTTCAGATCTCATTATAGGGGATCCGTCAGCAACGATAAGGACAAGATCTAGATTAAGTCAAGGAGAAAGCTCACTCTATTCTTGTTTCTTGTCTACAGAAGAACCTCAGTCAATAGAGGACGCACTCAATGATGCTGACTGGATCATCGCCATGCAAGAAGAGCTGAACCAGTTCGTCAGAAATGAAGTTTGGGAGCTTGTTGACAGACCTAGACACTAGCACGTTTTTGGTACTAAGTGGGTCTTCAAAAACAAGCGTGACGAAAACAACGTCATTATCAGAAATAAAGCTCGACTAGTTGCCAAGGGATACTGTCAAACAGAAGGAATCGACTTTGATGAAACATTCGCTCCAGTTGCCAGATTGGAAGCCATTCGTCTATTCCTAGCTTACGCAACGCATCAAGGATTCAAAGTATATCAGATGGATGTAAAGTCAGCTTTTCTGAACGGCGTGCTGAAGGAAGAAGTCTACGTAGAACAACCGCCCGGCTTCCAGCAGGAACATCAGGTGTACAGACTTCAGAAAGCTCTGTATGGGTTAAAACAATCACCCAGGGCTTGGTACGATACCCTATCAGACTTTCTACTTCAAAAAGGTTTTCAGAAGGGGACAGTAGATCGCACCCTGTTCAACATAAAGTCAGGAGATGACATCCTACTGGTGCAAATCTATGTGGACGACATCATTTTCTGTTGCAGAAACTTGACTATATGTCAACAATTCGAGAAAATGATGAAGGAGAAATTCGAGATGTCTATGATGGGAGAGATGAACTATTTCCTTGGATTTCAAGTAAAGCAATCACCTGAAGGAATTTTTATCAATCAAGCCAAGTACACTCGAGATCTTCTCAAAAGATTCGGGTGCAACTCAAGCAAGCCAGTCAAAATCCCCATGAATACGAATTTCAAAATCGATCTAGATAAAGAGGGAGCTTCTGTTAACTCTACAGATTATAGAGCTATTATTGGTTCTTTATTATACTTAATAGCTAGCCGACCTAATATAACTTATGCTGTAAGTGTATGTGCAAGATTTCAAGCGGATCCCAAGCGAAGTCATCTAGACTCAGCAAAGAAGATTCTGCGATATCTAAGAGGAACACCTGACGCAGGGTTATGGTATCCTGCTGATGATAACCTTATACTGACAGATATTCTGATGCTGATTATGCAGGATGCAGGATAGATCGAAAGTCAACTTCTGGAACGTGTCGGTTCTAGGCGAGCAAGCTAATATTTTGGTTTTCAAAGAAACAAGATTCGGTGGAAACGTCCACTCGAAGGCCGAGTACATGGCTGCTGGAAGTTACTGTGCCCAGATCCTTTGGCTTCGACAATAACTGAGAGACTATGGTATAATTCAGGATGAAGTGCCCATCTACTGTGACTCCACCAGTGCTACTGCAATAACTCAGAATCCAGTTCTCCATACGAGATGCAATCACGTGGATATTCGACACCACTTCATCAGAGACCATATCGAGACGAAGGATATCAGAATGGAGAAAATCCATACTGACAAGCAAAGGGCAGATATACTGACAAAACCACTAGCTGAGAACAGATTCAGAGAATTATCAGTTGAGCTAGGTCTACTGGATCCTACTGAATCGTGTCAGTAGAACACAACAATTGGTATCAGTAGAAGCCAACCACTGATATACCAACAATTGGTATCAAGTGTAAGGGATCAGTATGACAGGTCAAAGACTCAGTACAATGATTCAGTCGGGAGAATTAAACTGTACACAGTAAGGGGGAATGTGGTCATCAGCACATCAACTGTCCTCCTAAGTCTAAATGGTAACCAGCTGATCGTAAAAGTTCAGCTGAAGAGGTTTGCGTAGTCTTAATCTTATCAGAAGCATGCTCGCATTTATTGTCTCAGTCGCTTGCATTCAGTAGTTAATGAGCATTTATTTCCCGCCATTAATTTTTAAGGATAAGGTAGTAGGAAACCGTTCTCATTCAAAATGACTTAGTCTTTAATGCTGCCTGTAGCGCATTTAATGCATGTCTTTTCACTTACCTTAACTGCGCATAATCCTACGTGGGTCTATGGTAGAGGCGGCTTGTGTAATCATTCCTCTTATATCGGCAAATCCCAGCCGTCAATTAAAATGAAAGATTAAACCCTAGCCATCCGATCTTAACAACTTGATACGCATGATCATATAAGATCCTTCATCTTCTACCTCTGTCTTACTTCTCGCCATTCTCTATTCTTAGAGCTTTCTTCTGCAATTCAGTTCTTCAAGTTAACTGCTCTGCATCTGCTTATTTCAAAGCTCTAAATCTTTCGGTAATGAACTAAATCGTGCTTAAAAACTCATACTAACTTACTCTATTTTCAAGTGCTAACGAGTTTTTCGCAGATTATCATGGCGACGTTTCAGACACCCACCAACATAGACGAGATCATTCTCTCTCGAATCCAGTTCAAACCCACTATGGCGCTACGGCAAGTCGACATTCCGTATCTGGAGCCAGTATTCGATGCTCTAGAAGAATCTGGCTTAGGGCTGCTTGTCTCAAAGCAACCTAAAGCGTACTTACCTAGACAAGTGGCGGAGGTTTACTATAACTGGCGGACTCTAGATACAGGAGCACAGGTCTCCATATTTGCGTTCATGAAGGAGGTTGATTCACTGTCGTGGGACGCGAGTGAACACGAGTTCAACATCAGAGATGCTCTCGAACTAGCTTTTGACCTGACAAACGATGGAATCTCTCCTATCGGATATAAGGAGAAGGAGATCAATTCTTATGTCCAGAAATTCTGTGGAAGAAGGGACATAACTTTCAAGACAGCCCTGCCGAAGAATCAGTTGTTGCCACAATACCGAGGGCTCACATACATCGTTTCTCACATCCTCACCGGCTCAGCCGGTTCGTATGATCAGCTTTCAAAGCCATGCATTTAGTTGATGATGATCATAGACGATAGAGTCCAAGTCAACTGGACTGACTATTACTTAGCCGAGCTTAAGGCTCAAGCTCAAAAGTTCACAGCCCTACCCACTGGAGATAGGAGGCTAATTAGTGTGGGTAAGGCTGCGTATGGGACAAAGATGTCCATGCCGATCGAGCGATCGGCCTCGAGGAGTTCGGCTTTTTGCGACTCCGAGTATTTCGACAACGAAGCTCGTAAAATTCAAGACGAGAGCCACCGCCGAGAAATCAATCGGGCGAGGGCCACCCTGATCAGAAAAGAGATGCTTCAAATTTGCCCCCTCGCGCCGAACCGCCTAAGAGGAAGAGGCTCGATAGCTCTGGACTCGCTAAGGTGCCGGCAAAACCTGCCTCTCCTCCACCCACTCGGGAGGACCCACCCCCCGGACACGGGATACGGGCATAGAGGGTGCCACGCCGAAAGATAAGGTTCGGCGGATCAGCTCCTCCGAGACTCGGTCCCGACATTGCCAGATCGACTGAAGAAGTCTCGTCTGAGTGGACCACATTGCACTCCACCGTCTCCGTGCTACTGGAGAAATACATGCTCAGATTCCTGAGATAGCTGAGCATCCAGACTTGGTGGATATTGCTATCGGGCAAGGACACGAATCTTTGCTTGAGATTCCTCAGTGGGACATACTTGAAGATATTATCGGATCTCGGTCGGCCTCTGTCCCTACTTACCGAGGGAGCAATCTTTACGATCGCAATAGGGTTCGGGGAACCAGCTGACTTAGCTTCTCTGGAGGATCTGCGTGCTGCTATGTTATACCTTCTCAGCTTAAGATCCACAGCACCAGACCATAGCCCTTCCCCTCCATCTCATCATGGAAATAATGATAATAATGATAATGATGATGATGATCAGGCTACACCCGAGGAAGTAGATTTGGGAGGATCTGCTGAGGGTAACACTCCCCGCGAAAAGGGTCGCTCACCACCACCCTCCACATCAGGTGAAGCCCCTGTTGCCTCGAAGCCGAGTCGAGCGCAACAACTCGCGACGTCTGAGCAGAGGCTCGGAACCAGCAGTTATCAGATCAAGCCAATCGGTTCCGTGTCCTCTAAGTCGGTAAACAGAGCTATTAGGAGATAGGGAGACAAAAATCGTCTCCTTGCCAAAGACGTACACCTCAAATAGGCTCAGTACACCAAAGCCCAGACTGAGGGCGTCAACCGACTTGCCGACGGGGTTAGTAAGGTCTCAGCTCCTACTCAAATCAATATCAAGGAGATAGTCGAGGCCGCCCTAGAAGCTCGGAAGGTGGACTTAGCCGCTCGAGTCGGCGGCTCCTTATCTCTCGGCGAAATCTTTCTCGAGCAATGACTCGTGGTCTTGCGGCGATCCAAGCCACAATGGATGAGAGGAGCAGGTGGCCACCTCCATCTTCAATCTCGCCATCAAACAACGGTCGAGGCCACCGAAGCTCATCCGAGAAAGAGATCACGGAATCTCATGATCAATCTCTGCTTCGAAACTCCGATAGGAGTCAGCCGCTCAACTCCGAAGATTCAGAGATGATCAGGAAACAGAATGGGACAGATACTGCGATGCAGTCAAGGATTTCGAATCCACCGCCAACCTTATCAAAAATCTTGTCTTTAATCTGGATAAGGAAGTCATTGCCATCCGCACTCGCCTCTCCCTGGCTGATGATGCCAAAAAAGGGGAAGAGGTTGAGGAAGAAGCCAAGGTACATGAACAGGCTGAGGCGGAGCAGAATGTGGTGGAGAAAGTCCCAGAAGTCCAAGAGATTAGCAAGGGGGAAGCTAATCAGGGGGAAGGTTCAGCTACTCAGGCTGGAACCAGTTCAGCAGTACCCCTCCTCCAACTTGTCCCAGTCTCAGAAGTCCAAACTACTGTGACTGAGACAGCAGGACGAAGACGAGCAACAGCCACCGCCACCGCAAAGGCCGGGGAAGGAGATTACAACTGAAGTCACTCCTCCATCTTCCCCATCGCCTAAATTCAAATCAAAAGCGGAGCAGGAGGCGTATGATCAAGAAGTTGCTCAGAAGCTTCAAGATCAACTGGATCAGGAGCATCAGATTGAGGAAGCGAAAAAGGCTAAGAAGCCTAGAAAACTAATTGGCAAGATCGCCAAAGGAAAGGCTAAGCAGATACTGGATGAACAGTAGAAGAAAGCTCAGGACGAGCTAGCCAAAGCATCCACTTCTGCAGTCCAGTCCCTAGCTCAGAGTTCTTATATTCCTACTCTAACACCTGAGCAAGAGACCGATGACAAAGCCATCTGGGAAGCCACGCTGAAGGGACTAAATCTCCGAAGAGGAGATGCTAGATCAGCTGCTCTCAGAGAGAAGAAAAGATTGGATGACCTGGCTAAGATCATTCAAATGACAGATAAGATAGCCAGTGAGCCAACTGTAGACTGGAAGAGGCAAATCCCAAGGTCCTAAAGGAAAGGAGCGCCCAGAGCACCTTACATCAAGAAGGCTCCTATTCCTCATGTAGACAAGTGGGTGCCAGTCGAACTAAACGAGCAGTGGGAGGAACTTAAAGCAGATTTTATCAAGGGATATTACGTATGGGGCTTCTATCCTTCTGATAGACCAGTTGATCAACTTTTTGATGAGTTTATTTGTCGATTCGATGCAGAACTCAGAGATCAGCTCCGTCAGATTATGGAAAAGGAGAAGATACCCTTCAAAGCTCCAACCTTCAGATGCATCCCTCCTCCCAGAACTACTCACGGCGTGCTATGCACGAAAGAGATTGAAGATGAGATCGAAGCAGCTGCTTACCATCTTGGCCTAAGTATCCATCAGCCCACGGATCACGAGGAAGTTCAGATTCTGCGTGCAAGAATCTACAAGTATTATTGTATGGACCCTCCAGCTGACAAGTCTGCAGACTTCAAGAACAAGACCAAGAGATTCAGACGTCAGCAGTGATCTTCTCTTCATCATTCCTTTGTAATAGAGATAGGAACCATGTAATCTTCATCTCATATATACAGTTCCTATTTCTATCCAGACAATTACTCATTGTCTTACGGCTTTTGGTTGTGTTTTCGCTATCACAACTGATCACTGAAGTGATCTGACACACACTCACACATAACCATTCTCTGATTTTGCCCCTCTTAACTGCTGATCTCATTGAAGTTAACTGTGTCAGTCTTTACTGAAGTCTATCTATGTCAGTAGTTTAATATCCTCTCTTTATATTTCATAGAAGTTTTTAGAGATTGTGTTTTAGAGGTTTTGGCATCATCAATTGGGGGAAATTTTTGGGTTATGAGTCAGTAGATGATACTCAGCATGTTATCGGGTAAAAATAAGATTGGGGAAATCATAGTAGTACTATGGAATTGAAGATCCCAAAACCCAGTGATATCGGTAGTGTAGTGTCTCGATAGGATTAGCTGATGTATAGGTTAGACTTTTTATATTTGTTTATCTTTTCATCTAAATTCTGTACGGGGTAAATTGTTGGATTGATCTTCTGTCGAAGTTACTCTCCAGAACCCCACGTCATCAGTGTAATCGCTTGCATTCTTCGGTCGGTAGCCGATCTTTACCTTCGATGAAGACGGCTCATCACCGATAAACATCGGCGGAAGAACCCAATGCAAAGCTCGAGTACCTTCGCGATCATCGGTGACCCACTAAAGCCATATCCTTTATCAGCAGATTCAGACGAAGAAGACAGAGACTGTCCTAAGTCTACTGTATCCGACAGAAAACGACCCAGTAGCAAAAGTCATTTCGAAGTTCAGCATAAGATCATACGAGGTTGAAGAATAGTCAACTCTGACCACTGACACATTCTCACCTACCACAAACCTCGACCAATGAGAAGCCAACAACGCTTTACCTGCTCTGACCAACTAAAGCTGCTCTCATGTACAGTGTCAACTGCCCTGCTGCAACAATTCAAAAATTATGGCCGTTTTCTTTGGAAGCTTGTGACACGTGGCATTGTCTTGTCCAACTGACATATGCCTGCTCACAACTATAAATAGAGAAGAAAACCGAGCTCCACGCACGGGATACACAAGGGAAAACGCTCAAGCTCACGAACAACTCTAGCAAACTTAAAGATCATTCAAGCGAAGAACTTGCCTTCATAGAATATTTCTAGTTCTTCTCTCTAGGGTTCTTTAGATCCCTTCTTCTCTAGCTAAGCTCATTGCCAAATTTATAGCTTAGAATTTCGAAGGAGTTCACTTTATGTGAATTGTTCTTATTGCAAGAACTCCTTCCTAGTTGGAGATTATCCCCTCCCCTTCAAACCTTGGTTTGAATTGTAAAGTCGCTAAGGACTATAACTTAGAAGGGTTTGTCCAGTGCACAGATTCATTGCTGAGGCTTGCTCAGATAAATCAACAAGTTCTCCTGTTCCATCAGGACCGTTGACGTAGGATCATGCGTATCCGAACCACGTTAAATTGCTTGTGTTATTTACTGTTTTATTGCATAGCATACAAACTGATTAAAAAAATCATATCTTTGCATAAAACGTATTTTCAAAGCGCACTAGCCAAAAGAATTTCATTTGCGAAATTGCGTTTTCAAACTGAGACGAATCTCCGGGCCCTACACTCTTATCCGCACAACGTCTCCGACTGAGTTTCAAGTACTTACAAAAGTCAGTAGGAGAGCTCAGTAGTTGGCACACTTCTGACCCGTAATCGAAGGTTACTATCTGGCACTGTTCATCAGTCGCAACCTACAGCTCAGCTGTCCTTCACGTTTTGAGAAAAGAAACTGTGATCAGGTGTATTCACCTCCCCCCCCCCCTCTACACCTGACTATCGTCTCCGGACCAACATAAGAGACTTGAGATTAAGCTTGGTATCCAGTTTGAAGATAGATTTCACTATAGAGAGGCTTAGCAACAGAATGGATGGCCTATACATTTTCGAAGGATATCTAAGCATCAGTTCGAGGCCAGATGCACTCCACCGTCCACTTGGAGGTGTTATGTCAATCTTATGAAAAGATACAAAAATTTTGTTATCAAGAGTCTTCAAGGACCACACATTTGTCCTAGAACAATGAGAAACAAGCTGACAAGTTCTAAGTGGATAGCAAAACAATAATTGAATATCTTCCATATGAAGCCAGACATGAGAGTTAAAGACTTGGAGAAAGATCTCCTATAAAGATTTGGGTGTTAAGCATCTAAAAACCGGCTTTACAAGGCTAAGGACATTGCATTGGAGAAACTGAGATGATCATTCCATGCACATTATGCTTCAATTCTAAGATACATTGTCGAGCTACTATGTGTAGATAAGGAGGGCAGATTTCAATTATTATTAGATGACAGGATTGTCTTTAAGGGTATTTACATCGGATATAGTACTCTTTGGAAGGGTTTCCAAGCGGGATGTAGGTCTATTATCGGTCTTGATGGGGTGTTTTTGAAAACTTATTTGGGTGGGATTTTACTATGTGTTGTCGGAAAGGATGGAACCAACCAAATGTTTCCTATTGCATGGGCAGTGGTGGAAGTCGAGAATGAAGCATGTTGGACATGGTTTATCAAGATTCTTCTAGAGGAATTGGGAATCGGAGATGGCTTCGGTATGACATTCATTTCAGACCAGCAGAAGGTAATTAAAAGATTTTCACCTGATTTATTAGATTTTCATCGTCTATATAATAATTCCATATTTTTTTGTGTAAGGGCTCTTAAATGCAGTAAGTCAACTTGCACCAAATGCTGAGGCGTGTTCATGAAACACGTACACAACAACTGGAAAAATTAATGTTTATAATAAGTTGAAAGCTTCATGTTCAATTAGTTTAAACTTTCTGATTTTATCCTTCAGCTATGCATCAAATTGTCATTCATATCATAGTGAATTTGCAAGAACCTTTGAGAACGTTCTTTTTTCACTAATGCCTAGGTGCACAATGGTTTAGCCTTGAAGAATTTATTTTGGAGGCTTGTTAGAATCACATACTTGGAGGAGTACACGCTCTTAAGGACCTCAAACAAGAAAATATTGCAGCATATGAAGACTTCATTGGGAGGGACACACACAAAATCTGTAAGGCATTCATAACCTCATATCCTCTATGTGACATGGTTGATAACAATATTAGTGAGACATTCAATAGATGGATACTAAATGCTAGGGAAAACACGTGATTCGTATGTTACAGGAAATAAGAAGTTCAATCCTTATTTTCTAATTTGTTTGGTTTAGAATCATGAGGGAATCGAATCTCCCTTATTCTTTTTGTGACTATTTGGTTAAAAAATGAAGTTTAGAATAAAAAATTGAGAATTCAATTCAAATCCATATGGTGATTGGGCAATGAAAAATGAGAGAATCAAATACAATGAAAGAAACTCACTACAAAAATTCAACGAACACTCAGTAAGAGAATTAGGGTTAAGCTTGGTTTGGTTAATTGCCTATTTAATATATAAAAACCTTATTTAAGCTGGTTTGTTCAACATAATTCGGTCGTTCATTATAAAAATCTTATTAGACATAAATAATAATTAAAAAAATTCTAAATTTCAATTGTGTGAAAAACAAATTAAATTTAAAGTTCATATGCAAAAGGTAAATTGTAAATAGTTTGTGTATTTTTGGAAAATCAAATAAGATCGATTATGACTCACTCGTCATGTCAGCAGTCACGTCCTGCTGGAAAATGTCATGTCAACTTTAATTTCGCCGGATTTTTGATCGGTGTGCAATTTGAAACAAATCAAGAGTTGGTGTGTTTATGGGCTAAATTGAAAGTTCCTTATGCAAAAGGAAAATTTGAAAAAAAAAAAATGGTATATTCATATAATACTCCCTCCGTCCCAAAATTCTTGTCTGCTATTCCATTTTGGGTTGTCCCAAAATTCTTGTCCACTTTCCTTTTTTAGTAAATTATTACACACAACTTTTTTGTGGGACCCACAACTTTATACCAATCTACACACAACTAACAACTCTCCTTAAAAATCGTGCAAAAAACAAATTGGACAAGAATTTTGGGACGGAGGGAGTAACATTTTTTCAATGATAGTGATAAAACTAGAAATTGAACAAAATTTGTACCAATTTAGCTTATTGGGAATTTTCGGAGATATAAAAATTTTAAATCTAAGTAGAGTTGGCAAAATGGGGGGCGGGCCGGCCCAACCCTAGGCCTATCGAGCAAACTCAATTTTAGGCCCGCCCGAGCACACCCGGTATTTTACCTGGCCGTGATTTATGATGTCTAACCCGACCCCCGGCTTTCGGGCGGGCAGGCGAGCCTAGCCCACTATTTTTTAAAATATTTTATTATTATTTTTTAATTATATACTTATTGTATAAAAATAAAATTAATATGTATAATTTAAACTAAATATGTTAATGCTGAATAAAGTATAAATTATGAAGTAAGTAAATAAATTAAATAGATCATATTATAGATTTATATATAAATAAATATCAAAATTCAAAACCGTATATAAATAAACATCACAAAAATTCAAACTAAGACAATAAACAACTTAAAATCGCTAGTTTCAACATATATATTAAAATCATTTTGAATATTTTTTTGATAAGTTTTTTCTCCATCTTTTTTTACTTATATTTATATATTAATATTATCTAACAATTATATATTTTCGGGCGGACTTTTTAGCCCCAAAACTTAGGATTTTTTTAGCCCAAAGCTCATACAGTCCGCAGCTTTTTGGGTCGGGCTTTTTAGGTCTAACACACCTTTGGACTTCTAATTTTAAAGTCCAACCCAATTTTTTTGGCCTAGTTTGCCGGCTCTAAATCTAAGTATCGTGTACAGTTTTTGATTGTTAGGGGGCGTTTGGTACGCGGGTTTACAGCCCTACTATGGGAATGAGGGAGGAATGATACCCATATAATACGTTTGGTATGTGGGTTTCGAAGTCCTACTATGGGTTTCATACCCGAATAGGTATGAGTTTTCTTATACCCATGTATTACTTGGGTTTGAGTTTCCAAACCCATATGGGTATCAAAATTAATTTCTTATGCATTATTTTTAAAAAATAAAATTAATTTATAATACTTAGCTAAAATACATATAATTAAAAAATAATTTTTATATTAAATAAAACTTAATTTTTTTTTCAGAATAAACATTATTATTAAGAAAAAAATAAACATAATTTAGAAAAATATTTTTAATTTTATTTAAAAGTAAATACAAGATAATCTCATTAAGAATATTAAATAAAACTTAAATTTTGTCAATCTGTAAACATTATTATTTAAAAATGTTTTAACATAATTTATAAAAATGTCTTTATTTTTTTATAAAATAAATATTCGATAATCTCGTAAAAATATGTTAAAAAGTATTTTTATAATTATTTTTTAAAATATTTATTAATTTTTTTGTAAATACTCAAAATAAAAGATATTTTGCTTTTTAATAAAATATTTTTGCTTTAAATTTCACAAAAAAAAAAAAGACTCATAGCATTGTTATTTAAAATATTACAATATTCGTAATAATACACATTCCCATTGAGGCCTAAGTACAACCAAACATCATATTTGGTTATCATACTCATTCACAAGTAAATGTCAAACACTATTAATGGAATTAGTCATACCCATACCCAATCACCCTACTATCATACTCATTACCATTGTCATTCCCGAATTCTTACCAAACGGCCCCTTAGAATTTTCGTATTGTATCGGGACAGGTAGTATAATACAAATATATGCATGTGAATATCCAATTTAAAAAAAAAAAGGACAAAAAAAATTGAAGAATATATATGACTTATAAACCATATGTTCTCTCCTCCTCTGCCACTGGAGATTGGAGAAGGAAACGCCACAGAATTACCAGATCCATCTCCTAGACGAAGGGTGCTACAGATAATTGTTGTACCCGTCGTCACCGCGGCCACCCAGACCCGAGGGATCGGAATTCGATCCACGGTAGCTCCAACTCAAATTCAAGGTTCGCTTCGCATTTTCCGATTGTTTTGCCTTTTTTCTGTTAATATTTACAGTATTTGGAGTTTTTTTATTGTCTGAAAGGAAGTTTGTTCCTTCTAGTTTTGTCATATGAAAATTATGATTTTTTGGATTATTACCGATCTTCATGGCAACAATTGAGATTCATTGCATATTGTGTTGTATTGCTAATAGTCTGTTCCTTTATGTTATTATTGTTCCGTGTAGCAAATTACCCAGACTCCAATTTAAGATTCGGATCGATGTGTACAATATTTTGATGTTTAGATTTGTTTATTATGGAGAACAGCTAGTTTGTAATGTTTAAGTTGGTTTTTATGGTGTACTCGTGGTATTTTGTTTCTGATTTTTTGTGATAATGACGGGAAAAATAAAAAATTAAGGGTTGGTAGCTCTTTTTGCGAAAATCTTTTTGAAAAGACCCAATTCTACTATATTGGAGCTAGCTATCTGGAGTTGTAGACCAAGCGTAGTGCACGTCACCTAGCCACCACAGCATCTTAAACTGAAGCCAGAGATATCTGCAAATTGGAAATGACCTAAAATGTAAAAATTGAGACGTTTGTTTTCTTTGTCTCGTGCTGGTTCAGGCTGTAATTGCTGATTCAGGAGTGTCTAAAGACATGCCTGGCTTGTACTTGTGTTGAAAATACCGATTTGTGTCGATGCTTGGGCATTAGGCCAAATGTCATGTTGCCATATTCATATGAAAAGTTATATCTTTAGCACTGCCCTTGAGATATGATATTCTTAGAACTTCATTTTACAGGAAATTACTCTTTAAAAGAACTAGGAGCTAGTACATCCTGTTACTGACTTTCAATTTCTATGGGATTAGCCGACTAACAATTGCACATGTATTGAATAATGAATGTAGGTGATTTGGTCCCTGTTTAATAGTTAGTTGCTTCTGAACTCAATGTGTTTAGACTGCCCTTTTTTGTTGTGTTTCTTTATAGAATATACATATTTGATTATGTCTATTGAGTATGTTTGTACCTTAAAGTACACAATTTCAGGTTACAAAGCCTTTTTAGCAAGCAGCAAAAAGTGTTGTGCACTTTAAAGCATGGCTTTAAATGAGTATGTATGTGGGACCATTGGTTCAGCGGACCGGAATTGCACTGTATATGCTTAGGAACAATGTGAAAATGTGCATCATTTGAACATTAACAACTTTGTCTTATAATCTATGTGCAGACGTTGTGACTTATGATAAATGCAGAAAATGAAGGATCAACGGTCCAGATCTTCGAAGCCTATTACAATCCATGGCTTTGCACAGTCTGGAGATATAAATGCATTCCAGAAGTTGCTCCTCAACAACCCGTCTCTTCTCAATGAACGGAACCCTGTTGTAAGATCCTCACCTATTTTACTTTTCACTTTTTGTATATATTTTTTTTTATGATAAAGAATAATTTATTTACCCTATAACTTGAGGGATTTCGTGAGTAGTAAAAAATGATTTCAAAAGCTACTTTCTTATTAGAAAATTTATTGGTTTATTAATATTCGTTAGTATAGTTTTATCAGATTTACTTTAAATTCTACTAGCTATGCTACATAGGCTAATTCTACTAGTTTTTATTCCAGAGCATGGATCATTAATCAAATTGTTCAATTCACAATTAAATGTAGATATCATATGAATCTGGCAATCAAAACATATGTAAACGACAATGCATATTTTATCTATAAAAATGAAATGAGTTGATAATTTTAGAAATGCCCTCCAAATAAATGCAACCACTTCCGAAACTCTTAGTCTCAACTCTCAAGTTCTACTTGGAAGATCATAATCTGAAAGGAACATAATTAGAGATTATGGTTGATGAATTGCATTCAGGGGATTTAAGAGAGCTTGTGTTGTCATTTCCATCTCTTAAGAGAATTATACCTGGATATGTTTTACTTGATCTGCTAGACTTTTTTATTGCATAAACTGTCTTGTTTGTTGAAGTTTTTTAAATTTTCTGTCACGCAGATGGCACAAACACCCCTTCATGTTTCTGCTGGTTACAACAACGTTCAGATTGTGAAGTTTCTTCTCGATTGGCGAGGGCCCGAGAAGGTGGAATTGGAGGCCAAGAATATGGTATATCAAAAGCATTTTTAATCAGCACTGTTTTTACTCTCTTCAAGAAATGAAGAGTTTTTATTGACTCGTATTATGCACCCTCATCTTTTCAATTGAAAAGTATGGGGAAACTCCATTGCACATGGCAGCAAAGAATGGGTGTAATGAAACTGCAAAGTTGCTCCTTGCTCATGGTGCTTTTGTTGAGGCCAAAGCAAATGTGAGTTTTGGTTTCTTAAGTTGTCTTTTCCAACATTTGTTTTGTCTCAGGTTGCTTATTTCTTCTCGCCTCATTTTTGTCCAATTTGTCTTTTAGAATGGAATGACTCCTCTACATCTTGCTGTCTGGCACTCGCTCCGAGCTGAAGATTTCTCAACTGTCAATACACTGCTGGAGTATAATTCCAATTGCAGTGCTGAAGATAATGTATTTGCCTGAAGTCTTATTTGAATATTTAAATTACACTTTTTATTGTATTCTCTTGGGTGATGATTACTCTAAACAACCTCAAGTGCAGGAGGGAATGACTCCTCTAAATCATCTGTCACAAGGCCCGGGTAATCAGAAATTGCGGGATCTTCTGCTCCGACATCTTGAAGAGCAGCGAAAACAAAGAGCTATTGAGGCATGCAGTGAGACCAAAGCCAAGATGGATGCACTTGAAAATGAACTGGCAAATATAGTGGGCTTAGATGCGCTTAAGCTACAACTGCGGAAATGGGCCAAGGGAATGCTTTTGGATGAGAGGCGTCGAGCCCTTGGACTTAAAGTTGGAGCCAGAAGACCGCCTCATATGGCCTTCCTTGGGAATCCTGGAACAGGTAAGCAACTATTCTCTTAAACCAAAACACAGATTTTGGACGTCTTTCACTCATTAATTAATATTTTAGAACTGATCTTATTGTAATCCTTTTACAGGTAAAACCATGGTAGCTCGAGTTCTCGGGAAACTATTGAACATGGTGGGCATACTTCCAACAGATAAGGTAACAGAAGTGCAGAGAACAGATTTAGTTGGAGAATTTGTTGGGCATACTGGTCCAAAAACAAGAAGAAAGGTGAGACCTTTTACAATCAATATTTTGTAATTTTGTATGGTTTGCTACCCAGTATGCTATGAATCGACTCTCTTGACTTTTTAAGCACCTACTTAATTTGGTTCTGTAGATTCAAGAAGCTGAGGGAGGCATTCTATTTGTAGACGAAGCATATCGCTTAATACCAATGCAAAAGTCAGATGATAAAGATTATGGATTAGAAGCATTGGAAGAGATCATGTCTGTTATGGACAGTGGAAAAATAGTTGTCATATTTGCTGGGTACAGCGAGCCAATGAAGCGCGTAATAGCTTCAAACGAAGGCTTCTGCAGGAGGGTGACAAAGTTTTTCCACTTTGATGACTTCACCTCAGAAGATTTAGCCAAGATTCTTCATCTGAAAATGTGTCATCAGGCTGAAGACAGTCTTCTGTATGGATTCAAGCTGCATCCCTCATGCAGTATAGAGGCTATCGTGGGGATGATAGAACGAGAAACCAGCGAGAAACAGCGTAAAGAGATGAATGGAGGGCTAGTAAATCCTTTGCTTGTAAATGCTAGAGAGAATCTGGATTTGAGGATTGATTTTGAATGTGTAGATACTGATGCTTTGCTTACTCTCACCTTAGAGGATTTGTCGGCTGGGCTGCAGCTGTTGACTCGTTGAGTGGAAGGAGATGGAAAAGCTAAGAAAGAGGATGGAGTAGGAGCGTACTATTCATACAAATGTGTGTATCATTCTTTTTTGTGAGTATTAACTCTTTTTTGTGTTGAGACAGACCACATTTATTGGTGTATTATTATATTGATTTTTATGTCCTTTGATGCTTCGTTGGAACTGGTCGCCTGTATTTTATAATGTTAATGTGTATGGTCGGAGAAGTGTAATTCTCACCCAAAAATTCAAAATACTCTTTTTGTATTACTAGTAGTTGATAAACAAGTAATTTAGCAAAATAGTTGGTTGATAAATGGATTCGGAAAATTCAAGTATGACAAGTTGAGTTTTTTCCTTTATTTAAAAAAGATAATGATATTTGCTGGCTATGGGGTTCGAACCCATGCGCACTTATGTGCAGAAGATCTTAAGTCTTCCCCCTTAACCTCTCGGGCAAACCAGCTGATAGCACAGACTTAATAGAACGCAATAATAAAGTAATATTTTTATACTTTAATTTATTAGTTTCAGTTCCTAATATTTGATAATCATCAGTTTTTTTTAATGAAAAAACTCACAATCGCTACTCTTAAGTGAGTAGTACTAAATTAGGAAGTCTGACGACTAATAGCCGGCAAATCAGGCAAGACTAACGTACCACATAGGGTCAATCTCATCCTAGGCTAATTAATAAAATCTCACAATCTTTAATTAAGAGTATGTCTTGACTCCATTATAAAAAAAAGAGAAGTGTATAACAAACCAAATGAAAAATCAAGATTTAATTTTATGCACATACAAGATTTGAATTTGTGAGAGGAAGTCGACGACTGGACATGCACGTTATAAGTTAATCATATACAGAGTTAAATCTACAATTAATTAATTATGATATATATAGATAGGGTTTTTTTCAGTCTTTAAATCGTAGGCAGAAGTTTATCTAACTAAGGGATTTCATTTATTTGAAACCCAATCTAATGTTAAACTATGCAAAGAAACTGTAGATTTTGATATAATTTTTGAACCTGGATTTGTAATAATAACTGAGCAAAAGCAGGTTAGTTAGTTATAAGTGAATTACAGACATGATTATTGATGTAGGTTTTGTACAATAAAAGTTGGGAAGAGGTAGTTATCCATCCTTCCACCACATTGTTGCTGGTAAGTTTCCTCCTGCACCAGAAATTCTAGAAATTTATAATGATTGAACAAATTAAACTCGATCGTATAAATTAATAGCTTGGAGAAACATACATTTATGACAAAACTTGAATTTCTCCGTGATAGGTTTTGTTACTTTTGAACGAGTTGGTCTCCTGTGCATCCGGTTGCACCTGCAACCGAACGACTCTTATTAATACAGTGCAGTTTATAATTATGACAATACTCTTGTATAGTGTAGTTGGTTAAATTGTTGGGCTTTTACCCTAGTTGCCTAGTTCGAGTCCCAACGGTGAATTTTGAGTTTTATTTTTATATAATATTGTATTTTTTTAATAATCAGTTAATATTTTTTCGGATCATTTTTTTAATTATATATTTATTTTAATTGGTAAACTTATTTCAAGAAAATGATACAATTGTTCTTTTTTTATATTGTATTTTTTAATAATCAATTGATATTTATTCGATCATTTTTTTTAATAATGTAGTCATTTTAATTGGTACATTCATTTTCAGAAAGTGATACAATTGTTCATTTTTTTTTAAATATTGTATTTTTTTCATAACCAATTGATATTTTTCTGATCATTTTTAATAATGTATTCATTTTAATTGGTACACTCATTTTAAGAAAGTGATACAATTGTTCATTTTTTTTAAATATTGTATTCTTTTTCATAACCAATTTATATTTTTCTGATCATTTTTTTAATAATGTATTCATTTTAATTGGTACACTCATTTTAAGAAAATGATATAATTGTTCAAAACAAGTGATAAATTTTTATAACATGTGATATTTTTATTCGGACAAATTAATATTTTTTCAGATCAAGTGAAACTGTTTTCCAATGTCAAATGATACTTCTGTTAAAAACCAACAATATTTTTATTCAATATAAGTGATACTTTTGTTATTGATTAATAACAAGTGATACTTTTATTCAGAATAATTGATACTTTTTTCATGAGCAAGTGATACTTTTGTTAAGAACAAACGATATTTTTATTAATAATAAGTTATACTTTTAATCATAATAAGTGATACTTTTGTTCATAGCAAGTGATACTTTGATTAATAACAAGTGATACTCTTATTCAAAATAATTGATATTTTTTTATGAACAAGTGATACTTTTGTTAAGAACAAGTGATATTTTTATTAATAATAAGTTATACTTTTATTCATAGCAAGTGATATATTGATTAATAACAAGTGATACTCTTACTCATAACAAGTGATATATTCAGAATAATTGATACTTTTTTCATGAACAAATAATATTTTTGTTAAGAACAAGTTATACTTTTATTCATAATATGTGATACTTTTATTCATAGCAAGTGATACTTCGATTAATAACAAATGATACTCTTATTCAGAGCAAGTGATACTTTTATTCATAATATGTGTATTATCTATATAATTATAAAATTGAAAAAAAAAATTGTATTTTTTTTAACAAAAATAAATTTTAAGTACATATTAATTTTCTTTGTGTCATATACTATTTTTAAAAAAATAAGAAATTAAATTAATTATTTTTCGTGTCATATTATAATTTTAAAATAAAAATTCAATTATTAATGTAAAAAAAACACACACAGTTGTTGTTAGGCCTTGGAACGCTAGCATTTCCAAACCCTTTTAGTCGTGGAAATGCTACGGTATTTTTGTGTGTTTTTCTATGAGATGAGTTTTTGAGTGTGTTAATTGTGCAATTTTTTGTATTAAAATAAAATAAAAGAAAAAAATTAAAGTTTTTTTTCTGTGTTTTTCTATGAGATGAGTTTCTGAGTGTGTTAATTGTGCAATTTTTTGATATTAAAATAAAATAAAATAAAAAAATAAAAAAAAATAACACTACTGGGTCTCAATGTCGTGTCTATAGGGTGAGAGCCCAGTAGCCACACCAAGTGCATTACAACAACATAGTTGTCATGTTACAGACTACAATACATTTATAATTAATCATCCCAATGCACATGCAATTGGATGCACCAAAGTTTTTGCCCTTTTGAGCTGGGAGTTCAGCCTTGCCTTTCTCCAACCCTATTTCTAGTAATTTCGATATAATTATATAAAAAAAATCCAATGAATTGTAATAATAATCATACTCTATAACTAGGCTTACGTGTCTAGTCATCTTGGGTATAGGGTCGTGGTCCATAATTTTGAGGAGGAGCTTGTGGTGCCGCCGAGTTCAGGATACTCCACCCCGAATTTGAATTTCTCGTTCCATTGCATATAGGTAGTTCGATTCGCCTAAGAATCCTCTATCCCAATTTTTGGTGTCTCATTGAGTGGCCCACCAATCACGCGACGCCACGCGTGCAATGGTGGGCCATCAAATTATCATAAATCGACACATGTTCTCACCTTATTGGTGGGACACGTATTGGGACACCTAATGGGGTAGAGGATCCCCACTCGTTCGATTCTAACGATAATTACTTTCTTATTATTGGTGATACTCATATTTGTTTGAAGATAATACGATGACTTTGGGCCGTAAGTTGATTTAGGGTGTTAGAATAGGTGTAATTAATTAAGAATGAGTGGTTTATATAGAGATAAATTTTGTATATGTACGTCTACGTCTTTCGCTTTGTATTTGTCTTGCTTCAAGTTTTTGGTACCCCACACTAGTATAAATGAATGGAATCGAGTGAATAGTTATATAACATTATTTAAATTTATTTGATTATTAAATTTACTAGGATAGCACATGTGCTATGCATGAAATTGTAATTTTTTTATGTGTGTAACTTAGATGTTGCTCTAGACATTATGAAAATGTTACGCTAACATACAGAATCAAAAATTTACATTACCTTCTAGGCACCTTTGAAAATGTGGTCGAACCGAAGATATCAAAAATTTACATTACCTTCTAGGCACCTTTGAAAATGTGGTCGAACCGAAGATATAAGAATGTGGCTCGCTCGTTTCTCAAATTCTTTCATGTGTTCATCATGCACCTCTAAGAAAATGTGGTCGAATGGAAGACATAAGACTGTTATTCCATTTGTGTGCTCGTTTTGCAATCTCCAAACATCATCTCTTATATTGTTGAAAGCCTTTTAACTTATTCTTATCTTGGGCATACAAAACAAAGGAGGCATCACACATACATACTGAACATTAAGTTTGATTGTCTTTGCTGTAAATCTATACAAAATTGTTCTCCCACTCGAGTGTGGTGATAATTCTTGGAAGTTGATTCTTTATATCCCATAAAAAACTTCTACCAAGATTAACTAAAAGAATATTATTGACCACAAATTAAGTATGAGTGAATAGGTCAAGAACAACAAAATTTTAAAAATGAGTATTTTAACATCAAATTCTCATGTACAATTATTGAGGAAAGAAAAAATATTACACGTATGAAAAGTCGTGGCTATCAATTTGATTACAGTTTGTGATAAAATTCTCGAATTTTCAACTATATTTTAGATCATCGGACACATTTGTTGAAGTCTTGAACATGACTACAGTACGTTAAGGCGAATGTCTTAGGTCCAAAACCAAATGCAATGATTCGACTAATTTATTGCAACAAAACAAAAGCAGTTCAATGACCTTCATTGTTGTCCAAGACATCTTCCCTTCAAAGAACATAACTCCTGTCAACATTAGAAGAATTAAATTGATAATATAAGTTCAAATATTGTCCATTAAGTCAGTTAAGCAATTAATTCGGTCTAGAAGCATGAAAATTATTTAGTTTTTTAAAGTCTTTCTATGATATAACGATATGAAAATAAAAGGAAACTTTTAACAAATTGAAGTTTCGATCATGTTGTTTACATTTACAAATAAACATGAAAATGCAATACACTAAATTTTATCAAGGCTGCTCAGTTTCCAGAAAGAAACCATATCATGTTTAGTCAATGAAGGAGTTCCATTATGAATTAACTTAATCGAGCATAACTCGAGAGATATAGCTTATCGGTTACTCCAAGTCATGTGAATATAGGAGTTTTCGTGCGTTGCACACAATGGAACATCTCTCATGTTCAAAGAAACTTTGTAGGGATATGAGTCAGAAGATGATTCATAGTTCTTCCTTAGGGGAAATTGTTAGATTTTATCTAAGGATATGAGCCAGTTGTTATAGGGGAAATCGTAGGGAGATGATTCAATACCTCTAATGATTGATTGATTATTGTATATTTTAAAGAGGAATTGAAGATCCCAAAAGGGCCAAAACCACTGAGTGTGTGATGAACCGACATGATGTAATGTTGG
Organism: Lavandula angustifolia; assembly: GCA_028984105.1. NCBI lineage: Eukaryota > Viridiplantae > Streptophyta > Magnoliopsida > Lamiales > Lamiaceae > Lavandula > Lavandula angustifolia. The sequence continues at coordinate 7,178,101 of CM054812.1, read as the reverse complement.
TCTGGAGACGAGTGTCAGGTGTAGAGGGGGGGGGGGTGAATACACCTGACTACAAGTTTTTCCTCAAACGCGAAGGTCAGCTGAGCTGAGAAATGTGACTGAAAGAATCAGTGCCAAATAAGAACCTTCGATCGCGGGTCGAGTGTCTCAACTATTGAGTCTATTCTACTCGACTTCCGTTAGTATAGAGAGTTCCAGTTGATGAGTTTCAGTGCGGATAAGTGTGGGGCCCGTAGGACTTCGTCTCTTTTTAAAAACGTGTTTTCGCGAACCAAAGTTGTTTTGGCTGGTGCAATTTTTAATACGTTTTATGAAAAGTATGAGTTTGTAAATCGATTTGAGCACAATGCAATAAAACAGTAAATAACACAAGCAATTTTTAACGTGGTTCGGATACGCAAGATCCTACGTCCACGGTCCTGCAGAACAGAAGTTCTTGTTGATTAATCTGAGCAAGCCTCAACAAGGAATCTGTACGCTGGATAGATCCTTCTAGGTTATAGTCCTTAGCGACTTTACAAATCAAACCGAAGTTTGAAGGGGAGGGGATTTTCTCCAACAATGAAGGAGTTCTTACAATAAAAACAATTCATAGAAAAGTGAACTCCTTCGGTGGTCCTAAGCTATAGATACAACTGTGGGGCTTAGATAGAGAAGAGGGAACTAAAGAATCTCTAGAGAGAAGAACTACGAATATTCAACTAAGCAAGTTCTTCGCTGGATCGACTTTAATGCGCTAGAGAGTTTGTATGTAATGAGCGTGTATTCCCTTGATGTCCCATGCGTTGAGCTTGGAGACTCTTCTCTATTTATAGTCGTGACCCAGACATGTATCCGTTGGAGAGGACGATGCCACATGTCACTAACTTCCAAGGAAAACAACCATAAGTTTTCGAAAGAGCGTCGCAGAGTGGTTGGCTATTGTACATGAGAGCAGCTTTAACGTCAGAGCAGGTAAGGCTTTGGTTGCTTCTCATTGGCCGAGGTTTGTGGTAGGTGAGACTTGTCAGACATCAGTCTTCATCTGAGTTGACTCTCACTAAACCTCGTATTGAATAAACTCTGCTGACATTCAAATGATAATAGTCAGGAAGTTGTTTCCTTGTCGGATATGCAACTGAGTTGTATGCGTTCAGTAGATCTGGACCGATCATACTGACTTCTTCATCTGAGTCCGCTGATAAGAATCTTCTACTGAGGATAGGCAGTTGGTGACTCTGAAGATGCTGAGCTCTTTTCACATTCAGTAGATAAAGAATCGTACTGAGTCTTCAACTGAGGTATGCTGAAGGAATTCTTCTGCTGAGAACATACAGCGGGAGGACCTGAAGACACGAGCTCTACAAAGTGATGACATGGGGTTCTGGAATTTAACTTCTCTACTGAAGTTCAGACCAACAATACCCCTTACAGGACTAAGACAAAAATAATCAATAATGATAAGAACAAGTCTAGCCTATTACATCATCAAGTTCAAAACACACATCGGGTTCAGGACAGGTTTTGGGATCTTCAATTCTATAGCGATGAAAATCACTACAATTTCCCCCAAAACTAAAATTACAATATGTCCTAAGTACATGAACTACTGATGTCAGTTCTAAGTACCCCCTAGCAATGATCTAAACGACCACTGACTCATAACCCAACATGTAATAGGCTAGATTTGTTTTGATCTTTCTAGAATATTTTGTCTAAGTCCTGTAAGGGGTAAATTGTTGGACTAAACTTCAGTAGAGAATTTAAGGTTCCAGAACTCCACGTCTGTCATCGGCTCAGTAGAGCTCTGTCTATTTAAGAGCTCAGTTGTTTGTCTTCGAGTCAGTAGCTGGAAGCACTCAGTAGAAGATCACTCTTCAGCCGACTCAGAAAGAAGACTCAGTATGATCATCATTGATCAACTGAATGAGTTAGACTGAGTTGCAGACCGTATGAGAAAAATCGACAGCCTGACCTTTATCAGTCAGATGTCACCAGAGGAATACTTAGTGTCCAAGGTTCAAAGGAAGTCAACTCAGCTAGAAGACTGATGTCTGACAAGTCTCACCTACTGCCATACCTCGACCAATGAGAAGCAAGCGAAGCTTACTTGCTTTGAGACAAAAGCTGCTCTCACGCACATAAAGCCAACAATTCTCTGCGGCGACATTCAAATTATATGGTCATTTTCCTTAGAGTCTTGTAACACGTGGCATGGTCTCCTCCAACGGATCTATGCACGAGTCATGACTATATAAAGAGATCATCTTGAAGAGTTCAAGAGTCTACAACAGACCAAAGGGAACAGAAACGCAAGAAGCTCACGAACACATTCTCAAGCACTCTAGCAAACTTACTGTTTCATCCAGCTAAGAACTAAAAAATCTAGAGATATCCTAGTAGTTCTTCACTCTAGAGTTGTTCCCCAATCTCTTTTCTAAGCTAACCTTGTTAGATCATACACTTAAACACTTGAAGGAGTTCACTTTTAGTGAAACGTGCTTATTGTAAGAACTCCTTCCTAAATAGAGAGAAAACCCTTCAAACTTTGGTTTGATTTTGTAAAGTCGCTAAGGACTATAACTTAGAAGGTTTTGTCCAGTGTACAGAAACCTTGCTGATGCTTGCTTAGATTAATCAACAAGACCTCCTGTTCAGCATGACCCTGGATGTAGGATCTTGCGTATCCGAACCAAGTTAAAAATTACTCGCGTCATTTATTATTTTATTGCATCTGTTGTAAACTGCTTGCAAAATCATACTTTCAGTAAAACAACTTTAAGACTGCACTAGCCAAAATTGATTTGGTTTGCATAAGATGTTTTTCAAAGAGACAAACTAAAACCGGGCCTACATATTTCCGCACTTATTCATCCACTGAGTTTCTCAGTACTGACATCAGTCAGTAGAAAGGATTCACTCGTTGAATCACTCTGCCCCGCGATCAGAAGACTTAACTGGCAACTGAACCTGTTTAGTAGCAAACTCAGTAATAGACTGACATTTGCGTTTGAGCAAAAACTTGGACTCATGTGTATTCACCCCCTCCCCCCTCTACACCTGATACTCATCTATGGACCAACAATTGGTATCAGGGCCGTGTTTTTTTGGTCATCGTTTTGAGAACTTACTGGTCTACTCGAAAAGATCCTGAAAAACGTTTTCACTGCACGAACATCTCTTCGTTCATCCTAATACTATATGCTTAAACATGTCTGATATATTAGGTATTCAGATGGTACCGATGTTCTCTGTAGAGAACTATACGGTATGGCGCATCAGAATGGAGGCACACCTTACATCGCTGCACGACAGCATGACTGATGTCCTCGAGATAGGACCAATCATTCCCATGATCGACAACGTCGAATTTGCTGCTGTGGGAGGTGTAGGAGCACAAATTGGGCCAAAGGTTCCCAAAGATAAAGCCGTCTTCACGTCTAAAGAGAAGAAACTGCACAATCTGGACCGAGTAGCGCAGAATGCAATCCTAACAACGTTCAGTGATTCACACTTCGGCAGAGTGCAAGATTGCAAGACGGCGAAAGAACTTTGGGATGCCCTGGTTGTATTGAGTCAAGGAACCCCGCAGATCAAAGAGAACAAGCTCGAGTTAGAACTTCAAAAGTTTGAAACATTCGTCATGCAGCAAAATGAATCCATTGGCGAGCTTAGCGTCAGATTCACAAATCAGATCAATGTGATCAACGGGCTGGGGAATACGTTCATCAACAAGGAGATGAACACCAAGATCCTAAGAGCGCTACCTCGACTGAAGTGGCTTCCTTTTGCTGAACGACACCCCAATCGACCATGCTTTTAAAGCAACAATCAGCATATCTGGAGCTAGCCCAGTTCAGCAAGCAAGTCAGTCACAACCACAGTACCAAAATTCACTACTGAGGATCTTGCTGAACGATGCGCGCTTCTGGCTCTGAAGTACCAAAGGGAGAATGACAGAGTCAGAAGCTGAAGAAATATCACAAAGATTTTTCTTCTAGTAAGAAAGATAATCATAAAAAGAAAGAAGAATCTAAACCTTCTCCTGAATGCAGGGACACAAAGACTGCTGTCAGTCCATCCAACGACACATCTGAAAATGGTGGCATGACCTCTGTGTGCTATAACTGCAAGAAGAACGAACACCACCAGTATGATTGTTCGGAACTCTCAGTTGCACAACGAGCTGAACGGCAAGCCAGAAGCGACAAAATTGCCGGGGAAGAGGCGGACTCTATATTGCCTGGGAGAGCTATCCGACGACTCAATCTAGGAAGATACATTCATGTATTCTTCTAAAGATGAAGCCGCATTCGTGGCTGTTGAGGTTGGAGAATCAAATCTTGAGATGTCAACTGAACACTGCCTAATGGCTGGAGAATAGTTATATACCATTATTTAAATTCATTTGATTATTAAATTTATTGTATTTGATAAATGCAAAACATACTATCATCATGGATACTTTGTCCATAATTAAAATGAATAAAAATACATAAACTATTAAGTATAATAAGATACATTTGATGAAGCTGTGTTTCTTCCAAAATGTGAAATACAGTGAAGTAACAATATTGACATATATAATCAAAAAAGATAGTTCTGCTGGATCTGTCCCAAAATCGAAACAAGAAAATAGATGAACATCTTAATACTTAAAAATATCCCACCATTAATTTCGGAACAACATAACAATTCTGAGGCTGCTTGTGATAGTTTAAACATATATAAGATATGAGCAATTCTTCATAGCTTATGGGAAATATATATAATAAAGGGTAGGGCAGGTATGGTATCTACAGGTTTTGAACTCAAATCTACAAAAGCTTCTTATAGGAATCCATAAATCAATCATCAAATTAATCAAGATACACGATGCATGTGAATATGATTTATTTTATTATTTTATGGAGTATCTCTTTGACGTATCTATTTGTATCTACATTTGTATAAGTATTGTTAATTATTAAAAATGTAATACAGATTATGTGAAATAAGTTTGGAAGTGCTTTTAAAAAGTTGAGTCTCAGATGTTTTTCAACTTTACGAAAATATTGTTATATATAAATATTTATTTATTCTAGAGAGATAAGACGTGCATGTGTATATATATTGAATACAGCAAGCAGCCATTGACCCTAAAACAACTGCCGAGATAGTGTCAAACTAAACTAACGTCATTTTCCAACCAAACCACTTTGATTTCATTAATTAATTATCAATCTCCACATTTTTTTAGTTGCATGTTTCAGCTAATAAGGGAAAGATCATAATTTCAAGTTTTTATAAGTAAAACATTATAAATTCGAATTTTTTATTTTTACTTTTGAATAGTTAGGTGTTAATTTTTATTATTACTATTAACAGTTTGAATTTCATAATATCTCTAAAAGTAGAGTGCCTTTTATAATTATCATAATTGGTTATTGGCTATTACACAAAAAGATGTGTGCTCAAATCCACTTAACACGATTGCACCTACGAATTTCCTTATCACATCTAACTTCATTAATTTTGAATTCATCTTTTTTTTTTCTTTTCTTGAAGAGCTCTGAAGCCTTGGCTTGACTTTGTGGCTTCATCTATTTGGATAAGTTTGCTTAATTTTTCTTACAAGTAAATAAAAAAGTTGGATCTATTTTAGGACTAAATTTTGATTGAAATAGAGTTAATCTTAGTCGTATGAATCTCAAATACAAAATTGTTTCACGTTTCCGTGTACCTGAAAAGAATAAAAGAGGAATGAAATTGATAAAACTGTATTTTCTATATCGCAGGGGCTAAAGTATGTAAATTATTTACTTCAGCGGGTAAAGAGAAGCGAATGATATAGTTGAGGGACCAAAGCGAAATTATCCGAAAAAAAGTACCAAAATGAAGCAAAGCATATCGTTGAGGGGCCAAATGCAATTATTAGGATCAATATCACATGAAACTATGTCTCTCTATCCAAACAATTTCGCAGGAAGAAGCAATCTCTCTCTAGATATACCTTGAAGGGATTATTGAGAAATCTAGGTTTTATGTATAGCTTAGCGACAACTACTATGAACTAGCTTTGTTGGGATTGATATTCTGGTGTGCAATTCCTGAAGGTTGAGGGGCAACGCACGGCTTGCATTGCAGAGATGGTTCGTCTGAAACGCTTATTCTAAACGTCCGTTCCTTCTCGTCCTTATTGGGGATGTGAAGGAGGGCTTCCATAATAAGGATCTCCCAATCTTGAGGGCCTAAGATGGACAGCCAGCTGTCTTCTGTCCAAAACAATATATGATACACACAAGCTTAAGAATTTATCATGTAGAATCAAAGATATATAGTTTAAAGATGAAGTTTTTATTAAGGGTACTGACCTCCATTACGTACTGCTTTGAGCTGGAATATTCCGGTGCCCTGTCGGTTGTGTGCTACGGCAAGTGATGCATTATTCCAGGGACCCCTCACAATAGGCTCTCCGATAGCATCAATTATCCTCTTGTTCTTGCTGGCTTTCTCCATGGCCTTACTGCAATAATTGAAAATCAGAGCATAAAGCAGGAAGCTTTCAGTGGCCTCTTCATATAGAAGATAACACAACGAAGACAGATAATTTAATCAAGACAAACAATTGGGATTATTCACAGAGATAGACGGACATTCATCTCCATTTTCTACCCCTCAAATAGAAAACCTTTTCCTCCCCTACAGGCTTACCTCTTGTATCGTGTCTGGTAGAGTGGTACCATAACCTTTGACAGTCACAAATTCACTGTAGTGGAGTTGAGCTCAATGTCAATTTTGTTTCGAGTTCTTCATGAAAAGGAAACAGAAAATAAAAGGCTCATTACAAAACTAAGGAAATGTCTCTTAGCATAGAGAAAAAACAAGTAGTCACCAACCTAATGCATTTATTTAAGTACGTACAAGAGAACATTTTCTTTATCCCTCTTAAGTAGGGATTTCAATTAGAAGTTTGGTACAGAGCTCTGACGAGCGGTATATTTGATTCGATGTTGTCATGTTGTTTCTGCATAGATGCCTTGACCCCCTTAGTTATCTGGCAAGCACATTTTTCTCCTTTCATTAGACCAAGAGTTTGTGAATGACTTAAAACTAATCCACCCAGTCTTTCATTCTTAGTTGGATGACTTCATTTTGACTGTATACCCAATATGATATAAGTTGGTGAACGTGCAAGTTCATCGGTGAAAACTGAGGGAAGAAAGGATGGTATTACCTATGAGAAATGTCTAGAAAAAGAAGATGCAGATGTACTTTTAGGACTACATCCACTGATTCACATGCATAAGATTTTATGATCCCAAGCTGCTGGCAGTTCTTAATTCATTTTTGCACTGTCCTTGCAACAATTACAGCCAAACAAAACTACTGGAGGTTACATGGACAGAATGGATATTAAGGGGTTAAAAAACTATTAGTTAGGACTTGAGGAAATCCTGCAAAGAATAAAAAAATAAACAGAGAATGGGGCCTCTAGAATCATTAACTGGCACGTAAAAATGTTGTTAATTCTTTAGCATTTATTAGGATTTACGTGTGAACCTGCAAGTTTTATTCTTAAGCATCTCCAGTATGAATGGGACTATTTACTATGCCTCTTTACATGCTTGGATTTAATGGCACGAATGCAGCATATAAGAAAATAGGCTGCTTAAGACAATATCAAGCTGATTTGCTAACTATTGTATTAACGAATGAAAGTGACTATTTCCACATCTTGTATATGGTTTGTGCTGTGGCATTCTTCCAATTAGATGTGAATTTCATAATAAGCTAAAGCTAGATATAGGCTATGTTGCCGAAGCATCATACAATCAAAAGGGAATATGTTGAGAAGAAAACAGAAGTGCTTGAGATACAAATGTAATGATACTTCATTCAGCTTTAGATTAACTAAGACATTAGATCTATCTAGTATCCACAACAAATTACACAGAAGCAACTCTGTCTGAGCAGCATAGAAACCCATAATTACAAAAAATCGAGCAAAGCAGATAGTGAAGGCTCAATTTCATACACATGTTGAAGGATTAAAGCAAAAACACGAAATGCAGCAAGGTAATTGTCAACATAAGAAGTCCCACATATTCATAAAGTGAATCAAATCAGTTTAGTAGTCATACTGCACATGTTTGATGGGCTGTCCAGTTTCTACTCCATTCATCCAAAAATCAATTTCATGACTTAAATATGAACACATTTCACGTTCCCACAACAGTTCCCACGATCAAGAATACAGTCAAAAGCTGAAATATAACTGAAAGCTCCAGTACAAGGAATTAGATTAAGTACATAAATCAAATCAAACAGTACCAAATACTCGAGAAGAACAAGAATTTCAGCTATCAATCTCAGAAAACCCAAATTCAATCAAATTAGCAAAAATTAAGCAAAAAGAGCACGATTCAATCAAGCACAATATTCTCCCAGTGATGAAACACTAAACGGCATAAAAATTAGAAACCAAAAAATCGAATCCACAACTATAGGGAAAGAGAGGAACCTGCTGCAGCCATGGTAAATGAGTAGATCATTAACAGCACTCAAAGCGACGCCTCCCGTCAAACAAAGTAATGCTCCTGATACAATTCTACGACCCCACGACCTCGGTGTCCCTTCTTCTGCTGCCGCTGGAGGTGGTGGTGGCGCCGCCGACGGTTGTGGTTTCACCACCGCCTTTCTGTTCTTCAGCGCGGAGAGGACCCTTCGGCCCGACATTGTTTAATCTAACTGCTTCCCTCCAGCTGTATTTCCGCTCAAGAGGGCAAACTATGGACCCGGGGTTATATTAGTAATTTGACTTTCCCTTCAACTAATTAGTTTTGCTGGTTTTTCTATGAAAATAGTTTAATGAATATTATTAAAAATTGATAGTGCCGTTTCGAAAAAACATCGTATAAGAGCTTAATTTCAAAGCGGTGAAGATCTTCAATTCTATTTTTAGAGTTTTAACTATATGTATTTTCAATTTAAGCAATTCAAAAAGAGTTCGGTTGTACTGAATATAAATATAACGACCTGCCCCCACCTTAAAAGTATATGACACGAAGTACATATTAGAACTTGGGTAATCAATGTCTAATAGTAACAGTTGACAGTTTATTAATCAAAGTAACTAGTAACAAATTACAACAGTTGAGCAGATAAATCAATTTGGCTTCTAAACGTTGATATATCATAATCTTAACCTGCGAACCTTATGCACATTGCGATTTGCCATACCTTTGACAACACTAGTAGGATTCTGCTGCACTCAGACTCACAAAGATAGGCGGACATATATTCCGAACCTAATCCGTACGAATCGCCTCCAAGAATCATTTCCTTGAGCGACATGTTGTGCAAAGAACGAGCAAAGCCTCGTGGAGTGTGACTTCCGAGGCATCAGGAGGCAACTGCAGTCTCTAGTTGAGATTCTTCAACTTCCACACCAGCAATCTCGGGTTGAGATTCTGCAACCACGGCTTCATCAAGCAAGGGGGTTTTCTGGAAATCGTTCCTCAGTTGCCCACAAGCCGCACTTGCATCCAATCCACGTGTTTGGCGTACACTAGCAGTGATTTTATGAGACTCTAAAGCAGCAGAAAATGCAAGCACCTGTGTGATGGTAACAATTGTCAAGCAATGTAAATGTAATTGTAAACTTGCATTTTGTGATAGATAAAAAGGATAACGTACTGCTTTCTTATAGGGACGTTGATATTCAGAACCTTCTATTGGATTGTAAGGTATTAGGTTTACATGATAACCAGGACCCCATTTGTGAAGTAGCTCGGCTAGCTCTACTGCGTGCTCTACTGAATCATTGACTCCAGCTGCCCAGAAGAGGTATAGAGTAGAGTTAATCTCGTGATCAACTTGCTCAAGTTATTATATGTATGCTGCGTGCATGGCGTTACAAGAGAATGCAGGATTTAGCTTACCTAATAGTGTGTACTCAAAAGATACTCGTCTACTGGTTTCAAGTAAGTAATGCTTGCAGTCTTTCATGATTGCATCCAAAGGATAAGACTTCGCGCTAGGCACAATCTTTTCCCTGAGTTTCTGGTTTGGTGCATGTAAGCTGACAATTGAAGTTGGAAGCATCAAAAAGGGATTAGAATGTCAAACATCTTAAGCACCAATACGTCAGTCAAATTCTTCACATAGATAAAATAAATGATGATAGAGAAAAGCTTAAAACTTGATCAGCCATTTTAGTCAGTAGTCAGGTATCCACAATTATGTCTCTGTCATTGATGCATTGTTGAAAAGACCCCTTATTCCACACCACCAAGCACAGTCAAAATTCCAAATCTAGTTCATGTATAGTTTGATATTATCAAGATGGATGTGTAACCTTAGAGCCAAAGTAGATTGAAGCTTGTGAGTTGCCAGTTTTCTGATCGTGTTTGGGACTCCAACAGTCGAAATTGTTATCATCCGTTGCCCAATTTGAATTTCCTAACTCCAGAAAAAGATCGAGTTTAGGCATATAACTTGATAAAGACAAATCAAATCGCCCAAATATATGTTTATACTCCTGTTTCCCTAAAAACAAAAAGACAGAGAAACAAGAATGTGTGACAAACTTATGATAAGCAAAATACGCCGATTTGAACTAATGTCAGATATAGTATAATTATTGATATATACCCCACATGCATGGTACATGAGTTAATCTATTTCTAGTAATTATGCAAAACTTGGCTTAAATTAATGTTAATCAGTTGAAATTTAGACCAAAACTAATTAGGCTGTGTCTTTAGTTCTACTGTTCTACTAGTTTGCTTATTTAAAAAGTTTAGCAAGAGGATACCAATCAAGAAAAAGAACATGAGCTTTGTTAGCTCACTCAAAGCCACTGTACCTTGTTCAAGCAACGGTGTGCTTCGAGAACTTCTTTCAGGTTCAACATTGGCTCACCCATCCCCATAAACACAACATTTGTAACCCTACGCTTGAAGACCTCTTCAATCGCCAAAACCTGGAAAGTTGTGTGACAAAATTAAATCATGCCAACTAGTATAAACACAGAGATCTGGAACTCGATTCTGATAGAGCCAAATCAGTCATCAAAAGCAGACACCATAAGTATGTAAGAAAATACAAATTCCGAACAATAGCATTGATACACAATCCAGATCGTCAGAAGTACCAACAAGAGGTTTGCCTCAACATCAACCATAGTCCATATATTTCACAGAGTGATACTAGAAATCACCATCTGCTGATGGGCTAAAAACGAAAATGAACCCACTTCAACTACGCTCTGCTTGGACTCATTCAATATCCACTTATGCTGCTAATGTATTGTGCTCCATTAATTAATTAAGAGAAATTAAAGATAATTGGAACTGCATACCATACTCTCCATTCCAATGTCTACACAGATCTATTAAAGATAGATAAGAGAAATAAGATAAATAAAGTACAGATAACTACCACAAATGATGAGACTCCTAGAGTCCAAGACAAGAAGCGGGTAAATAGTCTATGCTACTACATTAAGGATAAAAGAAAGCTAGGTCTAGTTGGTTCGACACGTTTTCATACCTTGAACCATGAAAACAAGAGAAGAAATAACAACTAACAAGACAAACACACTAAAGTACTTAAAGGTACTACATGGCTCCCTGGGTAGTAAAAGTTATCCAAATCTTCAGGTGAAGTTTTTCGAGAATTAGGACGTATTTATGTCTTGGTGGACAATCTTCCTCATGGAAATAATTCAGAAGTTACACGGGACATTTATAAACTAACCTGGTCAACAATTTCATGGCTCTTAAGGTTCCTCGCGAAACCTCCCTTGCCAGTAGCACAGAAAGAACAGCGTAATGGGCAACCAACCTGGTCAACCAAGTTGAAAACAACTTAAAGTGCATTGCAATAAACTGCATATAACATCTCCTTAAGAGACATTAACTAACTCAAAGACATCTCTTTTTCCCACAGAAAGTTACCTGTGACGAGACGCATGCAGTCAGTCGAACTGAGCCATTTCCATCTTCAACAGGTATACCAACAGTTTCTACCAGCCTATTATCCTCCAACTTTATGAGCAACTGAGTGGGCCAAGTGGAAAAGTTGGGGAATCATACACACAAATACATGGGCATAGAATTATGTCATTATTAAAAGTGAATATCTTTTTAAAGCAAAAATCATTCCAAGTAGGTGAGAACTATAATAGAGAATAAATTTTAGCAATGGTAGCATCATCAAGTTACTTGATATTTTGAATTAAGGTCCCATACACAATGACCGACCATTAACATTTGAGTATCCACTACCATGTGCTATAAGCTACAGGAGAACATTTAGCACCAAGATTTATTTAAAGGACAAATAAAAGAACAAGTTCAAACTTTTACTGAATTTAAAAGCATATGCATCTCTTGACATGATAATTTCAGAAGTACGCAAACAAGTGCAGAAAGATGTGAAGGTTTTTTAGTCAAATTATACTACCACTCCCAATGAGCATGTACGCATGGAAATTTATAACAAACTAACAAGTGGTTAAAAATTGAAACCCAACTCTAAGACAAGTAACTTCTTCACCTTAACAGTGCCATCAGCAGCAGTAACTGCCCTGTGAATAGGTGACCGGCCCGCGCTCCATCCCGCTTCCTGGAGCTCATTCCTGAATGCCAAAGGTACTTCCCACGAAAACAAAACAAATAAGGGTTTTATAGAATAACATTGCATACCAAATTCACTTAATATGTTTGAGGAATGAACTGCAGTAGTATATATCTCTACAGGACTCGTACATAGACGCTATACCTGTATGAATGTATATATACGTGTGGATGGATGTAGAACAAACTCCCTAGTATAGCATGGACAAAACAATATGAAAGGAATACAAGTTAGAGGTCCCTCACCCTGACTAAAATCCTGAATGTCGTTAACCTTCCTCTTGTATAACAAATGATGCAATTGCTTGCCTCTATACTTGTCCTGCCACGAAAATGAAAACGACAAACCTTAAAGCAAAATCAAGCCCGAGAAATAATAACTATCAACTTCCGAATCGAAGAATACCATTCCGAAATCGACCGCGAGTTGTTGGAGTTCCGCCTCCGACATTCCAAGGAGCACGCCCGGACCCTGCTTCTTCTTGCTGACGGGAGGTACGGAAACTGTAGCGGCGGTATCCACGCTGCTGCTGCCACAGGAAATTGTGAGTCCGCGAAACTGAACGGCGCGTGGCGTAGCGCTGCCATTGGCCTCATATTGGAGATGGAGGAGATGATGACGATGACTGAAATGATAAACCTCAGCTTCTCGGATAAAGACTATTATACCCCATGGGTTTTGCACTTCCTATGAAAACGGCGGCGTATTTGTCTATTTATATTTTGTTTCTGTTATATAATCAAACTAATATTGTGTGATTTGACTATAAATCACTTGCGAGCGAAAAAAATATGTATAGATTTGATTCTAATTCATTTTCTCTCGACAACATTAGAACGCCCTTTGATAGGTTCATGTATACACACTGATAAAATTCAATTATAAACCACACAAAACTATAAATTAAAATAGTTTATCATAATTTGACATACTCGACCTATAAATGGTGGAGTATTACAAATTATAACATACACACATTGTATACTCAGATCCACACCAAGAAAATTACAATTCCGATACCATACAAATATCGGATTCACCAATCAGACAGTTCGACACAAATCTATGTGAAAGATTAAAGGGCAAACACTACTTATGAAGTTGAATGTAATAAGCAATACAAGATATCTCTTGCCGGATTTATTACTAGTTAGCACACTCAAGGCAACTAGCTACAACAGAGTGAGAGTCTCAGCCAAATGAGTAACAATTATTACATCTCCACTGTCAAAGGCTTCAAAATTTGACCCTAAACTCATGCATTCTTCTTTGTTTCAGCAGACTTGATGATGTCAATGAACTCCGGCTACACATTCAATAACAAGGCCATTCAGAACATTTATACGGTTGAATAGGAAAGTATCGTTCTACTCCTATAATTTGGACGGTCAGAAAATGAATTGGATGGTTACGATTACCTTCAGAGAAGCACCACCAACAAGAAAACCATCAATATCAGGCTGTCCAGCCAATTCTTTGCAGTTGGCACCATTCACAGATCCTGCAAACAAATCAGTTTGGTAAAAACGACATGGTATTGCCAATGTCGTATCATACAGAAAACTCGAGGAAACATAATTTGTTGTACCTATCTAGGACCTCTAATGGAACTAGTAGAGCTAAAAGCCTAATTTCTTATTAGAGGAATTCTGAATGCACACCAGAATTTAACTAAATACTGATGTCATTACCTCCATAGATAATCCTGGTTGAGGAAGCAACCTCAGCGTGTACATTAGCTTGAAGCCATTTCCTCAACTCACAATGTACCTACAATAGGTATGGGTTTGAGCGGTATTAGACTTGCTGCATTACGTCAGTGTCGGTCAATATTTCTATAATGGAAACCAGAATTGTGAAAACACTCTACCTCTTGTGCCTGAGCAGGAGAGGCAACCTTTCCAGTTCCAATAGCCCACACAGGTTCATAAGCCAAGACAACATTTTTCCAATCAGAAATCCGCTCTGTAATACAAAAGTGCAGTTACTTGCAGGGATTAGTTACTGAAAGGTAGAGGAGAATAAAAATATTCACAATTTTTTCGTTTCTTTCTTGAAAGGTTTTCATGAAAACTAATGTAAACAAGAATGGATCTTAAGCTATTCAAGAAACTATCATATATCTAACCATCTGAAATAATAATGAACTGTTCACCAGCATATATTCAATAATGCAAGTTTTTCTAGGTATTTTCATTAGTAAAAATGAATCTATTCAGATGCTTAGTGCCCACAGTCAAACTTAAAAATGATAAGACGGAACAGCAGAAAGGCAAAGCAAATAAACCATGCAAACTACGCACTACAATGATTTCAATATGCAATTTTGGAAAATGCAAATCAGCAAGTCAGGGATAATTTTAATATGAATGCCCAGCTTCCACTTAAAACACACAAAAAGTACCCAACTTGGTTGCAGTTAAAACTAGCCAAAAGGTTAAATAGAACTATATCAGTCACACAGCAAGTCTTTAAAAGTCACAAAGGGACCTAGGTTTGGCAATAACCACCAGATGTGTCCAATTTACAATAAATTGCTGAATTGTACTATGATCTCATTGCTTATATGAATTTATTTCAATGCTGCCAAAGAAAATCTTATGAATAAAAAGGTTAGATGATTAATATCCTAGAAATGAACCCTTGCCCCAGGGAACATGTCCTGGATGGCTTCAGTACCTGCAATGGCCTTTGTCTGTGCAGCCACGACATCAATAGTTTTTCCTGCTTCTCTCTGTTCAAGTGTCTCACCAATACAGGCTATCACCTTCAAACCTTGAGCAAGCGCATATGCAACTTTATCTCCAACAAACTGAAATTACAGTACATTACAAGATAAATGGCTTGTCTAAAAAATTCAATACAACAGAACTTTAAGAGGAACTAATTTGAAAAACTACCTCATTTGATTCGTTCAACAACGCTCTCCTTTCAGAGTGACCAAGAACAACCCAAGGTACTTTCAGGTTTACAAGCATCTCGGCACTAGAAAAGATAAGTCAACTTATGAAGATTTTCATTTACATAAAGTCAGTCACAAGCACAGCAAATTTGGATAAGCTTTAATTGCAACCATGTTATTTATCTATGCAAAAGAGAGTGGGGTATAATGTGTCTTTTCTAGGGTACAATGGGGTACGTTCAATTGGTACACTAACACTGTAACACGTCCTAGGCAGGGAACCATATTTGTTTTGGTCGTTAGTGCCAAATTTCACTTCATGACTTAAATACCTAGTGCAACGAAATTAACAGAGGATCCTATTTACTATATATGTTTATATTGTAAGTCATTAACATATCACTTGCTTTGCTTTATCAAGTTCTTATTTAGTATCAATTTTTTTTATAACAGAAAGCCATTAATTATAACTTAGTGACAACCTAATTCTTCAATTCCAATAAGAGAAATAATTAAATGTCACTTCATCTAAGAAAGCCCAATCGCGAAACCATTATAAAACACCAGCCTAAGTCCCAATGAATAAACCCTAATTTCTTCCCTCTCTCTGATAAATCTCAAGTCAATTCTCTACTGTGAATTTTCTTTTTCTTTCTCCCTCTTCTCTCCACATTTACTCTTCTTTTGCATTCCAGAATGCATTCATGGTCACCAGAGCGCTAGAGAACTGAAAATGGGAATCCACACCACGAAACAAAGTACTATTTTGGAGGGCATAAGCAAATTGGGTAGCTATACTCAAGTAACATTGACTATGCAAGAGATCATCCAAACTTGACAGAATAGGTTACCAGAACTTTACTAAGAAATCAAACAAAACAAAACCTGGAAGATTTGCTTAAGGATGCTTACCTAATCTCACCAGTATAAGCACCACCTTTCTTAACCCAACAATTCTGAGCTGCAACATGGAAGTCAGGTCGTAGAGAGTCTTTTACCATGGGAAGAAACACAAATGGAGGACTTACAACCACCTCTGCAAAGAATGACCAATGAAACAAAAATTAAATGATGGGAGGAAATACAAAATGCCAACTGAAATACACAGAAAATTATTTCCAGAGATTAAACAAATTTTCCTTCACGTAGAGGAAGTTATAATTCTCCGTTTCCCAGAACTTTCCGCATAACCATCCAGAGGCGCATATTATCAGTTTATCATATTTACAAAATAATATTTTCCATGCTATTCGAATAAAATGTATTTGGTAAATTCATACAAGAGAGCTGCAGAAACTCTTATAGTTCTGATACTTCACAAGTTTCACATTTCCTTCAGTTGTTAAGAGATGACATACAACTCAAACATATATAATTATGGGCTATAGCACTGCACTAATATTCTTAAGGATTTTTATTTGGGCCATAAGGCATTCCCTTAATAGATGTATCTTGGGTGGATCTTAGGCTGAAGGAAGGGAACAAAAAAATACTCCCTTCGTCCCGCTATAAGCTGCTCAATACTTTTCGGCACGGGAATTAAGAAAGTAGATGATAAAGTATGAAAGAGGAGTAGGAGAGAGAAGATGAGTGAGATAGTGAGGGAGTAGATGATAAAATAGGAGAGAGAAAATGAATGATTTAATGAGAGTAGACAATAAAGTAGGGGAGATAAATGATAAAATAGAAGATAATATAGTATTTTTTTGCCAAATTGGGTCCGAGTCACTTTTAGTGGGACGTCCCAATCAGGAAAGTGAGCCACAAATAACAAGACGAAGGGAGCATAAAACAAGCAGAATATGTTGTAAGAATATGTAAATTTAAAAATCATAATACAGCAAAAATGCATTGTTATCAAACAAGGCAAGCAGACAGTTTACTATGACTCATACAGGTAAAAGAAGAAAGATATTTATACAGAAATTCATATCAGCAATTCGGAGGCAGAGAATCAGTCAACTGGTGATTGTTTCTTTTCTTACTTCACCAATAACCAACTAGAAGGCTTAAGTTATCCGGCAAAAGGAAAATATATCCTCACCAACAACATCAGAGGATGGTACTTGAGCCTCATTAAGTGTTGAGACAAGCTTCTTGACTTCCTCAGTAGTACCATTCTACAATAGAAAAATGAAAACGCTTAGCAAAACAAAAGAGACAACTGATAATCAAGAAATCAATCCACAAAAAGTAAGAAAAGTGAACATTTAGAAAGTAGATTAATCATTCGATGCCCTATCATATACAACAAACAGTTAAAATAGTATGTCAAAACTCTTAACATGGAATATGCGGTATTAGGAAGCTGCACCGCATATTAGACCTGCATTTTCAAAAGTCTTCTCTTCATATTGAATATGCACAAGATACAATCTCATGCTAAAAGCAGAGGTTTAACTCATTTAGATCAATCGCGGAGACAAGGACTTAGACAAAATCAGTTCAGATACGATAATCCGAACAAATAGAGTTTATAGGTTTTCAACATCAAGCTCTGATCCTTTCCAAACAGTACCTTATGAAGCCAAATGAAATTCTCATCGGCTATCACGTCA
The DNA here is from genome assembly GCA_028984105.1 of Lavandula angustifolia. Classification (NCBI taxonomy): domain Eukaryota; kingdom Viridiplantae; phylum Streptophyta; class Magnoliopsida; order Lamiales; family Lamiaceae; genus Lavandula; species Lavandula angustifolia. The sequence continues at coordinate 7,160,038 of CM054812.1, read as the reverse complement.
ATAATGAAACCAACTAACAAAGGATCACAGACTCATATCCATAAGCATTGAGATCAAGCGGAAAAGCAATCGAACTAAACTAAATCAAACAGTAGATCGGAAACGAAATCGGTAAAAGAAATAGAAGATCTACAATAAAACAATCGTTATATGAATCGGAGACTCACGCATTTCCAGTTTCCGCCAACGAAGAATTTTCTGCCCATTTTCGGTATCGGAGATTACTAGAAAGCGCTGAACAAGAAAAAAGCTTTTGGTGTAACTGGTGGAAGTGACTGGCTGGGAGTGATAGATCGGTGGATATTATTATATAAGGAAAATTCAATATATTTGCGGATCAAGGCTAATGTGAAGTGTCCATAATGCCCTTACCTGTATCACCGGCATATGCCTTGCAATTTTTTAAGCCTCGAAACGAATCTTTCTTTTTTTAGCAGCCACAGGTATGTTTGACGAATATTACAAGCGCACGCGAGGTTTTGACTTTTGCTTCCAATAAATATATGAAAATTTGATAATGAAAAAAAAAATAAATATATATATATATATATATAGTGACTCAAATTTTCTAATTTTTTAGTCTGTTATTTTACTATACTTTTACAAAATAATTCACACAAATGAAAAAGAAAAATAAAAATAAAAATGGAGAGAAGACATGAAATAGTATATGGCTCATCCGAAATAATTGATTTGGATGGAGAGACACAAAATTAGCATGGTGCGGAAAATCGAAACTATCAAAAATAGCAATTGCTAGTGTACACTTACATTTTGTTTTTTTTAATTCTAAAGCCGGGCATACAACTCTGTCATTGGACAGCTTTCAAATTTTAATGATGCAATAATTTGAACCTATTCCCAATATAATTTTTAACGTGATAAATACATAAAAACTATCGATATGAATACAAGAAAATGAGTTATTAATGTACTATTATATTACAAAAGAAAAATTGTCATATCTTTGGAGAAATCATCTTGAATCAGCATAAAAGATGTACACTATTTATAACCAACATAAGTTGTCTCAAACTAAGATTATTTAATGCCCACTTCAAATAATAAAATTTATCTTATCATTATAAAAATCAAGAATTGATCCAAAATTTATGATTAAGGACTGAAATTTAGAATTTAAAATTTTAGGATGTACATAAGTAGTAATTTTTAAAGGTGAAATAGTAATATCACGAAATAGGTAAAATTTATAATCGTTGATAATTCAGGGGTTCCACGCACACAACCTGTATCCACCTATGTATGAAACAACATAACTGTAGACAAGACAACCTTTAAAAAATCCCATGATTAAGAATCAAACAAAACGCATCTCTAATTTCATTTCAAATAAGCAAATTCAGCTTCATCCTTCTCGACTTACAGACTTAACGCCATGGATAACACAAACATTCCCACAATGTACACAGATATAAATAAATTGGGACAAAGCTCAGAATAAGTTACTCAGATTCTACAACAGGCAATTGTTTGTGAACGAGGGATACAAACACTTACCAACTTGGATGACAGTATATATTTTCTTGATCAGTGACCAGGTCGCAACTCCTTCTCAAGCTCATCGAATTCCCATTCGCCGATTTCCTCCGTAGAGTATTCCTGATTTACTTTTCCGAATTCAGACTCCAGTTTGGCCAATTCTTCTTCAGGGTCCAGCATCCCCTCTGACTTAGGTGGGAGTCCTTGAGGCTTGTCGTCCTTCCCAGAACTGACCTCCTTTTCTGTTTGTTCTGTAGAGGGGCTTGAAAAGCTTTCACTTGGAGATGCATCTGTCTCTTTAGCGGGAGGATTCTCCATCTCCAGAGTAGGTCTCTCGATGGACTCAAATTCCAGTCTTAGCTTCTCAATGTTGTCGAATAGCTCTTTAACATTCTGGTTTTCTTTACTGAAATGAATAAATATCTGAAGTATTAATCGACATGGGAGTATAGGAAAATGCAGGTGTGACTAATTTTGAGTAGCAATCTCAGACCAGGATAACTTTCCATCTTGGGCATAGAACTGTTCTTTCATGTTGTCGACTACGCTGAAAGTAGTTATTATCTGAAAGTTGTAGTGGAAAAAAATAATTTAGTTTTAAAATTCTGATGACTCAATCACCATAGAGTTAGTCACTCCTGGTGTTAACAGATCTTGACTGCAATTACAATACATATGGCAAGGAGGTCGCCGTATGTCTACGGAGAAATGCATAAAGGAAGCTCCTATACATTATCAATTTCAAGCAACTTAAAGGTATCACGTCAGAGCTGGTACCAAAATGAAGTTATATACATTTTTTTACCTTAGCTTCATAATCCAGGTATTCCTCCTCAAGACTTCTTCTCGGGTTCACCATTTGAGACTCATCAGTTTCTGCTCCAGCAGTCGGTGCTGACCTGTCAATAGTTTCAAAAGCATAAGCTTTGTAGCCAACTAGGATATCTACTATCTTTTGCAGTGATAATTCAAGGAAATACCCATCAGGCAGGCTCTTCAAGTTCTCTACATACTTTGCAATGCGATCAATAGGCGGTCTCAACTCTTTCTGCGTCAAAATGTGATGTAAGAAGACAGTAGATAGTTTACAAACATCATTAGATAAAAAAAGGTGTTTTCATAAGAGTCATTGCATTTAAAAAGAAATGGATAGAAAAAATAAATAGAATAAGCACCTCGTAAGAAGAGAGCAACTGCTTAACCAAATTCGTGAAGTAAGCTTCATGGCTCTCGATTTCAGCACTTGCCAATGGAAAATGGGCACCAATACTCAGTCAATAGGTACATACTTGGAGATCTTTTAGAATGTAAGCTACTACTCAGATTGTTTTTACATATATACTTTTCAATAAGTGTTTATAAGTTAATAAGTATTTGACAGAGATGCCCTTAACAAAGCCATCCAGTATATGACAAAAGAATTTTTTCTGAATATGCAGGTCTATGAAAAGTGACTTATTTGTGAAAGCCTATCTGGAGTTGATGAACGAACTCAATAAATGAACTTCCATATCTAAAAGTCCGTTCAATATATGCTTCTATAAAAGCTCTATGAATCTCATACATAAAAGAGGGGCACAAAGTATCACATGAAGTTGACAACTGTAGAAGTTAAAATGAATGTGCTTATACCCGAGAACATACTAATTAAAGCATATTGAATTTATGCACGTACTTGGTTTCCTTCTCCTTAGCCTCCACATATGAACTCTGAAGAGACCAAGTATCTTCCAAAAAATTGATCCATGTACTAAGAATATCCGATTCAGTTCGACATGACCCAATGGATCTTACTAATTCATCCTCCTACAATGTTGTAATGATATAATTATACAGAGAAATCAAAGATTGATAAGGCACAAGTAATCTAGTTAACAATATTTATACATTAGTACATTACTATAGAAGAAGAAGAAGAATAAAAGTCTTGACGGAAATGTATTGCATACCTTAGTTTTCAGATGAGCAACAATTTGATCATTAGCATCAAAAAAATTGATCCCTCTCCTCTGTTGCATTGCGAAGACGAGCTCGCACAGCAGACAATGAGATATTGACCTATCTCATCAAAATGCTAAATTACCAACAACAGAATAAATTTTAAGAGCATACATTAAACTCGAGCTGTTTAAATACATTAGGAAGAAAAAAAAGGAAGAAATTATTTAGAAGAATCTCAAGAGCAAATGTACTCCGAAGTTCTCTTGAGATTTCTATCCAAAGAACTAAGGACACGATCAAAAGATATGGCTAAACGTTTGTCAAGCTTTAAATCAGATTTGGACTTAATTAGCCCTCAGAAATACATCATGAGGACTGAGGACTTTCAAAACAAACAAAGTGAAGGAGAGAGTAAGAATTGGAGGATGGGAATAACATATTACAGTTTAGAGATTGTCTCCAGTGCAAAAGGATTCAAGATTTGTGATTGTAAAAAACAGAGAGAGATGGAAAAAAACAAAATTTGAGGACTTGGTTCTGTGCAAATTCCTGATATGGATTCTAATTTATTTCAGCATCAGGACCGTTTGAGCTTTGAAAAAATCTGAATACTGATACTAAATCATATTTCAATATAAAAAAGGATTTGGCTACTGTGGGTTAAAAACTCTCTTAGACCTTCAGGCCATGAGCACAAGGATTACACACGCACATGAAGAAAGGGTACTATCACAATAGACTGGGAACAATGTGATTATCTCATCTGAGTTCTGACTGTCAGTTTATTGCAAATGGACATGACATGCCTTTTTCAACTGAGCTTCAAGTTCATCCCTCTGTTTCTCAAGATCAGATATCTCAGCTGTTAGTTCCTGAAAATAAATTGAGCCATAAGCACATCTAGCATGCGACAAATGGCAGAACTAGTCGATGATAAACTTCACCTCTTTCTTCTTAATAAACTACAGAAGGATAGACAATCTTGACACTCAGAACTAGATTTCAGTAATATGAAAATTCAAGTCTCCAAGAATATTATTTGGAATTTCCTTCTGAGACGTGTTCTCTATTTGTTCTATTATTATCAAGATCCAATTTTTAAAACAGAGAAATAAAAGGTCCAAGAATCATCCTGTAAAGGGATCATGTCCGTAACAAGTAAACAAGGGGATGGAAATGGTCTTTAAGATTCTTCAAACAGGCTTATATTTAAAATAAATGATCTTCACAGCCTTACTTGAAACAAAAATACAAAATAAACACTCATGTCCTTGACATCCTTCAATGAAGTTCAAGTAGAAGATTAGCATTTGACAAGGGCAACCCACACAAGTTCAAGAGCTTCTTTTTCTAACTTATTGAATTTTCTATACATTTTGTTCTTTTAAACTATAATCTTATCCTCATATATTGGAACATTTACAATATGTTAGCAGAAGCATCATATATGCATTTTGATGGAGAAGGGCGAATATTGATTCACCTATAAGTTTCTCCTAGATGTCATTTTGTATTATATTGAGTTTCATCAAAAGTTTTTTGAAGTTAACTCGAGCACAATATGTTTTTATATTTAACTCATTTCCTATACCTTTTCAATTTCATCAACTTCACTGACTTTGCTCACTCGGAACTTCAAAGCATCTTCTTTCTGAAGCCTGTGAAAGAATGAAAGGAAGTAAACATTTAAATGGAAAAACAAGAAAATAAAAAAGGATTCTCATAAAATAAGCAGGCAAATAAACACGTCAAGATAAATTACAGCACTACCAATCCATCCTAACAAAACTTCTTCACAAAGTAACATACATAAAGATACACTACCTAGCATAAACTACATTCACCTACTAAAGACGGATTAAGTGAGAGTTAAGTGGGATTTAGAGGTTTTATGCTCAGTTGCCGACCATTAAAAGAGAGACTTCAGGTTCCTGGGAAGGCAAAGGATACAATTCCAAAAATATAAATGAACAATCCATTATCGAAAAGTGTAGACTCCTAATAAATTTAACTTTTTCAACCAAACTTAAGCATAATTAATATCTCGAAAGAGTTTCGTGATGTTTTAATCCATGACATCGAGTACATCGAGTAAATAAAGACATATGTTAGGATCCTATTGGCTATCTAACTAAAACATTGACTTTCATCCGTAAAGCAGTATTATCCCACATAAAATCCATATATAATATTTAAAGCAGTATTATCCAACATAGAATCCATATATAATATTATTCTGGTTGACAATCATATTTTTTCAGTAGGATTACATTTTTGTTCATCGCTTAGTATTTCCCATGGATTCTTTTTTTCTACAGAGTATTCAGTTCCCCACCTTAGTAAAATAACATATTAAAAGTATGGTACTAAAAAAATCATGTACTAAGAGAAAACAAAAACAAAACATATACTCCCTCCGTCCCAATTATCTTGTCCAGTATACCATTTCGGAACGTCTCAAATATTGTCCAGTTACCTTTTTTAACAAATTATTACACAACTTTTTTGTGGACCTACAACTTTACACTACAATACATACAACTAATAAGTCCCCTTAAAAACCGCACCACAATCAAAGTGGAAAAGATAATTGGGACGGAGAGAGTATCATATTGACAAAGAATGGTACAGGTAAAAGTAATTATTATTACAGCAAAAAGAGATTTAAAATGAGAGAAAACAATCATATATAATATTTAAAGCAGTATTATCCAACATAGAATCCATACACAAAGTAAAAGAAAGCAAGTCAGAGATGACATAACACCAACATTGACAGAACAGAGAATCAACTGTAATTATGAAAAGGTAAGCAGGAATCTGTGGAGAGTAGGTAATTTACAATAATTCAAGTGGAGCAAGCACTTTCATCATGCAGTATTATACCTGTAGTCAGAAATTCGCTTGTCAGATTTTGAGGAGGAGCTTGCTAGGGATTCCAACAATACCTTCAACTTATCAACCTGACATTCTTAGAATTCAAATTTTCAGAAATCTAGAATTCTCATCCATTAATTGTTTCTTAGAGAAACTTGAATCAGACTCCTGAGCAAAAAGGATCTCCCCGACAGTTTGTAACTCTCAGAGCTCTTAGGTTTTACATATATCGAATATTAAGTTTGCACCAGAAGCAAATAACGTTAATGCAAATTCTCATCAGAAAATGAAAAGGGAAGCCACAGAGAATTACTGAAAGAGAAGATGGTGGACTAACAAGAATGTTCCCATATTTGAAATGCAATGATTCTTAATAGAAGAGTGAAACAAAAGAACATAGTATAATCCTGATAGGACATGAACAGCATCCAAAGAATAAGTGGAGACTCAAAACATAAATACTTTGCAGTAAGACACAACTACACAAGTGCTCAAAGAGCTTCTGACAGTGAAGCCTGTCTCTGTCATGAGGAAATAAATAGTTTTGCCAGAAAAGATAACAACAATAACAATTAAAAGAGCACTAGGTCCCCATAAGTACCTTTTGAGAATGACTTTCAGATGTATCTCCATATCTAATAGCTTTCTTTTTAAGTAGGAGCGCTTCAAGTCTGGAACAAGCTCTGATGTGTGCAAGTGCCTCTTTAAGAGCCTAATGGAGGAAAAGAATACTTAGGCATGTCAGATTATAAATTTCAGCAGCTCATTGCCTAATGGTAAAGTGAATTTTTATAAAATGATGAGTTTCAGGACCTAAAATTAGTGTACTTTTAAATCATATCATAGGCATTTCTCAGGCACGTCTACATTTTAAAGAACACAAACACACACACACACTTTGAAACTTAAATTTGCAACAGAATTAAGAAAGTTTTGGTATTAACTTGGAAGTACACTATAACAAATAGAGCAATTTCCTATTGATTTTTTAAAGAACGATATTTTAAGTTCCTTATATGTAGTTTATGACTTGGAAATTTCTTCAGTTAAACCATGGATGAATAACAGTAGCATGGAGGAGCTTGCCCCCAACCTAACACAAGTAATTATGTATAAGCACCAACAAGAAAATCAAATACAAAAGAATGTTGTATTCCTGATTTGATAACCTAATTTCAAGCAGAGACTGTTTAACTAGTTTTAATTAGCTGTTATACTTTCACTGGTTGGATTTACAAATTCATCACAAAAAACGTGATAATCCTGAAGTCCAAAAAAGTATCAAAAGCAGAGGATATTAGCATAGGAAGCAACAAACTTGCAACACAACATTCCGCTAGTCAATTTCTCACTTGTATATAAAGCAAGTGTCTAAAGAAGCTAAGAAAAATATATTGAAATAACAGGTGGGTACAGCAATGTTAACCTCTATTGTTGGTGAAGCACTCTGCTTAATGTCCGTCTCAAGTTTGTCAGTACCATCATTATGAGATGCTCTTGATTCAAGCTGTTTCTTCAGTGTGGAGACTTCAGCATCAATTCTGTTTGTAGTCATAGATCATAAGAAAGGGTAAAGAAGGGAAAACAAAGAATAAAATAAATAATAATTCAAACTCATTCTGCTAAATCAAACCTTCAAACTATAATTTCCTCTAAGAGAATTCATAAGTTTCAACCAAGTGCAATATAAGCATGTACGGAAGCTGCGTTACAATGCTGCTCAAGTTAAGAGGGTGTTAGATAGAGCTTATAATCTCTTTTAAACAACTCATAAGAGTTTTTAGAGCTTAAAAGCTTAGTCAAAGTGTTTGGCAACCATTTTAACAAAATATATTTTTGCCCCCATAAATAACATAGTATATTAAATTATTATATGCCGCGAGCTTCGTCAGATAAATGTACCCAATGAAGTCTAACATAATTACTCATTCCACTAGATTCTTCTTAGTTTACGTGAAGAGACCAAAGTGGACTCTATATTTGTGGATGAGCAAGTACAACACGAACTAACTTCTTATAAACTCAACCATCCAAACATTCTGAACAAATTACTTTCAAAATAAAATCTAAGAACATTATAAGCTCTAGAAATATATCATAAGCTGTAGAAGCTCCTTCAAAAAAGCTAACCAAACAGCCCCAAGTTAAATCTTCCAACAAGATGAAAATTATGTATCAACTTGTGTTTGATTAATTTACAAGTAAATAGAAAGTTTTCTGCTCTTGGCAGAGACAAATGAGACCAAGGCAAAGGCATTTAAAATTTTTTTATACATTCTAATTCGGGGTGCATTTAAGAGCTTGAAGGTACATAGGGGGGCATTGCACAAGTAGGTGGTAGGTGCCTAGTGCAGCACGGCAGATTAAGATTTGGAATTAGCAGATTTATGCTCTTGTGTTTTATTGAGTAGAGGTTGAATGCTCAGAGTTAGAAAGGGAACTACTGCTCATGGTTTGGCACATAACAACTTTCTGCCTGTCAATTCAAGATCACATAAAGAAACAATTTACATCATCTAAATAAAGTTTATAGCATGTATCCTGTAAGAACATATCAAAAGATCACTAACTTATCATCTGTTCAAATCTGCAGGCCAACTAGAAGAAGAGCAAAGAGCAATAAATCTTATAGCATTTCTAAAACAAAGTCAATTCTCTTTTATGATTTATCATCAGAAAAATCCATGGTAACAGTACTGTCAAGATATATGAACTGAATGTGTAGCAGAAAAAATCATCAGCATTCTAAAGACGGCTACATCTTCTTTTATAAGAGGTGTTGCATCTTGAGGCTTGAATATCAAGACATTGAGTAGTTGCTAAGATAATCTTTATATTGCACCATCTTTTCTAATTAAAAGCAATACTACTCACAAAACCCAGAAGAAACTGAAGAATCTTGTTATTGCACCATCCTTTCCAATTAAAAGCAATACTACTCACAAAACCCAGAAGAAACAGAAGACTTAACCAGCACAGAACCAGAGACATATGCTCTTCAACGAAATAATGTCACTAGGTCAAAGTGTGTGATGCATGATAGTTGCTTATCTCAAAACTATAACACATTGAATCTAGGAGGAAAAGTGCACGCAGTAAAAGTAAGGTACAAAACTAGGCATTTCATGAAACCTTTGAATATCAGCATTGATTTTCAATCCTGTTATGGCTCCTTCAGCAAATTGAAGTAACTCTTCTCGCTTTACCTACCCAAACAACAATATTTAGATACTTTAGAGGCTTATACTTCGGATATTGAATTGAATACGCATAAGACTTATTTAACAACTTAGTTTTTAAACATAAAAAATGAGTTACACTAAGTAGTGCCTAAGCGAATAGGGTAAATAAATGCATAGTCAGTATGAGGAATGATATCCTAACAGCAGTATATAAGCCAAATTTTCGTCCAATGTTGTGCTTTAATTTTTTACGCCAACATAGCATCAGTATATGAAAATTGCAGCAGGCAAGTCAGCAAGTCAGCAAAGCCAAGGTGGTTGATTATTGAAGAGCAGTTTTCCTCATTCATATTATCTGATGTATTGTATCGGTAGGCTTATAAAAAGTAGTAATTTTATTAGTAGCGCGTAGGTATTCTCTGTTGATGCATATTGTATTTAAGAAAAGTGGAAAGTGAAGAAACATATTAATCAAGAAGAAAATATTTATTGGAGACTTTGTAACTTCAGATAATACTCTCTCAACCAACCAGACTTGAGATATGGCTCTCTCATAAATCGAGCTTTGCGATTAGGGTCTCTCATTAATGAGCTCATCCGGTTGAGTCCCAGGTTTGGGTTTATATCAGTATATTAGCCAATATTGCTTCCAAATTTATGTTATATGCAAAGATAACCAGAATAAGGTTATCGATTAGTACCAGAACTTCATCTTGGTAGCTGGAAAAGACTTTTGCAAGATCCTGAATGCTGCTCACTATTGCATAATGAACCTCTTTTCCTCCAGTGAGACATAGTCTGCGGGTGCATAAATGTGACAGAAGGATCAAGTATGGTCCAATAGGAGAGCCGCAACATTTCTTTCTAAGCAAGGACTTTGAAATTGCGTTAACTACCACAATGGAAACTCACCCAAATAATTCAAGAAGCAAAGAAACTTCATCTTCACTTGGAGGTTCAAGAATCTAATCCAACAAAAGAGGAGAACACAAGTTGTAAATCAGGAAAAGTACTTACAATCAATAATAGCACAGTTGGTATCGGAATCAATTCTAAGGCATAGCCAATCGAATAGAAACCATGAGGTTCAAACCAGTTAATATATATCCCAAATTTAAGGCTTAAGACTAAAACCTATCACATCCAAGAAGTAATAATGCATGCCCAAAATTTAAACAACAATATTTGGCAACAAAAACTTCACTGATGCAGTACTCCTAAATGGGACTGAATAGTAGCTTATGCTCGAGGCTTTTGGTAGAAAACATTACGTTTGTATCAAAAGCATTATTGCAAGATCACGAACTACATATAAACCTAGCTTCAGTGGCTAATTTATACTGAATTCGGATGATAAAGCCTGTATCACATACCATACATATGGATATTCCTTCCAAAGCCTGACTGTAAAGGAAGACATCACGGAAGGTCAATGGCTCACCGCCCATATCTGAATCATAGTATAAAACCTGACCATTTGAAAGAAATAAGGAAACACCTGAAATTTGATCCATGATAGGTGACAGGAAAATAACAAGAAAATCGAACAACCAAACTCACTGAATAAGTACTGAATTAAGAAAAAATGGTCAAAAATTTTAAGTATCCATTTCAACAATTCTTTTGAAGCAACAGTTCTATTTCCTTGTAGGAAGTGAAAGAGAAAAGGAATGAAGTTCCATTCTAATCAATGAACTCAATACAATGGACATAACTCATATAGCTAACCTAATGGGGTGGTTTTGAGTCCGTACAAATGTTACAGATAGCATGTGGATCCTCCCTTGCTATACATTCCATGTTATGTAACTTTGTATATTGCTAGTGAATTTAAAAAATATCAAATATTACATGTGCACTCATTGAGCTTGTACCTAGCTGATTTTCATGTCTTTAGTAAGTGAAAATAAAGGCATAAACTTCAAAAAGTCAAAATCCGGGGAAACGCTTATTTCAGTTTAATGATAAGAGCATGAAACAAGTAAGCTATGGAGTTCAAGAGCTAACCATTGACTGTCTTCTTGGGCTCTTTGGGTCTTCAAGTAGTTGAAGCTGTTCATTGTTCTTTTCTTTGTCTTCAAACGTATTAATAGAAGAATCTTCAATTTCATTTAAAACAGCTATCCATCTTCTCATCAACTCAACTCTCTCACGCCCCCTGCATGAAACAGAAGCTTCTTCCAATCTCTTCACAGCCTGCTTGAAGCTTTTGATATTCCGACCACCCTGACAATATCAACAGCAAACTTTACGATTTGAATAATAAGCTTGAACAAAAACTATACAAGTTGAACATGCTCCACTTATCGAAATAGATAATCAACGACGCAACCACTATCCTTTTTTATGCAGTAGTAGAAGTATATTAATTTATATTATGAATTCATAGCATTAAGTTTTCCATTAGAAGTCGAATGAGTTTTTCAATCAACTTCATACGTTTATTTGAACTCAGTGTATGCTCGACGGTAAGATCCCAGTGAACCAATTGCACAAAAAACATAAACAATTAGACGATATCTCCATTTTCCTCCATGCATTTCTTCATTAGACCGCTAAACTGTAAACAGCAAAACTATAAAAAAAAAAAAGTAAGGAAATATTTCACTTCAATATACTCCAAGATTCTATTCCATCGCAAGACCTCAATCAAACAAGTGAAAAAACAAACTAACGAACGATTTCCCCCAATTTAAATAGGAAGGGATCAATAACTGAGCCCTGAGAGTGTCAACTTTGCTGCCAGCGTTATCATACGCAAAAACCCCTATACCTCGATTATCAAAAGTCAAACTAACTATTTTTCATTATAGTCAAAATTGTACTATTCGCTCCAGCAAAAAAAAAAAAAGAGACGAACACAGCCGTGCCCGTGTTCTATCAATTTTTTTTTTTTTTTCTAATTAACGAATGAAATGATGCAAAATCAAGGTAGAAAGATTTACAATGCGATCTTGGAAAATCTTGGCGCCCTCAGCAACGGCTTGGCCAGCCTGTTGGACGACGGAATCAGCGTAGTTTTTGACGGTGCGAGTGAGGTTGTTCTTGTTCCCCACCTCCACCGCCTTGTTAACCGCCGATCGCAGCCACGACATTGCAAATTAGCTTTCCAATTTCAATAACTCCTAACTCCTGCTTCTGATATCTGTTTAATCTCTACTTGGATTATAATTTATCTCCAGAGTGTGCGTACATGCAAATTGCAATTGGGTTTTTCAGCGAGACGGTAAATTGACTTGGTAATAAGACCGTGTTTGGAGTCAGGAATTTGTTGGTCCTTAAAAATAAGAATCAGAATAAGAACTAGGATTATTACATGGGATAGGGCTTAGGAATAATTCTAACCTTTATTTCTAAAGTGTTATATTAAGAGACCGTGTTTGCAAATGAATTAGAACTATAGGCCGAAAATTTGAAGGGTTGAATTAAAGGGTTGGATTGGGCTTCAAATTGATCAGAACTATAGGCCGAAAATTTGAAGGGTTGAATTAAAGGGTTGGATTTTGAAGCCCGAAAATGAATTAGAACTATAGGCCCGCCCAAAAAAATCATGGGCTTTATGAGCTTTGGGTTAAAAAAGTCCGCCCGGTAAAATATGTACATATTATTACTTACTGATATAAGGTTATCAAAATTAGATTCAAATTAAATTCAAATGTGATTTATATATGATGAAACTTGTGAATTTAAACTTGGTTATTTTTTTTAGTTTGGATTATTTGATGTTTAGTTAAGTACGATTTAAATTTTTTATGTTTATTTGGGTATAAATTTACAATATAATCCATTTACTTTTTTTAATTACTTCATAATTTATACTACTCTATAAAACCATTAAGATATTTAGTTTAAGTTGTTTATTTATCTTATTTTTACCCAATAAAAATATAATTATAAAAATAAAAAATATTAAAGATTTTGAAGGGTTAAGCCCGCCCGCCCACCCAAAAGCCCGGGATTGGGTCGGGCTTCATATATCATAATCCGACAAGGTGTCGGGTGGCTTGGGTGGGCCCGAAAAATAGAGTTGGCCTGATAGGCCCGAGGTCGGGCCGACCCGCCTGTCCATTTTGCCACCTCTAGTTGTGTAGGTAACTTTTATGCAATTAAGGACTCAAATTGTTGAAAGTTATCAATTAAAATACTTTTGCTACTTAAAACTCCCTCCGTCCCATAATTCTAGTCTCTTATTCCTTATCGGGCTATCCCGAAATTCTTGTCATATTTTCTTTTTTGGTAAAAAATTAAAAGGCTAATGTATCTAATTAAACTAATTAACCTACTTACTAATTAAACTACCTAATATTCTGTTGTGAGATGATTCAGCAGTAGAATGTTTAGAAGATTTGGCTGATCCTAAAATCCTATGTTGATTGGTGAACCATTCTTTTGTATTTGTAACGCCTTGGTCTTTGAGAGTTTCACACTCAGTAGACTTGCTTTCAGCATGGTCCCAGGCTCAGAAGTTCTGTCTGCTGAACCTCAGTAGACTATCCGCTTCAATACCATGAAATGAAGATTCAGTAGTGCTGGACTAAGCAGGAGCAGCATATTGAAAGGTGTTCAGGAGTCAGTAGAAACTGGACTCAGCAGAAGCAGTTTACTAAACTCAGAGTCGACCTTCGGTAGAGTTGAACTCAGCAGAGTATACTACTAAACCCCTGGTCAGACTCAGCAACGGCCTGACAGTTGTCTTAACTGTCAGTGGTCTTCAAAGAATAAATCAGTAGAGTTGTCCGATGTCGTACACATCAGAGAAGTCAACTTCAGTATCTGCCTTGAAGTCTGAATGTCTCAACAACTTTCTACACCTCGACCAATGACAAGCAGTCAGCTGTCAAAGTAATTGGTAAAAGCTGCAAGTCAACCACTTTCCTGAAAAAGATAGTGGACTCTGCACGATTTCAAAAGAGTCGTTAGCTACCCAAATAGAGTGACACGTGGACAGTTTGTCTCCAACGGATCTATCTATAGCTCACCTCTATAAATAGAGGGAAAATCAAATCGTTGAAAATATAGAGAAAAGAGAGAACATACGAGACTAGAACAGAGCATCAAGCAAACAAGAACTCAAGCTTTCCGCGACGAATTGCAGAGAAAACAACCAACCACAAAAAGCACTCATACTGCTCTAGGGAACCCAAGCTCTCATAGAATCAAAGCCTCTAGCATCCAAGTGAAAGAACACGAACCCAGAGAGATTATTCCTCATTGTTCTTCACTCTAGAAGCCCTTTCTTCTTCCCTTTCCCTCTAACCTAAGCTCAACTAAACTTATCTATAGCTTAGAACCGAAGGAGTTCATCTCTTGAACTGTTCTTATTGTTAAGAACTCCTTCATCGTTGGAGAAATCGTTCAAACATATTTTGTTTGACTTTGTAAACTGGGACTTGTTCAGTATAATCACAAGGTTGTGTTTGTCCAACGGTACAAACCGACTAAGACTAACTCATTATAATAACTCAGTATAATAAAATAGCCTCCTGCCTTGTTCAGGACAGTGGTGATCGTGTCCTACTTAGACCTCTACCCACAAGTGTATGAGGTGTTGGAATATAGGTGGTGAGCAAGGTCGTCTCCCCTACTATGTGGTTAATTGTGTAACTACCCCTATTCGAATGCTTAAACTCTATCTAGACGTGAAAACTTAGCAGGGTGATTAATCCTAGGCAATAATTGAAATAAATCTAAGCTAAGGGCAATAAAGAAGCTAAATTGATGAAAATCCAAGAGAAGATATTCTAGGGGTAGACACTAATAATATGTAAAAGGATCTAGCTTACTTGAGTTTGCTACGGTTAATTACATCTATTTATGAGCGACATCGGATATAGCCTAACTACCTCTCGGTGAACTTAGACCGTGGATTCTAGATTAAGACTATCGTCTCCAATTCATCGAAACCTAGAACTCCCAAAAGCCCTCGAGTCTATTGCCCTCACCGATATCCCGCAACCTCTCGGTCTATTGGAAAGAGGTGCTCTTTGCTCCTAATCTAGAATTAATTCTCAACTCTCGTTTATCGAATTAGTTCCATGGATAAATTTAAATGGTGATCAATCATTCAGACAATCATTAAAAGCAAGAACATAGAGAAATAGAGTAGATTAACCATAAGCAAATCTAGTAAACATCAATTCTCAAACAAACTCATCAAGTCTAACCCCTAGAATAGGGAATTTAGCCACTCATGTTCTTGATTAGCAAAATTCTCAAATCATAGCAAGTCAAAGACATGAGAAAGCAAGGGTAAAAGAAAATGCAAACAAATCCTAAAGCATTGTCTTCAATCTTGATTGCTTGACTCCTTCAATCTTCACATATTTATCAACTTCAATGGTGGAGAATGGAAGATTTTGGGTGTTTGGGGAAAATGAAAGATTTTGGGTGTTTGGGGGAGAAGGGATGGATTTAGAGAGTGAAAAGGGTGAAATTTCGTATGGTAGGTGAGTTATGGTGGCTAGGGCTTCAAGTTTTGGCTTTATATAGTGACCCGGGTCGAAACTGGGTCAAAACTGGATAAGCTACGAAAAACAGCGCCGAAAATGACCCCGACGCGGTCGCGTCGGGGTAGCATCAAGTCCTTTTCCTTCTTCTCTGTAACGCCCCAGACGCGGTCGCGTCGGGATCATCACAGTTTACAACTCTAAACTTCTTTTGACTCGTTCTCACTCGTTTCTTATCCAAATCTCGATTCATTTTCGGCCACGTGACCCCAACGAGCTGAACTTTAAGGGCCAACTTCCCTTTTCTTCAAAATAGGTATTCATCCTCCTTAAAAATCAATAGAAACCAACCCAAGTAGCATGTTCTTCGAAAATGATGAACAATGCAAACACAACATGTACAATCACGATTTTTCTTGGTAAATAAACAACACGTAAGCTCTCTAAGACCTATAAAATTCATGTTTGTCAACCCCCCAAACTTAAACCGTTGATCGTCTCAAACAACAAAATGAAGAAGAAGACGAAGACGAAGGCAACAAACATGAAAAAGTGACACGTTGACTATAGAGGCTTCAAATTTTCTCAACAAAAATAAGTTGTAGATAAATCCCACAATCCATCTCTTGCATACACCAAAAATTATCAAAGCTTGGCCAAATTGAATTCAAAATCCTCACAAAAAGGGTAAATCAATCACTCACTCTCAAGTGTATTATGTGGGACGTGTTTACACCCAATTCAAGTCAAACATGCAATCTACCATAAGCTTGCCAATCGTCTAACCTCTCCATCGCACAATGTAAGTTCTCACTAAGATCACAAAGGTCTTTGATAAGGGTTGTAATGTTGGCTCTTTGGAAGGGTGAGGAATATTTGGCTAAAGTGACTCACATAACCCAATTTGCATGTAACATTTCCATATCATATACTCATCACTTCATATGATCTTTTATCTTTCATTCCCACAATTCCAACTAGCTCATCTTTGACATTGAGCTCTCCTCTAACCCAAGTTACATCTCTTTTCTTTTAGCACCACTTTTTTTTTCATTCTCTTGTGGGTGCACATAATTCAAACAATTGAACACTTTCAACATTTGAATCTCAAGATAACATTTTTCATTCTTACTCATTCATCATTTTTCAAAAACCTACACCTCCAAGTCTCTTAAGCTCACATCCCTTCCCATTATGTTAGATCAAAGAAAATGGTTAAGGCTCAAAAGGGGTGAACTAGGATATTCATGCTTGGGTCACTTCTTTGGGTATGTGTAGTTATGAAGCATAGCATAAGATCATCTCTTAGTCGACTTACAAACTGCTGCAAACAAAATGATATCACAATCGTAATTGACGCCAACGGATGTTTAGACCACAGAGCGTTACTCACGATCACAATTGTTCAAACCCTCGCTTCCAATATTGTTAATTTGCAGAACACGAATTATATAAACCACCTTCTTCCAAATCGGAACATGAAAGGAAATCCTTACGAAATCAAAAGAGGAATTGAAGACTGAAATCGCTGCCAACGAAAAAGGGATGGACTCCAACTCAAACCCGTTTTGTCTTTTCTCACCGACAAACTGCTAATAGCCGAATGCACACTTAGCCGACAATTAAAGATCACCTCTTGATGAAGAATCATGCAGCTTGTGTCGCGTTTCTGCTCTCGAACAACCCTAGACAATAACCATGCACAATTCGCTAACGAATAACGATAATATAATTATATAGGAATCGATTACGAAAAAGAAATATAATTGAACTAGTAAAAATGATCAAACGAATTCAAGACGAATCCGCCCCAATCCAAGACATTCCGTCTTGACCGCAAATCCGTTCCAAAACCAAAGATAAAAATAAACTAGGGTTCTCATCCTTTTTTATAAGATGGAAGCCCACAACTTATTGACGCAAATAAACAAGCCCAAAATACGAAGATAATAATTAAACTAATACGGAAATAATAATAATAAAACTACTTAAGGCAATAATGAAACTCATGCAATTCACGATGCATGCACGATCACTCCTCTTGCCCTCTTCGGCGTCGAACATAGAACTTGGAGAATCTATTGTTCGGCGCCACTCTTCCATCTTCGTTCCCTCATCCGAACACTGCACATCACAAACGCAACCTCAAGGAAGATACCATGGCAAGTTCTAGAGATCAACATGCAGGCCCGAACAAAATCACACAAGAAAGGAGATCGACTATAAAATGTGATAGTCATAGCTCAAGTCTCACAAAGGCTCTTTGATTTCAAACTCAAAAAGGCCAAATCTCTAAAAATGGCTAAAGCATGCTCAAGACTTCATATAAGACTCATAAACAACATTTTCTCAACACAAACCATAGCATCTCATCATTAGCCTCATCAACAAATCAACCAAACCATGTAAGCAAGCACCAAACATGAAGAAGCAAGACATAAGGAGACAAGCAAACTAAAAGAAACAAAACAAGAAAAGTAAACACACAAACTAAAGACAAAAAGCATTAAAAGAGAGACAATCAAGACACGACTCCCTCCCCCCAAACTTATTGAACATGAAGGGAAAGTAAGTTTGAATAAAGGAAGTGTGCTAGATTGTCGCAAACTCACCGGATTAATTTTGAGGAGGGGGGTAGTCCAAGGAGATCACCATCATCTCCTTCCTTTACTCCGGCCTAAAGTAAGCTTTCACTCTTTGAACATTAACACGAAATGGGGCTCCATATCTCGACAAAATGTGCTTTTGGACAAATTTCAACACAACTTTAGCATCATTTGTTTGAGTGTGGATAACGTCTATCCACCTCGACACATATTCCACCGCCAACAAGATATATTGAAAACCATAAGAAGCGGGAAAAGGCCCAATGAAATCAATCCCCCAAACATAAAAAAGCTCCACTTCGATAATGTTGGTAAAAAACATCTCATGTCTCTTAGAAATTCCACCGGTTCTTTGACATCTACCACAACCACTCACAAAGGCATAGCAATCTTTGTAAATAGTTGGCCAATAAAAACCACATTGAAGTACCTTCATGGCCGTGCGGTTGGCTCCAAAGTGGCCTCCACTAAGGGAGGCATGACAATGATGAATGGCGGAAGACCATTCTTCTTGTGCTACACACAGCCGAATCACCATGTCGGCACATCTCCGGTAGAGGAAAGGTTCATCCCACATATAAAACTTGACATCATGAAAGAACTTGTTTCTTTGATAGCTTGACACCGGAAATAATAAAATTGACTATATCTGCATACCATGGAGAAGTGGCTTGCACTTGCAATATTTGCTCATCCGGGAAGCTTTCATTAATAGGAACTCCATGATCTTCTCTTCCGTCGGGCCTTCAATTCGAGAGAGGTGATCGGCAATCACATTCTCGCATCCTCTTTTGTCCCGGATCTCTATATCAAACTCTTGAAGTAATAAGAGCCATCGAATAAGCCTTGTTTTGCATCCTTCTTTTCAAATAGATATCGGATGGCGGCATGATCGGTGTGAACAATGTACTTCGTTCCAACCAAGTAAGGTCGAAACTTGTTATATGCATACACCACGACAAGTAGCTCCTTCTCGGTTGTGGTGTAGTTGTCTTGAGCCTTGTCAAGCGTCCTACTCGCATAATAGATCACCCGGAAGATCTCGTCTCACTTTTGCCCCAAAGCCGCCCCTACGACAATATCACTTGCCCCAAAGCCGCCCCTCGAAGGGTAGACTCCAATCCGACACTATCAATATGGGAGCACTCTCCAATGCCTTCTTAAGACACTCAAATGCCTTCAAACAATCCTCCCCAAACTCGAACTTGACATCTTTCTCAAGCAAGCGGCTCAAAGGCTTTGAAATTTTTGAGAAATCCTTGATAAATCACCTATAGAACCCGGCATGCCCTAAGAAACTCCTCACGGCTTTCTCATTAGATGGTGGTGGTAATTTTTCAATGGCAACAACCTTTGCCCGATCCACTTCCAATCCGCTAGAAGACACCTTGTGCCCAAGCACAATCCCTTCCTTTACCATAAAGTGACATTTCTCCCAATTTAAGACAAGGTTGGTGTCTTCACATCTCTTCAAAACAAGGCTAAGATTATGCAAGCAATGATCAAAAGAATTACCAAAAACCGAGAAATCATCCATGAAAACTATTTACAAAATCATTCAAACAGAGTTTCAGTAAAAAGCTTAACCGAGTGCACTAATCTCTTCGAAACGGTTTTAATTAATAACGTTTTCAAACCAAATCGAATCGGGCCTACACACTGCACGCTATCGAACTTCTCCGAGACGTGCCGAATTCGACATCGGTCGGCTAGCGAGACCTCAGTATAGTCAGTCACTTTGTCCACGCGATCTAGAACAACTTGTCTGGTCTACTGAATTCATTCAGTAGACAATCTCCGTAACCGGACTGTTCGCGTTCAAGTTTGAGAAAAAGATTTTCAGGTGTATTAATCTCCGAACGTTTGACTCGGGACTAACATATTCCAAAAAAAAAACACTTGTATTTTCTTAAATAAAAAAAACAAACCCTAGACACAATTTGTCTTCACAATGCGTCGCTCGATCAAACATTGAAGAACACTAGTTGTTCTTCATCTTCCTCAACCTTCTTCTTCTTGAACTAGCTCTCGATTCTATGAAAACAGAGCCTTAGGTCGGTCTGACGGCCGAGAATTTTTACCATAAACCATAAATATCTGATGGAAATGGGTGTCGGTGAACAAGACCAACGACGTGCAGATCGGCGAGTCAACAACCTCAATTCGGTCAGATTTTATGGGCTTCGCCCGTAAACCACGACAATCACCTTCTGAACCGACAAGTCCGTCCATTTCTGGCTGCGAGATAGATGATTTGGGACCTCAAAGCGATGGGTTCCATGGTGACGCCGCAAGTGCCGAGATGAAATCGAAAGAGTTTTCGGGCTTAACCCCTCCCCCATCACCGACGAGAGCTAGATCGGCCTTAAGTCGTGATCGGGAATTGTCGCCCTGCCAGATCTATCCCAATTGTGGCTTCAAGATCTCCGGGCAATCCGATTTGAGCACAATTGTCGGCATCGCCACCCAACGCCAAAGACAAACCTTTCCCGACCCTAATCGGTCTGAGATGCTTCGCATATGGCTGCCACGGTACTTTGAACTGGTGAGATCTTCCCTCACAACATGATTTGTTTCTTCAATGCTATGTTTAAGGTTGAGTTGAGCACGTGTGTTCTAAGTGAGTGGAAAGGTTCTAAAATGATGAGAATATGCTCACACTATTTGTTAGAATTGAACATATTGATGAGATGATTGTAATTACGAGATATGTTGTTCTGTCAAGGAGAGAAATGCTTTAGGATCTATCTTCCTCTTGCTATACTTGGTTTAAGTGAGTCTCTTGCTTAATTGTAATGCTTGGACTTTATTTCTTGGTTCCCAGTACTTGGATTGAGATTTTTGATGTATGTCTAATTTCTATGTATTCTGCTTTAGAAGAGTCATGGATTAAGGATAATTGATTCACACTATTTCAAAAACCAGATTGAATAATGGCATAATACTTGGGCTTAATTTCTTGGCTATGGTTTGCTGCTAGTATTTGGTTATTCCTCTTGAGCTATATCAGACAAGAAAGCAATCTGCAATGATGTGTGGCGACATCCCTCTTGTGAAACCAGTGTTTCTGATTTCTTACTGTATGAAAGGCTTTGTACATTTAAATAGTCAGAAACCAGATTCTTTATAGAATCTGGATTTCTAACATTTCATATTAAATGACAACTTATTGAGCCATGATATTACATATAAAGACAGAATCTATTGCATGCTTGACATCTAGACAAAATCTACTTCATGCTTGACATCTAAATTAAATTAGATGTTCTTCTACTAATGTACATTGCCTTCATAGTTTTTTGCTCTTCTACAAACTTGATGTTCTTATATTGTCATGAAGACAGTTTCTTGTACATAGAAGTTAGTAAACTAAGCAAATTCTACCTCAACAATTAGAAACTGGTTGTCCAGACAGATTCTGCCTCAACACTTAGAAAATTCATGTTCATGCAGATTCTGCCTTCTTTAGTGGACACCATTTCTACCTTAATAGTTCAGCATTACCTTAGTAATCAAGCATTCCCTTGTCACCTCTTTGGTTATAGAGTCGATTGGTTTTGTCTCCAACGTTCTAGCTGGTCTGTTTTTGCTTTTTCTCTTTACTTCAACCCTTCTTGTAAATGGGAAGATACCTATCTTCCCATCGAACAATACTTCACCATTATGTCCAAAAATTGGACAACTAACTGCACTCATGAACATGACTTTCTGTATAAACTTTTTGCTCTTGCAAGATCTATGGGGTTCAGCTTCATCTGGGGTTAGATACATTCTATGTGAAGCCTACCCATATAAACCATTTCTCATCTATGTGAACTATGTTGTGCATGCTTTTGAACTTGAGTCTTTGCACTATCCTATCGAATTATTGTGCCTCTAGTGAAAACCTTAGCCATAAGAACTTGTTATCCATTGTGAGGGCAGGCTTCATGCTATTAGTTTGTGCTCTCGATTAGACCTCTTTGCGACCATCTAAACACGGTGCTCTTACTCACTTTGTTGGTCCGAGACGAGCCTTCGGTGTAGAGGGGGGGTGAATACACTCGAATGCAAATTTCAAAAACTCAAACGCGAAAGTCAACACAGCTGAATGTTGCTACTGAACTAGTCTACTGAACTAGTCAGTTGGCCAAATAAACTTTCCCGGATCGCGTGGGCGAGATATTATCTTCTGCCGAGTCCCATCTGCGGCTTCGGTTAGTGAACAATATTTTAGTATTGGATATTGTGTGCGGAAGTGTAGGCCTAAAAATATGTTCGTCTCAAATTGAAAAACCCATTTTATGCTGATTGTTTAAAAGTCAGTTTTATGCAATATGAACATTAAATAATGCAACTGTAAAAAGACACAGAGTTTTTAAAGTGGTTCGGATACACAGGATCCTACGTCCACTATCCTGAACAAAGTAGTTCTTGAATTAATTTATACTGAGCAAGTCTCAGTTGATTTGTGCACTGTATAGATACAGTCTTGTTTGCTTATACTGAGCAAGTCTCAGTTAATCTGTACGCTGGACAGATATCTACTTATAGTCGTAGTGAGTTTACAATTTCAACCGTGAAAGTTTGAGTTTCTCCAACTATGAAGGAGTTTTTACAATAACAACAGTTCAGAAAGCTGAACTCCTTCGAGTTTTCTAAGCTAATGATTTTACAATAAGCTTGCTTAGAATAGAGAGAGGAAACAGATTAAACTCTAGAGTGAAGAACTAGAAGGGATCTCGTTGAATGCAAGTTCTTCGCTGGAATTGACTTTGAGTTCGCTAGAGTGTTTGATTGCTTGAATGCTTGTGTTCCCGTGTTGGTTGTAGTCTTCTCTATTTATAGAATCGACGTATGAATAGATCCGTTGGAGGGAGTCTAAACACGGGTCAAAAATGACAAGGAAAACAACCATCTTCATTTTGAATGATACTGTAGAGATTCCCTCTTTTTCAGTATGGAATCAGCTTTATGTCAGAGCAGGTATAGTGCTGGTGACTTCTCATTGGTCGAGGTTAGCGAGCAGGTGAGGATTATTACGACCATCTTCATTTTGAATGATACTGTAGAGATTCCCTCTTTTTCAGTATGGAAGCAGCTTTACGTCAGAGCAGGTACAGTGCTGACAACTTCTCATTGGTCGATGTTAGCGAGAAAGTGAGGGTTGTTCAAACTCCAATATTATGCTGAGTTGACTTCCTCTGATTCCTCGGATCTTTTACTGAATTGTTTCGTACTTCCATTCTTCTGAGATTTCAACTCGTGGCTCGAATTCCTGTGCAGATTTAGTGGGTTGTAGCAATCCCAACTGAGTTCTTGATGCTGAGTTCTTCGGCTAAACGATAGATGATCTACTGAACCCTATCAGCTACTGAACTCTAGCTAGCCTACCGAATTCCTAACATGCTGAACTCAACTATGCTATTACATTATAAAAGGTTCATCATTCAGCTAGGGTTTTGAAATCTTCAAATCTTATCATACTGAATCTCATCCCAACATCACTTTAACCCTGTCAGCTAACCTACGAACAATGGACCTCTTCAAATACTAACAAACTTTCGATTAATGGAAAATCAATTTGAATTCTTGGGCTGCCTGCATTTCCTTTTTTTGCTGAAACAACTTGCATGATTTAGCCTTCTTCACTTTGTTTGACTGCTGCAGCCCATACCCTAGACAGTTTTATCACAGCAGTTGAATTTGAGGGCGGCCTCTGTGATCTTGCCTCGGAGTGCTCGTCTTCCTTTACTGTTGTGAAGAAGAAATTGTATAATGGCTGTTTTTTTTCTGAAGTTCTAAGATCTTTTCTTCTCACCATCTTCTTAGAAGTTTGAAAGTGGAGTTAGTGAAGTGTGCAAGTAATTTTTTGTACTTAAGGATTTGAAATGGAGGGAAATGTTAATTTAGTTTCAATTTTTGGATACTTGGTTTCACACGAATTTGAAACAAGCATAGCGCCACAGTTCTTGATTGAGATAATTTAGATAATATGTAAATTGTTTTCCTCTTCATTTTCTCACTGACATTTTTTTTATTAGGAAATAATTGTCAAATTAAATTAATTTGTATTTTATTAGGACATAATTTTGAATTTAAATCAATCCATATTATGCATTTATCATTTCAGAGTAATCTAAAAATTCAATATAAATAAAATAAATAACAAATCTGATTAGTTGCAATAAATCGGAAAAAGAGCTAAATGATCAAGTTGAAAAAAAAGGCACCACAAGTATTATAGATGGTAGGGAGTGAAGAGAGAGAAGAGATTAGCAAAAAGTTAAAATGAGAACCCACTACTTCTACACAATTAACAACTAGTCTTTAAAATCGCGCCAGAAACAAAAGAGACTAGAATTATAGAACGGAACATTACATTTCATTCCATACAAGTACTATTCTTATTGTACCAAAAAAATTGATATTGTCTTGTACTGCTTTTAAGTTTCTCTAGTATTGATATCAGAAAATTATTGCGGAAGCCAAAAACTATTTTTTTTTTAATTTTAAATAAAAATTGTTGGACATATTAATTAATTTTATGTAATTACAATTTATAATCACGGGGTTATAAGTGTATTATTATTAGTCAATGACTTTAATTAATTTAAGAGATAAGAGAGATAATATATATATATATATATATATATATATATATATACATATTCTTCAATGAGGATTTTTATTTCATTTTTTATGTCCCAATACATGTCATAACATTGAGGTGGATACATATGTATTTTTAATTCAAAAAAATTATTAATCAAGATAGCTAGAAAATTATTAATCAAGATAGTTAATTCAATTTTAATACATCTACAATTATACACTTATCGCTGGGACATGTATTGGGAAACTAAAAGTGTATAGAGATTTCACTAAACAATCAAAGGGAGCACTTGGACTATGAACAAATAATAGATTTCCTAGTGAAATCTATTGGATCTTGGAGCATCACGTTGGTAAGAATTCGTCTATCTCTGTTTCCGCTGCAAATGTACAAATTATATGGATCATCATATTTTCCGTTGAAAATAAATAAGAAATACTTATAATAAATATTTCCAAATACACTATTATATTAATTGTCTTAATTGATAAATAATTAAATATTACATACTTGAATAAACTCAATAATGAGTATATATTTGTACATACGCTATTGTAAAGAGCATCTCCAAGCATAAACTCAAAACTCATTCCCTTTTCCAGTTTATGTCACATCAAACAATAATTTATCTCCAACTATCAAGTCCAAACTTAAACATAAAAGAATATTCTCTTTATATTTTTCACATAATATCTTTCAATTCTATCTACATATTTTTCTAAATTGTACATTGATACAATCAACTTTTCTACTACTAAAATGTTGGATACAATATTTAATCTATAAAATAACTCGATAATTAATAAATAAAATATGTATTATGTAATTATTAATTACACAATTTTATAAAAAAAATAATATTAAAACTGAAAAATGGGAATAAGAGTAAATCAGATAATTATACGGCGGTGGTAAAAATAATGTTTAAGCTGGAATTATGTATTAGATATTATTAATTACATAACTTTAGATAATTATTAATTACATAACATTATGTTATCTTAAATGATAATATACAAACACGTGTAGAATAATAATTGAAAAGTTGATCTTAAACATTATCTTATTTGTGATTTGAAATGAGGGGTAAAATTGTAAATAATTTATTTGCATACAACTTCTATACAGTTTGTAAAGTAAAAACTCATTCTTGATCATTTACTGTACAAACACAATAAAACCTAAAATGCAGTTGCAATGATATATTTACATTCCGTTCCATGTTACTATGGCAATGAAAAACAAAGTAGATCGTATTGATTTATGAAGTTGTGCTAAACTGTCTTTTTGGATGTTTCTATCTCAAGATAAATTATATTTGTAGTTTTTTTTTTCTCTTTTAAAGTTGGTTACTCTTGTAATTTATTTTGGTTGAGAGTCTTACCTCCACTAAACGGGAAAGATTTATACTAAGGTGGAGTGGAGCAGTGATTCTGCTATCCGAAATAACTCCCATCTTTTAAAGTTTAAAACTCTAACTAAAAATATAATTATAAAATTAATTAAAAAAATTAAATATGAATGTGTTCATTTTAAAGTGGGGGACAATATTCATATTTTGTCAAAATAGCATCTTATAAAAAAATAATTGACAAACTAACATGATTTCAAAAATAATTGTCAATATAATACCTCCAGCCTAGTCATATGTTACATGGATAAATCTTTAAAAAAAAAATTGTACTGTCATGTCATTTATTTATTAATCTATTAGATTATTAGATTTGATTGAGAAGATTTAATATGTTTCTATTTTTTTTTTAAATTTTCAACTAAAATATATTATAGTATTTATAATTCGGCTGCCTCTCATTTAATACATAAAGAACTTAAAGTAATTTTTATGGATTAATGGAAATATTAGATAGGCACCTAAGAGAATTAATACCATTTAACTATTTTTTTTAAACAAAAAAATAATAATAAATATATAGCTTGCAAACATCCAACTTTATAGAGAAGGAAGATCTATGAAATCCCATCAGAATTCAGAGTATAAGCTAACAGATAAAAAAATTGCAAAATCATCCTCCGTCATAGTCAAACTCTCAGCTGGCATTATTTCCACTCCAAATTGCATGGTATCCTGCAATGCAATATTTCTCCGTTCTAAGTAATAGATACTTGACAGATACAAAATAATCAAAATCTCGATAAAATAATATTTGATAAAGTAATAATCTCGTTAAGATAATAATTTATTTCGGTCCCGATATAGGTCAATGCACTAAAATAATGTTCGATAAAGTAATGACCTCGTTAAATGAATATTTTTTCTCGTGTCCCAAGGTTATTACTTTATCGAGGTTTAACTTTATATACATACACCTCTTTTGATACACAACTAGTATAGAACATGTACCGTGCTCAACCATAGCAATAATTCCATCCTCATAACAAATCATAGCAGACAAAATCTCATATGACGATGAGTTTATTAGACTCGAAGAATGAGTTTGGAATCCGTTGGTGCATCTCACTACCAATACAGAATAACAACGGATGAATAAGACATCAAATTACTCCAAAAATTAATTAAGAAACAAGATCTAAAATTTTATAGATACTAAAAACATGAGATATAACATATGAATTTATAAACTTAAATAATAAATACTTACCTAGATAGTTCTTTTATTGGGACACTTTTGTTTGTTATGGCCTTCTTGTTTGCAGGTGCTGCATCTCAGAGTTCCACAACCTTCTCTTATATCCATCTCATTGTGGAAATGCGTAGACTTACAACGACCTTTAGATGCCCTTCTCATAGAATTAGAAGGCCCAAGTATCATTTCTCTTGACGGAGGCCAATAAGCTTTATTGGGAAGTGGATTAAATATGGGAGCCCATGTCATTTGATATGTATAACTAGTGTACCAATTTTGAACCAAAGTGTTGAAGTCCAAACTGCATCTTTGACAAGCTGCAATAACATATGAGCAAGGAAATCCGAATATTTGCCATTTTTGACAAGTACAAGATCTCTCAACCAATTTCACAACCGGAACATTGTTGCCTTTTTTATGCTTGTGATCCAGCGACCTGTCCTCACACTAAAAGTACCCACTACCCTATTGAACATGATGACTTCATGTCTGCTCGCTTTTAATCCATTTGAAGTCAACTTTGCATCAATAAAAGGAACAAAGTTTGGACCACTTGCAATTCTCTCTGTTCCCTGTTGTCGCCTTATAGCAAAGTAGCTATTTAGTAGATGAAACGTAAGTTGGACTAGAGCTATAATAGGCAAGGATCGGGCTCCTTTTAACACACTTTAAAAAACTTCAGATAAGTTAGTCTTCATCTCACCATATCGGTTACCATTATCATGTGCTAAAGCCCATTTCTCCAAAGGAATTTGCTCTAGCCACTTACGTGCTTCGTCATTGATTCTTCCAATTGTCTCCATTCATCTTCTATCAAACTTACGAAGTTGGTTCTCATTTGCAGCACATCACACAAGGTTCTTCAATATCTTATCATGAAACTTGGTGTTGAAATTGCTAGCGAAATGATGGATGCAAAAACGATGATATTCATGTGGCTCAGTCCATCCTAAACCATCTATATTCACTGCATTTGTAATTCCATCATGATGATCTGGTATAGCACAAATGTCGTCTCTTTATGTCACAAAACGCCTGATACAAGCCATAAACCAACACCAACTATCATTGTTTTCCCCTTCAACAATTGCAAAAGCTAGTGGGAATAATTGGTTGTTGGCATCACAACCAATTAAAACCTTTATATATTTTTTGTAAAGATATGTGCCATCAATGCTAATGATAGGACAGTATTGTTTAAAACCTTCAATTGAAGCTGCAAATGACCAAAAAACACGCTTATAAATCTCATGCCTTGGATATTTATCTGTTTTTTCTTTGTCCCGGTGAACTATTGTGTTGGGATTTGCTCGCTGTAATGCATCTATATATAGAGGCAAAACATTGTAAGATTCAATCCAATCACCAAAAAGGTATACAATAACCTTTTGCTTTATTTTCCAGGCTTTTGTCTTTGATATTTGATATATCATAACCAAACTTATCAAAAATAATGCTAGAATAGTTGTAAGTGAGATGGCGAGTTGGGCCTTCACTATTGACTTTATTTGACTAGCCACAAAATTCGAATCAAGTTGCACATGATCTCTATTCAAGATAAGGTAAGGTTAACACACCTATGAGGACCATCATACTTTTAATTTCAAAAAATGATTCACCATGGGGAACTGACGCACGTAACCTCCAAGGACATTTAGGTGCTTGCTTACACTTTAGCAACCAAAGAGTAGGAGTTGAATGTGAAACACTATATTGCTGATGAGCTTTTAATGAGTATAATTTATTCTACAACTTGTCTTTAGTAGAAAGCCTTTGGCCCACATGTAACTCCACATTGGCATTTGGTTGAGAAGATTCTTTAGCATGAACTGATACAACAACTACAACATTATTAATTATGTCAATTTTTGTAAATCCCACGCCTGACACTTCTTCGTTATTCATGTGTATTTCTTCCTCAATCATGCCTTCTTATGCATCCTCTAAGTCATCATCTAACAAGTTAATATTGATTTGTGTTCCATCTATAACTAATCGAGGCCCTTTACTTGCAATAATTTCTTCCATGATTCTGTAAATATCACTCATCATACCACCATTATATGTAGTGCTCACTACATTAACAACTTCATTCTCTGTTGTCAAATTTTGTGCAATTTCTCTGTCACTTAATTGATTCTTTGTCAAATTCTCTGATGTACATTGTCCATGATCTGCATGCATAACACTTAAACCAAAATCAAGAATAAGAACTCTTGTATCTTCGGTAAGTAGTTGTGTAAATGAATTGTTAGACATCACTTGTGGAAAATGTGTTGGCATGTGAATCTCTTCTAGATAAAACTTCAAGCAACTGAATTCGGGACGTCTCATGACTTCAAAAATAATATGCATAGTGTCACCATTTTCAACTGGTAAAGCTACGTTGTACTCTTGAAAATTTCTTGGATACCTATAGGTAATCTTGATAAGCATATGTTGTTGCTCAAAACCTGTAATGTTTTACAATTTGTCCACCAAATCATTGTAACTTATTCTATTAATAATTTTGATAGGCTTTGGCGTAGCATCTTCATATCCAATTCCATGAGAACTTGATGTAATCCTTCCATTCCAATAGCATAAAATCATTATGCTTTCTCGAGCCATCTCAACTGAGAAGAAGAAAGAGAGAACATCTTAGTAAGTTTGGATATGAAGTTATGAAATTATACGATTAAGCATAATATTCACCAATATTTCAAATTTGGTTATGAAGTTATATATTTGAGAAAGTTTGAACTAATTTGAAGTCAAAATCCTATTAACAGGACACTAACCTCATGAGAATAAAACAAATAACAATATAAGAATTAGGAGAAAATTAACATTATGATTAACATATTATGATTCACAGATTCGCATGGCTGAACTCTACAAATATGAAAACTGTAACTTCATAGAAAAGACAGCAAGAGCACCTAAATCGTGGAAGAGAACACAAACCGAAGATATTAAAATCAAAGTTAAATCATGTTACTTGAGAATAAGTTTCTAATTAATTAATCAAGTTGACAATATTAGAATAATTGTGAGAGGTAGATAGTTTCCAATCAATAAGATACATAACTAGCAATATAGGATAACTAACACAGTATGGTAACTGCGAAGTGGCCTCAAAGAAGTCCACTTTAAACTGACGATGTGCAACAAAAATCACTACATCAATCTTCGTCTAATCACATAATCCTATTAGCAGGGCAACTAACCTCATAAATTGAAAGCAAATCTTTTCCCGTTGCAGATAATCGATTTAGGGGAAAAAGAGATATAAGAATTTTAGGGAATTTAGGTTAAGCTCTCTGCAAATAATCAAAGTGGAGAAGAATGAATTTAGGGTTTTAGTTTGGGGATTTTTGAGTAATGATTAGATTGAGAAAATCGTTGTTACCTGAAGGAAATATAAAAGAGTCTAGGTGGCAGATGGCTAGGCAGAGCAGGGGCGGATCCAGGATTTTTGGTTGGGGGGGCGAAATTTAGCGGTGTATGATACTTCCGGGGATTCGGGGGCGGAGCCCCCGAGAAAAAAAATTTATGACATTTTTCTACGTAAGTCTAATTATACTTGCTCTTTTTGTCTTATTTAAAGTATTATATTCTTCTTCCATAAATAACTGCTATATTCTTCATATTTATTCAAAAAATATCGTACACAATCTTATTTTGTCAGTCTAAATTTAGTTGGAGAAAATTATGAAGACTAACAATATCTAGCTTAGGAGTTAATTAAGTATTTAAATGATAGTTTATTTACACTTGCTAATTTTAGATCAATCAAGTAATTAAAAAAAATGAAACATAATATATTAATTGCATAAAGTTATATATGTAACTCTATTAAAATAGATGTATAGAACTCTAAATTAAACATTGCCACTAAAATAAGTTACACTTAATATACTTTTTTTAATATTTTTAGAAGTTCGTAGTCACATTAACACTAATTCTTCATTGTTACTTTAGTTTATGATATTAAATTTAAAAATTTCGGGGGGGCGAATTCGAAAAATTACGTGGGACAAACATATAAATTACTCGAAATAAACGAAAATTCGTAATAATGCACGAAAATTCGGGGGGAGTCGCACCCACCCGCCCCCCCTTGGATCCTCCCATGGGCAGGAGGATGTTATTTTGACAATTATTTTTAAGAATATGTTATTTTGACAAATATTTTTTTTATAGGGTGCTATTTTGACAAAAAACTCCCTAACTTTACAATCGTATACACCTTTGGTAAAGTGTGTGTAGAGTGTAACCAGCTTAAGTAGTGTCTGTAAAACATTAACTAAGCAGTTTTTATTTATTCGTGCTTATTTTATGCACTTATTTACTTTTTAATTGTGTAAGAAGTTTTTAGTATTTCCAAAACTTATTTTATACATTAAGTTCTATAAAATTAAGTAGTTAAACTGTTTAATTAAGCAATTTCTTTTAAGCATAAGTTAAGAATTTTTTTGTGCTTAAAGCACCATATTTTTTGAAGCTGCCAAAGTATTTGCTTTTTAATGTTAAATGATAATTCCAAAAGTCCCCTATTTTTTTTGCTTAAAAGCAATTTCAACCTTAAGAAAAAATAAATAAAAAGAGTTTATAATATATATTTACAAATACACCCCTAAAACTGCTTAAGATTTATAAGCTGTCAATGTTTGCATCATTAAGAAAAAAACATGAATATATATAAGTGTCTGCAACATATTTTAATTAATAAGATAATTTTCAGATTTAGACCCATTTGAGCGAGCTTATCAATAGCTTATTTCAGCTTATTTTAAAAAATAAGCGTTTACACACGTATTTGGAAGGGCTTATGTCAAAAAAATAAGAGGCTGATAGGAATAACTTATGAAAATAAGTTAAAAAAAACTTATGGAAATAGACCTCATATCAAATCCCTCTGACAACAATTTTTTAAACTATATTTTTTTTCTCTAATTAAGTGGTTATATATAAATGTATCCAAACGCATCCAACTTATTCAGACAGTGTGTGGAATAGCTTTTATAAGCAACTTTTAGCTACTTATGTTTAAAGTTGCTTAAAGTTGTTTTTAAGCAAAAGTTTTAGTGTTTGCAATATTAGAAGGAAAAAAACAACTTAACCTTAGAAAAAACAATATTCAAAACAATCTCATAAGCTAATTTTCAGCTTTTTTTTTTTTGCTTATACTTTTAAAAAGCACTCATTGACTTGCTTATAGGCTTTTGCTTAATCTGACTTATTTTAAGCTCCAAAAAAACAGAAGCCTACATTTCAAACATTAAAAAAAGTGCTTATGCGGTGAAAAGGCCAAAATCACTTATTTAAGTTGTTTCGAATACTACCTCAATTTATACCATAAGCACTTATTTAAACTGCTTTTCGAAATTGAGTCTTATTGTGGTTTCTCCTTATAAAAACACACATGACCTGTGTATGAGCTTTTGTTTATTTCAACTATATTTAAGATTAAAAAAAGGTAAATTGACAAATATAGTCCTTAATCTTCGCGATTTTGCGACATTTGTCCTCAATCTATTTTTTTAGTTTTTTTGGCCCCAAACTACTAGCTTTTACGATTTTGGTCCCACCGTCAAATTTTCCGTCAATTCGGTTGTTAAATTAAATTTAATTAAAAATAAATGAATAATAAAAGGGTAAAATTGGAATTTTAAAATGGCAAATTGGCAAATCTCATCTCTAACTATCCAATTTTGTGTAATTAATCCCCAATCTTTTTTGTTTTGTTTTGTTCCGAAACTGGCTTTTTTTTCAAGTTTTGTCCCTAAAAGTATGAAAGGGAGCTTCCAAAACCAAAAGTGAAATCTTAATCTTAAGGTGTTATAATTTATATATAATATATAAGAAGTGAGAGGCTTCAAGCAGATGATAAAAGTAGACCCTGGCTACCCTTCCTTAACTCAACAAGATAGCATCAAACCTCTCTTGTTCGGAAGAATCGAAACACATTGATCGTTAAATTTTCTATGAAATTAAACGTTATTTAAATTTTTATTAAATAAATAAAGACGTAAAATTGGGATATTAATCAAACTTATATCTTCTCAGCTGTTGTTTTTCCCTATCTTCTCTGGTGTCACCCCAACACAGAACCCACCGCTTATCTCAACAACTATGCACTAAAATTTTAACTCGGATGAAATCATGCATAATTGAGTGGATAGATCGTTATTTCGACGCTTGCATATTGCGCTTCCGCATTGATGACTGGGGACCTATTTTCCAAAATGAGGGGCACCGTACTATTCTCATTCAGCATTTATCATCGTCACCATACTAGTCCTCGTAGCACTATTCTCTCGTCTCCAACGGCAAGCGGAACGCAATATATCTCCCCGCCGCATGATTTTATCTTGGTTGAGATTTTTTCGTGTAGAGTTTTTGAGATTAGCGGTAGGGTTCTGTGTTGGGGCTGTGGCGAAAGAGAGAGGAAAACACAATCATCGAGAAGATGGAAATTTGATTAATATCTCAATTTCACGTTTTTATGTTTCATTTAATAAAAGTTTCATTATTGCTCGATTTCATGGAAAATATAACAGCGGGACAAAAATAGAAGAAAAAAAAGTTTGGGGAAAAAAAACAAACAAACAAAAAAAATTGGGGACTAATTA
Organism: Lavandula angustifolia; assembly: GCA_028984105.1. Taxonomy (NCBI): domain Eukaryota; kingdom Viridiplantae; phylum Streptophyta; class Magnoliopsida; order Lamiales; family Lamiaceae; genus Lavandula; species Lavandula angustifolia. The sequence continues at coordinate 7,125,668 of CM054812.1, read as the reverse complement.
CACAAAAGCTTGGGGCCAAAAAAATAATAATTTAAGAACAAATATAGTACAAACTTGAAGATCGTGGAATATATTTGTCAATTTAAAAAAAAAATATAAACATATGCAATCCAAATGCTAAAAAGGTATTTTTCAGTTAAAAAAGTTTTAAGAGCTGTTTAATTAAACCCTTCTAAACACTACTTTAATAAAAGAAGCACATGACGGGCTAAGGCAAAGGATGAACCGATGATTGAAGCTTCCAATTGTGGGCCAGCACACTGACCAAGATAAGTCCTGGGCCAAACAATAATAACAACTATAAATAACTAAAAATGTCGCAAACAATATGCGAGAAGAGGAGATCCACGAAACTTGGAAACTATTGGAACTTATCTCGCTAATCGTAATCAATTATTTCCTCTTCTGTCTATACTACACGACATAGAAATACACCAACTTATAGAACATCCATTATCCTAAAGAGTTTCCTAATCATCAATAAATTAAATTAGAGTGAATTGGTATGATTCAATAAATTAAATTCAGAGTGAATTGGTATGATTTGCAGGTATATTTCGCATGAGCTTAGTTTAATCAACAAATTAAAAGAGTTTCTATAGGCGCTACCAGAGTAGCTAAAGGTACTGAAACTCATACTCCCTCTGTTCTATTGTTGTTATTCTTAGTACTTCGGCACAAATTAAAAAATTCAGTGGAAAATAGTGGGGTGAACTTATTTCCTAAGAAAATCATTTACATTTTTGGAAATAAGCAAACAATAAAACGACATAGTCTTAAAAAGAAAATAGACCGCCAATAATGGAACAGAGGGAGAGGGAGTATTTAATTAACGATAAATCATAAAAGAAACATGTGAAATATGTTTTCCTAGAGACTTTATTAAATTTCCAATGTTGATTACTGGTTAGTAGGTGTATTGTGTTTTACCCCTTGGCTAAGCAAGGTCGAATAATCAATCTTGTTGGCCACATTTGTGTTGGGTAGGGCAACACAGTAGATTACCGTCCTCACCTACGCAGACACGCGCATCTTCCAATCACAAACATCCACGTCTCTTCATCAAGTATGCACATACTTGTAGATAAAAAAGATTAGGAGGTGTAGCTCACCTCTCACATCCGTCCTTCTCCACAAACTCAATCCACCCCATTACGCCATAATATATATATATATATATGTCCTTCAGATGAAAATAAACTATAAAATATAATTGTTATATTGTGGATCAGACAAAATATGTGGATTTGTGATAGAAATGCAAATGGGTCTTTGACTTTGTTAATTGCTCACAACTCTTCACCTAATTACTAGCTACCACCTTCACATATATATATTTCTTCCCCCCTTTTTACTTCCCATAAGCAATCACTTTCTTCAGATTAACCATGTCTAGAATAGTGGCTCATAATTCATCTTCAATACTTTCGCCTGCTCGAGACAACATCCCGCTGCGAGAACTGTCTATGGAGTCGGCGCGTGCGGACTCCTCTCCCACGCTCGGCCACTTTCTCAAGTGCGTCGGCGACTTGCGGAGGGAAGAAGATGGAGACGAGACGCCGGTGCACCAAGTGCTCGACGTTTCTCGCTCTCTCCCTTTCGTGCTCTCGTTCACTGACATTACTTACAGCATCAAGGTCAGCCGCAAATTCGCCCTCCCCAATTTGCTCCGCCGCCGGCCGGCCGCGGATCCGGAGTCTGGAGAAACCGTATTCTCCTCGACGAAGACGATCCTTAATTCCATCTCCGGCGAGGCGCGTGACGGCGAGATTATGGCAGTGATGGGCGCGTCCGGCTCCGGAAAATCTACTCTGATCGACGCTCTGGCGAATCGGATGGCAAAGGGAAGCATAAAGGGGCAGATTAAACTGAACGGAGAGCAGCTAGAATCGAGATTGTTGAAGGTGATTTCAGCTTATGTAATGCAGGACGATCTGTTATTCCCCATGCTCACCGTCGAAGAAACCCTAATGTTCGCGGCAGAGTTTAGGCTGCCGAGAAGCCTCTCCAAATCGAAGAAGAAACTTCGAGTCCAAGCCCTAATCGATCAGCTAGGGCTACGCAACGCCGCAAAAACTGTAATCGGTGATGAAGGCCACCGCGGGGTCTCCGGCGGAGAGCGGCGGCGAGTCTCGATCGGAACCGACATAATTCACGATCCAATTCTGTTGTTCCTCGATGAGCCTACTTCTGGCTTGGATTCAACCAGCGCGTACATGGTGGTGAAGGTGCTGCAGACAATCGCGCGGAGCGGAAGCATCGTGATCATGTCGATTCACCAACCGAGTTATCGGATTCTCGGATTGTTGGATCGGATGATTTTTCTATCACGCGGCCAAACTGTTTACAGCGGTCCGCCTTCGAATCTGCCGGCGTTCTTCTCCGACTTCAAGCATCCGATTCCGGATAACGAGAATAAGACTGAATTCGCACTCGATCTGATTCGCGAACTCGAGGGTTCACCCGGTGGGACTAAAAGTCTCGTCGAGTTCAACAAGTCATGGCAGGCGTTAAAGAGTGGAAATAACAACTCCGAAACCGCTTCAAATTACGCTTCGAATTTATCTCTCAAAGAAGCAATCAGCGCCAGCATTTCAAAAGGGAAGCTCGTCTCTGGAGCTACGGCAGCTGGAGGCGGCGCCGCCAGCCCAACATCACTAGTCCCAACCTTCGCAAACCCTTTCTGGATGGAAATGGCAGTCCTATCCAAAAGATCAGCGATGAACTCGCGGCGGATGCCGGAGCTATTTGGCGTCCGTCTCGGCGCCGTGATGGTCACCGGATTTATCCTCGCCACCGTCTTCTGGAAGCTTGACAACTCTCCGAGAGGCGTTCAGGAGCGGCTAGGGTTTTTCGCATTCGCCATGTCGACGATGTTCTACACGTGCGCCGACGCCCTTCCCGTCTTCCTCCAAGAGCGGTACATCTTCATGAGGGAAACTGCGTACAACGCTTACCGTAGATCCTCCTACGTCCTCTCCCACTCCCTAGTCTCCCTCCCCTCGTTGCTCTTCTTATCCCTAGCCTTCGCCGCCACTACTTTCTGGGCGGTGGGGCTCGACGGCAGCTTCTTCTTCTACTTCCTCATCATCTTCGCCTCCTTCTGGGCGGGAAGCTCCTTCGTGACATTCCTCTCCGGCGTGGTCCCCCACGTGATGCTCGGATATACAATCGTAGTAGCGATTCTGGCCTACTTTTTGCTTTTCAGCGGTTTCTTCATCAACCGCGACCGGATTCCGCCGTACTGGATCTGGTTTCACTACCTCTCGCTGGTGAAGTATCCGTACGAGGCGGTGCTGCAGAACGAGTTTCAAGACCCGGTGAAGTGCTTCGTGCGTGGGACGCAGATATTCGACCAGACGCCGTTGGGGGCGGTGCCGGAGGCGCTGAAGGCGAAGCTTCTGGACAGCGTGAGCAGCTCGTTGGGGATGAAGATCACGAGCAGCACGTGCGTGACGACGGGGGCGGATATACTGGTGCAGCAGGGGGTGACGGATCTGAGCAAGGTGGGTTGCCTGTGGGTGACGGTGGCGTGGGGGTTCTTCTTTAGGGTTCTGTTTTATTTGTCGCTGTTGGTGGGCAGCAAGAACAAGCGGAGCTGAAGTGGAGTTTGGCGGGAAAGTAACCAACCCTACTCACCTAATAATACGTCTAAACTTGTTGCTAATACTTTCTCTCTCTCTCTCTTTTGAGTTGTGGATTCAACTTTACTTTTTTGGTTGGTATCAATTTTCAACTGTATTTTTTATGCATAAATTGTTTTTTTATTATTATTATTATTATTATAAGAGTGACATTTTAGTAACTTTCACGGTAATAATAAAATCAATCCTCAACTAAATCCCACTGGAATCGCTAGGTCATGGGTTCAAATCTCATTGGAACTGTTATGTGTTGCTTGTCCCCTTGGATGGCGTAGTGGTGAAGGTGGGTGATGAAATCCAGAAATAGTCTTTCAACTCATGCATGTATGCATGATGAAGAACAACTGTAAAGTATAGAAAAACAGAGCAAATATTTGAAGGAAATTGATGCAGCGGAAGATTAATAAAATGAAAATAGATAAAATATGATAAAAAGATACCAATCGAATCCGTTGATTCCTCGGAATGCCGGAGACGATCTACAAACATTCATCAAAATTCGTTGATTCGCGCACGAATACCGGAAGTTGATCTTCGTTAACCCATTGATTCGACGCACGAATATCTAGGATAACGACATCCAAAATCGGTCCGCCTAGCGGAGGGGAATGGGGGACAAACGGCGCACCGTCGATTTTCTTCAATTCTTCAAACTCTTACAACTAAATAATCACCTATAAATAGAAAACTACAATCAAACCCTAAAAGCCCACATTACAAAAGCCCAAATACATAATTATTAAAACAAGCCCAATCTATAAGCCCCTCTTCTTATCTTCATCATTCTCTCCGGGTTGGACAAAATTCGTCCTCGAATTTGTATTGGACCGTTCTTTCTCATGCTCAAACCCAATAAGACAACCAAGTTACGTGCCCAACAGCCCAAGAGATAAAACCCAAAAAAATTCCAAAATTAGTCACCAATAATTAAAGCTGAACATGGGTCCATTTGAATAGGCCCATTCATGCAAGTCTTCACGCCAACAGCTAGCCCATTTGAAACTTTTTTTTTTTTTTTTTTTTGGACAGGGCAGGCCGTGAACATGTTGTAGGCTCACTGCTGACCCACTCCTACTTTGCCCTCGCGGATGGACTCCCACAACATTGTCAAGGAGATTCAGCAGCTTGGATGAGTAGAGGCGGCAGCATGCAGCAGGCGACGGCATCGGTGGACGCTGTTCGACAGCTTATCTGGATTGACTCAATCTGCTTTGAGATGGAGGAGCAGATCTGGATTGACTCAATCGGCGGCTGCTGTGTGAATGGGTGGCAGATTGTTGACGGGGAGGAGCAAGCAGCCTATGGTGGTGACGGCAGCGGCGGTGTTGCGCGTGCGGAAGAGGCGGCGCGGGCAGTATGTTGACGGTAACTCGCGGCCTCGAGGTGGGGTTCCACAGACAACAGATCTAGGATCCAAGAGGGCGGTGGCGATGGATCAATAGGATATTGATTCAACCACAACCAACTTCATTGGAGAAGGACAAATCTCGTCAGCCTACTTCAATTTTTTTTTTTTTTTTTTTGCAAACTGGATCTGAACGAATATCGAACAGATCTGGACAAATCTTCATCGGAGGCGGACAGATCTGAACAAAGGTTTTTTTTTTCTCTCTACAACAGATCTGGATCCAAACGGAAAATGGGCGGAGCTCCTCAACGTCAACGCCGGGATTCGGCTCTGATACCAAGCTGATGCAGCGAAAGATTAAATAAAATGAAATAGATAAAATATGATAAAAAAGATACCAATCGAATCCATTGATTTCCTCGAAATGTCGGAGACGATGTACAAATATTCATCAAAATTCATTGATTCGAGCACGAATACTGGAAGTTGATCTTCGTTAATTCATTGATTCGACGCACGAATACTTAAAATAACGGCATTCAAGATCGATCCGCCTTCAATTCTTCAAACTCTTACAACTAAATAATCACCTATAAATAGAAAACTACAATCAAACCCTAAAAGTCCACATTACAAAAGCCCAAATACATAATTATTAAAACAAGCCCAATCTATAAGCTCATCTTCTTATCTTCATAATCCAAGTTGATGCAGCGAAAAATTAAATAAAATGAAATAGATAAAATAGGATAAAAAAGATACCAATCAAATCCGTTGATTTCCTTGAAATGTCGAAGACGATGTACAAACATTCATCAAAATCCGTTGATTCGCGCACGAATACCGGAAGTTGATCTTCGTTAACCCATTGATTCGACGCACGAATACCTATGATAACGACATCCAAGACCGATCCGCCTAGCGGAGGGGAATGGGGACGAACGGCGCATCGTCGATTTCTTCAATTCTTCAAAACTGCCTCTTACAACTAAATAATCACCTATAAATAGAAAACTACAATCAAACCCTAAAAGCCCACATTACAAAAGCCCAAATACTTAATTATTAAAACAAGCCCAATCTATAAGCCCATCTTCTTATCTTCATTAGAAATGAACTTTTATTCAATGATTTGTGTTGCTTTACAATATAGTGATTAGGCTATATATAAAGCCATGAACGTAACTAACAAGTAAGGCTAACAGATTACTTAACAACCTCTAACTATTTTAACTACTTAACTACCAGTCTAAACAAACAAAAACGGTTATAACTGCTATCAGTAACTGTTCCATTAACCGCCCTTCTTGTTCTTATCTTGGTCTTCGTTCTTCTTGCTTGTTGTATCAATGGTGGAGGAGATGATGTTGTGTGAAGAATCACAATACACCCCCGCAAGTGGAGAGTGCAGGTTTTGAACTCTCAACTTGGAAAGAAGGTATAAAAACTGACATTTACCGAGAGGCTTTGTCAAGACATCCGCCAGCTGATTTGATGAAGGAACATAGAGGAGATGTATTAGGCTGGTTTGAATATGCTCTCGTATGAAATGACAGTCTATTTCAATGAGTTTAGTCCTTTCATGGTGGACTGGATTTGCAGCTAGAGCTATGGCAGACTTGCTATCTGAAAATAGAGTGGCAGAGGTGATAGGGTGACCAAGGTCAGAAAAAACCTTAAGCAACCAGAGTATTTCTGCAGAGGTAGATGCTAGTGCCCTGTACTCAGCCTCTGCAGAGCTGCGAGAAACGGTTGCTTGCTTCTTGGATCACCATGATATCAAGGAATCTCCAAGTAACATACAATAACCAGTGACAGACCTTCTAGTGTCAATGCAGCTCGCCCAATCAGAATCACTAAAACCTTTTAAACGTAGATCAGAAGCTGCAGAGTAGAATAACCTTTGGCCAATAGTGCCTTTAAGATACCTTAACACTCGATGAGCTGCAATGAGATGAGATTGGCCAGGTTTATCCATGAACTGAGCAAGTGTATTGACTGCAAAAGTAATGTCTGGCCTTGTAACTGCGAGATATATTAACTTCCCAATCAAACGCTTGTAAGGAGCTGCATCAGTGAGGTAGTGATCATCTTTTTTTCTGAGTTTTAATTTGCTGTCCATATGAAATGCAGTAGGCTTGCAATTAGAGTATCCTTCCTGATTCAGAAGCTCAATAACATACTTCCTTTGACAGAGAGAAATACCATTTGAGGAACGAGTTATTTCCAATCCTAGAAAATATTTCATGCGGCCAAGATCTTTAATCTTGAATGATTTATCTAAGAACTCCTTGACCTTCTGTATTTCTCCTGGATTAGTACGAGCAAGAAGTATATCATCCACATAAACTAATAGAATAAGAGTGTAAGAAGAAGAATGGATAGTAAACAAAGAGTAGTCCGATGTAGATGGGAGAAACCATAATCCTTTAGGCTATGGAAATCTTGGAAAACCATTGGTGACTCGGCTTGTTTCAACCCATAAAGACTTTTCAACAACTTGCGGACTTTTCCCAAACATTTCTGCAAAACCAGGGGGTACTTGCATGAAAACTTCTTCATGTAAATCACCATGAAGGAAAGCTTTGTTCACATCTAGTTGCTCTAAAAGCCAATCTTTACAAGCAACTGATGGGCTAGAAGGCTTCTCATAGTTGTGAGCTTTGCACCCCTGGAGAAAATGTATCGGTGTAGTCTAAGCCCTCTTGCCGAGTGTAGCCTTTGGCAACCAACCCGGCTTTATACCTCTCCAAGGATCCATCGGCATGGTACTTCACCTTATAAACCCATTTGCAACCAATGGGAACTTTTCCGGGGGAAGATCGGTGAGAATCCAAGTGTTATTTTGTTCAAGAGCTTTAATTTCGGAAGACATAGCAGCCCTCCAATGAGGATTAAGTACTGCTTGGGAATAGGATGTAGTTCAATTATGGAAGAAAGTATAGTCGAATAAGCACAGTGTGTTGGTGATAGTTGAGAATAAGAAATATATTTGGAGATAGGGTGAGGAGAAGTACCGTTTTTAGGAGGGGCGTAAGAGACCGGCATAGCTTCAAGGTCGCTGCGCATGCATAATCTTGTAAGTGATTAGGAGGCTGTTTAGGCCTAGTAGAGCGCCTAAGTGGGGCATTAGGCATAGGACTGGGATGTATTGGAAGGGAGGAGGAAGAGGAAGCAAAAGTGGAGGCTGACTCTGATGAAGGGCTGGAATTAGTAGGGACATGAGGCTCAGACTCAGAGTTATGAGCAAAAGTATTTGCAGGATGAGAGAAATCAGAAATAGGAGTAGGTATTGAAAGTGGAGGAGATGAGGAAGAAGAAGACATTAGGCATAGGACTGGGATCTATTGGAAGGGAGGAGGAAGAGGAAGTAGAAGTGGAGGCTGACTCTGATGAAGGGCTGGAATTAGTAGGGACAGGAGGCTCAGGCTCAGAGTTATGAGCAAAAGTATTTGCAAGATGAGAGAAATCAGAAATAGGAGTAGGTATTGAAAGTGGAGGAGATGAGGAAGAAGAAGATGCTGGTGTAGAGGAAAAAGGAATAACAGTTTCATGGAAAATGACATATCTAGAAACAAGTTATGAATTAGAGTCCAAGTCATACAGTTTATAGCCTTTAGAAGTTGTGGAATAACCAAGGAAAACACACCTTCGAGCTCTAGGTCAAACTTGTTCTTATGATGAACTAAATTTGCTGCAAAACATAAACATCCCAAAACTCTTAGGTTACTGTAATCAGGTGGCTTGGAGTATAAGGCTTCAAAGGGGCTCTTGTTGTGTAGGATAGAAGTTGGGACTCTATTAAGAATGTGTGTGGCAGTATGGATACAGTCCCCCCAGAATGAGATAGGAATCTTGGACTGAAATTTTAGAGCTCTAGCTATGTTTAGAAGGCTTTGATGTCTTCTCTCAACCACTCCATTTTGTTGAGGAGTGTATACACATCTAGTTTGATGAATTATACCATGAAGAGTATAAAAATCAGGAATTAAGAATTCAGATCCATTATCTGTCCTTATGATTTTAATCACTGCAGAGAATTGGGTTAGAACAAGCTTATGGAAGTGTTTGAGATGTGAGGCTGTTTCAGATTTATGTCTCATAAAGCAAACCCATGTCATACGTGTGAAATCACCAACTATAGTAAGAAAGTATTGATAGCCTTCATGAGTTGGAATAGAGAAAGGTCCCCATACATCACAGTGTATGAGTTCAAAAGGGGAAACTGATTTTATTGATGCCATGGGAAAGAACTCAAAGGTAGGAGTCACTGAAGGCAGATTACATCAAGAGATACTATTTCTGGAGATACTGGCCTGAGATGCACAAGTCTATCGCATTTGCTGAATGGCTTCTGAAGACCGACCCAGAGATATTTGCCAGAGTTCAGAAGGCCATAGCAGATAAAATTGATGTTAGAGTCCCAGCTCCAAGGATCATGTCTCCCCCACTGAAACTTGATGGCTCTGTTCATTATGGGGTAATTGAGAAGGAGATTAAAGATGCTGCCCAAGCAAGACACTTGGATGAAGATGAGCCTGCTGACTTGCCGTAGATACTGAAGCTGAGAAAGACTACTTACAGAATGTATGGATTGCCCCTTTCTGAATCAAAATCAAAGGACTTCAAAGACAAGATTCAGCAATTCAGATGATAGATAACTTCTGTATTTCTCTTATGTTCTGTTTTTCTTAGAATAGCAGTTGATGTATCTATACTGAAGTTCATTATATATATAAAACATCACTGTTGTTCAGCCCTGACAATTCCTTATTGTCTATATGGCCTTATTTGTCTTTATGCTTAACACACAGAATCACTCAAGTAATTACTTACTCACACACTCACTGATTATATTTCTTTTACTCTGTCAGTTTTTACCCTTGTTAGATTCTGATCTGTTAGATTGCATTGATGGGGGAAAATGTTGTTAGACAGGGAGAAATTGATGTTTAGTTTTCTGTATAGGCTCTGATATTTCTTCCCTGATTCCCTCAGTAGTCTAGGACTTGAAGAACAACTCCACTGATTCTACTTGTAATACTTGTAAGGAGCTCTGTTTCTGATAGTCATAGTGTTAGGTTTTGGCATCATCAAATAGGGGGAAAATGTTGGGAGATGATTCAGTCACTCCTCAACTTGTTGGGAGATAACTCAGCACCACAGTATTCTGAATATTTGCTGAAGATTTGAAGATATCAAAACCCTACTTTGACTGATGAACCATTCAGTTGTAATATGTTGTTCTGTCTCTGGGGTTTCAGACTCAGTAGACACTCTTCATTTGGTTCAGGCGCTCAGTAGATTACCAGCCTTAAAACCAGAAGAAGAAGACTCAGTGATACTGGACTCAGCAGGAGCCGTATACTGAAAGGAGTCAGTGGAACTGAACTCAGCAGGAGTAGTTCACTGAACTCGGAGCTGATTTTCAGTAGAGCCGACTCAGCAGGAGTATGCTACTGAAAAGAGATCAGACTCAACAATGGCTAGACAATCCCCTAAACTGTCAAGATTTACAAGTCTAAATCAGCAGAGTCATACGAGGAAGAGAGAAGTCAGCTTCAGATCTACCTTGAAGTCTGTTCTGTCTCACCTACTTTCCTTAACCTCGACCAGTGACAAGCAGCCAGCTGTCCATATTCTGATTAAAGCTGCAAGTCAACAACTTTTCAGAAATGGAGGGAAAGGACACTGCAACCATACTTTGAAAGAGCCGTTAGCTACCCAAAAGAGAGAGACACAAGGATCGTCGTCTCCAGCGGATCTATTCTTACCTCTACTCTATAAATAGAGGGATACAATTCAAATTGAAGATCATCTATGAACACACGAGCGAACCTAGAAAACACCGAACACACGAGCATTCACGAGCAACTCAAAACGTTCTAAGTCTTCCGCAAGAAGTTCGAAGAGTAATCTCCGGTGAAAGACGACATACTCGCTCACAGGGAACCAAGCTGAACCAGAATTATAAAGCCTCTAGTATCCAAGCGACTGAACACGAACCTAAGTCTTTACTTAACCGTTCGTCGCTCTAGAAGCCACTTTTTCGTTCCCTATCCCTCTAACCTAAGCTCAGCTGATCATATCCATAGCTTAGACAAAGGAGTTCATATCTGAATTGATCCTTATTGTAAAGGACTCCTTCATAGTTGGAGAGTTTGTCAAACGCTTTAGTTTGATCCTTTGTAAGCTGAGACTTGCTCAGTATAAATCTCAAGACCAGTGTTTGTCCAGTACACAAACCGACTGAGACTATCTCAGTATAATACATAGCTTCCTGATCTTTCGGGACAGTGGACGTAGGATTGTTGGATCCGAACCACTTTAAAAACTGCATATGTTCTGTGTTTTGTGTTTGTTCTTTTCTGTTTTAACTGTTGCATTGATTATTGTGTATACTGAAAGTATTTCTAAAATCATTCAACTGAGTTTCAGCTAAGCTTAATCGATCGCACTATCATACTAAAATTGTTTTATTAAAAATGTTTTCCAAACTCAACTGAATTTGGGGCTACACATTTCCGCACTATATTGAACTTTAGCTGAACGATACTGAATTATGACTCAAGTCAGCTAGCAGGCCTCAGTAAAGTCAGCCACTCTGCCACACGATCCAGAACAACATATTTGGTCTACTGAACTCGTTCAGTACGGCACTCTCCTGAAAAGGACTGTTCGTGTTTGAAGTTGAGAAATTATTTTCAGGTGTATTCACCCCCCCCCCCTCTACACCTGAACGTTTAATCTCGAGACCAACATCTTGGAAGCATGACAATAACCATGAATAACAACTATACCAACTCGAGCTTAAGGATGCTGACGAAGTACGAGCTTCTCGAAGGGGTTTGGCAAAGGAGATGACTGCTATTCTTGGGTTGATTAAAACTCAAGGATTTAGAGCAACAAATTTGATCGGAGCAAGCCCAAATGTTATGGATATTTTCTATTCCTTTGATTTGGTTGAGTCGAAGAAGGAATATGTCATTGAGCTTTTTAATATGGACCCATCTTCCAAAGTTTGATTATATTATGTCAGATCTGATTATGTAATGACTGATTTTTGTTTGTTTAAGTTTATGTATGACTGACTACTATCGTTTTTATTTAAAATATTTGTAAGACATTATCTTTTTAAGTTTAATAGATTTTCTTATGTTTTAATTTTATTTTTTATGTTTCAAAATGTTATAATATAGATTTTCATATGATATTTTGAGCACGAAATTATTTAATAAATTAATTAAATTGATTCTATTCGTTCAGTCAAACCAAACAGTTATTGAAATTAAGTTCATTCCTGCTACAATCAAAAAACTAATTTCACGGAATCATTCATTCATTCCATACCTAGAGGAATAATTCTTAATTCTGATTCTATTCATTTATGTTAACCAAACGCGGTCTTATATCTCTTCCCAGATTCGTCCATTGAACTACGGTTTCGTTCCATTATTCGATGTCAAAACATAGTTTTTATTTATTAGGAAAAAAACTTAGTTTTCATTCGCTTTCTCAAAATGTGGCACATAAATCTAAAATTCTTTCTTGAAATAATAAATTATGAATCTTTAATTAGACATGTCATTCATATTTGACGTCAATATTCCATGTCATTCACTGAAAACATATTTAAAATTTAAATATAATCTCAATTCTCAAGTATATAAATAATATACACATATTTGACGAGAATATTCCCTGTCATATTTACGCTGAAAATATATTTTAATACGAACTACTATAATTTCAAGTATATTATACAAGATTGGCAAGAATATACTCTGAAGATATAGTTTAAGGCAAAAACTTTGCGGAACAAGTTGCACTTGCAACAGGCACGCGCGTAATCTATAGAGATTAAAGTCTATTCATAATATTACTGTAATGGATAGTAGCCCAGTGATCAAGTAATCTGTCAGTCCAATCAAAACCTCTTGACTGAATTTTTTGTTTCATTTTATTTATTTTTTTCATTTTTTATAATTACTTTATTTCTCATTTTTCTTATTACTCTATTTTTCCTTTTTTTCCTTTTCTATTTTTTCCTTTTTTTCTACCTTAATGTTTCTCATTATTTAATTTTTCTTTTTTTTGTTTTTTCCTCCTTACTGTAAGGACGGAAATGTCACTTTTTGTAAATAAGAGTGTCGTTTGTTTTTAAAAAAAATATTTTTTTCCAATTTTTTTGATAAGGAAGGCATGTCATTTGTAATGAATAAATGTGTCATTTGTTATTTATCTCAAAGTGTCAATTCGTAACAAACAAAAGTGTCATTTGTATTTGAATAAAGTGTCATTTGTATCATTTATTGACTATCAATTATTTTTGAAAAAAATGCGATTTGTTTCGAAAAAATGTCATTTGTTTATGAAAAAAGTGTCAATTGTCTATTGTTCGTGTTGTTGGTCCGGAGACAAATATCAGGTGTAGAGGGGGGGGGGGTGAATACACCTGAGTACCGTTTCTTTTTCTCGGTGAAGGTCAGCTAAGCCGTTGGTTGCAACCGATGAACAAGTGCCAAATAAACCTTCGATCACGGGCGAGTGAGTCGGCCATCGAGCTCTCCTACCGACTTTTGTCGATTTCGAAACTCACCGGAGACTTAAACGTGCGGATAAGTGTGGGGCCCGGAGTTTGTCTCTTTTTGAAAATGTGTTTTCGCAGATTAAATTCTTTTCGTCATGCGATTTTAGAAATATGTTTTATGCAAACTTATGATTTTCAAAGGTTTGTACGCAATAAAACAGTAAAGAACACAAACAGTTTAACGTGGTTCGGATACGCAAGATCCTACGTCCACGGTCCTGAACAGAGCAGGATAACTTGTTGATTAGTCTGAGCAAGTCTCAAGCAAGGAAACCGTGTACAGGACGTATCCTTCTAAGTTATAGTCCTTAGCGACTTTACAATTCAAACATAAGTTCGAAAGGGGGGCGAAAACAGCTTCTCCAACTAATGAAGGAGTTCTTACAATAAGAACAGTTCACTAAAAATGAACTCCTTCGAATCTAAGCTATAAATCTGACAATGAGCTTAGGTAGAGAAGAAAGGGATCTAAAGACTCTAGAGAGAAGAACCACAAAAATATTCTAGTAAATGCAGATTCTTCGCTGGATGTTCTGATTGAGTTGCTAGAGTGTTTGAGAGCTTGAGCAATTTCCCTTTTTAATTTCGTGCATCGCTTTTGTGGAGCTTCGAAATCTTCTCTATTTATAGTTGTGAACTATGGCATATGTCCGTTGGAGACGACGATGCCACGTGTCACAAGCTTCCAAAGAAAACGGCCATTAATTTGAACTTGTTGCGGAGAGGGCGGTTAATTACTGTACATGAGAGCAGCTTTACTGTTTGGAGCAGGTAAGGCGTTGTCGGCTTCTCATTGGTCGAGGTTTGTGGTTGGTGAGAATGTCGAGTTGACCGTTCAAACAACCTCGTATGATCTTCTCGCCGAACTTTCGAAAAGACTTAAGTAGTCGGGTCGCTCGCTCGGATACAGTAGACTGCAAAGTCTCTGTCTTCTTCGACTTAGTCGGTTGACAAGGAATGTGACTTCTGAGTAAGTCAGCTGGCGACTGCGAAGGTACTGGGCTTGCATGAGTTCTTCTGCTGATGACTTATCAGCTGATGGATTAGCTTCTACTGAGGTCTACTCAGCTGATGACTGAAGAACGCAAGCGATTACACCGATGACGTGGGGTTCTGAAAAGTATCTTCGACGTAAGATCGGTCAACAATTACCCCGTACAGGACTTAGACAAGAATATAAAAACGATTACAACAAGTCTAACCTATACATCAGCTAATCCTAATGACACACTGAACTACTGATATCAGCCCGGTTTTGGGATCTTCAATTCCATAGTACTACTATGATTTCCCCCAATTTTCTTTTAACCACGAACGGCTGAGTATCATCTACTGACTCATATCCAACAATTTCCCCCTAATTGATGATGCCAAAACCTCTACTTCTAAACTATAAACATCTTATAAGAAATGCTAACCTACTGACTGCAATTTCCCCCTTAATCTATCTGAGGAAAGCAAACTGATATGATGACTTCAAAACATCAGCAGGTGAGAGATAGGCAAAATCAAAGAAACTGATTGTGAGTGTGTGTCAGATCACTTAGTGATCAGTTGTGAAAACACAAAACAAAATGCTGTAAGACAATGAGTAATTGTCTATCAAGCAATAGGAACGATAGCATATATGTTCAAGAAATTACAGGTTCCTATCACTATTACAAAAGAGTAGAGAAGAGAAAACACTACCGACGCCCGAAGCCTCGAGTGCGCTTCTTGAAATCGCCGGATCTGTCGACGGAGGTTGCGTACCATAGTATAGGTAGATTCTCTTCCTCGCTGTCCGGACATCCTCGTCGTCTTCGCCTAAGTCGACACTCGTGTCGAAGTGATAAGTCGCAGCCTCCGACCTCATCCTCTATTTCCTTTGTACATAGAATTCCGCGCAGCTTCTAGGAGGTGGGATGCGCCCGAAAGCCTGAGCTCAAAGGAATGTTCTCTCTCTTCATAATCTCCAAGTTGTTCCCTCACCGGAGTTATAATTGAACAAAAACTCGTCAAAGGCTTGTTCGATAGTTTGCTCACTTGGATAGAATTTCCATACGTAGTAGCCTTTGATAAATTCCTCTTTGAGCTCTTCCCATTGATCATTAACCAGAGCAGGAACCCATTTATCAACATGAAGTACAGGGTCCTTTTTGACATAAGGCGCTCTTTTCCTTGATCCTCGTGGGATTTGTCTTCTGGGATCAGCTGCTGGCTTTTGAGATAGGCTTATCATCTTAGCCATATCAGCCATTTTCTTCTTCTCTTGAAGAGCCGCTGCCCTACAATCTCCTTTCCTCAGGTTAAGGCCTTGCAGCGTGGCTTCCCACGTGGCTCTATCTTCAGCTTCTTGCTCAGGTGTAAGATGAGTCTGATAGTGACTCTGAGCAGTAGCTTGACCTGTAATAGAAAGAATTTTTGCGAACTCCTTCTGAGCCTTTTTCTTTTCTTCGTCCACAGACTCTTGCTTCTTCTTTCCTCTGCCCTTAACAACTTTGCCCTTAGGCTTTTTAGCAATTTGAGCTTCTTCCAGCTGTCGCTCATGGTCCAGCTTGTCTTGTAGTTGTTGGACTACGCGGAGGTCGAAGGCCTCTTGTTTCGCTCTAGATTTGAATTTTCGACCGAGGAGGAAGGAGGAGTAGTAGCGTGTGCGCCTCCTTCCCCGGCCTCTCGCGGAGGAGCCTGTTCTTCTTCGGACTCTTGCTCAATGAAGTGAGCAACATCTTCTATGTGGGCAGCAGAAGATGAGATGGGGGTAGGTTCTGGAGGAAATTCAAGTAGCGTAACCCCCGAAGTATCTTGAGCATTAGCAACTGAGGGTTGTTCCGCCCGAATACCTTCCCCCTGAGTCTGAGCATTTGAGGGTCCTTCCTCCCCGACCACCCTCTATTATTTGGACATCGCCCATATCCGTATCGGGTTCATCCTTTATAACACCTTCCCCCTTTTTGGCATCATCCGCCTTAGAGAGTTGGGGCGGATGGCTTGAATGTCTCTTTCCACATTGTGGACTGAATCCTTAATCTCGAGTCGCCGTGGATTCGAAGTCCTTGACGAGATCGCAATATAATTCCCACTTTTTCTTGATCGCTCTTGATGTTTTAAGCTATGCAATGACTCTAGACGGAGTTTCAAGCAGAGCCCGATCCTGCGATTCTCGTCATTTCTTTCGAATAAGCTTCGAGCCTCCGCCACGTTGGATAATAACTTTCTCAAGGCTAGAGGTGGCAATCTTATTCCTTTCATCGATTTCGAGCTTAACAGCTTGCAAGAGCTTGAGTCACTGCTTCCGAAAATATCTTTTGCCGATTCTCGAGCAACCGCCGACTCGAGCTTCTAGATCGATTTTCCGAGCCGCTAAGGCCGCCTCAATAATCTCCCCGAAGGTCGGGTTGAGGAGTAGGTACCGGAGTCTTTGAGATGCCGGCAGCCTATTCTCGTCTAAGCTCGTGTCCGAGCCTTAGTATACTTTGTCCACTTCGGATGGACGTCCTTAGCCAAAAAGTCTCTGTTTTCTCTCCTTGGCGTCGAATGGCTTTATTTACGTACTTTGAGGACACGGAACCGATAGGTTCTATCCGGGTACGAGCCGGTTCCGAGCCTCTCGCTCGAAAACGTGAGGAGTTGCTCCCTACTGTACTCAAGCACCTTGAGCATCACCCGATGTATCGTGAAGTGGTGATTTGCTCGTCTCACGGGGAGTTGAACCCTCGGCAGAGCCTCCCAACTCTCGTATCCTTAGGTGTCCGATCCTTCCTCCGATTGTTATCATCATCATCTTTCTTATCGTCGCCAGGAGGAGATGGGGGTGGAGGAGTGTTACCAGGGATCGACTCTCGCAAGCTTAGAAGGTAAAGCATTGCGGCTCGAGATCTTCAAGAGTAGCTAAGTCACCGGGTTCTCCATACCCTATTACTTGTTGTAGCTTCGCTCCTCATCGAGCAGGTAGATGACTCGAGCGGGTTTTGATTATGTCTTCTAGAATATCCCAACTCAGAAATTTAAGAAGCATTTGAACCCTAGCCCTGATGGCTATGTCGACTAAGTCTGAGTGCCCAGCGATCTCGGGAATATGATCGTGTACGTCACCTGCGGCACGGAGATGAGTGGTGAGAATAGCTGTCCACTCGGGCCGCAGCCTCCTCGCCGGTTCCCCGACGTCCGACCGTGTCTCCTCGGAGCTAATTACCTGGACTTTATCTTTGAGGGTCGCACCCTCAATGCCAAGATCGAAATCTAAAATCTCGCTCTTCTTGAGTAGGAGGAGGAGTGGGTTCAATAACGTAGTCGCCCGCCTCTTCTTAGGCACTTCGGTATGCGGGGGCGGAGCGGATGTTGCTCTCTTCGGCTCAGTGGCCCCTTACCGATAGACTTCTCGCCGCTTTACTCTTGAACTTTATCGCCTTTACATCGAAGAACTTAGAATCAAGAAACGACGAGTGCCTCCGAACGAGTTTTCTATGAGGATCGACATCTTAGTCCCATAGAGTAACTTCCCTACACCGGCTAACTTCCTCTCTCTAGTGGGTAGGGTAGTGAACTTCGGGCTTGGGCCTTCATCTCCGAGACATAATAGTCGGCCCAGGCTCACTTCAACTCCATCATCTATCGCCATCATCACCGAATCCTTGGCTTGGATAATTGATCATATGATCCACTGAGCTCGTTAGGATATGAGAGACTATGTAGGCTAGTCCTCTCAGATTGGGGAAGCGAAGGTTCTTCTCGCAGAGCCGACTTGAATGATATGTCGAGCGTCCGCGTAACTTATGAACATATGCGTTTATCTCCTTCTCCTTGTATCCGATAGGAGACATACCGTAGTCCGGAAGATCAAACGTCGGCATCGGCGCGTCTCCGACGTTGAAGATTCTCCCGAGTAGTATCCCAACAATTCTGATCTACTTCCTTCATATAGACGAAGGAAGATTCCTCGCCTCCAGACGCGAGTGACCTCCAGTTGTAATAAACTTCTACCACTTGCCTAGGTAGATAAGATCTCGGGTGCTTCGTCACCAGCTCCTGAAGACCAGAACGCTCCAGAGCATCAAACACGGGTTCCAAGAAAGAGATATCAATTTGTCGGAAGGCCATAGTTGGTTCAAACTGAATCCTGGATGCCATTATCTCCTCTATATTCTCCATTTAAATCTGCAAAATAACTTGTTAGCACTTGAAAATAGAGTAAGTTAGTGAGTATTCAGCAGGTTTTAATACATTACCGAGTACTAAAGAGCTTTGAGAGATGCAAAAGCGAGACAGTTAAGATGATTTTTTTTGAGAAAGAAACTGGACGCTTGAAAATAGCTCTTAAGTTGAAAATGGCGAAAAGTAAGGAGGAAGATAGAAGATGAAAGATTTATATATCTGATTGATTATAAGTTTAGATCCAACGATCCTAATTTAATCTTTCAAATCTATAGACGGCTGAGGTTAAATGTTATAAAAGGAATGATTACAAAAGCCGCCTCAAACATAGACTTACGTAATAAAGGTAAGTGAGAAGACATGTATTAAATGCGCGACAGACAGCATTAATTACTCAGTTTATGCGAATGAAAAGGTTTCCTACTGACCTTTCCTTAAATTTATTACTGGCGGGAAATAAATGCACATTAACTAGACTGCGTGCGACTGATATAGTAAATGCAGACATGTAGCCAAGGCCTTCTTTCACAGCAGTTGGCCGTTGTGCTCTGAGCATGCTTTCTAGTTTCTCCTTTGCTCCCAGGTATTGTTCAGTCATCAGTTCTCTCTAGACCTCATCACTTCTCCTGAGAGAATCATAGTCCTTCTGTACGTCTGAGAGTTTCTGACTGAGTTGGGCTATTTCAGTCTCTTTCTCCAAATTGTCCTTGGTCAGGACTAAGATCTGAGTCTCTTGAAGCTGAGTCTTAGTCATAAGAGATTCGATCTCTTCCTTGAGTCTCGCAACTAGATCCACCGACTCGCAGAGACCCGACAATCGAAGAAAGCCTTTACCTGTTCTAGTTCCCCGGATGGTTCTCGCTTGAACTCTCTCGCTCACCGAATTTGTTCCTCTAGCAGTGTCGTCATATGCTTGTACTATGTCCATAGGGTCATCCGAGACCGAGCAAGTGTCGTGTGTGTTGTGTGAAGAGGAGGTTATATTAAGTTTAGAATTTACCTCAGCCTCTTCTCCGGCCATCGACACCGTTCACCGATTCCTCGGGAACCTTCTCTCCGACTTCAACAAACCTACAAATGCGGCTTCATCCTCGAAAGAGTACATGAATGTATCCTCTTCAATTGAGTTGTCTGGATATCTCTCCGGCTATGTAGCCTGCCTCTTCCGGGGCGAATTTATCTCTTCTCGGCTTGCCGTTCGCTCTTTGAGCACCGAGAGTTCGGGACAGTCGTACCGATAGTGTCCCTCCTTCTTACGCTTGTAACACGTGGATGTTCTCGCTGCTTTTCCAAACCGAAGCTTTTGGTGGACTAGCAACAGCTCCGTGTTCCCGCATTCAGTGGAAGTGTTAGATTCTTCCCTTTTTGAATATTCTTTCTTACCGTGGGGAGAATCTCGTGATATTTCTTCGACTTTCGACTCTCTCTTTTTCTCTTTGGTATTTGAGAGTCATCGGCTGAGCCGGTCAACACCGGACATTTCGTATGTCTTTGTATCCGCAATGTGCCCACGCTTTGCCGGAAGAAATCTTTTTGCCTCCGCTTTTGCCGATCGTTGCCTTGAAGGCATGATCGATTTGAGTGTCACTGGAGCACCGGAACACTTCCGAGGTAGACTATGCTCAAATTCCTCCGTCTTTAATTCCGAAAATATAACATCGTGAGTTAGAGCATTAAGATCGTAGCGACGTAAATAAGTAGCAAAAGGAAGCCACTTCGTCTGGGTAGCGCTCTTATGATCTTTGTGTTCATCTCTTTGTTTGAGAACACCTTTCCCAACCGTTTATTACATTGACTTGATTCGTAAATCTAACGCTCGGTTCGTCTATGGTTTCACCGGGCTCCATCGCAAAGGCTTCGAACTTTTGAAGCTCTAATTCGAGCTTGTTTTCTTTAATCCGAGGAGTTCCTTGGCTCGGTACAACCGTGGCGTCCCAAAGTTCTTTCGCCGTTTTGCGCCCCGCACCCTCCCGAGATGTGAGTCACCGAGCGTTGTCGCATAGCATTTTGTGCGACTCGGTCGAGATTATGCAGCCTTTTTCTCTTCGGGCGTGAAGGCGATTTATCCTTGGGAACCTTCGGACCGATACGAGCACCTTCACCTTCCACTTCAACTAACCGAACGCCGTCTATCATTGGAATGATGAGTCCGGTCTCCAAGACGTCGCTCATGCCGTCGTGCGCCGACGTAAGGTGTGCCTCCATTCTTACACGCCATACCGTGAAGTTCTCTATTGAGAACATCGGCACCATCCTCGATACCCGACATGTCGACATTATGTGTACGAGTATAATGATGAATGAAGAGAAGCTTGTGCGAGAAAACGTTTTCAAGGATCGGTTCCGAGAAGACCAAGATTTCGTAATAGGTGGTCGGTTGAACACCGTGAGCTCGATACCAATTGTTGGTCCGGAGACAAATATCGTGTGTAGAGGGGGGGGTGAATACACCCGAGTACCGTTTCTTTTTCTCGGTGAAGGTCACTAAGGCCGTTGGTTGCAACCGATGAACAAGTGCCAAATAAACCTTCGATCACGGGGCAGAGTGAGTCGCCTACTCGAGCTCTCCTACCGACTTTTGTCAAGCATTTCGAAACTCACGGAGACTTAAGCGTGCGGATAAGTGTGGGGCCCGGAGTTTGTCTCTTTTTGAAAACGTGTTTTCGCAGATTAAATTCTTTTCGGCGTGCGATTTTAGAAATACGTTTTATGCAAACTTATGATTTTCAAAGGTTTGTACGCAATAAAACAAGAAAGAACACAAGCGGTTTAACGTGGTTCGGATACGCAAGATCCTACGTCCACGGTCCCGAACGAGCGGGATAACTTGTTGATTAGTCCCGAGCAAGTCTCGCAAGGAAACCGTGTACATGACAGATCCTTCTAAGTTATAGTCCTTAGCGACTTTACAATTCAAACCTAAGTTCGAAAGGGGGCGAAAACAGCTTCTCCAACTAATGAAGGAGTTCTTACAATAAGAACAGCTTCACTAAAAATGAACTCCTTCGAATCTAAGCTATAAACGACAATGAGCTTAGGTAGAGAAGAAAGGGATCTAAAGACTCTAAAGAGAAGAACCACAGAAATATTTTAGTAAATGCAGATTCTTCGCTAGATGTTCTGATTGAGTTGCTAGAGTGTTTGAGAGCTTGAGCAATTTCCCTTTTTAATTTCGTACTTCGCTCTTGTGGAGCTTCGAAATCTTCTCTATTTATAGCTGTGAGCTATGACATATGTCCGTTGGAGACGACGATGCCACGTGTCACAAGCTTCCAAAGAAAACGGCCATTAATTCGAACTTGTTGCATCAGGGCAGTTAATTACTGTACATGAGAGCAGCTTTACTGTTTGGAGCAGGTAAGGCGTTGTCGGCTTCTCATTGGTCGAGGTTTGTGGTTGGTGAGAATGTCAGAGTTGACCGTTCAAACAACCTCGTATGATCTTCTGCTGAACTTTCGAAAAGACTTAAGTAGCTGGGTCACTTTCTGTCGGATGCAGTAGACTGCAAAGTCTCTGTCTTCTTCGACTGAGTCGGTTGACAAGGAATGTGACTTCTGAGTAAGTCAGCTGGCGACTGTGAAGGTACTGGGTTTGCATGAGTTCTTCTGCTGATGACTTATCACCGGATCGGGCTTCTACCGAGGTCTACTCAGCTGATGACTGAAGAACGCAAGCGATTACACTGATGACGTGGGGTTCTGAAAAGTATCTTCGACAGAAGATCAGTTCAACAATTACCCCGTACAGGACTTAGACAAGAATATAAAAACGATTACAACAAGTCTAACCTATACATCAGCTAATCCTAATGACACACTGAACTACTGATATCAGCCCGGTTTTGGGATCTTCAATTCCATAGTACTACTATGATTTCCCCCAATTTTCTTTTAACCACGAACGGATGAGTATCATCTACTGACTCATATCCAACACGTGTCAATCATGACAAAAGAACGTGTCAATGATGAGCAGAGTGTCTGTTTAAGTCATAATTCACAGTATAGAGTAGAGTGTCAATTGTCTCTGTTGTGCGTGTCAATTATGACAAAAGAACGTTTTAATGATGAGCAAAGTGTCTGTTTAAGCCATAATTCACAGTAGAGAGCAAAGTGTCAATTGTATCTGATGTGTGAGTCAATCATGACAAAAGAACGTGTCAATAATGAGTAGAGTGTTTGTTTAAGCCATAATTTATAGTAGAGAGAAGAGTGTCAATTGTATGTGTTGTTCGTGTCAATCATGACAAAAGAACGTGTCAATGATGACTAGAATGTATGTTTAAGCCATAATTCACAGTAGAGAGCAGAGTGTTAATTGTCTCTTCTGTGTGTATCAATCAGGATAAAAGAACATGTCAATGATGAGCAGAGTGTCTGTTTAAGCCATAAGTCACAGTAGAGAGCAGAGTGTCAATTATCTCTACTCAAAGTGTATTGCAATAAATAAATGTGTCATTTATTTACAAAAAAACCGGCACGATGTTGTGGCATAAACCGACACGATGATGTGGCAGTGATGATGGTCAATTTCCTGCATAACATGAAACAAGTCTACAGGAAAGTAGACCTGCTCTTATACCAATCTGTAACGCCCCAATTTTTCATAACTTTTAAGGGGACGTCACCTCGTGCATAAATATAATCTTTTCAATTTAAATTTTAAAAAAATGGGTTTATAAAAATTATAAGGTTTTAATGCATTTCATAACAGCGGAAGTCTTGAATTAAAAACATGTGCACCTATTAGTTCACGGAAATAATAGAGACAAATGCATAGTTAAAGATAAAAACTAAATTAATGCGTTAAAAAGTGTTTTATATCCTTTCATGTGTGACCATCACCATCAGCCACCTCAAACATCTGTCGGACCATGATCTGTAAAGGTGAAAATATAAGGGGGTGAGTACGACTACTCAGTGGAATCAAACAGTATCCAAATTATAAACTATAAAGAATTTAACATGAGAAATTAGACATGCTAGCCCGGAGGCTTAACCCGAAGCTTTTACTGCGTGAATGCCCGAGGGCTAACCCGAAGGTTTTACTGCGTAAATTGCCCGAGGGCTAACCCGAAGGTTTTACTGCGTGTATTGCCCGAAGGCTAACCCGAAGGTTTTACTGCGTGAATAGCCTGAAGCTCTGCCTGTACTGAATAACACATGAGAAAAATTGTATAATGTATAATAATGATAATAGAGAAAAACCCCACCTTGACCTTGACTTGAGTGAAAGAAAATTCTATATCAAGTGTTTAAGCCTTGCGAGCCAATCCTAAATAATAAATATTTATACTAAATAATTTATGTATTTAAAATGCAATGCACACGTCAAGCTTAACATTACTTACTTGCGCCAACCATAAAATACACTTGTGACCTTATAATATATTTATTTGTAGATTCTCTTCTAATGGCGAAACATGACAAAATATACATAGAAATTGTATTAAAAAAAAAATTATCAGCATGCAACAACAAGAATAACCATATATATATAGGCTAGATATCCAATCATAGAAACATGTGGCAAAGTATGTACACAGATCTCGTTACTTTTCCTAAATAAACAAGTTGTTAATCTACTTATTAAATTGCTAAGGGATAAAATATTACTATCCTATTTATACATATAAAGAAAGTGGGATCTTCAACTATTTAAAATAATATGCCTATCATTAATTTGTTGCTTCCTATAATCAAGCAAGTCGGATTATGAACACTTAAAAAAAATGATCTAATAAAAGGTTCTCTCACATTCTTCCTACTATTTACTACATTAAGTATATAATATAATTAATTCGTATTATCAAGCCCTACTGATTAGACAAGCTTAAACCCGTCAATAATTACTCCCTTTTTAAAACTATTGCTCCCTAATTCTCACGGCATGAATAAAATGAAACAAACAACCAAATTAGCATATGATTTCATGCTAACACAAATTAGTGTTATACTATGCCAGATCACGTCCGTAGTTAAATTGCTAAATTTAGAAAACGAACACGTCAAAACCTTAATCGGTAACATAAAATATATAAATTATTTCGCATAAATATAAATTCACATAATTGGGCATTTGCGCATGAATATTTAAGTAGAGTTAAGAACATGTTGATTTACACAATAATAACTTAGATTCAGATTTACCATATTAGAGTTCTAAAGTATTCACGTTCTAAAACACATGGTTTCAAGCATTCACAACAATTTTTAGTTCCTAAATACACTAGATTTCATATTGTCTATCAAAAATCCTAGCTTAATAAATGACGAATTCTTAAATTTAGAAAATACCCCTTTAATTCCTAGAAACAAGAGGCTGGAGAACCACGTGAACGTAAATTATTTTGAGTGAGTTACTTTTGAGGTGCCGAAATAAAAGTAATGAAATTAGGGCGTTATAAATAATATTTCATATCCCCAAAAGATATGCTTTTTAGATAAAAGATAAACATTATCCAAAAGATGGTTCACAAAGTTTTGATATATCTAAAACTGTTTAATAACAAATTGGAGATTTAAAAAATTTAAATCTTTAAAAGTGGCTAAGGAAAAAAATTAAAATAAAATATTATCTTCAAATTGATATGTTTCCTAATTAATTTGCCACCTCAAGTATAAAAGATTTCGAATATGTTTGATCAGTTAGATCTTAAATGTCTAGATAGGACCTAAAATAACACGTAATTTAAAATTTTACCACACATAAATAACTTCATGATTTAATCTACTAATTTAGACTTAATTAAAGCAAAAAATACTTAATTAATAAATCATGTTAGCTTATTAGCGTAAAATGGAAGAAAGTCATGATAGTGCTTTTTCGTTAAATTAATTTCTAAGGCGCGACTTATAGAACTTACCACAATATATCATGCATGAGATGCAAATGCGTATTCTCTTTAACGATTTTTTTTAATGGTAAAATTCCAGGGCGTTACAATCTCCACTACTTATAAAATTTTCCTTACTTCCCATGTCGTAACTCCATGTCCTTCTCTACTTCCCATGTCGCCTCACTCGCATCATGTCTACTCCAGAGAACTTTAATTAATGGCACTTCGTTGTTCCTAAGTTGAATAACCTTTCTATATAAGATGACATTTGACGTCTCTTCATAGGACATATCATCATTCAACTCCAATCCTTCATAATTGACTACATTGTTTGGATCATGGATATACTTCCTCAAGTTCGCGACATGATAAACATTATAAATGGAAGTCAAGCTCGGTGGTAGTGCCAATTCGTAGGACATTTCACTAGTCCTTTTGAGTATCTCAAATGGTCCAATGTATCGAGGCCTAAGTTTTCCTCTATTTCCAATCCGCACTACTCCTTTCATTGGTGACAATTTCAAGAACACTTTGTCACCCTTCTTGAATTGTATATTCTTTCACTTCAAATCAGCATAGGACTTCTGTCGATCTTGAGCAATCATGATTCTCTCTCGAATCTTTGCAATCACTTCCACAGCTCTTTCGGCGATCTCGGGTCCCAATATTATTTTCTCGCCAACCTCATCCCAGTGGAGTGGCGATCTACACTTCCTTCCATACAATACTTCAAAAGGTGTCATCCATATGCTTGCTTGATAATTGTTATTATATGCAAACTCCACTAAAGGTAAATGTTTCTCCCAATTAGTTCCAAAATCCATGACACATGCTCGCAACATATCTTCCAAAGTCTGAATAGTTCTTTCAGACTGTCCATCAGTTTGTTGATGGTAAGCGGTACTAAATTTGAACTTAGTACCCATAGCAGCTTGTAAACTGTTCCAAAACTTCGACGTGAACCTCAGATCGCGGTTACATACAATACCGGTAGGCACTCCATGTAATCTTACTATCTCGTCTATATAGATTTGTGTCAAGCGATCCATGTTGTCAGTCATCTTCATCGGAAAAAAATGAGCCGATTTCGTGAGTATATCCATGATTACCCAAATTGAGTGATTTCATTTTCGAGTTTTAAGTAATGCTACCACAAAGTCCATGGATATCTCTTCCCACTTCCATTGAGGTATATCAAGCGGCTTTAATAGGCCGGATGGTCGCTGGTGTTCAGCCTTTACTTGTTGGCAAGTCATACAACTCTATATGAATTATGTAATAGTTCTCTTCATATTCCTCCCCAGAAGTGTCTCTTCAAATCATGATACATTTTTGTCCCTCCAGGATGGACAGTGTATGGAGTGTTGTATGCTTCTTCTAAAATCTCCCTTATCATTTCACTCCCTTTTGGTACACAAATCCTTCTCTCGAACATCAACGTCCTGTCTGTTGCGATCTCAAACCCTTTATTCTGACCTTCCAAAACTTGATCTCTCACATTGCACAAAAATCTATCACTCTTTTGTGCTTCCGAATTTGGTCCCTTAGTAAAGGTTAGATCTCCATAGCTGCTAACTTAGTAGTAGTGTCTTTTGTCGACGGTACAACTTCAATTTTCATTTTTGCAAACTATTCAATCATTCGAGAAGTATATAGGGCGGTCAAACTCCCTTTCCTACTCAAAGCATCAGCTACGACGTTTGCTTTTCCTGGATGATAATGAATTGTGCAATAATATTTCACTAGTTCTAGTCACCTTCTTTGTCTCATATTCAATTCTTTTGTGTGAATAGATACTTGAGACTTTTGTGATCGAACATATCTCGCACTTGCCTCCATATAGGTAATGTCTCTAAATCTTCAAGGCATGGACTACAGCTGCCAATTCCAGATCATGTGCAGGGTAATTCAGTTCATGCGTCTTCAGTTGTCTCGACGCATAAGCTATAACATTCCCATGTTGCATCAAGACACATCCAAGTCCTTATTTTTATGCATCACAATAGATCACATACCCTTCAGTTCCGTCAGGGATAGTGAGTACCGGTACCGTGGTTAACTTCCCTTTCAATTCTTGGAAGCTCCTCTCACACTCTTCATTACACTCAAATTTGATCCCTTTTTTGGCAAGTTGAATAAGTGGTCTTGCAATCTTTAAGAACCCTTCAATAAACCATCGGTAATATCCTGCTAATCCCAAGAAACTTCGAATCTTGTTTGCATTCTTCGGTGCCTTTCAGTTACTAACCGCTTCGAGTTTTGTTGGGTCCACTTCTATTCCTTGTGCAGTCACTACGTGACCAAGGAATACTACTTGTTTGAGCCAAAACTCACATTTCTTGAACTTGGCGTATAGCTTCTCGTTTCTTAAGCTCTCTAACACAATCCTTAGATGCTCTTCAGGTTGGCTCCGATCTTTTGAGTACACTAAGATATCATCGATGAAGACAATTACGAATTGATCCAAATATTGATGAAACACTATGTTCATCAAGTCCATGAAAACGGCTGGTGCGTTAGACAGTCCAAAAGGCATTACTGTAAACTCAAAATGACCATATCTTGTTCGAAAAACCGTCTTCGGCACATCACTCTCCTTAATCTTTAGTTGATGATATCCGGACCTCAAGTCAATCTTTGAAAAGATCCCCGCACCTTTTAGTTGATCAAAGAGGTCTTCAATCCTTGGCAACGGGTATTTGTTCTTGATTGTCAACTTTTGAGCTCACGGTAATCTATGCACATACGCATAGTTCCATCTTTCTTCTTGACGAAAAGCACTGGTGCTCCCCATGGTGATACACTTGGACGAATATGTCCCTTGTCTAACAACTCTTGTAGTTGTTTCTTGAGTTCTTGTAACTCCATTAGTGTCATTCTGTATGGCGCTCTCGAAATAGGGGTTGCTCCAGGCATTACATCGATGTTGAATTCTACTTGCCTATATGGGGGAAGACCACTCAGTTCCTCAGGGAACACATCGGGAAATTTCCTTACCACCGGGATATCGTTTATGGTTAGTTCCCCCGCCTTTGAGCTTGTAATGTTCACCAAGTAGACTTGACAGTACTTCTTCCTCATCATCTTGGTGGCCTTCATTGCAGTTATAATATGTGGTCCTCTATTTCTCTTACTTCCGTAAAAGGAGAATTGATTTCCGTCTGGTGTTGGGAAAACGACTTCACGGTCCTTGCATATGATAACCGCATCGTGCTTGTTGAGCCAATCCAACCTGAGTATGACGTCGAAGCCCTTCATCTCGAGGATGTACAAATCTGCTTTCATGGTCACGTCATCGATCTTCAACGTTCTCCTTTTACTCAACGATTTGTTTCCTTTGCCTTACCGACAGGAAATCCGACCTTGCATGATGCACTCTTTACATCGCATTTTTCGGCTATTTTATCTTAAAATCTTTTCGATACGAAGGAATCCGATGCTCCGAAATCAAAAAAAGAACTACGACTGTTTGGTTAAGTACTAAAATATTTCATGAGGTAGTCAAGTTTACTAACTATAATTGGATCTCCTCCTTGGCGTTGCGAAAACATTTCCCTAATAGCTTCCAACAGCTGTAAATTGTTAAGGTTCTCTAAAGGGTTATTTAATATCCCTCCACTACCATTATTAATGGGTTTTCTTCTCGGGGGCATCTTCCTGTTGTTCATATAAAATTCAACTATGTAAGACCTCTATGTTCTTATTCTTAAGGCAATATATTCGAGGACTTTAAATATTTTATATAATTTACGTGCATAAAACTCATGCTCATGTCATGCTAGAAAAATATGCTTTCAATATTGTGCGTCAAAATTAACTTATAAAATCTTTCTTACCTCGCCTGCACGATGTTGTGACAGTGGTGATGGTCAATTTCCTACATAACATGAAGCAAGTCTACAGGAAAGTAGACTGCTCTGTAACCAATCTGTAACGCCCTAATTTTTCATAACTTTTAAGGGACGTCACCTCGTGTATAAATATAATCTTTTCAATTTAACTTTTAAAAAAAATGGATTTATAAAAATTATAAGGTTTTAATGCATTTCATAACAGCGAAAGTCTTGAATTAAAAACACGTGCACCTACTAGTTCACGGAAATAATAGAGACAAATGCATAGTTCAAGATAAAAACTAAATTAATGCATTAAAAAGTGTTTTAGATCCTTTCATGTGTGACCATCACCATCAGCCACCTCAAACATCTGCAGGACTATGATATGAAAATGTGAAAATATAAGGGGGTGAGTACGACTACTCAGTGGAATCAAACATTATGCAAATTATAAACTATAAAGAATTTAACATGAGAAATTAGACATGCTAGCCCGGAGGCTTAACCCGAAGGTTTTACTGCGTGAATACCCAAAGGCTAACCCGAAGGTTTTACTGCGTAAATTGTCAGAGGGCTAACCCGAAGGTTTTACTGCGTAAATTGCCCGAAAGCTAACCCGAAGGTTTTACTGCGTGAATAGCCCGAAGGCTCTGCCTGTACTGAATAACATATGAGAAAAGTTGTATAGTGTATAATAAGGATAATAGAGAAAAACCCCACCTTGACCTTGACTTGAGAGAAAAAAAAATCTATATCAAGTGTTTAAGCCTTGCGCGCCAATCCTAAATAATAAATATCTATACATAATAATTTATGTATTTAAAATGCAATGCACACGTCAAGCTTATTATTACTTACGCCAACCATAAAATACACTTGTGGCCTTATAATATATTTATTTCTAGATTCTCTTCTAATGGCAAAACATGACAGAATAAACATAGAAATTGTATATAAAAAAAATTATCAGCAAGCAACAACAAGAATAACCATATATATATATAGGCTAGATATCCAATTATAGAAACATGTGGCAAAGTATGTACACAGATCTCGTTACTTTTCCTAAATAAACAAGCTGATAATCTACTTATTAAATTGCTAAGGGATAAAATATTACTATCCTATTTATACATATAAAGAAAGTGGGATCTTCAACTATTTAAAATAATATGCCTATCATTAATTTGTTGCTTCCTGTAATCAAGCAAGTCAGATTATGAACACTTAAAAAAAATGATCTAATAAAATGTTTTCTCACATTCTTCCTACTATTTACTAGATTAAGTATATAATATAATTAATTCGCATTATCAAGCCCTACTGTTAAGACAAGCTTAAACCCGTCAATTAATTACTCCCTTTTTAAAACTATTGCTCCCTAATTCTCACGGTAGGAATAAAATGAAACAAACAACCAAATTAGCATATGATTTCATGCTAACACAAATTAGTGTTATACTATGCCAGATCACGTCCGTAGTTAAATTGCTAAATTTAGAAAATGAACACATCAAAACCTTAATCGGTAACATAAAATATAGAAATTATTTCGCATAAATATAAATTCACATAATTGGGCCTTTGCGCATGAATATTTAAGTAGAGTTAAGAACATGCTGATTTACACAATAAAAACTTAGATTCAGATTTACCATATTAGAGTTCTAAAGTATTCACGTTCTAAAACACATGGTTACAAGCACTCACAATTTTTAGTTCCTAAGTACACTAGATTTCATACTATCTATCAAAAATCCTAACCTAATAAATGACGAATTCTTAAATTTAGAAAATACCTTGTTAATTAAAAATCCTAACCTAATAAATGACGAATTCTTAAATTTAGAAAATACCTTGTTAATTCCTAGAAACAAGAGGCTGGAGAACCACGTGAACGTAAATTATTTTGATTGAGTTACTTTTGAGGTGCCGAAAAAAAAAGTAATGAAATTAGGGTGTTATAAATAATATTTCATAACCCCAAAAGATATGATTTTTAGATAAAAGATAAACATTATCCAAAAGATGGTTCACAAAGTTTTGATATATCTAAAACCGTTCAATAACAAATTGGAGATTTAAAAGATTTAAATCTTTAAAACGTGGCTAAGGAAAAAAATTAAAATAAAATATTATCTTCAAATTGATATGTTTCCTAATTAATTTGCCACCTCAAGTCTAAAAGATTTCGAATGGTTTGATCAGTTAGATCTTAAATGTCTAGATAGGACCAAAAATAGCACGTAATTTAAAATTTTACCACACATAAATAACTTCATGATTTAATCTACTAATTTAGACTTAGTTAAAGCACAAAATATTTAATTAATAAATCATGTTGGCTTATTACAATCAATATAACATGCGTAAAATGGAAGAAAGTCATGAGAGTGCTTTTTCGTTAAATTAATTTCTAAGGCGCAACTTATAATATCATATATGAGATGCAAATGCAAATTTTATTTAACGATTTTTTTTAACGGTAAAATTTCGGGGCATTACAACCAGAGTTTGAATTATTCAGTTTTAATAATAGAAAGAAAATGAGTGATGCTAACTATTGAAAGTGCTCAAAAGGATGAAATATGATGTCTTGCATTGTGGACGAATCAAAAAGCTAAACCCAAATCCACCTACAAATACACACACGAAACACATCTATAAACCACGCATATCGAAGATTAACAGAATTCAAACATTTAAACAAATCCGACACTTAGAAACAAAAATGTTCACCTATTCAGGCAAGAGGATGAAGAGATTCTTGTGCAGATTTGGTGCGACGGATGCCAAATCCTTGATGAAAAGTTTGGAAATAGCATCGATGATACGAACAATACGATGTTAGATTCCGACAGATCAATTTATTAGATAAGTTGATACGAACAATACGATGCAAAACAAAACAAATGTGGTTGCAGCCATGGCGGCGACGGCGTGGGCGGGCGTGGGAGATGAGAGAGAGAGAGAGGAGAGAGGGATTTAGAAGGAAAAAACTTGCATTAGTATCTCAATTCAAACATAGGTTTGATTCACACTCCATGTTCTGAGTTACTATCCGAAAAGAGGAAAAAACGGAGTCTTTATCTAAAGACATGTATTGAGAAAGAGAGATTAATAGAAGATAGTGTTTTTTCAACTCTCTCAAAATAGAATCTATTCCAAATGTATAAGCCCGAGTTCCTTATTTCGACATGGCACGGGGGTGGATCCATCAAATCTGAATTAAAATCATAGAATTCTCATATTTTAAATACGAAATAATAATCATAATATTTTTGGAAAGATGAAGTTATGACGATACGGAGCACAAATGTCAAATTGCAGCAGAATTATGATACTCCTACATGCAAACAAATCATTGAATTCTAAGTTGTAACCCAGTGTCACTCTCTCTCTCCCTCTCCAAAATGAACACGAACTATCTTCTAGGTTTTCTGATTCTATCTCAATTACTACTCGCCACTTCGCGGAATCTAGACCTCAAGCACCTCCGGCACCTCCGGCACCTCAATCACGGCGCCGCCGATGACTCTCCGACTTACATCTGGCCGTTGCCTTCGCAATACACTTCCGGCAACCAAACACTCACTGTTGACCCCAATTTGACTCTAATTACCAGCGGAAATGGCAGTGGTTCTCTCATCGTTTCCGAAGCATTTGACAGGTACAAGAGAATCATCTCCGAACACGCTAGTTTGAAGAGCGCTGGAGTTGACTATGATCTCAAGAAATTGAGCATACTTGTTCATTCGGATAAAGAAGAGGTACTGCGAATTTCTAAGCCGTGCTGCTTGCTTTCTTTTCGTATCATTTTTGTTTTTCATTTGTTTCTTTGGTGTGTCATAGCTTCAACTGGGAGTTGACGAGAGCTATACTTTGTTGGTGGCCGCCAGCGATGCGCACTCAGTGATCGGGGAAATCACAATCGAGGTTCACTGGATACTAAAGTTGGTTCTTTGTTACTTCATCGAATTTTCGTCTGTTCTATATTTGGGAATTAAAACTCGCAAATTTATCCTGATTCTATCTTCTTCTAGGTGCTAATTTGACCCGCTTATTATGTCTTATCCTCACACTATCCTACTGAGTGGAAAAAGCCTGAATCTAGTTGACTTTTCTATGATCATTATACTACTGAGAGAGATCCATATATGTTGCGTCCTACATCGGTTTCTGTTCCTGGTCTTGGGTGTTATATGAGTGGGTCACAAACTTCCCCTCATGAGCTAGCTTTTGGGTTGGAACTTAGGTGGTTTCATATCATTGCCTATCCATGTCTCATGAGGTGGGTGGGCCATGTACAAGGTTCTCTGCATGAGGATGTGTAGTCTAAAGAGGTCATAAATTATGTGTCCCACATCGCCTATTGCCTGGGTGTTATACGAATGGGACTACCTTCCCTCATGAGCTAGTTTCTGGAATGGAACCTAGGTGGTTTCATATCGTTATAAGTGAACTTACCTCTCAGAGTTGAAACAACATTTGGGCAGCATGTCACTTTTTTTCCTTGTAGCTGATTTAGCAAGATCAGCATCAGCTGGTCAGATGTGTATTGCTTGTGTTAACAAGATTTTTGAAACTTGGAACTTGTTTTGTTATTTTGATACTTCAATCTTGCTTAAAGCTCTGCATGCTTTTATATGTTTAGACCAACCACTGATTCAACTGAAATATTGAACGTGACTTTGATAAATGTGCAGACTGTAAATGATTAGTTTGCATCTTGTTACTGTCTTTCTCTGTCCCAATATAACTTTTCTGAGCATTGTTGTACACTGCAGGCAAATTCTATCTATGGTGCACTGCATGGCCTAGAGGTACATTTTATTACAGTAGGTTGTATAAAAGTATTTGTTCAGGAAAGTAGTGAGATACTAATTTTATCTAATGCCAAGATATGTGGCATCCGATGTGTGTCTACATATGGTTGGCCTCAGTTGCACAAGGCGATAAAAGAAAGTAAATAGAGCAGATAGTGTATGTTTTGAAAATTCACGTTTTTAAATAACTACATAAATGTTTATAGTGAGATACTCGGATGCTCCTCCTCTGTACCGTGGGTGTCACCGAATTCTGAGAGCAGTTACATGTTGGATCATTAGTTTTAACTTTCTAATCAGTCTTGTTTTTACTTTTAATCCAGACATTAAGCCAGCTATGTGCTTTTGATTATGGCACCAAAACTGTGAAAGTGTATAAGGCTCCATGGTTTATCCAGGATAAGCCGAGATTTGAGTACCGTGGACTTTTGCTTGGTTAGTGGAGTCTGTAGTTGTTTGACATTTCTTTAATTAGTTATGTACAAGGTTGCTTGAAGTTGAATTTCACGTTTGCATGTTTTGCAGATACTTCCCGGCATTATTTGCCAATGGAAATAATCAAGCAAGTTATAGAGTCTATGTCATACGCTAAACTTGTAAGATATGCAAATCTAATGTTTCCTTTTTTCTTCAGACATTTTTCTTTCCAGATTTAAGAATTTTGGTGATTTCAATAGAATGTCCTCCACTGGCACATCATAGATGAAGAGTCATTTCCACTTGAAGTCCCGAGTTACCCAAATTTGTGGAAAGGGGCATATACAAAATGGGAGAGATACACTGTAGATGATGCTTCTGAAATTGTCGAGTAAGTTTCTGATCATCCCCCATCTAACTCAAGGAGTGTTAGGAATGAGTAAATGCCTACTGGAACTGTAATGGCTCTGCAGTGTAAATGGCATTAAACATTTAAAATTAGTTTTCCAGAACTTGTGTTAGTCTTTGTAAACTTTTAGTTGTTCAAACCATACGTATTCCACTTTTTCATCTGGGTTCCACTATGAAAACCTATCTCCTCCTAAGAAATTGCTGGAACTGTTCATTCAAATTAAATGATTTAATTGCAGATCTTTTATATACTTCAAGTAATGACAAATTTGTGCATTGCTATAGATTAGGTTTATCTTCCCATTATGAGGTGTCAGATATAGATTTTGGTATATGGATCGTAAAAAGTCTTGACTTATGCAGAAATATGATGATTCATTTCTTTTGATCCTAATGTACGATTACATTTGGACTTATCATAACAGTATTAGCACATTTTTGTCTTGGTCTCTTTTACTTTTATTTCTTTACCGTTATGAGGAACTAATGATTTGTTCCGTCTGCAATGTATTCTCCACATGGCCTACAATGAAGTTTCGCAAAAAAGAGAGGTACGTTTGTAGTAAAATCAAGAAAATATTATATATTTGTTCTTTTATACCAAATTTGATTGGATTGGAGGATTTATTCTTTATTTGCAGTTTGTTCTGAAGCTTTCATTTAATCATCCTGGGCATATGAATGCTCCACCATGCAATTACTTCAAAAAAATGTTTGGCCTTGAGAAAATGATATTAGAACTTCTTGTTTATGCTACTTATAGTTAAATTAGTTTTGATACCCAACCAAGCTTTAATCATCTGTCAAATTTAGATCCTTAGTCCAAATGCTGTCTTTCCGTTTTATTTTCAATATCTCCATCTTCTGGTCCATTTTACTTTCAGGTATTAATGTTATGGCTGAAGTTGATGTTCCTGGGCATGCAGAATCATGGTAAGACTTATGGGATTAAGTTTAATTTCACTTAAAGTACTTGCCTTTGTTCAAAACTATAACACTTCTTTTGCTTATTCTACTCTCTATTTAGTCTTATTTCCAAGTTGTGATATTCCAGATACATGCAGTACCTTTACTTCTTAATAGCAAGACTTGTCATCTAATCATTGCAATTCAGTTCATATTCGTAAGTTCTGCTATCCAGTTACATTAATTAGCTTCTAACAAAGAGATTTCATAGTTGTCGGATCTTGTACTGTACAAGTGCTCCAGTCTCCTGGTTTTGATGCTGAAGGAGATCTGATTGATATCTACCCAATTAGTGAAAAATGCAAGAGATATTCTGTTGGAAGATGTGCCAATTCCTAAATCTTTTATGAGCTCTCTAGTCGTGGAATACGTCTCTTAATCTCTACTAGTTTCAGCTAAAGTTAATACGGTGCAATATTTTTCGTTATACCAGAAATTTTGGTAACAAAGCAAGCAATATGTACATTCTAAAAGTTACTTGCTTGACCCAATGTCTATTTTACCTTGAGGCGACTCAGGAACCAGACTTATGTTGATTATAGCATTATCATAAAACTTGAAAGCTTCAGATGTCTTAGTTGATAGTTTGTTGCTGTGTTCATGTAGATAGGCATTAACCATGAGACATGAGTAAATCATTTGGAGGATGTTTGGGCCTAATATTCCTCTCTGATACATTAGACTGAATTAGCATTGGCTAATAAGTGCTACCATTATTTACGCTTATTCAGGAAACAGACAGACTTGCTCTTGTCTGCTGAATGCGTCAACTACTTAAAATATTAATTTCCAGACAAGTTTTTTCTGTACGTAGGGGAACAGGATACCCTGATCTTTGGCCATCCACTTCCTGCAGAGAGCCTCTCGACGTTTCTAAAAACTCTACATTCGATTTGATCTCTGGCATACTCTCAGGTCAAGATATGTTCTCTTGAATGAATTAAAGTCATTTGATTATTTTGCTATCCTGCACATTGTCTATATGCATCAATCTGTTATTTGCATATCTTGCTGGCAGCAGCTTTATTTATTTGTAAAGTGAATCACACTGGCTTGTCCAATCTATTTGGGACTTGGACAATCTTCACTCTATACAATAAGAGATTCTCGTCTTAAGTACTTCAGCGGACTATTTTGCAAAGCAAGTACACATGTTAAAGTAGTTCCCAGTGTAGTCCATTTTGCACGAGTCTTCCTCATGGGGCTTACAATTTATAGATCAATTACACATGTTAAACTTGATTTACTAAATAATTTCTAATCCTTTTAAAAATTTATAGATCAATTACACGTCTGTGAGCATTAAACAGTGCATAACAATATAATGCATTTGAAACATCTTTTGTTGCAATCTAGCTTCAGATGTTACTGGTGTTTTGAGCTTGTAGATGCTCATATTATTTTATGAATGCTGCTATTCAAGATGTGCATCATTTTACTAAATAACACAATCAGGTGAGAAAACATTATATGACCACTCTGTTGTTTTGAATTAAATTTTGGTTTGCAGATATGAAGAAGATATTTCCTTTTGGACTTTTCCATTTAGGTGGTGATGAGGTTAATACAGGTAATAGTACTTCCTTGTATATTCTTTTTTTCGTTATCTGTCTTTTTATTGCAAATAGCATAAAGTTGAAATCTCAAGTGAGAAAAAGATAAGATGTGTTTTCGCGTGTAGAGGGAACACGTGTAATTGCTTAAATGGTGGTTTGGTTAATGGTATCAGATTACTCTGATACTTTCGAGAGAGAAAAAAGTTGATTGGATGCCCTCAGATCTAGTTTGATGTTCACAATTTGTGCACATAACCATGAGCTACTTTAGGAGTCTTTATGAAAGAGTGAATGGTCTATACATATTCAGGAATTCCTTTGGGAGGCAATCCTCTTAAGAAGAGATGAAACACAAATTAATGTTTTATTTTGTAAAATGTGCTCTATACGTGGATATAGTATTTAATGCTCCTGCTGTTCTATTGATTCATTTTCAATCTGCCTCTTCAATTAATTATGCAGATTGTTGGACCTCAACCCCACACGTTAAGCAATGGTAAGTCCCAACCATTTTGTCTATAATCTCCGAGATGGATTGCTAGTTGCATTGTGATTAAATATCTTACATAATGTAGTAAAGCTGCCACAGTACTGCTGGCATTGAGGGAAGTTTTAAGAAAGAAGTTTGTTTCTACATTAGGAAATCAAGTCTTACAGAACATCCTTATTCTGGGGAAAATTGTGGTTAGTACTTAGTAGTATAAATGATTACTAACAACCGGAAATACGAAGATATCTATGCTTTGCTGGGAGTTTGTATCCAAATTACAAAATCTCATAAAGTTGAAGTTTAGAGCACAAGCCATTGGTACTTGAATATTATTGTCTCCATAAACTTGAAATGTTTTGTCGAATTAGCTGGTTCTTTATTTGTTTCTGTGAATTCATGATTTGTTTATCTTGTTTGTAACTAGCTTGGTGTTTTCCGGTTTTTGTTAGGCTATCTACCTATGTTGTTGATTATGGTTTACATACTCGATTTACAGGCTTCAAGATCACAATATGACTGGTAAAGATGCATATAAGTATTTCGTACTCCGAGCTCAGGAAATAGCTATATCTCTAGATTGGACTCCAGTTAATTGGTAAGTTCTTAGTTGTTTTCTAAAACCATATCTAGAGTCAATTATTCTTCTATCATACGCATGTAGCTGGATATGCTTTTTTGGCCATCCACTCCTCCTGAGATCTTTTGTCATTGATATTTGAACTTTAGCCAGTAAGGAACATGCCCCTCCGACTCTAAGTAGTTCCGTGTTATATATCTATCATTCTTATTCTCAGGGAAGAAACCTTCAACAACTTTCCTGCAAGTCTCAACCCCAAGACAGTGGTGCATAACTGGTGACACATCTAGTTTTTACATAGCTTCAATATATTGGATATACTAGTAAGTAGTAACTCTCTGGCCTAAGATACATGACAATTATAGGTTGGGATCTGGTGTTTGTCCAAAGGCTGTTGAGAAAGGCTTTAGATGTATTTACAGTAACCAAGGTTTCTGGTATCTTGACCACTTAGACGTCCCATGGGAGTCTGTCTATTATGCTGAGCCGCTTGAAGATATAAGTGATGCTTCTTTGCAAAAACTTGTGCTTGGTGGAGAAGTTTGCATGTGGGGTGAAACAGCTGATGCATCAGATGTACAGCAGACAATATGGCCTCGAGCAGCTGCTGCAGCAGGTACTGCGTACTCTTAAGACCTTGTTGCAGTTGAACAAGCAGATTTAGTTACTAGAGTTATTGTTCTCCATAGAAATCTAATTTTAATACTAGAATTGCCTTGTTAGTTGTGGATGTTTAGGTACTTTGCTACTGTGAATTTTTAAACCTTGAATTACTGTTTTAGAGACTCAAAGTCCAATTTTGGACATTTGGCATTATGAGTGATTCAAATGAATACGAATGACATGATCCCCCCATGTTCTTGCAGAGCGATTATGGAGCAAAAAGGAAACTGGATCTTCACGTAACATTACAACCGTTTTGGAAAGGTTAGAGTATTTCCGGTGCCTCTTGACAAGGCGTGGAGTCCCGGCAGCCCCGGTTAGAAACTTCTACGCTCGTCGTCCTCCAACTGGCGCAGGGTCATGCTACAGCCAGTGAAGGTCTGCTGATTCTGTTGAAAATATCTGTGAATCAAGTAACTGATTACTAGTACCTTAACCCTTACCATCTTTGCTTCTTCGTCTTGTATGATGTGTGTGTTTTTATGTTATTATTGCTTCTTTTTTATTATTTCTCCACACGTTAGTCAAATGTAATTGGTTAAAGTTTTCTTTTTTTTTCCTTTTATTTTTATTTTTAATTAGTTCAAGTTCCAGTAATATCTTTAACCTTGATAATCGAATTTGTTGCGTATGGTTAGACTAATATGGTTGTGCGATTTGCATAATTTTATACATAAATTTGTATGCCACGACTTTGGGTAGTGATTGTGGGGTAGTTTAGTCAAAGAAAGTGAAATCTAACTAGTTTATGCTCATTACTTGTTTAGTCCTAATATTCTATTCAGACTTCATTTCAGTTACTCGTTTGCACATTGTATTGGTGTTAAATTGCCGACGAGATTAGGTAAGCTTTCAGCATCTTTTATGGGATAGATACAAACAAAATCTCTATGAATTAAAAATATTTTGTATAAAAACTTAACTTATATATAATGAAAAAGGATAAACAAGTCATGAGCATTTATCAGATTGGTGATCTACTTATGAGCCTACGTGTTTTGCCCAATTATAGAAAAGAAAAAAGAAAAGCAAACGAGATCATATGGATTGCATTAACTATAATTCAGAATGGTGAAATGAGGTAATTAAGGTATTTGACTTGTTATAGTTGCTTGAGCTGAGTTAACAAGCAATGATAAAAAATCAACGCTCATATCCTCTTGTTCTATCCAAAGGGTGAAGCCCCAAATCCTCCAGAATCTTAAATTTATTGTGGATTTTAAAAAATGTATATATAAATTTCACCTAATTCTTATAGGTGAATTGAATCTACCTTGTTTAAAAGGCACCCAGGTGATTATTTGTAGCAAAAGGTGATTGATATTAGGATTTGTAAAAAGATCGAGCCACTCGAGTTCTAGTATTGTTCAAGTATATCAAAACTCATAAAGATACATAATCAATCATTTCAAATCAAACATACAAGTTTACAATTCGAGGAAAGCAACTCACAATATCATTTATAATTACTAGTAATATTTATAGTTTTCTACCGACTAATGAGAGTTTGAGACCGGCAACTTACAGAATAAATAAACATAAGTTATAGCCAAGAAGATTTGTGTCATGAAACATTTTATCATAAAATAGTCAACCAGCAGGCGAAAATGTCAACGTTGAAAGACCAAATTCTCCGACAGACAACAAAGTCCATGTGAGAAAGACAACTGACAATAATTACTCAAAAAACAAAACTTGGTCAAAATTTAAGGAAGAATCTTGGTTCTCAACTGGATTACTTATAGATTATTAGATAGATATACACCGTAGATCATGAAAGGACCCACCAAAGCACGAAAGTTCGAAAATGGATTCATCTTCCAAATATAGCGCTGGAATCGTAGAAAGGCTGAATGAAACAAAGTATTTGAATACAAATTTCAAAGAAATATTTGCTGACTAGTTTAAGCCTCAAGATTTGGTATTCTTCTTCTTGGATTATACACAAGTCAACTCTATTAATAAGAATAAACTAAAATAGGAAATCGCCGCCTGCTGTAATAGAAAAAAATACACAATCCAAAGATTCAAACTTTAGCAATATATAAATCAGTTCAAATGATTGATTGTATACTCACTTTGCTTTCCAGTCATACAACAATGGAGAATGCCATTTTCCCATGCTTTTCTTCATATTCCTACACAAATAATGGTAATAACTGATCATATATTGGCATTTCTTTCTTCTACTGTACTTTCTAAGTTTCTTGTAATGAAAGTAATGGTAATAGTTTTCAGGCTACAATGAGGTATTTACAGAAACTCCTTCACCAATAAGCAGCAACTCGTAAGTTTGACTTATGTATCATCGAACTTTTTCATGGCATTTCCCTAGCCGAATTCTTGAATATTTCATCTCGTATTTCACTAAACTAATGTAATTATGCGCGACACTCAATAATTCCCTAATAATTACACCACATTTAATTTGGGCAGGGTTTTCAATGACAGCAGCTTGTGCTTCCTTGGAGACTTCTCCAGTGGACATGCTCACTTTGATCTACTAAATACTATGACTACTCAATCTTCTTGCAGCATTCCTATCTCAGGTTACACTACATTTCCTTCTAAACATTAGACTTTACTATTACTAGGTTTTTCTACATTGTTTAGTCCAAGATTTTGTTACCTGACATTTTAAATTCTAGGATCGAGATCAAATTCTCAAGGAGAAACTCAGCTTAACTACATACCTGTACAGGAAGACATCTTTTGCCAACCATGGACGAGCAACTATGTTCTGCAAAGTAATAATGTATGGCATGAATCCCTTTTATACTTTATCACGATCATCATATATATCATATTTTATAGATGGTACGAGTATAGTTATACAGAGACCAAAAAAGTGCTATCTGATTCTTAAAAGAAACAAGAAAACTTAGAACTTTATGATAAATGGAAGAGATTTTCTCTTATATGGCAATCCATCTGTGGTTTTCTAGGTTACTCAGAACATTGAAAATATAAGAAAGAGATCACCTGAGGTTGGTACTTGCAATTTAATAAACTCAGAATCAAAGGACGGGGAGAGGAAAAGACCAATGCGCTTCCACGGAAAGTTGCCAAAAATACAGAAAGAGAAGGTATAATCTATTCCACTCATCTCTCTATGTTGCAATGAAGAGATACTTTCGTACATCAGAGGTAAATTCGTCCAGTTGAAATCAAACAATAGCCTCATGGAGCATGGCCTTAAGATCGTATAGAAATTTGTCAAAGAAATATTGCAGCTTCTCTAGGATATTTCTCAGCAATTATTAACGAAGTCAATTTCATATTTGCAGGAGCCTACAGTGAGGAGGAGAAGCCAAAACTTAACAGATAAAATCACAGCTCTACAAAAGCTAGTTTCTCCTTACGGCAAGGTAGCAACCGAATAACAGCCTATATACTAGATCTTTCTGTCTATGTTCACAAAGTAAAGTTAGTATCAATTCTTTCGCAGACAGACACAGCTTCAGTACTTCTTGAGGCTTCCATTTCAATAAAAGCGCTTCAAGATCAGATCGAGGTAACTTTTTCCTATATAGGCTGATTCTAAATGTGTTAGCCGCGATAATAAAGAGGAACCAACCTTTTTCAGCATTTATTCAGATTTTCCTTCTCAAAGAAGACAAATAATATTCTTGAAGCCTTTGGACAATCTTACCAAATTTTACGTGTTTGCTAAATTCATTGCAGGACATGCTGGACGCAGTATCAGGAGAACAAACGACAAACATGGTAAATATTTCATTAGTGAAGAATTAAATCATAGCAGTAATCTATCTGACCCTCAATTTGAC
Organism: Lavandula angustifolia; assembly: GCA_028984105.1. Classification (NCBI taxonomy): domain Eukaryota; kingdom Viridiplantae; phylum Streptophyta; class Magnoliopsida; order Lamiales; family Lamiaceae; genus Lavandula; species Lavandula angustifolia. The sequence goes on along the minus strand of CM054812.1, from coordinate 7,082,585 downwards.
TATGATTTAACATTGCAGATAGGAGATAAAAGGTCTGACCTTGAAAGGAGGGGGCTGTGCTTAGTACCCTCTGTCATCCTTGAAGAACTTGACAGGTGACTGGCGACGGATTTTTACCTGTGAAACGTAACCTGCTGTCAGTCTATTTGCCTAAAGTTTGTAGCTCAGTACACATCTTGTAAGAAAATAATTAGTTTAGCACCTCCATTGTGCTTTCAGTAAGACAGTAACAAACATAAGTCAAAATAGAGAATGCACTTAGAGTTGCTTTTTACGAATACCTGGCTTTGTAGGGAAGTAAAACTCCTAAGTCAATTTTACTTATATTTATCAGAAACATATTATTGAACTCTTACTATCCAGAAATAAGCTGGTGTACAGTGATAATGTTGTTCCATATGCATGCTATCTCTATATATAAACAAAGGATATAATAAAGATCATGTTTACTGTTGAGCAGTCTCAATCTGAACAGAGGACTATTGAAATTAGACTTCGTGTGCTTTCGACACTTTTTGCTAATGAAATAACACAACATTTTATTAATTATCTCGAAAAAGATGTTACAAATGAAAAAATCTAAACACATGTAAAAAACTAAAAATACAAATCCTACTTTATTACTATAACATCCCTTGCAGATTTGAAGAAAACCAGATGAGCTCCCAACCAGTTCCAGATATTGTTTACACTGGGCTCCTAGTACCAGCTCAAGATGAACCAACAAATACTCGATTGACAAAACGTTAGGACTTCATCTATATTGCATGGAATTCAAATCTTTCACAATCCAACTGGAACGTCGAATTATCCATATATCATAAAACAAGTTTTGCCAACATACGCCCATCTTATGGACTTCTATTTCCAATACTTAAAATTTTGTGTAGCTCTAGGAAAAATGTTCAGAACTTTCAACTGAAAGAACAAAAAAAAAATGAAAGTATAGGAACACAGAAAAAGAAGCTCTTCACCATCTCAATGCCATTAATCCAACACTGTGTTTTGACCACCAATAGATCCACGGTGCTAAAACCTTTTGAGATGGCCTGATTAAAAACACTTCCTGTGCACAATCGATGGGCCAGATTCATCATATTCTGATTTTGAGATCCACATCTGTATGAACAAATAGCTAAGTTAGAAGTTATAATGGAATTCAACAAAGAACATTGTCAAAGATGCAAACCTGCTGGAAGGTACTGAGAGAAGCTAAGATGGAGCCTCCAATCCAGACACTGTATTTCCTTTCAGGAGGAGCAACAACCTTAATCTTCATGCTGCTGGGGGCGAGGGCAGTGATCTCCTTGCTCATTCTATCAGCAATTCCGGTGAACATCGTAGTACCACCACTGAGCACGATATTGCTGTAAAGGTCCTTCCTAATATCCACGTCGCACTTCATGATGGAGTTGTATGAGGTCTCATGAATACCTGCTGCTTCCATCCCTATCATTGAAGGCTGGAAAAGAACCTCAGGGCAACGGAAGCGCTCATTGCCAATAGTAATGACCTGTCCATCAGGCAACTCAAAGCTCTTCTCCACCTCTGAACTGGTTCTTGATTTCTCAAGTTCATCCTGATAGTCAAGAGCAATGTAGGACAGCTTTTCCTTCATGTCTCTTACAATCTCACGCTCTGCTGAGGTTGTGAATGAGTAACCGCGCTCTGTTAGAATCTTCATGAGGTAATCAGTAAGGTCACGACCAGCCAAGTCAAGACGAAGGATGGCATGTGGGAGGGAGTAACCCTCATAGATAGGGACTGTGTGACTCACACCATCACCAGAATCCAGCACAATACCTAGGCATGATCAAATCATTATTACAATGACAAAGATATCATTTTAACAAATTTAAACATACAAACTTTTTACCAGTCGTCCGTCCACTAGCATACAGGGAAAGGACAGCCTGAATAGCAACATACATGGCAGGGGTGTTGAATGTCTCAAACATGATCTGAGTCATCTTCTCCCTGTTAGCCTTTGGGTTGAGAGGGGCTTCAGTGAGGAGGATAGGGTGCTCCTCTGGGGCTACACGAAGCTCGTTGTAGAACGTATGATGCCATATCTTTTCCATGTCATCCCAGTTGTTGACTATACCATGCTCTATGGGGTACTTGAGAGTTAGAATACCTCTCTTCGACTGAGCCTCATCCCCAACATATGCATCTTTTTGGCCCATACCCACCATCACACCAGTGTGACGGGGGCGACCCACAATACTAGGGAATACAGCTCGCGGTGCATCATCTCCAGCAAAACCAGCCTACAAACAATACCAAGAATTCATATCATTTGGGAAGTAACAGTACAACACAATCAAATTTACAGAATTGATCTCAGAGGACTCCATATCCTACCTTAACCATTCCTGTTCCATTATCACAGACTAGTGGCTGGATATCCTCAGCTTCTGCCATCTTATGCTAGTTTCTGAACTAAAATATGTCCCAGTAAATACACAGAATGCTGAATCTTTTTATTACAATATTTACATCAGACTGGATTGTGAATGCCATTGCAGTTATAATCATCGAACGACAGTTACGATTTCCAAAAACATCAACATGCAATACTCTTGAAAAAGATAATCTGTGCGTAAATCAGTTCTCAAGATTCGGAGATAAACTCGAACCAAAAATCCGTATCAAAACTAATTTCATTGAAACAATTAAACATTCATCATGCATGCATTTCAATATCTAATCAAATCCAAATGTATTTTTGCTATATTTCCAATAAAAGCAGAGCAAAATATCTACCAGCAACTAATAATCGAGGGCAACAGAAATACACCTTTTGTAAAGTGGAGAGAGAAAGTTGACGAGGTTATGGTAGAATCAATCCGGAGAGAGTGAATTAAAATGGTTAATATATACAAAGAGTTGTGGCCCTAATATTGGGTCACTCCGTATTTACAGCAACCCCTTTTATTCACACGATGTTTGATGAAGTGATGGCCCACCACTCTTCCTAACTTCATGCTGTAACTCTCATTTCCCTTCAAATTATTCTCATTTTCCTCTTTTGCTTATATACCAAAAATCTTTTTTTTTTCTTTTTCCAAAAACTTCCTTTTCTTATAGAGGTAATTAATTTTTAAAAAGTTAAAAACGTGGTGATAATTGTATATGTGATGAGGAATCTGCAATTACATATACATATGAAGTATTTTTTGTAGCTTTATATTTTTTCCCTCACAAAAATTTGGGCAAAATCGATCTAACTTAAGGTCGGATATTTTTGAGATGATAGATATACCTTGAGTTGACTTAATAGGTCTAACACTTTAGATTTGTAGATTTAACCAAAGTGTTAAGATAAGATCTTACCTAACATTTCATCAGCTCGACCTCTCACAAGATCAACTGCATTTTCTTTACCAAATGGAGGAATACATGATAACACATTAACACTTGTATCAAAATCTAGATTCTTCTGTGTTATTTGTTACATTTAGTGGACTATTATAGATTGTGTATTTAATTATTTTTTGAAGTGTATTAAGTCAATTGCTGCTCATTTTTATTACCAAAAAATAAAGAAGAAATTATATATTATATATTTATTAATTAACTTATACTATTAAAATGCAATATATGTGAAAGTATGCGGTTGAATATTTATTAAAATTTTTGTCTTAAAAATAACTTGAAACGCTGCATTGCAAATTTTAACGCACCGTTTCAAAAACGCATTCTACCGGTACTATCATCGACAATGGATGGTGAGAGTGGTCATTGGAAACTATCATCCAATCGGTACTAATTTTATCTTCACTTGCAAGAAACACCACTTCTTTCGACTTCCATAACTTTTACTTGGTATGTTGCTAAATCATGAGAATTTGATTTTTTTTTTTGGCTTGCTCCCTTTATTCTTTTATTTTTCTATTTGTTTTTTTAATTATTTAACAATTATTTGTAAAAGCGTGTGAAATGTCTTTTTGCAACTGTGTCGCGTGCGTTTGCTTGTTTCATCCTTGGCTGTGAAACATCATTACCATCTCAAAATTGAACGTGAATGGAAAAAAAGTTTAAAATACCAAAAAATCGCAACAATAAATAGAGCAGGTCGCTTCTTTTTTGCTAATTCTTGCATGCATTATGCATTTTCAAATTTTCACATTTGTTTTAGAAATTGAAATATGTTTTTGTTTTTGTGTTTTTCCATTTTTGTCTTGTGTTGGGCCCCTTTTTTGTTAAATTGCTTAACTCTATCTGCTGATTGTATGATAGGGCATAATCAGAGGAAACCTGAATCAATTGCGAAGATGATTTCAACTTTTGTTCTCAACACTTTTTGTTGACATTCCAACTTTGTTTTGCATCGTTGTCTCAAGATATGCATTAGAATAAAAATATTGTTACTAAAGCCCCGTTTGGAAAAATAACTTAATTAAGGACTTATGACAAAAGAACTTATTCTATAAGGACTTATGATATAAGTATTTAAATTTAATAAGTTAATTATGTTTGGATACGTACAAGATTAATAATAACTTATATAGGCAAAAAAATAAAATAAATAAAAATATAGTTGTCAGGATTTGATATGTGAACCTCCTTAAAAGTTACTCATAAGTTGCCATAAGTTAATAATATTAACTTATAAAAATAAGTTAAAAGTAATTTATTATTTAGAATAAGTTATTTCAAACGCGCGTAAAAAGACTTACTTTTTAGAATAAATTAAAATAAGTTGTTTATAAGTTACTCAAACGGGGTCTAAATCTATTGCTTCTTCTTTTATAGTACAAAAGTTTTAAAAATACATTTTAAAAACAATCTTTTCAACACTTTCTGGTTGCATTCCAACTTTGTTTTGCACCGTAGTCACAAGGTATGATTTTTTAAAATAATTTCTCTCATTTATCAAAGATAATCTTGCAGTAATTAAAGCAACCTAGCTAATTAGTTTGAAACCTAAAAAAGAATCTATTTGAGAAAACACATATACAAATAGAAAGAAAAAAAAGAAAAGAGAGAAGAAAAATGAAACCTCACCTCTGATAACATTTGAATAAATTCTGCGCAAGTATGTCAGAAATAGCTTGACAAGGACAAAAAAACTGCAATTAAGATATTAAATAAAATGTCAGGAGCTTATACAATGATACGTAACTTGAATATCGACTAGTAGAAAAATATACCGACTCGATCATTTATTAGCCATATAACAAATAATATACCCTAGTTCGTTGTTTTCTCTTTGTATGATCCTCACTATACCCTTTGTCACCTTAGCTATACTTTCACGAAGAATGGGGGTCTGGTTCTGGTTATCTTCAGAATTGCGAATGGGGGAATTATGAAATAACTGGTCCTGGTCCTCTTCTATGTTGGAAAGTATTTGAGTGGGGGTTCAGTGGGAATGATTCGACAGCTGGTCATCTTCTTGATCGGGAATTAACCGGCCCTGGTCCTCTTCTAAGTCTGCAAAGTATTGGAGTGGGGTTTCGGCTTGTCTCTGGTTGGTTAGGACTAGGTGTCGGGGTGTGAGTAACATTACCACAAATTTCATCCTGCACCAACATCCCCTCCTACCACACTGTAGAACTAAAGGTAATTCTGTTCGATGTCACCTTTCATCATCTTCCTCCTAAGTTTGATGGCCGACACTTTAACTTGGAACATGTTGTGGTTTATGATATTGCAGAATATTGTCGCAGAGCAATGGAGCATGAAAAGTTCCATATTTAACTTGGTCCCACGATGAATCCTCCAACATACATTGTATTATATGGGTCCATTTGATATCATATTCATATAAGAAATTTTGAAGTACGAGAAATTAAATGAAATTGTAGGAAAAAGTATAGAAGAAATTATTTTTACTTTAACTAACATCATCACATTATTCTTAAAAATGTTGTTCAATTTTATTCTGCATGAGGTTGGTGGTTACGGGAAATCTGCTTTGCTCCCTCCAAAACATAATTCGTGAGAGGAGATTGAGACTTCTCCATGTTGGAAGTCAATGTTAAGGGCACTCTGAAGTTTATGGATACGGATGAGAAAAAAACTATCAAAACCAAAGAAAATGATAACATTAATTAAAAAAAAAATAGTAAACCCAATCTAAAAGTTTTCAGATATTTTTCTTGATTTCTATTTCTTATAATTGTAGAGCGCATCATATAGGCATGCCAACATTGCGGCTCCCCAAGCATATAGATTAACCTCTTTAAATTTTTCTACGAATTAAACAAATGTAGCCGCAATCGATCATTGCTTTGAGGGACCACGAAGCAATGAACCACCTGTTGTTTTCCTCTTACGTGAAGTATACACCTTCTTTCGATTCTCAGCAATCTTTACCACCTCTGTCATAGTCAGATATTTCTTAGATGTCTCCATCTTGGTAAAAAACCCTTTTATGAGCCTATTTGTCACGTGTGACTTTGGGGACCAAAATCTTACAATAAATGGGCGATCCTCCAAAGTTATGGTAAAGTTGCAATCTTCAAACGTGAATACTTGTTTCTCGGAGTCGTAGTATGACATTAGAATTTTAAAAATAGGCCTTAGAAAGTGAGCATCTGGGATTTTGCTTGACTCTAGCTTCCCCTTAAACACATCATCAAGTTTCATATGAAGCTTTGAGAGTGTGTACAATTTAGTTGTTATAAGTCTTGTTTCCTAAAAAAGAATAAAGGTTATCATTTACACAATTACAAACAATATCACACAATAGTCAGTACTTAAATAATTTTGAAGACATCAACAATTATGCCTAGAGAGTGGCATTATTGGCATACTTGAATTGTGGAATACTCGATTATCTTGAAGGAGAAAAAAGGTCGATCAATGACAACCTCTGAGTTTTACTGGTAAGTTTTTCTTTTTGTTTTGCTCTTTATTTTTCTTTGTTTCTAATATTGTTATTTTCTTTTGTTTTGCCAAAGTTTTTTCCTTATCGAAATGCCAAAGTTGCATAAAGTTCTTAAAATTACTTTGAACCTATAGGATAATGTACATTCTCCTCTAATTCCACATGTTGTGGAGTGAGTAAAATCAAGAGATTTTCGACGCAAGGAGAAGGAGAAGGAGAAGAAAAGGAACAAAAGTTGAATGAAATGTGTTCTTAATAAACTTACTTATGAGAAATTATTATATGACTCATCGGTGAGTTTATTTTATTTTCAAACCGAGATATAATAATTTTAGAACATGCACAAATCAGTTGGCTTAAATGCATAACATTCCTCCAAGATTCGCATAAAATCGCAAGTCGAAACGAATTGACACATTATTGCTTTTCTAATCTATCACTTCACAAGATTATCATTAAGTAAACAATGTGGTGGTTGAATCTATTAAACCCACTATCCAACCCTGCTCGGATTCGAAGAAACGGAAGACAGTGGTGGATAGTTTGACTTCGATTAAGGATAATTCGTTGAAGGTAAGCAAATTTTGTTTCAATTTGGTGGTTGAATCTATTAAACTCATATTCTGCTATGTACTTATTGCGTAAGTTGTCATGTACTTAGTGAGTTTGAATCAATACCTCCATAGGTTTCCACTACCGCCTTGTTGTATTGCATCGTAATTATGTAACATGATCCACCCAAATATCAGAAAGCCTAATGTAGGTATCTCAGATTATGAAGACCTTAGAGTTATATGGTACGTCTGAAAGCGTTTACACTGGTCTCTAAGATTATATGAAGACCTTAGCAGTTCTTGCAGAAGTTATCATGTACATAGTAAGTTTGAATCAATACCTCCATAGGTTTCCACTACTGTTGTTGTATTGCATCAGAATTATGTACTATGATCCACCTAAATATCAGAAGGTCTAATGTAGGTCTCTAAGATTATGAAGACCTTAGAATTATATGGTACGCCTGAAAGCGTTTATATGTTGGCCTCTAAGATTCTATGAAGACCTTAGAGTTATGATAGTTGAAACATGGTATCCGAGTATATGTGGGTTATTAAGTACTCCATGGCATCCCAGTTATGTATGCCTGAAAGCCTATAAAGGTCTATAAGATTATATGAAAACCTTAGAGTTGTTGTACACCTGAAAGTCTTTATGTAGGTCTTTAAGATTATGCGTAAACCTTAGAGTTATGATTATTGAAACCTTAGAAAACGCTTGTATGGCTTCTTCGATTTCTTTTTTTTTTTATACTTCTTAAAGGCGTTGATCTAGTAGCTAACGAAGCCACAAAGGGCTATCTAAATTAGATTAAAAAAAAAGCTTTTTTGATATGCTCATTTGTGTTGCAATTTGCAAACAAATATTTGATGAATTTGGATGGGAGGATTTGGATTGAAGTTCTTTTGATATGAAATTTAATATTCTTCTGAACTTTTTTTAGATGACGAATAAAATGGATATAGTATTTGAAGCGGAAGAAAAATAGCTTTTCAGGAAGCTATTCATCGACTTTAGAACGGGTAATTTACCATCTAGGACAATTGTAAATTTTTGGGAAGACCATATATGGAAAGAACTTTCTGCGATGTACAACGGACGGGCAGTCACTATGGGAAAATCTGAGTGAGGCTGGATGGATGTCATCAGGGCAGACTCTTTGCTGAAATAGGAATTCAACAAGGCAAAAGCGGTATGTTATACATTCAATTTTATTTTATTTTAATTAATGTTTTTGCTTTCTAATGTTATACTCACCTTCTTATATTTTGGCTTTGAGTTAGGCTAAAAAGAGTATGGAGCCGGATTTCACCTCCCTTTTTCAAGTCTGTGAAACGTGCAATTACCAAGTCGTAATTTTTATCAAGTCTTGTGACTTGCTATAGCACTTCTTCTCCCTCAGTTTCTCGTGAAGCCGAGACCTCGAGATCTAGCGATGGGCTAGCTCGGGTGAGTCTTTCATATTAAAAGCTTGGTTTTCTTATTGAAACCTTAGAAAACCCATGTATGGCTTCTTCGATTTCTTTTTTATACTTCTTAAACGCGTTGATCTAGTCTTGCATCATAGAAATTATATAAAAAAGCTTCTTCGGTATGCTCATTTGTGTTGCAATTTGCAAACAAATATTTGATGAATTTGGATAGGGGGATTTGGATTTGAAGTTCTTTTGACATGAAATCTGATTTTCTTTGAACTTTTTATAGATGATGAATAAAATGGATATAGTACTTGAAACGGAAGAAAACTGGCTTTTCCAGAAGCTATTTTCCGACTTCAGAATGGGTAATTTACCATCTAGGACAAGTGCAAATTTTTGGGAATAAGATATGTGGAAAGAACTTGCTGAGACATATTCAAGACAGGCAGTCGCTGTGGGACAATCTGTGCGAGAATGGATGGATGTCATCATGGCAGGTTCTTTGCTGAAATCTGAATTCACCAAGGCAAGAGCGGTATGTTATACATTCAATTTTATTTTATTTTGATTAATGTTTTTTACTTTATAATGTTACATTCACCTTCTTATATTTTGGCTTTGAGTTAGGTTTCAATGATCATAACTCTAAGATTTTCGCATAATCTTAGAGACCTACATAAAGGCTTTCAGGTGTACAACAACTCTAAGGTTTTCATATAATCTTAGAGACCTTTAGAGACCTTTATAAGCTTCCAGACGTACATAACTGGGATGTCATGGAGTAGTTTAACTTTAAGGTCTTCATAATTTTAGAAACCTACATTAGGCCTTTTGATATTTAGGTGGATCATGGTACATAATTCTGATGCAGTACAACAACAGTAGTGGAAACCTATGGGGGTATTGATTCAAATTTACTAAGTACGTGGCAATTTCTGCAAGAAGTGCTAAGGACCAACAAATAAACGCTTTCAAGGGTACCATATAACTCTAAAGTCTTCATAATCTTAGAGACCTACATTAGGCCTTCTGATATTTAGGTGGATCATAGTACATAATTCTGATGCAATATAGCAGCAGTAGTGGAAACCTATATATGGAGGTATTGATTCAAATTCACTAAGTACATGACTCTAAGGTCTTCATAATCTTAGAGACCTACATTAGGCCTTCTGATATTTAGGTGTTGAATAATTGGTTAGGGTAGGGCATCTCGAATCCCCAAATCCTCTTTAGGCTCCCGATCAAATCCCTCTTAAAATTCAGGTGTGTTTCAAAATCTTGTCTCTCCTTGATTTCCAAAGCACATCTCGAATTCTCCACTGCAAATGCAGATCTAACTAATCATAGGGTTATGTTTAATTTCATCATCGATCATGCTTTTGACCTTGAGCAATGTTCGGTTAGTTCCTTGATGCTTGAATGCTCGACTGTCTGTTATCTTCATAAACACACACCCCAAATAGGAATGGTTGGGTCGTGGGGTCTTGTAATGGGATAGTTTGCATCGAGTGATGAAAAGATCTTATTTTTATGGAACCCATGCGCGTGAAAATCGAAAAACAGTACCCGTACATGTTAAGATGAGGGACGAGTGGGTTTGGATATAGTGAATCCGAAGACGATTATAAGCTGTACGGCATATTTGGTAAATGATTCAGTGGTGAAGATGTGTAGCTTGAGAACTGATTCATTCAAAATGATGAAGCACCATAAAAGTATTCCGTACGGCGGCACTATGGGGACTTATGCAAGTGGGAAATGTCTTTTTGCAACTGTATCGCGTGCGTTTGCTTGTTTCATCCTTGGCTGTGAAACATCATTACCATCTCAAAATTGAACGTGAATGGAAAAAAAGTTTAAAATACCAAAAAATCGCAACAATAAATAGAGCAGGTCGCTTCTGATAGTATATGTGCAAATCCATCGAAACTGCTAATTCTTGCATGCATTATGCATTTTCAAATTTTCACATTTGTTTTTGTTTTTGTGTTTTTCCATTTTTGTCTTGTGTTGGGCCCCTTTTTTGTTAAATTGCTTAACTCTATCTGCTGATTGTATGATAGGGCATAATCAGAGGAAACCTGAATCAATTGCGAAGATGATTTCAACTTTTGTTCTCAACACTTTTTGTTGACATTCCAACTTTGTTTTGCATCGTTGTCTCAAGATATGCATTAGAATAAAAATATTGTTACTAAAGCCCCGTTTGGAAAAATAACTTAATTAAGGACTTATGACAAAAGAACTTATTCTATAAGGACTTATGATATAAGTATTTAAATTTAATAAGTTAATTATGTTTGGATACGTACAAGATTAATAATAACTTATATAGGCAAAAAAATGAAATAAATAAAAATGTAGTTGTCAGGATTTGATATGTGAACCTCCTTAAAAGTTACTCATAAGTTGCCATAAGTTAATAATATTAACTTATAAAAATAAGTTAAAAGTAATTTATTATTTAGAATAAGTTATTTCAAACGCGCGTAAAAAGACTTACTTTTTAGAATAAATTAAAATAAGTTGTTTATAAGTTACTCAAACGGGGCCTAAATCTATTGCTTCTTCTTTTATAGTACAAAAGTTTTAGAAATACATTTTAAAAACAATCTTTTCAACACTTTCTGGTTGCATTCCAACTTTGTTTTGCACCGTAGTCACAAGGTATGATGTTTTAAAATAATTTCTCTCATTTATCAAAGATAATCTTGCAGTAATTAAAGCAACCTAGCTAATTAGTTTGAAACCTAAAAAAGAATCTATTTGAGAAAACACATATACAAATAGAAAGAAAAAAAAAGAAAAGAGAGAAGAAAAATGAAACCTCACCTCTGATAACATTTGAATAAATTCTGCGCAAGTATGTCAGAAATAGCTTGACAAGGACAAAAAAACTGCAATTAAGATATTAAATAAAATGTCAGGAGCTTATACAATGATACGTAACTTGAATATCGACTAGTAGAAAAATATACCGACTCGATCATTTATTAGCCATATAACAAATAATATACCCTAGTTCGTTGTTTTCTCTTTGTATGATCCTCACTATACCCTTTGTCACCTTAGCTATACTTTCACGAAGAATGGGGGTCTGGTTCTGGTTATCTTCAGAATTGCGAATGGGGGAATTATGAAATAACTGGTCCTGGTCCTCTTCTATGTTGGAAAGTATTTGAGTGGGGGTTCAGTGGGAATGATTCGACAGCTGGTCATCTTCTTGATCGGGAATTAACCGGCCCTGGTCCTCTTCTAAGTCTGCAAAGTATTGGAGTGGGGTTTCGGCTTGTCTCTGGTTGGTTAGGACTAGGTGTCGGGGTGTGAGTAACATTACCACAAATTTCATCCTGCACCAACATCCCCTCCTACCACACTGTAGAACTAAAGGTAATTCTGTTCGATGTCACCTTTCATCATCTTCCTCCTAAGTTTGATGGCCGACACTTTAACTTGGAACATGTTGTGGTTTATGATATTGCAGAATATTGTCGCAGAGCAATGGAGCATGAAAAGTTCCATATTTAACTTGGTCCCACGATGAATCCTCCAACATACATTGTATTATATGGGTCCATTTGATATCATATTCATATAAGAAATTTTGAAGTACGAGAAATTAAATGAAATTGTAGGAAAAAGTATAGAAGAAATTATTTTTACTTTAACTAACATCATCACATTATTCTTAAAAATGTTGTTCAATTTTATTCTGCATGAGGTTGGTGGTTACGGGAAATCTGCTTTGCTCCCTCCAAAACATAATTCGTGAGAGGAGATTGAGACTTCTCCATGTTGGAAGTCAATGTTAAGGGCACTCTGAAGTTTATGGATACGGATGAGAAAAAAACTATCAAAACCAAAGAAAATGATAACATTAATTAAAAAAAAAAATAGTAAACCCAATCTAAAAGTTTTCAGATATTTTTCTTGATTTCTATTTCTTATAATTGTAGAGCGCATCATATAGGCATGCCAACATTGCGGCTCCCCAAGCATATAGATTAACCTCTTTAAATTTTTCTACGAATTAAACAAATGTAGCCGCAATCGATCATTGCTTTGAGGGACCACGAAGCAATGAACCACCTGTTGTTTTCCTCTTACGTGAAGTATACACCTTCTTTCGATTCTCAGCAATCTTTACCACCTCTGTCATAGTCAGATATTTCTTAGATGTCTCCATCTTGGTAAAAAACCCTTTTATGAGCCTATTTGTCACGTGTGACTTTGGGGACCAAAATCTTACAATAAATGGGCGATCCTCCAAAGTTATGGTAAAGTTGCAATCTTCAAACGTGAATACTTGTTTCTCGGAGTCGTAGTATGACATTAGAATTTTAAAAATAGGCCTTAGAAAGTGAGCATCTGGGATTTTGCTTGACTCTAGCTTCCCCTTAAACACATCATCAAGTTTCATATGAAGCTTTGAGAGTGTGTACAATTTAGTTGTTATAAGTCTTGTTTCCTAAAAAAGAATAAAGGTTATCATTTACACAATTACAAACAATATCACACAATAGTCAGTACTTAAATAATTTTGAAGACATCAACAATTATGCCTAGAGAGTGGCATTATTGGCATACTTGAATTGTGGAATACTCGATTATCTTGAAGGAGAAAAAAGGTCGATCAATGACAACCTCTGAGTTTTACTGGTAAGTTTTTCTTTTTGTTTTGCTCTTTATTTTTCTTTGTTTCTAATATTGTTATTTTCTTTTGTTTTGCCAAAGTTTTTTCCTTATCAGAATGCCAAAGTTGCATAAAGTTCTTAAAATTACTTTGAACCTATAGGATAATGTACATTCTCCTCTAATTCCACATGTTGTGGAGTGAGTAAAATCAAGAGATTTTCGACGCAAGGACAAGGAGAAGGAGAAGAAAAGGAACAAAAGTTGAATGAAATGTGTTCTTAATAAACTTACTTATGAGAAATTATTATATGACTCATCAGTGAGTTTATTTTATTTTCAAACCGAGATATAATAATTTTAGAACATGCACAAATCAGTTGGCTTAAATGCATAACATTCCTCCAGTATCTGCATAAAATCTGCAAGTCAGAAACGAATTGACACATTATTGCTTTTCTAATCTATCACTTCACAAGATTATCATTAAGTAAACAATGTGGTGGTTGAATCTATTAAACCCACTATCCAACCCTGCTCGGATTCGAAGAAACGGAAGACAGTGGTGGATAGTTTGACTTCGATTAAGGATAATTCGTTGAAGGTAAGCAAATTTTGTTTCAATTTGGTGGTTGAATCTATTAAACTCATATTCTGCTATGTACTTATTGCAGAAGTTGTCATGTACTTAGTGAGTTTGAATCAATACCTCCATAGGTTTCCACTACTGCTGTTGTATTGCATCAGAATTATGTAACATGATCCACCCAAATATTAGAAAGCCTAATGTAGGTATCTCAGATTATGAAGACCTTAGAGTTATATGGTACGTCTGAAAGCGTTTACGCTGGTCTCTAAGATTATATGAAGACCTTAGCAGTTCTTGCAGAAGTTGTCATGTACATAGTAAGTTTGAATCAATACCTCCATAGGTTTCCACTACTGTTGTTGTATTGCATCAGAATTATGTACTATGATCCACCTAAATATCAGAAGGCCTAATGTAGGTCTCTAAGATTATGAAGACCTTAGAGTTATATGGTACGCCTGAAAGCGTTTATATGTTGGCCTCTAAGATTCTATGAAGACCTTAAGAGTTATGATAATTGAAACATGGTATCCGAGTATATGTGGGTTATTAAGTACTCCATGGCATCCCAGTTATGTATGCCTGAAAGCCTATAAAGGTCTATAAGATTATATGAAAACCTTAGAGTTGTTGTACACCTGAAAGTCTTTATGTAGGTCTTTAAGATTATGCGTAAACCTTAGAGTTATGATTATTGAAACTTTAGAAAACGCTTGTATGGCTTCTTCGATTTCTTTTTTTTTTTATACTTCTTAAAGGCGTTGATCTAGTCGCTAACGAAGCCACAAAGGGCTATCTAAATTGGATTAAAAAAAAAAGCTTTTTTGATATGCTCATTTGTGTTGCAATTTGCAAACAAATATTTGATGAATTTGGATGGGAGGATTTGGATTGAAGTTCTTTTGATATGAAATTTAATATTCTTCTGAACTTTTTTTAGATGACGAATAAAATGGATATAGTATTTGAAGCGGAAGAAAAATAGCTTTTCAGGAAGCTATTCATCGACTTTAGAACGGGTAATTTACCATCTAGGACAATTGTAAATTTTTGGGAAGACCATATATGGAAAGAACTTTCTGCGATGTACAACGGACGGGCAGTCACTATGGGAAAATCTGAGTGAGGCTGGATGGATGTCATCAAGGCAGGCTCTTTGCTGAAATAGGAATTCAACAAGGCAAGAGCGGTATGTTATACATTCAATTTTATTTTATTTTAATTAATGTTTTTGCTTTCTAATGTTATACTCACCTTCTTATATTTTGGCTTTGAGTTAGGCTAAAAAGAGTATGGAGCCGGATTTCACCTCCCTTTTTCAAGTCTGTGAAACGTGCAATTACCAAGTCGTAATTTTTATCAAGTCTTGTGACTTGCTATAACACTTCTTCTCCCTCAGTTTCTCGTGAAGCCGGGACCTCGAGATCTAGCGATGGGCTAGCTCGGGTGAGTCTTTCATATTAAAAGCTTGGTTTTCTTATTGAAACCTTAGAAAATCCATGTATGGCTTCTTCGATTTCTTTTTTATACTTCTTAAACGCGTTGATCTAGTCTTGCATCATAGAAATTATATAAAAAAGCTTCTTCGGTATGCTCATTTGTGTTGCAATTTGCAAACAAATATTTGATGAATTTGGATAGGGGGATTTGGATTTGAAGTTCTTTTGACATTGTAACGCCCCAATTTTCATATACTTAACTAATGACGCTACTTCATATTTAACATGCATATCTGAATTCTTTCAAAACATTTTCATGAAAAAGAATCATTGAAAAAAAAAACTCAATTTACTTTCTTTCTCAGCGGAAGTCTTAAATAAAAATAACTACGAATACTAGTTTCATAAATTATTCCTCGTGTGACCATCACCACCAACACCTCTACGCATTGGCCGATCTATTTCCTGAAAAGTGTTAAAATAGTGGGTTGAGTACGACTACTCAGTGGGAGATGTACACATTTACCAGAATTATAAATTACACCGATAAGACATGGAAAATTAGACCATGCAAAGGATACTCGGCCACACACCACATGAACTTGTATTGGCCACACAGACCACATGAACTTTTCAAACAGCCGATTTCGACTGACGGCCGGATTTTGACCGATTTTTCATAGAGGATCCGAATTCGAACCTATGGCCCGATTTCGACCCTTGCCTTTCCTTTCAGGATCCGATTTCGATCCTAGGGCCCAATTTCGACCCTTCCTTTCATTTAGGATCCGATTTCGATCCTAGGGCCCGATTTCGACCCTTCCTTTCATGCCTGTCATAATCACATGAAATATCAAGTACAATGTATAATAAAGATAAACGGTAACATTCCCCACCTTAACCTTAATTTTGAATGAAAAACTATGGCTATCAATGTTTAAGTCCTGCCCGCCGATCCTAAACATAAAAATTTATCTTAATGACTCGTACATGGAGTGTCATAAATGCATCAACAATTCAAATAATTCATAATAATCAAACAACATATACTATACATAATCTACTTATTAACATGCATTTTTAATGATTTCACATAGTAATAATCTTAAGTATATTAAACACAATTTTATTTCCATTGACAATTCATTCGTGGATTGAGTAATCCGTCAATTCATGAAATAAATTAATAAAATCATAAAAGTATTGTCCTAAAACTTATAGACCTCTAACATGAACAACATATTACATATTCATCTTAATAAAACGTACCATAATCAAGAATTCATTTAATAGTAACATTAAATTTTTTGTTTTTCAATCTACATGCATGTTGGCAAAGAATATGGCACATCAAGAAAACAATTAACAAATAAATAGTAAACGTATCATAAAAATTCTATATTTTTAACATGAATGACCTAACATGTATTATATCCTATTAAAATTAAACCTGGTCGAAAACATTGTAAATAAGACATGAAAAACAATTATCCTTTCAAGATCATGAACATGCTGTCAGAAACTGGCAGGTTACGAAGAACAATTTTAAACAAATATTTATCATGCTTGAAAAATTATACAAAAATAACTGAGTATACAAGACATACCTAGGAAGAGGACCCTAAATGTTCAGGATGATAGGACGACGGGACGATGTGTAAATAATTCTTTAAATAGTTCGCATGGGTGCTGACATGATTTTCGAAAATTTATGGGATGCTTTATTATGAGCGACTAAGGGGTATTTATAGGCCTAGAAATCATTATCTAAAGATTCCTAATCCTATAAGGTATCAAATATATTTTATCCATATTTATTTTCGTCCATATCTATTTTATATAGAATTTATTCTATCACATACCATATAAGAGATTCAATCCTAGATAAATTAGGATATGGATAACCACAACTATATTTTATCCTAAAATATTTATATCACACATAAATTATCTATTTTAATCATAAATCATAATATAAAATTATCTCCTAATAATTTAATATAATAATAAATATTATATCCTTTTATGAATCCTAGTAGGTTTAGAAAATCCAAAATACATAATTATTATTCTTGCCTAATAATTCTAACATGAATTCTAAATAAATAAATAAACAATATAATCATAATATGATATAAATAAACATATTCAAAGTTCAAAATAATTTTATATAATAATTTGTTGGATATGAGTCAGTAGATGATACTCAGCTGTTGTTCGGTTAAAAGAAAATTGGGGGAAATCATAGTAGTACTATGGAATTGAAGATCCCAAAACCTAGCTGATATCAGTAGATTAGTGTGTCGTTAGGATTAGCTGATGTATAGGTTAGACTTGATGTATTGATTATTATTTTTGTCTAAGTCCTGTACGGGGTAGTTGTTGAACTGATCTTCTGTCGAAGATACTTTTCAGAACCCCATGTCATCAGTGTAATCGCTTGTGTTCTTCAGTCAGCAGCCGATCTTCCACTCAGTCGAAGACGCGCATCACCGACAAATCATCGGAGAAGACTACTCCCGCTTGATAGTCATCGGAGAAGAACAGAAACAAGCACGCACCTTCGCGCCGCCACCGACCTACTCGGTAGATGCCGTGTCGGCCGACTCACCGAAGAAGACAGAGACTTTTCGGTCTCATCGTATCCTACGGAAAGCGACCCAGCCTATTCAAGTCTATTCGAAAAGTTCGGCGAGAAGACATACGAGGTTGTTGAACGGTCAACTCGACATTCTCACCAACTACAAACCTCGACCACCGAGAAGCCGACAACGCTTACCTACTCTACACGCAAAAAGTTGCTCTCATGAACAGTGCATTAACCGCCCCGTCGCAACAAGTTCGAATTAATGGCCGTTTTTCTTGGAAGCTTGTGACACGTGGCATCGTCGTCTCCAACGGACATATGCCATAACTCACAACTATAAATAGAGAAGTTTTTGAAGCTCCGGATAACGGAATTTCAAAGGGACAAGCTCAAGTTCACAAACGCTCTAGAACACTCAAAGATCGTCCGGGAGGAAAACTTGCGTACTTAGAAGATTTCTCGCTTTTCTCTCTAGAGTTCTTAGATCCCTTTCTTCTCTAGACTAAGCTCATTGTCATATTTATAGCTTAGATTCGAAGGAGTTCACATTTAGTGAATTGTTCTTATTGTAAGAACTCCTTCTCAGTTGGAGAATATTCCCTTCCCTTTCAGACTTAGGTTTGGATTGTAAAGTTGCTAAGGACTATAACTTAGAGGGAACCGTCCGAACGACGATCCCCGCTGAGGCTTGCTCGTAATAATCAACAAGTTCTCCCGCCTTGTTCGGGACCGTGGACGTAGGATCTTGCGTGTCCGAACCACGTTAAATCGCTTGTGTTCTTTTACTGTTTTATTGCATAGCATTCAACTGACATGAAAATCATAAGCTTGCATAAAACGTATTTATAAAGCGCACAGCCAAAAGATTTAATTTGCTAAAACGTGTTTTCAAAAGAGACGAATTTTGGGCCCCACACTTTCCGCACTACAGTCTCCGACTGATTCTCAAAGTAATCGAAACCGGTCGGTAGGGAGAGAGCTCGTAGGGCCGACTTACTCGTCCCGCGATCGAAGGCTTATTTGGCACTCGTTCATCGGTTGCAATCATCGGCTCAGCTGACCTTCATTGAGAAAAAGAAACCGAGCTCGTGTATTCACCCCCCCCTCTACACCTGACTTATCGTCTCCGGACCAACAATTGGTATCAGAGCGCACGGTGTTCAACTGATCGCCGGTTCTGAAATACTGGTCCTCTCGAACTGATCCTGAAAACTGTTTTCACTGCATAAGCATCTTTTCAGCATCCTTATACTCTTACTCTTACAATGTCTGATATGTCAGGTATTAGGATGGTACCGATGTTCTCAATAGAGAACTACACGGTATGGCGCGTACGTATGGAGGCACACCTAACGTCACTCCACGACAGCATGTCAGATGTCCTAGAGTCAGGACCGATCATTCCCATGATCGACAACGTAGTATTTGCTTTGCCGGGAGGAGGCGTGGGAGCACAAACTGGTGCTAAGGTTCCCAAAGATAAAACTGCCTTCACGCCTGAAGAAAAGAAGTTGCACAACCTTGACCGAGTTGCACGTAATGCCATACTGACTACGCTCAGTGACTCACACCTCGGAAGGGTACAGGATTGCAAAACGGCGAAAGAGCTATGGGACGCCTTGGCTGTACTAAGCCATGGAACCCCTCAGATCAAAGAAAACAAGCTCGAGCTAGAGCTTCAGAAGTTCGACGCCTTTGTAATGGAGCCTACTGAAACCATTGACGAGCTTAGTATCAGATTCACCAATCAAGTCAATGTCATAAATGGGCTGGGGAGGTCGTTCACCAACAAGGAGATGAACACCAAGATCTTGAGAGCGTTGCCCCGACAGAAGTGGCTTCCATTTGCTACTTATTTATGTCGCTCTGATCTAAATGCTCTAACTCCTGATGTTATATTTTCAGAATTAAAATCGGAGGAATTCGAGCATAGCCTACCCTAAAAGTGCTTAAGCGCTCCAGCTGACACACAGTTCGATCACGCCTTCAAGGCAACAGTCAGCAATACCGGAGCCAAGCCTATTTCCTCAAGCAAAGCCGTGGCCACATCGCAGCAAAGTCTTCCGAGACTTCGGCCCCGACCCGCCTAGCACGAGATGGCTCTCAAATATCGAGAGGGAAAAGGAGAGAGTCGAAAGCCGAGGAAATACAACCGAGATTCTTCTTCGGTAAGAAAGACTATCATAAGAAAGAAGAATCTAATCCTTCTACCGAATGCGGGAAATCGGAGTCTCGCCGGTCCGTCTAAAGACTCACTGGTAAGAGCAAAGCAGAACATCCACTCGCTACAACCGCAAGAAGGAGGGACACTATCGCACGATTGTCCCGAACTCTCGGTGCTCAAAGAGCGTAACGGCAAAGCCAGGAGAAAGAAATTCGCCGAGAGACGGCAGCGCCTATATAGCCGGAGAGATATCCGACAACTCAATTGAGGAGGATACATTCATGTATTCTTCGAAGACGAAGCCGCATTCGTCGCAGCTTGAGGTCGCAGAGACAGCTTCTCGATGAGTCGGCGAGAATACTCGTCCGATGGCCGGAGAAGAGGCCGAGGTAAATTCTAAACACATTATTACCTCTTCTTCACACAAAGACACAAGACACGTGCTCGGTCACGAGATGATCCTCTAGGATGTGGTACAAGCCTACGACGATCCGCTAGAGGAACAAATTCACCGAGCGAGAGAGTTCAGCGAGAACCATCCAGGGAACTTGAACAGTAAAGGCCGAGAATCGAGACTTTCTTCGATTGTCGGTCTCTACTCGAGTCAGTGGATCTAGTTGCGAGACTCAAGGAAGAGATTGAATCTCTTATGACTAAGTCTCGGCTTCAAGAGACTCGAGATCTCGGCTCCGACCAAGGACAATTCCGAGAAAGAGACTCGAAATAGCCAAGCTCGGTCGAAGCTCGAGAGACGTGCAGAATGACTACATGACTCACTCGAAGGAGTGACGAGGTCCGGAGAGGTTTGATGACCGAACAATACCCGGGAGCGAAGGAGAAGCTTGAAAGCATGCTTAGAGCACAACGGCCAACCGCCGTGAAAGAAGGCCTTGGCTATACCCACGAAGCTTCCACCTCCAAAAGCTCAAAGAACTCGGGCGATAGGTTCGTCGAGAGAAAGGTGCAAGCTGCCGACACCACACCTCGGGCGAAGAACAAACAGAAAATGATTGCACCTCGGCCGAGTAGCAACAAGCAAATGACCAAAGGTTCCAGCCCCGGGACACCGCGATCAAATTCGGGGGAACCAAGAAGGTCGATGGGCGAACGCAAACAAAGGAGCCACCGAATGAGCACCCGGCTCGGTACGGCTCGTACTACTATGAGCCCAGGATCGGGAGAAGCGCTAAGACTCGAGAAGAAGAAAGCGCTCGAACCCAAAATCATCGCGAAAGTCGGTATCTCCAAGTCCCGTGGAGAAGAAAGCCGACAAGGTTCGGAAGAAGAAGTCTAGGACTTCTAAGGTCCCGAGACAGATCCGGGTTCCAAAATCACCCACTAACCAAGAAGGACCCAACCGAACCAAAGGGTACCTAAGAATGCCTCCGTTTTGCAGGTGCATAAGGACCCATGGATAGTGGACGGCGGCTGCTCGAGACACATGACTTACCGGAAGAGCTCGCCGACCAACTACGTACAAGAAGATGGTCCCGGAGTGAATTCGGTGACAACTCCAAAGGCTACACAAGGGGATACGGAACGCCGAACATTGGGACTCGCCACGGTTCTAAGAGTAACATATGTTGAAGGACTTCAACATAATCTCCTTTCGATCGATCAATTCCGTGATAATCTTAATAGAGTAATCTTTGACGCCGGGTTTCGTGATATTGTTGACAAATCTACAGGGGAAAACAGTGTTATCGAAGTTCGCGGAGGAAGAACATCTATGTTGCAAACCGGAATACCGCAGTAACCCGAGGCTTGCTTGCTCGTACGCACTAAATCGGGTGACAAGTCGGTGGCTATGGCACAAGAGACTCACCACCCCGAACTTCAAGACCATGAACAAGCTTGTCAAGAACTCCAAAGTCGAGGACCGCCCAAAGAATCGTTTATCAAAGACGAAATTGTGAAGCGTGCACGAAGGGAAAGCAAACAAAGAGTAGCAATCCACCTATTCCGTCACCTTCCACCGATGGAATCCTTCACCGCTTCACATGGACTTATTCGGGCCGGTTTCTCCGATGACTATAAGAGGCAAGAAGTATGCCCTCGTCGTCATCGACGACTACTCGAGATATACTTGGGTCATCTTCATCGCCAACAAATCGATGTTCGACCGAGTTACCTAATCTACTCAAGAAACTCGGTGTGGAAAAGAACATCAAGATTAAGAAGATACGCTCGGACGAAGGAACAGAGTTTCTAAACTCGTAGTTAAGACATACTTTGCGATAAAGAGGGAATTCAAGCACGAGACATCACCTGCGCGCACCCCCGGCGAGAATGGACTTGCCGAACGTAAGAACAGAACACTCAAAGAAGCAAAGCAAGAACGCTCCTCGCAGATTCCTCGGACTACCCTCAAAGTTTTGGGCCGATGCTACCGACACCGCCCGTTACACTCGTAATCGCTCACTACCGACACATCAACACATGAAGACGCCTTACGAACCGTGGAAAGGGAGAATTCCTTCTATTTCTCATTTTCATATTTTCTACTGTCCTTGCTTTATCCACAATAATGGGAAAGATCAGTTGAAGGTCTTTGATAGCAAATCTCGATCAAGGAGTATTCTTAGGATACTCTCGAGTCGAAGCAAAGTATTCGTAGTCTTTAACTATCGGACTCTTTGTGTGGAGGAAAGCCCTCATGTTGTTTTTGATGAATTTGTTATCGAGAACAGAAAGATACAAAGTCAACTACCGAAGATGTCAGCAAGAAGCTATAGGATCTCGACCGAATGATAAAGCCGAAAAGATCCAAGCATTGTTGGGATGATGAGTCGACGATGAAGAAATTCGACTCAGCCAACAAGCAACGTAGCTGACCTAGTTGATTCTCCCAAACTGAATCAACAATAGGTAACATCGGTCGATGAGGAAGCCCCAGTGGTAACTGAGACCTCTACTGAGAATATAAACTTAGGGGGAACGATTAATGTTCTTGAGCTAAATGCCCCTGAACCTGGAAACTCAGTAGACCCTAACCTTCTTACCGAATTGCTACGGTCACGAACGCATACTACTGAAATGCCTAATACACCTACTGATGTGCGTAAGTAGTATCGAAGAAGAAGCCCGACTCGGGCGTTCGTGGCTCGATGCTCATTCTTCGATCTTATCATTGGAGATCCATCAGCAACTATAAGGACGAGATCAAGATTAAGTCAAGGAGAAAGCTCACTTTACTCTTGTTTTCTCGTCTACAAAAAGAACCTCGTCGATAGAGGACGCACTTAAAGATGCTGACCGGGTCATTGCTATGCAAGAAGAGCTGAACCAGGTTCGTCGAAATGAAGTTTGGGAGCTTGTCGACGCACCTGACATCAGCACGTGATTGGAACTAAGTGGGTCTTCAAGAACAAGCGAGATGAAAACAACGTCATTGTCGAAATAAAGCTCGACTAGTTGCTAAAGGATACAAAAGGGCGAAGGAATTGACTTTGATGAAACGTTCGCTCCGGTCGCTAGATTGGAAGCCATTCGTCTTTTCCTAGCTTATGCAACACATCGTGGATTTAAGGTATATCGGATGGATGTGAAGTCGGCTTTTCGAACGGCGTACGAAGGAAGAAGTTTACGTGGAACAACCGCCCGACTTTCGCGGGGACATCAGGTGTACGAGACTTAGGAAAGCTCAGTATGGGTTAAAACAAGCACCTGTGGCTTGGTATGATACCCTATCAAACTTTCTACTTCGTAAAGGTTTTCGAAGGGGACGATGATCGCACCATATTCAACATAAAGTCGGGAGATGACATCCTACCGGTGCAAATCTACGTGGACGACATCATTTTCGAGCTGCAGAAATGAGACCATATGCCGCCAGCTCGAGAAGATGATGAAGGAGAAATTCGAGATGTCCATGATGGGAGAGATGAATTATTTCCTTGGATTTCAAGTGAAGCAATCACCCGAAGGAATCTTCATCAATCAAGCCAAATACACTCGAGATCTTCTCAAGAGATTCAGCTGCGACTCTAGCAAGCCGGTCAAAAATCCCCATGAACACGAACTTTAAAATCGATCTAGACAAAGAGGGAGCTTCGTTAACTCTACCGATTATAGAGCTATTATAGGCTCTTTACTTTATTTAACAGACTAGCCGTCCCGACATAACTTATCTTTGTAGGTGTATGCGCAAGATTCCAAGCGGATCCCAAGCGAAGTCATTTAGACTCAGCGAAGAAGATTCTGCGCTATTTAAGAGGAACACCTGATGCTGGGTTATGGTATCCTGCTGATGATAACTTAATACTAACAGGTTATTCTGATGTTGATTATGCAGGATGCAGGATAGATCGAAAGTCAACTTCCGGAACTTGTCGGTTCCTAGGCGTAAAGTCGATTTGTTGGTTTTCAAAGAAGCAGCATTCAGTAGCAACGTCCACTACTGAAGCTGAGTACATGGCTGCAGGAAGTTGCTGTGCCCAAATCCTTTGGCCTCGACAACAACTTGGAGATTATGGTATAACTCAGGATGAAGTGCCCATCTACTGCGACTCCACAAGTGCAATTGCCATAACTCAGAACCCAGTTCTACATACCAGATGCAACCATGTGGATATCCGACACCACTTCATCAGAGACCATGTCGAGAAGAAGGATATCAGGATGGAGAAGATCCATACTGACAAGCAAAGGGCAGATATACTGACCAAACCACTAGCTGAGAACAGGTTCAGAGAACTATCAGTTGAGCTAGGTCTACTGGATCCTACTGAGATGCGTCAGTAGATGCCGACTACTGAGAACATCATTGCCAAACAATTGGTAACAATTGGTATCAGCATAAGGAATCAGTACGACAGGTCAGATAACTAAGTACAGTGACTCAGTTGGGAAAGTCACACTGTACACAGCAAGGGGGAACATAGTCATCAGCATGACAACCATTATCCTTATACATAACGGTAACCAGCTGATAAGTTCAGTTGAAGAGGTTCGGTAACCAGCTGATAAGTTCAGCTGAAGAGGTTTGCGTAATTTTGTGTACTTATTTTTTTTGAAGCATGCTCGCTTTTATTGCATCAGTCGCTCACACTCAGTAGTTAATGTGCATTCATTTCCCGCCATTAATAATTTAAGGAAAGGTCAGTAGGAAACCTTTTCATTTGCATAAACTGAGTAATTAATGCTGTCTGTCGCGCATTTAATGCATGTCTTCTCACTTACCTTTATTACGTAGATCTATGTTTTAGGCGGCTTTTGTAATCATTCCTTTTATAACATTAAATCTTAGCCGTTCATAGTTTTTGGAAGATTAAAACTCAGTCGTTGGATTGAAACTTGCAATCAAGCCAATATATACAAAATCTTTCATCTTCTATCATTCCTCACTTTTCGCCATTATCAAATCCTAAGAGCTTTTATCGCAAATCAGTTTCCATCTCAAACTTCTTATAACCGCTTTGCTCGTGCATCTCTCAAGCTCTCATACTCGGTAATGTATTCAAATCTGCCGACAACTACCGACTTACTCTATTTTCAAGTGCTAACATGTGTTTTGCAAATTTCTATGGCGATCGTACGGACTCCCGAACCTATAGTGGAGATCATGGCCATCCGAATTCAGTTCGAACCCACAATGGCTTTCCGCCAGGTGGACATTCCGTATCCGGAACCTATGTTCGATGCTCGGAGAGGTCCGGGTTGGAGACCCTTGTGACCAAGCATCCGCGTGCCCATCCGCCAAGGCAAGTGGCGAAGCGTATTTCAACCGGAACTCGGTGGGCTCGGGAGGAGAAGAAGCTTCCTTCTCATACATGAGAGAAACAACTCCGAACAAGTGGAAGCCGACTCAACACACCTTCAACATCCGAGAGGCTCTAGTCCTCGCGTTTCGAGCCTTCCTACTTCGGAATCTCCCCTATCGGATATAAGGAGAGGGAGATCAACGCTTATGTGCAAAAGTTCTCGTGGACGCAGTGATCCGACGTTCAAGACAGCTCTCCCGAGGAATCTCTTGCTACCTCGATGCAGGTTTAGCGTATGTGGTCTCGCACATACTGACAAGCTCAGCTAGATCGTACGATCAACTCCGTCCAAACCTAGGATTCAACTGATGATGGCTATTGACGACGGAGTAGAAGTGAACTGGGGCGACTATTACACGACTCGGATGAAAGCCCGTGCCCGTAAATTCACTACTATACCACCGGCGAGAGGAGTTTGGCCGAGTGTGGGTAAGCTTCTATTCGGGACCAAGATGTCAGTCCTAATAGAGAGTGTTGTACAGAGGAACTCAGCTTTTGAAGACTCAAAGTTGTACAACACTAAACTGATAAAGTTTAAGACTAAAGAAGCGACGGAGAAGTCGATTGGCAAAGGGCCACCTGAGCAGAAGAGAGCTGCTCCCCGCCCGCCATCTCCCGCCGATGTGTCCAAGAGGAGGAGGCTTATCAAGCCACGACCGCCGAGGTCACCGTGGCTCGCCCGATAACTGTCATAGAACAGGCTCCTCCTCCACCTCAAGATGAGCAAACCTTGGACTCCGACACAGGGATGGAAGGAGCCACCCTCAAGGAGAAAGCTCAAGTCATCAGCTCCGATGACACTCAGTCGGACATTCGAAAGCCAACTGAAGAGACTGAATGGACAACAACTCATACCACTCGTCTATGTGCTACAGCTGAGATTCACGATCAGATTCCAGAGATAGCTGAGCATGAAGACTTGGTTGACATTGCCATCAGGGCAAGAGTTCAGATGTTGCTGAGGTTCTTAAACTGGGATATTCTGATAGATTTTGCAAAAACTCAGTCAGCCATCGATCTACTGACAGAGGAGCAAGATTTACAGGCAGAGATCGGATTCGGGGAGCCACCGATTTGACGTCCTTCGAGGATCTTCGAGCCGCTATGCTCTATCTTCTTAGCTCGCGTACCACAGCTCCTGCTGCTAATGCTCCGCCTCCATCTCCTCCTGCTGATGAGGGTGATGACCAAGAACAAGATCAGGAGATGGAAGGCAACCCCAAGGATGCAGAGTTGGGAGGCTCTGCTGAGGGACCAACTCCCCATGAGAAGAGCCAATCACCACCCCCTGGTACATCAGGTGAGGCTCAGGGCGCTCCGAAGTACAGTCGGGAGCAGCTCCTCGTGTTTTCTGATCAAAGGCTCGGAACAAGCTCTTACCAGATTCAACCCATTGGTTCTGTGTCCTCCAAATCAGTGAATAAGGCGATCAGACGCCAAGGAGCTAAAAACATACTTCTCGCCAAAGACGTCCATATCAAATGGGAGAAGTATACGAAGGCGCAGACTGATAGCCTGGATAAGCTAGCCGCTGGCATCTCCACTCCTCAAGAGGCTCCTTCACAGCCTGATTTTAAGGAGATGATCGAGCAGGCTTTGATAGCGCAGAAAGCAGATCTATCTGCACAGAGTCGATTCTTTCGCTCCAAGCCCAAAGACAAAACATTTACTCGAGCAAGGTGACTCATGCTCTCACAACGATCAAGCTCAAATGGATGAGCGGAACAAGTTGGCTACAAACAGCCTCCAGACTGCTATTAAGCAATAGGCTGAGGCCTTGAACGAGATTCAGAAGGAGATGAAGGAATCCAATGATCTAGCCCTGCTGAAACTCCGCCAGGAGTCAGTTGCTCATCTCAATCGATCTAGGGCAGCTCAAGAGAAGGACTGGGAGCAATACTGTTACTTGGTCAAGGACTTCGACTCTACGATTACTCGAGATCAAGGACTCGAGTATACAAGCTAGAGAAAGAAGTCACGGCTATCCGTACCAACCTCGATAAGGCCGCGATGCCAAAAAGGGGGGGAAGGTATAATAAAAGATGAACTCGAAACGGATACGGTGATGTACGGATAATCAGGGAAAGGGTTCAGGAGGAGAGACCTTCCACAGCTGAAGAACCCGCATAGACTCAGGGGGAAAGGGCTCAGGAGGAAGAACCCTCTACTACTCAGGATAAGAACTCTTATGAGGTCCTTCTCCTAGAATTTCCACTTCAGCCAACCCCCATCTCCTCTTCTGCTTGCTCACATTGAAGAAGTAGCAAACTTTATTGAGCAGGAGACAGAAGAAGAAGAGCCTGAGCCTGAACAATTGCCACCGCAGAGGCCGGGGAAGGAGATTGCAACTGTATCTACTCCTCCTTCCTCCCCGGTCCATAAGTTCAAATCAAAAGCGGAGCAAGAGGCTTATGACCTCAAAATTGCCCAACAACACGAGGATAAGCTCGACCATGAGCGTCAACTTGAAGAGGCGCGAAGCGAAGAAAAAGAAGCCCAAGGGCAAAGCTGTTAGGGGCAAAGGCAAGAAAAAGGTCGGGTCGGTCGAAGAGCAGAAGAAGAAAGCCCAAGCAGATTTTGCTAAGGCTCTTCCGACTGAGATCCAAGCTACTGCTCAGAGTATTCCCACTTCTACTCTAACACCTGAGCAGATAGCGGAAGATCAAGCGACCTGGGAGGCGACGCTGCAAGGTCTGAGTCTCAGGCGAGGAGACAGTAGAGCAGCCGCACTCCGCGAAAAGAAAAGGATAGCTGACTTGGCGAAAATGCGTAGCTTATCTCTCAAGCCAGCAGTTGATCCGAGGAGGCAGATCCCAAGAGGATCCAAGTTCATCAGGGGCCCATATGTTAAGAATATTCCTATCCCGCATGTGGATAAATGGGTGCCGGCTGATATGAACGTCCATTGGGAAAGGCTGAAAGAGGATTTTATTAAAGGCTATTTTGTATGGCGCATTTATCCTCTCGACTGTCCAGCTGATCAGTTATTCGACGAACTAATCTCGATATTTGATGTCTCATTCAGAGATCGGCTGAGACAAATTATGGAAGAACAGAATATTCCCTTCCGTGCCCCAGCTTTCCGACGTATTCCTCCGCCAAGAACTGCTAGTGGACTGCTGTGCACGAAGGACATTGAGAGAGAGATAGAGGAAGTTGCTTTCCATCTGGGTTTGCTGCCTGATAATCCTCTTGACAACGAAGAAATCCAGGAGATCAGGATCAGAGTTTACAAGTATTATTACCTGGATCCTCCTGCTGAGAAGTCTGCCGATTTCAAGAAAAGGACTCAACGCTTCAAGCGTCAGCAGTGATTTCCCCTTCTTTTTTATTTCTGTTGTAATAGCTGTAGGAGCTTGTACATCATTGATTATATATATATATCAGTTCCTATTGCTTGTTAGACAATTACTCATTGTCTTTCAGCTCTTTGCATCGTGTTTTTCAGGACTGATCACTAAGTGATCTGACACACACTCACAGTCAGTTTCTCTGATTTTGCCTATCTCCCACCTACTGAAGTATTGAAATTCCTTTATTTTTTTCGCAGAATGTTGTAAGGGGGAAATTGTTGTCAGTAGGATAGCATCTTTTATAGACTTGAGAAGTTTAAGAGGTAGAGGTAGAGGTTTTGGCATCATCAATTAGGGGGAAATTGTTGGATATGAGTCAGTAGATGATACTCAGCTGTTGTTCGGTTAAAAGAAAATTGGGGGAAATCATAGTAGTACTATGGAATTGAAGATCCCAAAACCTAGCTGATATCAGTAGATTAGTGTGTCGTTAGGATTAGCTGATGTATAGGTTAGACTTGATGTATTGATTATTATTTTTGTCTAAGTCCTGTACGGGGTAGTTGTTGAACTGATCTTCTGTCGAAGATACTTTTCAGAACCCCACGTCATCAGTGTAATCGCTTGTGTTCTTCAGTCAGCAGCTGATCTTCCACTCAGTCGAAGACATCGCATCAGCTGACAAATCATCGGAGAAGACTACTCCCACCGATAGTCATCGGCGGAAGAACGTAAACAAGCACGGACCTTCGCGGCCGCCACGACCTACTCGGTAGATGCCGTGTCGGCCGACTCACTGAAGAAGACAGAGACTTTTCGGCTCCTGTATCCTACGGAAAGCGACCCGGCTATTCAAGTCTTTTCGAAAAGTTCGGCGAGAAGACATACGAGGTTGTTAAAGGTTAACTTCGACATTCTCACCAACTACAAACCTCGACCAATGAGAAGCCGACAACGCTTACCTACTCTACACGATAAAAGTTTGCTCTCATGAACGAGTGCATTAACCGCCCGCTCGCAACAAGTTCGAATTAATGGCCATTTTTCTTGGAAGCTTGTGACACGTGGCATCGTCGTCTCCAACGGACATATTCCATAACTCACAACTATAAATAGAGAAGTTTTTGAAGCT
The DNA here is from genome assembly GCA_028984105.1 of Lavandula angustifolia. NCBI lineage: Eukaryota > Viridiplantae > Streptophyta > Magnoliopsida > Lamiales > Lamiaceae > Lavandula > Lavandula angustifolia. The sequence goes on along the minus strand of CM054812.1, from coordinate 7,052,173 downwards.
CCGGATAACGGAATTTCAAAGGGACAAGCTCAAGTTCATAAACGCTCTAGAACACTCAAAGATCATCCAGAGGAAAACTTGCATACTTAGAAGATTTCTCAGTTTTTCTCTCTAGAGTTCTTACATCCCTTTCTTCTCTAGACTAAGCTCATTGTCATATTTATAGCTTAGATTCGAAGGAGTTCACATTTAGTGAATTGTTCTTATTGTAAGAACTCCTTCTCAGTTGGAGAAAATTCCCTTCCCTTTCAGACTTAGGTTTGGATTGTAAAGTCGCTAAGGACTATAACTTAGAGGGAACTGTCCAGTGCACAGTATCCCTGCTGAGGCTTGCTCAGAATAATCAACAAGTTCTCCTGCCTTGTTCAGGACCGTGGACGTAGGATCTTGCGTATCCGAACCACGTTAAATCGCTTGTGTTCTTTTACTGTTTTATTGCATAGCATTCAACTGACTTAAAAATCATAAGCTTGCATAAAACGTATTTATATAGCGCACAACCAAAAGATTTAATTTGCTAAAACGTGTTTTCAAAAGAGACGAATTCCGGGCCCCACACTTTCCGCACTACAGTCTCCGACTGATTCTCAAAGTACTGACAACAGTCGGTAGGAGAGAGCTCGATGGCGACTCACTCTGTCCCGCGATCGAAGGCTTATTTGGCACTGTTCATCAGTTGCAATCATCAGCTCAGCTGACCTTCATTGAGAAAAAGAAACTAAGCTCAGGTGTATTCACCCCCCCCCCTCTACACCTGACTTATCGTCTCCGGACCAATATAATTTAATGACAAATAAGATATATGCTTTAATTTTCATTTAAATTCTAAGGCGCGACTTACAAAACTAAAACACTTGATAACATGCATGAGTAGATATGCAATGCATTTTATATTGAAAATTTCGGGGCGTTACAGACATGAAATCTGATTTTCTTTTGAACTTTTTATAGATGATGAATAAAATGGATATAGTACTTGAAACGGAAGAAAACTGGCTTTTCCAGAAGCTATTTTCCGACTTCAGAATGGGTAATTTACCATCTAGGACAAGTGCAAATTTTTGGGAATCAGATATGTGGAAAGAACTTGCTGAGACATATTCCGGACAGGCAGTCGCTGTGGGACAATCTGTGCGAGAATGGATGGATGTCATCATGGCAGGTTCTTTGATGAAATCTGAATTCACCAAGGCAAGAGCGGTATGTTATACATTCAATTTTATTTTATTTTGATTAATGTTTTTTACTTTATAATGTTACATTCACCTTCTTATATTTTGGCTTTGAGTTAGGTTTCAAT